>JAMXBD010000073.1:711857-1423715 GCA_024138025.1 Combretum micranthum | reverse complement strand
AAACAGTACTTAAAAACTCTCATTTATAGTGTATCAGCAAATTTCGAAACAGAGCACTAATTGTTCTCTTAAAAAAAATTTACAAATTAACAAAAATGATAACAAAAACATAAGTAAAAAAAAATTCATAACATCGTTTTTGTTTTTACTATGCGTTCAAAAAATTCTAGTATATATTATTCTCCTTTTGAAGAGAAGAGAAAAATTCTATTTATAGCTCTTTATAAGAAATTTGCCCGTTATAAAAAAGTTTTTGGCAACCTATACTTTTGTTTAGTGTAATTAAAGTTTTAATAACATGTAAAAATTCAAAAGCATTGAAAGAGCATTAAATGTTCTGACACATGCATTAAATGCATTCCAATAGCTCTTTTCTTTTTCCCTTTTACTTATATTATCATATTATTAAATAATAAATAAATAAAATTTTACTGTCATGCTTAAGAACAGGTCTAGCCCAAAAAAAAATATTTATTTTTTATTTTTTATATAAAAAAAAAAACCAATGAGCAAACTTTCTGAAGTCGAGGCCTAAATTTTAGCCCTTAACTTTATAAATTTTGCCTAAAGCTCCAACCCTTGACTTTATGATTTTACTCAAAACTCTAGCTCTTGACTTCATAATTTTGTCCAAAACTTAAACACTTGACCTTACCTAAAACTTAGTCTTTTGTCTTTATCTGATTAATAGTGTCTCCAATTTTCTTCTATTGGGCTCGATGGCTTTGTCTTGACTTTTCTTCAACTTTTTGTTCTATTAAAACTTAAATAACAGTAGAATAAATACAAAGCATATATATATAAATATTTTAAGTATTTAAGCAATTAAGGATATTTAAATAATTAATTGTGTAATAATTATTCTCGTCAAAATCATTTGTGAACATAAATTTTAACAATTAGCATGAAGATCCTTGAGTAAATCATCTCTTGTTAATAATTCATTATTAATGGCTTCTAATTTAGAAGTACCTCGAACATAGGAAGCTATAGTAGGAGGGGTCTTCCATAGACCAATTCAAAAGGATTGTGACCAGGCCCATCATGGAAGGAAGTGTTATAAGTAAATTCCGCCTAAGGCAAATAATTGATCCATTTAAGGGGATTGTCCATAGTATAACTTCGCAAATATTGTTGCACAATTCTGTTCAAGACCTCTATTTTACCATCACTTTGAGGATGGTAAGCAGTACTTGGATTCACCTGAGTCCCACTAAGTAGAAAAAGCTCTTGCCAAAATTTGCTCATGAAAACACTATCTCGATCGGATATAATTGATCAAGGAAAGCCATGCAATTTAATAACCATGTGAACAAATAATGTAGCCACCTTAGAAGCTGTGTAGTGTGTATCAAGAGCTCCTAAATGGCAGTATTTAGTGAGAAGATCCACTACTACTAAAATGACAGTGTAGCCTTGGGATTTAAGAAGAGAAGTCACAAAATCCATGCTTATATCCTCCTAAATGCGGTCTGGTACGGGTAAGGGATTCAAAAGACCTGCTAGATGTCTAGTGGAATACTTTATTTGTTGGCAAATTTGACAACAACAAACATAGTTTTCCACCTGAGCACACATTCCTTCCCAAAAAAATGATGAAGCAATCCTTTTATAGGTCTTCAAACAACCAAAATGCCCTAAACAAGGGGAATCATGAAATTATGATAATATGTGAGGAATAAGGGATGATTGAGGCACCAAAAAGAGTCGGTTATCTAAATATAATAACCCATTCTTCCATATTAAAGAATGCTTGTATGAATTCCATTGTAAGGCAGAAATGACCTCATGAAAAGCTAGCAAAGTCTTGAATTCCTCCTTAAGTGTTTCCACAAATTGAAAATGTATAGAAGACCATGCTAAACAAGTAGTTGTGTCATCAAATTGTCTAGACAAAGCATCTGCCACCTTATTGTCAATTCCAACTTTGTAAGTGATTGTATAATCATAGCCCATAAGTTTGGACAAGTACTTCTATTGCTCAGGAGTTTGAATAACCTGAGAAAGCATTTCCTTTAAACTCCTATGATTGGTGCGAATAAGAAAATGCATACCCAATAATTACTGGCTCCATTTTCGAACTGCTTCCACAATAGCATAAACTCCCTAACATAGGCAGAAGCTTTGCACAAGTGAGTAGGCATCTTTTTGCTAAAGAAGGCAATGGGATGAGTTCCTTGAAGTAAAACAACACCAATTCCTACTCCTAATGCATTGGTCTCTACAATAAAAGTCTCTTAAAAATTTGGTAAAGCCAAAATGGGAGTAGAGATTAAAGCACTCTTTAAGGTCTCAAAAGCTATAGGGGGTTCAAAAGTCCAATGAAAGGCATCTTTCCATAACAAAGTGGAATAGCCTTTGATAAAACGCCTATAATATCCTGATAGGCCTAAAAAAGCACACAGTTGTTAGACTGTATTAGGAATAGGCGAGTTAGTTACTGTTGTAACCTTGGAAGGTTCAGGTCGGACACCATCCTTAGAAACAATATGTCCTAAATAATCAATGGTTGAAACCCCAAAGCTGCACTAAGATTTCTTCAAGAAAAATATATTATCCCATAAAACTTGAAGCACATGTTCCAAATGTATAATATGCTCCTCAATGCTCTTGCTATAGACCAAAATTTCATCAAAGAAAGCAATCACAAATTTTCGAAGAAATGATCGAAAGATTTTGTGCATAATGCTTTGAAATATAGCAGGAGCATTACTCAAACCAAAAGGCATTACAAGGAGCTCATAATATCCTTCATGAGTTCTAAAAGTAGTTTTCTCAATATCTCTTGGGTGCATTTGAATTTGATGATATCTTGCCCTCAAATCTAACTTCGAAAAAATAGAAGCACCATACAATTCGTCAAGTTATTCGTCAATTGTGGGAATAGGAAATTGATCCTTAATTGTAACGTGGTTTAAAGCCCAATAATCTACACAAACCTTCAAGAGCCATCTTTTTTCTTGACCAATAAAACAGGGGAAGAATAAGGGCTAGTACTATGTTGAATAACCCCTTGTTGAAGCATCTCAGAGACTTGTTTCTCAATTTTAGATTTTTGAAAATGTAAGTACCGATAGGCTCGTACATTCATTGGACCTTTTCCCTCTTCAATAAGAATTTGATGTTGAATTTGTCGAAGAGGTGGCAATGATGAAGGTGCTTCAAACACGTGAGAAAATCTGCCCAATAAGGAGTCCAATTCCTTGTTGTTGTTGGTAATCTCGAATGTGTTATCAATAACCTCCTAAGTCAATGAGTGGAAAATAGAAGCTACAGCATTGACCTTCATCAGTTGATGAAACTGATGGTAAGAAATCTTAGTTAAAGAGGCTTTATCACCTTGTAGTTGCACCAAAACCCCTTGTTTATAGGACTGTATGGTCAAATTGGTATAATCAATAGTAACAAGCCCTAACTCTCTCAACCATTGAACCCCTAAGACCAAATCTACCCCCTGTAATGGTAATACATAAAAAGTGTCCACAAAAGAAAAACCTTGAATCTAAAATGAGACATGCTTGCACTTTCCTTGAGTAGTCATTTTGGTACCATCACTAATCAAAACATTAAAAGTAGGAGAAAAAGTGACAGTGAGATTGAGAAACTTCAATAAACGACTTTGCACAAAATTGTGCGTACTATCTGAGTCAACCAGAATACCGATAAACTTGTCATTGATAAGTCTAGTAAATCGAATAGTTTGAGGCAAGTGGTTACCGGCTAAAGCATGGTAACTGATTGTATAAGCATCCTTTGAATCTGAGCAAGTCTGCTCGTGGGTAGTATCCTGTTTTGGAGTATCATTATCATCATCAAACATCAACAAAAACTTAGCTTTACACTTGTAAAATCTACTGAACTTCTCATCACAATTATAGCACAGCCCTTGCTCCCTATGGACAGTCATTTCTGCTTGTGTCAAACATCTTATTAGTAAAGTGGGTTTAGACTGAGAACCAATTGTACTATTCGAAAGGGTAGTAGCAGGCAAAGTTGGCTTAGAAAATTGTAAAGTATTAGAATTAGAGACAGATTTAAATGTAATAGGCCCTTTACAAAAAGATATTGCATCCTGAAACTTGGATTCATACATCTTAGCCAACCAAATAGTATGAGTAATATTGGTTGGTCTAGCAATTAAAACTTCCCTTCGAAGATGTTGTTTAAGACCAGAAACAAAACAACTTAAAAGAAAATTATCTAGCAAACCACCAACCCTAGTAGATAAAGATTCAAATTCAGCTTGGTAATCATCAACAAATCCTTTCTTGGTTAATTTGGATAATGTGTCTTGAACATCATCAAACTCAGAAGGACTAAAATGAGCCTCCAAAGATTTAAGAAAAAGAGACCAAGTAGTGATCTGGTTATTTTGATCCATCTACTGAAACCATTTCAATGCTTGGCCTTCCAAAGCAAAAGAAGCTATGGTTAAGCGCTACTCATCAGGAATGTGATGAAAATTAAAGAAATTCTAAGTTTTGAAAATCTACCCTAAACAGTCATCACCATTAAATTCGGGAATTTTCAATTTCATTCCTTTTTATAGATTTTTAGAAAGAGAAGGATCCGAAAATGATGAGCTATTGAGAGAATTATTGGAAGGAGTATTAGAATGAATCTAATTTGGATCAACTTTGTCCACTTTGCTTTGTAAAGAAGTTAAAGAATTTTGAATGGAATTCATGTTATCTTGTAATTCAGTATTGTTATTCAATTTTTCTTGAAATTGTGCCTGCATAGATTTAACTGATCAGCAATAGAGTAAACTAGGGATTGCAACTTAGCAATCTCTTCTTGTGAACGAGTCGCCATGGATGAGAGCACTAAATGTTACACTCGAAGATATGAAATATCAATAGGGCTCAAAAAAAACAGGGTTAACATGCAAGTCGGATTTTACCCGATTTAACGAAGTATATATATGTTGTTAACCTGAATGAAGTAAACCCTAGCACCTCTTCTCCTTCATCTAGATGTGTTCCAATCTCTCAAACTCGCTCTAAACCTTTTTGTTTTTCTTGTTGCTTCTACTGAAACCTTAGACTAACACTAATGTTTGATTTTGCAGGGAATAATGTTCTAGCACACTGAGACTATTTCGAGAAGGTCTATAACTCCTTAGCTCGTTTGTTTCTTAAAAAGCAAGGGTAAAGAAACCCTTTCCTACCTATACTTGTATTTATAATGCATGCAACGAAAATTCCATTATTACAACTTTCCTATTTCTATGATTTTGGGATTTTGGCTGTTTAACTTTCCTATTCTATGATGTTGGCTATTTAACAGCTGTATTGTAAAGACTATCCTATTTTGTACTACTATTTTTGTTATAACTACTATGTTGTAACGGCTATATTTGTTACAACTAAGGAAACTGCTTAATCTATTATGAAATCGTTATGCCAATGTGGCGTGTATCTAAGTCTGGTACTATTTCTGATACTGTTCCTCGTAACATATTCCAAAGGAAATGGCCTGTGTACGTATAATTGCCATTTTCAATAGTGAATTGGTAATTGACTTAAAAATAAATTACATGTGACGCCTCTTTTAATTTTCTTAAAAACATCAATACCCCTACTTCTTAATAATGTTACAAATTCCCTATTACTTTTTGTGTAGGTTCCACATAAAATTGATTTCGTGGCATTTAATGTGACATTATTCACTTGACATGGCAATTTCGACAGCATTTGTTCATTTCCTTGTCAAACTCATTTGGCAAAAAATATAAAAATAAATAAATAAAATAAAAAAGACAAACTAGATTGATTAAAAAAAATCATAAAAGATCTATTTGTAAGCAAAATAGATCCTAAGTATATAAATATATTGTGTTTTGAAAAAGTAATAAATATAATCACATATTGTGATATAAATAATTACCAAAAACTCATATATAGAAAAAAAGAATTACTTAGACTATTTTCTATGCTTAACAATTGATATAAGCACGTTTTCATTTTGATGATTTTTTTTTTATTTTTCCTTACATTTTTTTTATTATTCATCTAAGAAGTAGTTATTTATATTATATTTTCATATTTTCTTTTGATTTTTAAAGACTTAAACATTCATCATGGTAATTAGGTTAATGAGCTGATTGAACTTATATATGATCAACTGTAATCAAATTAATTTTTTAACCAAAATTTGCTGGTTGATCATATTTTGGTTTCCTTTGCCAAATGATTTGATTTTTCAATTCAATATTTAATAAACAAGAAAATATATGCATTTGGTTTATCTGTGGTAAACGTTATGAATGTAAAATAATTTCATATGATAAGAATGCTCACTCCACTTAGATGAAAAGGAAAGGAAATATGATCAATAAGAAACCATGAAATTTCCAATATTGAATATAGCAATGCTTTCCAGCAGGATATTCAATATAATTTACTCTTGACTTTATTCCAACCTTCTTTATGTAAGTAATATTACAACAACCTAAATAGACAAAAGAAAGAAAGGAAACTCTATAAATTTCTAGGTATTTATGTATAAGAAAAAGAAGATAGTAGATAATAGATAATAGATAAACTATGGCTAGATATGGATCTTTATGTAAAAATTTATTCAAAAATGGATCTTTTCATCTTTTATTTTTTTTTTAACTTTTCTGAATTTACTCTTTTATGATATTACCATGTATTAATTAAATATATTATTATAAGAAAAAATATAATGTCAAAGCAGTGTATACTTTAAGAATTGAGGAAAGGTGATAATATGAACTATGGATTTATAAATTGAAAAAAAAAATCAGAAAAAGTAAATAGAAGTACAAATCTAATTTATACTCGAGATACAAATTATTACAAATATATCAAATTACAAATTGCAAATGACAAGAGAATTTTTCTTGTAATGAGTGACATGACTCTTATTACAGATTACAAATGACTTTCTTAAAAGTTATTTTTGTCGTTGATGTGTCACCAAAAGCGAGAATTCCTATTCTAACATAATAAATATAGATAATTTTCATTTTCCATATAAAAATTTTTAGATGAAATAACGCATATTTGTACTGCCATCTATGCCGAAACTTATCTACCAAAAGACCCATAAGAACATGTCATCTTATCCAGGATATAGTAGATAGTGTCTATCCGAAGCTGTGTGCCCGACATGACATCAAGTTGAGTTACGATAAACTCCCTACCAAGTTTTACTAATGTTTGGATGTAATATGTGTATAGTAATCAGGAAATTTTATGATCTCGTCACTTATGTTGATAGAATCGGTCTCGTTATTATTTAATGGCTCACACCATCTTCAATTGTGATTAAATTATTAAAATAATTAATATTTAAATTATTATATTTTTTTTAATGATTAGATGATCGCGTCCATGAAACCATAGAAGCTCTCTTATTCATCATGTAAAAACATTATATAAATAGAAAATACATAATTTAAATTACCAAATTATCGACGTAAACATGTGATTTTATTTTTTGTACGTCATAAATGAGATTTCAAAACTTCGATATCTTGTTATATGCACGCCAAGATCGCATATAATAATTACAATTTACGTACTCCGATTATGTAGAGTAAATTCTCATACCATATAGAAAAATTAAAATTATAGCATAATGCATGCAATTTTGCTTTGACATTTTAATAACTATTTTTATATAATTTTTTATTGACTGGATGAGCTGAATTTGTTCACTAATTATAGCATATAATAAGCTTCAGGGTGCTACAAGCACTCTACAGTATACGGAGGAATCTATTCACAGGCTCTACAATTATTGTTATTATTTCTTTTTCAATCAACCTACGATTTTTTTAATATTATCTAATTTTCATGTTTATATCGTGTTTCTCGACCAACCATCGTGTCTGGCCTGAATGAGGAGAAGAGAAAAGAAAAATATGATACTTTAAATGTCGTATAGATTAGAGAAAAATAAAAGGTAAATGTTATATTTGATACTTAAATTTTAATTATTAGGTAATTAATTGTCTAAAATTTGAAATTATCAATTTATTATTTATAAATTTTTTGAGATAGTATATAGATTAAAATTTAGATAGTAAATTGAAACTTCATATAGTTGTTTATCAAAAATAGGCAAACTTCAAATACCAAATGTCACAATTAACAAGAAAAAAAGAAAGAAAGAGGAAAATACATAATCGAATAATTTATGCATCTTATAATATCTAGGTTTATTCGTCTTCAGACAAATTAAAAATAGATAATTATATCAAAAGGTATTAATGTTTGGGGATAAGTTTATTTAAGATATCAATATTTTGAGTGATTTAAAAAAAGTACTAATGTTTGAAAGGTAAGTTCACTTAGAGTGTCAACATTTTGAGTGGTTAAAAAAGATATCAACGTTTGATAAAATTATTCAAATAAGGTATCAATAATTGCTCAATAATTGCTCCAGAAAAAAAAAAGTGTCAATAATTGACCATTATAAAAAATTAAAGAGATTTAATTGAAAATTGATTCAAATGTCCATACCTCAAATGAATTTTACAAAATGTTGATACCTTATTTGATACATTTTATCAAATATTTATAACTCTTTTTAAAAACTCAAAATATTGATATCTTAAATGAATTTATCCTAAAATATTGATACTTTCTGTTGTAATTTACCTAGATATACACTATATTATATATTGCATCAAGATGAAGATCATACTGTTCTAATCTTATAAAATGTCGAAACAACTAAATAGTGCTTATGTGTTGTAGGTTACCCTTTACTGGACCTGATTAACTGTTGCGAAATTTCTTGCGATGAATTAGGTTGTGAAAGTTTCCTTTGGACTTTACACGTCTCTAAGCATGAATTTAATAAAAAAGGAGAACATTATTTGCTTCTAAGACGGGAACTCAAGCATTACTTGGTTACTCGGCATGGAATAATCTCAAAAATCCCTTTATTATTGATTTAAAGACTCATGAATTAACTCCGCTTGTTTTATCATATAGTTTAATTAAAATTTTTGACTTAATGTCTAATGTTTCTGAAACATCCTGTATGAGATATATATTAAATAATTTTATTTATAATAAATTACACATGCATTACAGCTCATATACTTCTAGCTCGAGGGGGACAAAAAAAAAATAAACGGGTCTCACATTTTCTTTTCGTGTGAATATCAATAAACAGCTGTTCGCCCTTTTCATTAAAGTAGGAAGCCCACTATTACAGCCTCTTATCTTTCGCTTGGAAGGAAAGACATTATTCTTGTCAAATTCAATCAAAACATAAACTTTTCGCTGTAATAACATCTAAATCTAAGCAGCTTTTGACAGGAGATATAAAGTACCGATAGGCTGTGCTTGGGAGAGATTGCAGAATAGACATAATATTCTTATCTTATTCATCCAAACTCCCAGTGGAATCCAAGGGCCCTGTTATTTTTTTTCAACTTACATATGATACATATCCTGAAAGGATTTTTGTCACCTCGTAAGGTCCAGTACGCACAAAGAATAACGACATACAAAAATGAACCCTCTAATAAGAAGAAAGTAGCAGCTGAAAAAAAAAAAAAAGGAAAGGTGCGTGTGACTTTACATTGCAGTTTGAACTGTTACAGAGGTTACAGAGCAAACAAGGCTCAGTAAAAATGCTTATAGTTGGAGGACAAAACTCCTATCTCGTACTCTTCACGCCTTTTTTGATTGACGCTGGATAAATGTGATTTGCGTGAATGAATAATTCTTATCATTAAATTTCAAAATGCAAGCGGTGATGGCTGGCTTTGTCACGTGTCCTGGCTTTGCTCCTCCACTGATGTTCCCTTTTCATCAAGTTCCATCTGACCTGTGCGTTAAGAAATAATAAAGGCATTCGCTCTTAGTCACCTCCTGGTTGCAAATGACTTGATACACAGATATATTTAGTCTCGAAATCAATTTACTCAAAAATAAAAGCAATGCAAATGTGGGCAGTTCAACACCCTGCACCCATCAACCTTCAGAGCTGGAAAAGATGCACTAGATTCTGGAAGGATCTCTAGCTTTGTTTTCTCAACAATTAAGTATAGTTTCATGATATCCTACGATTCTTTTAGGAATTTTTGCACCTTGACCATAATCCCAGTACATTAAGAGTGAAAATAACTGGTAGATCAAAATCAGTAAAATGACCTACTAAAATTTTGATGGAAAATCATATCTTTATGATATGATTTCACATATGAAAGTATATATATGTATTAGTCATCATGATGGTTTCAAAAACAATATCCAATTTCTTCAACACCCAAACTAACAAAGTTTCAGTTATTTCTCAAGATCTTTACAAAATAGTTGCAAGCAATTTCTTGCCAGGAAAAAGTCGAAATGTCATCAGTTCTTCCCTCTCTCTCTTGAATATGAACAAGCATTTGACAATTACCATACTTTTTATATTTTTAGGAAGAGAGGCATTTGTAATAGGGGTGAGCGGCTAACCCTGTCGTATAGGGTATTCACCCAGATCTACTCAACCAAGTAGAGTTCAGATAGATATTAAGGACCACAGGATAGGATATGAATATGAGGTCTTCAAACCCTCGAACCTATACTATGCTGTACTTGTACAAGATACAAGTTCTAAGGTATCATGTGTCCATCCTATTAAATATTATATAATAATATTAATATATAATAAATAAATAATGATATTCCATATTTTATTTTGCAACCACTTATATTCAAAATTATTATTTATACACTACATTCAAAAAGTTTATTATAGAAGGATTTGTACATCTTGTTTTAGAATGACTTGTTATTTTTATTTTAAAAGAACTACATTTGCATGTACATACTTAAACTCCCAAATAATATAGATATATTATTTATATTATAATACTAATTAATATATAGAAGTAATTCAAAAGTTGTTAATTTTGAAATTTTAAGCAAGTTTTATAATTTTGTTTAATATCACGTAAAAGGTTCCATAAGTATTTATTGTAGGTTTCAACTTTCACACATAAATAGATTTATATATTATAGAATTTGTGATATTAACAAATTACTTTTTAAATTTCTTTTTGCATGTTATTTATATTGAATGTATGCAAATAAAATAGTATTACATATTATATTAAAACATATCAAAAATTATATACTTTATGTTTTAAAAAGAAAGAAAAAATATAGAGATTAAAAAAAAAAAAAAAAAGGCTCCACAAGGTACCTAATACCCTATAGATTTTATAGGGTATAAGGTATAGGGTGGGTACAAAGAGCTATAGGGTATTCCAAGTATGAAATTCAATACCATGTACCCTGTAATGCTTCATACCCTACCCATCTATACCCACTCATCCCTAATTTGCATTGCTCTTTTAAAAAATAAAAAAGGGAAAATCAAACAAGCACTTTCAGCAATTCCAATTTCATTCAACATAGTGACCTACAAGGATTAGCCAAGCAAGGACATAGTGCCATAAGAAAATTATGAGGACATTTACCAAAATCCTTACCAACAAAACCCTTATTACATTTTATTACCAAGGACTTGCAGTTATATAGACAGGATGGTAAAGAGCATAAATCCATGGAAGATCTATCTGTTTTTTAAGAATATTTTTCTCTGTATCAACTATTCCCTTATGATCCAACAGCCAAAGGAGATACAATGTCTTCAGATGCAACCAACATTTTGAACCATTACTTCTTGACATTTATGCTCGAGACAACAATAGCTTCTTCAATTTATGGAATAAACCAAGGGTAGAGAGGCACATACCTAACAAAGAGACAAGGGAGGGCGTCCTTGAAACTCCTTGGGTTTTAATGTCAGCACCTGCAATCCCCAACCATATTTTAGCTTCAACATTGCTCTATTGTTTGACTCCCATCATGCATGCAATTGATGAATCTACAAGTCCATATATCCTACTAATTTCAATTTTTTTGGGAAAAGCACATTTAATATTTATCGTTTACTAATTTTCTATTTAAGTCTTCAATATCATTCAAATTTTACAAAATAAGACTCACGTCAACTCTGCTAAATTTTGCATCAATAATTAACATGCCTCGCTTCTGATTAGCCTTGGGGTGGTGGACTAGCCGAAGTTTGCACCATTTTTTGCAGCCTTTTTCTTTTTTCTTTTTTTTATATTTTTATTATATAATGTAATTAAGTATATCGAATATCATCATTTTATTAAATTAGTTATGATGGACAATGCAAAAGTCAAAATACATATATTAAAAAAAAAGGATGGAAAAGATATTGAAACTCAAATAAAAAGGTAGGTCAGATTTAAGGATTAAATGTGTACTTTTGCCTTTTTCTTTTGTGGTGTTATGCTGCTTTTTCTAGATGATTAACCATATTTTTGCTTAAACATAGTAAAAAAGGTCCAAGCATCAATGTAGATATAGCATGTGAAGTCTGTTTAAATCATAACATTTTCTAATCATTTAATCACATATCATGTCATGTGTATCAGACAGACAGTTATATATGCACAACATTTTTTTCCCCCCTTAACAGGCAACAGTGACATAAATTGTGCCCTCGGTCAGTTCAGCGAAACTGATTTATCATTTTAAACCCCATACTAATTATCGCCCCCATTGCCCTTTAGCACTATTGCAATCCAGGAAAAACAAACAACTAAAGAAGCCATGATTATCCACTTTTTCAAGGTCTATGGATATATTAATGGACACAAAAATACCACCAACTCCAAAATGATGCGTTATGTATTCATGTCCACTTACAAAATAATGGGAGATAATTACAAAAATATAGGTATAATATACCTGAATTTTCAATTGATTTGAGAACATCTGACTTTTTAAATGTAAAACCTATGAAGTTGGTATCCTTTGATGTCAACATCTGCAAATTAATATCACATGTCAGAGAAAAGAAAAGCAGAAACAAAAATCTTAACAGAGGAGGAAGAAAAAGTTGCTGATTCCATCATTAATGACTTGCAGAACCTAATTGTTAGGACTTTACGTCCAGGTGACCATTTCCTGAACCTGTTTAACTCTTTTGCACTCAAGTGAGGTAATGGAAAAATGAATAACTTTAGAGGTAAAGAGGATCACCCCATGGAAAAAAGGAAGATATAATTCTAAAAGGTAAATAAGATGATGCATCAGAATGGGCCTTTTCAAGCCGTATCAAGAACAAAATGAAACAAAAAGAATCTCATTCCAGAAAGAAAATGCTCTGTGGACAAGAAAAAGAATATGCCTAAACAGTAGTGATGAACATGACCAACCCCAGTGGGCATCCACAAAATAACCACAAGGAAAATATGAGCAAAAGAAAGGAAAAGTGCTCATGCAACAAACAAACAAAGGCTTCAAACAATAAGCATAATGAACAGCCAGGCAATAAATTAATGGAATTCAGATCATACACGCCGTGATTGGACAAGTATGCACACACATAAGTTCTCATTTGACAAGCTTGGAGAATATCAACCATATACCAGCAGTGATTCAATTTGATAATAAAATCAGGTGAAGTAGTTACCTTTCTCCATGGCCCAACAGTTGGAATTGTTGATGGTGGTCCCTCTACCTATCATTAGGACAAACAAGGCTTAGAGATCTAACCAAAAGAATCAAATTGGGGTCAAAATTAAACAAACATTTGAAACATGCTGATAGACTTCTGGAAGCATCTAAAAGTTAAAAAGTGAAGGAAAAAAATAGTGATAAAAAGGATATCTTGATTGTGTTCATTATGCTTTTTTCTTGCCACTCATGCAACTCAGTTTGATTATTTTGTACTTCCTCCGTAGATCCCATCCTGTTGGGTAGAGCAGTGCTTTCTCATGTCCTAGAAGCAAAACTTCCTACCAGGGTTGGACTGAATCAATTCTTCCAGAGTGGTACAAAATATTATAACAATTGGGCACTGAAGCTGCACGATCAGCATGCTCATCCATTTTCTTGATAAAAAGGTATATTAAGTTTTACCTCCTTGTAATGGTGGCATACCGTATGTAAATATTCTATTAAAGCTTTAGTACCATTGCTCCAACATGAAATATTGACTCTTCATGAAATTAGACCATCAAAAACTTATGGGGATTGCTTCCCCTTGAGTGCCATAACATCATTTTACCCTCAAAATAAAAGGAAAGCAAGTGAAATATTATGTTAATGAGCCATTGAGAATTGTCTTATCTTACAGTTATCCTTGCATCTTGAGAAAAGAGTTCAGGTCGCATTTAGCAATGGTAAGGAAGAAGTTATCCTATTTTAATAGACAACATAATGCTGTGAATCTGAACTTTATTATTGCAGCAAAATTCAAAATCATTAGGAAATATGTGAGCCTACCTCCAGAATTCTACAACTCTAGAAACTAGTGTTAGTTTTCTTTCAATTAAATAAAAAGAAAAATGATTTGTTTTGGAGTGCTTACTTCTGGAAAGTTGTCAAAGTTCCGAGTGTCCAACTCCCCCACAACAACTGGTTTGTATGCAGCTTCCATCTCATATAGCTTATCCCACTGAATACCTTTAAACCATGGGTGTGCCTGACCATATTATCAAAATTAAAATTACTGAAAGTAACTGCAACAATTATACTCTTCTTATAAGAACAATGACAACAACCACATGTCCAAACAAACAGCAAAAGCTTTAGACATACAAAATGGTTATCTCAACATTATGCCATGTACATGATAACTTCTTCTTATTCTCTCTCTCTCTCTCTCTCTCCCCCCTCTCTCTCTTTTTTCTTTTTTTTTACCCTTTTAATTTAGAGTACAGATTCAGTTAATAAATTAATTAAAAATTATGCTTCTTTTCACTATTTTATAACAGCATTATTCTTTTGAAAATATTAGTTTCCCCAGCTAGGTAAAAGAATAAGCATATTTACCTTTATTTCTTCAGCTCCTTTGGTCCCCAGCCTTGTTTCAACATCACACAGCAAGTGACAAATCAGATCCCTTGCCTCGTTTGATATATTTGGTTGATCAGGAAATTTTAGACATGTTCTCCAGTTAATAATCTGGGAAAGAAACAAGGTAGCTCCTCACTCTGCAAACATAGAAATTAAAAAGGATGAAGGAGCATATAAGTGAGATACCTTGCGAGCAGTCATTCTTTGATTATCAGAATAGAAGGGAGGATATCCAATAAGCATCTCATACATGATTGCCCCCAAAGACCACCAATCACACTCCATTCCATATCCCTTCTTAAGCAACACCTCAGGTGCCATATAATCAAGTGTGCCAACAGTTGAATAAGCCTGAATAACAAGGACAAGAAGCTTTTGAGAAATTCGATAAAATTTCAGAGGGGTAGCATGTAATTGGAAGCTTTAGAAGACCATTGCATTAAAGATGGTGTTCATCAAATTCTTTTATGATGCACATAAAAATTAGAAATGACTTATAATAATTGACAAGATGGGATAAAAATGATACCAATGCACGTCGATTACGTTTCCAACGCAGTAGTTGATCTGCTGACATTGACCAAGGTGTCCTATCACTAGCAGAGTGCCTTCCAATTCGTTCACAAATTCCTGGGCAGAGATCTCTTCCTCCTCCAATGAAAGTGCAGAATATTTGTCATCTAGAGGTTTGCACAATCCAAAATCTGAGAGCTTTAAATGACCATATTTGTCCAGTATCAGATTGTCTGGTTTTATGTCCCTACAATCAGTACTCTGTCAGAAAAAAGTACAAGGTTCATATTTTAGTTAAAAGAGTACAATGAGTGTGTACTCTCATTAGGAAGTTCACTTAAAGACCATAACTTTCATAAAGAGGAAAGAATGTTCACTTAATTTTAGCAATACCAAAGAAATGCAAGCCTGGGCCAGCATTAATAAAACATGTTGCTTCAAACCATGAAATACCTTTCGGTCAATAGGGATATCCTTTTTTCCATCATCGAATACTATTCGACATTGTTTCATGTATTTCAAACATTCTCTGTAATCTGGTCTTAAATGGTCCTTACGAGAATATAATGGCAGTTCTGTTCTAATAAACTTTAATGGATCAATATGTGGTAAATACTCATATCATTATGTTGACATAGAACTTTTGGCAATGACATTACATACAAAATGAAAATCAGCCTAAACATGTTAACTATCACATTGAGATATAAGCATGTACTCATCAAGCAATGTTGAAATGTAAATGAGAGAAGTCACTCAAAATCTGAACACACTTATTATCTTGGTGTCAAAAGCCTCAATGGAAGACCTGGCCACAAGTAAAATATGTAAAAGAAAGGGATGAAAGTCATTTAGGAGAAACCTTAGATCAATGAATTTTAAGGGTCCATTAGAGAGAACCCTTAAATCTCATAAATAAGGATAAAAAATGATAAGATAACTTAATACTTATAGCTTGCTTATAGAATAAAATGTTTCTCTAAAGCTTTATGGCCAACCTTAAATAAGATTCATAAATGTTTCTGAAAATATTTAAATTTATAATCCCCCATAATAGAGTCATAGTCGTAATAATACCTCCAAAAAGTAGCATAAGTGAAGATAGATAACAGTAGCTAACAATATCTTTGCCAAATTTTCTTCCTTATAATTTCCTAATTAAGATGTTCCTAACATTACTTATTGCCTGGACGCCAAACTTGTTCCTTAAGCATGAAAAATCCGATGTACCTGTTGCTCCAACAGGTCGATGAGGAGGTCAAGTGCATGCATCTTATGACTTATTAGGAGGTGGCATGTAGGGTCATGTCGTGCTTGTGCTAGGTGTGCCTATGGGCATGCACAAGGTTTAGCACAACCGTCTGGCTGGTGTGGGTTTGTCAGCTAGCAGCTCATGTAATTATTGGCATTCTAAGGTCATGGATCTGCACATGAACACATATGTAACTGTGATTTGGATTGCACTCAACAAGGCTTAGGTTTGTCTACTCGAGGTGGTGTGAGCTATGGACAAGGGTTGGGTTGTTTCCCACCACACTATGGAAGTCAAAGATTTCACCATTGATGGCAACCAAATCTGACACAAAGTGATTATTGGTCCACGTGGAGTGTTTGGGTACAGGTGAAATATGTAAATGAAAGTGTTAAATGCTCGTCATAAAGGACCCTCTAATTTCTATTTTTGCATGGTTGTCAAGAGAACGCTTTGATACCATAAGCATATACTTAAAAAATAACTTAACTTTTCACTTACTTGGTTTCCAATAGAAATATGGTATTTATGCAGGTCTTTATGACATGACATTCCTGAGATATCTCTTAAGATACTTATAATCTATCCCATGATACTCATGTACCTCACAATATTCCTAAAAGATGCATAAACAAAATGGATAGCAGAAGGCAACATGGTGTCTTTATAATATATTCTCCCTAGCATGTGACAGTGATAATCACACAAAAGTAGAAACAGAAGCAGAAGGCAGTTCAAACTACTGAAAATCAAAGTCAAAAAACAGACTATAAGGTCAAACCTATGAACATAATTATGTTGATGTATAGCATTGATTGCTAGAATGCTCTCTGCGATGTAAAAACGAGCTATATCTTCAGAAAGAGTGTCCTCTCTCATCAACAATGTCATAATGTCACCCCCAGGAAGATATTCCATGATGAGGTACAAGGAATCTGCATCTTGGAAAGAGTAATAGAGTTGTACTATATATCGGCTATCAACCTCCACAAGCAAGTTCCTCTCTGATCGAACATGTTCAACCTTAAATCAATGAGAAAATGACGTCAAGAAAAAGCTTGTCATAACATAATGCAGATAAATCTGTAAACAGGACTGAGGCAATATATGATAGGCACACCACAAAAAAGAAAACACAGATTATTATCTAAATAGATTTCCAAAACATACATCTTGGCTGCCAATACTTTCATTGCTATAAGTATAAAGAGTCACTACCCTGCAGATATAAATCATAGAATAATAAGTGCAATAAATAGTTCTAACATAGAAATCATACTTCAGTAGAGCTAGCTACAGCTTGAAGCAAAACCGGGACAACCGGTAACAATATTTCTTCTAAACAAGTCATATGGCACATGTGAAAAGATAAAGTACCAAGCTGTACCTGCCCACGGCTAAGCATCTCAGATTTTTTCAATTTCTTCATTGCAAAAATTTCTCCCGTGCTTTTTGCACGGCATAACCTAACCTGCATTAGTTTATTGGAATCAAGCTCCTCATAATGCAAAAAGACTACTTATTTCCAGTAATCTGTTTTTCCAGTAAAAGCATTCAACTAGCAGCAAATGTAAAATCTATTACATAGTTGATTTTCAAACATCAGCATTTGCAATAAACAGAAAAAAGTAAAGCTGCAGAGAATGTAGAATTCGTTTGCACCTCACCAAAGGCCCCTCTACCAACGACAGTAAGCTGCTCAAAGTCATCTATGCCCACTTTACGCCTTTGCAGCCTCATATACTCTGTTTCCCTCCGCTCCAAATTTCTCATCATTTCCTCCTGTTCCTCACTTGAAACTTGTGCTTCTTGTGCTCTCCTTTGCAATTGTCGCCGCCTGGAACACAAAAATTCTGACATGTTTACATGTTCTCTGATTATGAACTTATGGGCATAGTTCAATTACTTGGTGCAGTTTTCTTCCCTTTATTAGATCCATGTATTGTCCACAAAATGAAAAATCTTATCCTAATCCAAACAAGCTACTAAAACATTCTCCCCCCAGTTAAAATTATCAGGCCCACAATGAATAAAAGCAACACAGATAGAAAACAATAGAATCTTCCTACCTAAAATTTCTCATCGAATGCATCCACAACAGGCAAGCAGCAGACACATTTTAGCAATCAATTCTAACTAGAAATGAAGGCAGAATGATAATGATTACATGTTGTATAACAAAATTTCTAGACGGCCAGAATGTTGCCGCGCCTCTTTTCACCAAATATTTCTGTCTATCGCATAATAAAAATAGCTCCATTGCATATTCAGATCTTCTATCTATTGGGGGAAAAAAAAAACCTTTCAAGTGAAAACACGAGATGTATAAATCAAACCAAACAAAACACATCCATCTATTGAAAAAAGCACCATCTTCTGTTCTGACTTCATAAGTCAACAGAGTCAAGCATTGACCAGTTACACTCCTATTCTTCTTCTAATCAATTTACACCATAAACCTTGACCAATGCAACAAATCATCAAATTCAAATCATAATTAAAACCGAATCAATCAATCAATCAAAGATCAACCGACAATGTCGGATAGAATTTGGACCTTTCCATACGATCCTGAAGTCCTTGATAATAATTCTTGTAATGATTCTCAATGAACTGCTTGGCAGCAGCTGCTTTCTGTCTCGTAACAGGTGAGGAGACGGCTGCCGAGGCATCCGCATCGAAAATCCGATCCGGCCTCATATTCAATGCACCTAATCTCACCGTTCCATCTCCACCTTCCATTGTTTTCTCACAATCAATCGAATCACCACCAACTACAACAACAACAATTTTCAATTCAATCACAAATACATAAGATCTAGGAACTGTTTGTGAAAATGACTGAGAGAGAAAAGAAAAGCGGAGTTGGAGTCAGGAATTTTTTAATAGGAGTGAGTGAGTGTGTGTGAGTCATGAGTGAGTTGTGAGTTTGGAGTCGGGAAGGTGTGGGTGAGTGTGTGCGTGCCCCCCTGTGTGTTTGTGTTATTTATGAATCATGATCTGTGGCGAAGGTGGGGGAGAGGAGAGAGAAAATCCTTTAGATACTTTTTATAGAAGGGAGGGGAGGGGTCTGCTTTTCTTGGGAATGGTGTGAGATCCAAGTCTTCGTTTTCCTCGCATGAACTGGAATCTTGGACGAATTCAATCCATACAGGCAGTGGGTTACCTCTATATTTCCCCTCAATTAATAATATCTAGAGTATTTTTTTTTTAAAGGGTTAGTGAAATTTCTTTTTTATATGAGAAAATATAAAAGAAAATAAATAATATCTAAATTTTAATAAAATATATAATTGGGTATTTAAAATTCGAAATTAATCAATTTAATATTTGAAATAACTTTTCTTTCACGCCAACGATACTTTCATCAATTTTTTTTATGAACTAAATTTATTAACTTTAAAATTCAAATATTAAATTAATCAATTTCAAATTTTAAGTATCTAATTACATATTTTATCAAAATTTAAAATTAATTTTTATATTATCCCATATTATATATTATCATTTTAATAATATATGCATCAGTCATCCTGATTGTTTTGGAATGATAAATATATTTTTTGGAGTATTAATATCTTATATACAAATTTTAAGATAAAATACTTATTTAAATGATTATATTAAAAGATAATTGTAATTATTGAGCATATTTTATATGTTCGTAATAGTACATTTATGTATATTTTTTTCATTATTTATCGTAAAGCTGCAAACAAACTGAGTTTTTGAAGACTTAGATTTGACTCGTTCAAATATTATAGAGCTTAATTCGTTTACAAGTCAAGCTAATCTAAGCATTTTATTAAGTCTAGCTAAGTTTTTATTGAATCTGAAATTCAAACTCGAACCTAGCTTGTTTTCCATTTTGTCTAAACATAAAATTTATATATATTATAAAGTCCAATACATGTCTAATATCCCTATACAAAATAATTACTAATATACCGTTTGAATGAAATTAATTACCAATTTTCAGTTACAAAATCGCGTTTAAGAAACAGGATATGCCATTTTATACAAAAATCGCATGAAAGAATCGCAATTTAATATTTAACTACGATCGCAATGTCTCTATTATTAATCACGATAAAAGTATTTTGTACGGATAATCGCGATATTGCTCCATACGTCACATATATATCGTATTTTATAGTCGCAATATGCAGGTGTATATCTACGTGTATTTACAGTTCACTCATATATCATGTGATAAAAACGTGATTTTAATGTGGTAAATTGGTAATTATTTTCGTTTTGACCTTATTTAAGGAATTAATTTCAATTAGTATCCTAATAAGAAATTAATTCTATATTATATCATAAATATAAAACTTACAAATTAATTAGTCAGCCAGCTTATGAGTAAGTCTTTTTTTTTTATGAGCCTCGACAAAGTTGTTTACAAATCAATTTGCAAGAATTTAAAATTTAAACTCGACTTGTTTAACTAAATTTAAACTTAACCTATTTACATTCCTTTAATACATTTCTATTCCAATGACAAAAAAAAAAAAATATTAATTTTATAATGGTAAATTTGGGTTTAATTCGATTTATGAGTGACAAAAAAAAAAAGGAGTGGACTTTTTGAGAGAGAGAGGAGAGAGAGAGAGAACAGAGTTTTTGGTGCTTGCGTGTACGGTTGTTGCTACGTAGAGGATTACATCTGGCTGATCGCCTGTGTTGCCGGAGATTAAGAGTCCAGCTCTGGCCAACCAGAAATCAGCACTTTGCTGACACAGAAGCCAGACGTAAACAACTTTAGGTCCCTAAAGGACAAATAATTTGGGTTTGTTTTACGGCCGGCTTATAATTGGGTATATACTGGCGGATTTTGTCTCGATTTATGTTATAACCCAATGAAAATCTACTTTAGTTTCACATTTTTATTTAGGATTATGTGAAGTGCAAGATACCTTTCCTTGACATTCCCTAAAATCTACGTGTGAAATAATTTATATTTTAAAATGGTAAAGTATTAATATTTTTAAAAATTAATATTTTATAAAATAAGTCAAATTAGTATAAATATATCACATAATTTATTTAAGATATTAATATTTAAATATTCTTTTATTAATTTTTTTCTATTTTCTTCAATAGTTCATTATAGAATAATTCATTTAATTCACTTTATAAAACGTTAATTCTTATCTTTAATCAGTCAAAAGTTGATATTTTAAATTAATATACTTCCAAACTCTTAGTGATATTTGTTGGTATAATTTAAATCATTTCAAAAAAAAATCATTCATTCAAACACCTTTCATTCTTTTTCTAATATATATATATAGAGAGAGAGAGTTGATATCTTAAATTAGCATACCTCCAAACTAATATTAATATCTTTTGGTATAATTTAACTCAATTTAAAAAAAAAATCACTCTTTTCTTAATTCTTTTTCTTTTCTTTTTATATAAATTGCCTTGAACACTTTAACAAGCTAGATTGCATTTTTTATAGATGCTTTTGAGACATATGTAAGTAGTCTAAAGGGAAAAAAAACCTTAAAAGATGAAAATTTTATTATTTAATTTATTTACAAATATCTCCTAAACATTTGTAATATAGAAAATTCAATTCAACCTAATATTCCCTATTGAATGAGCTAACAAGACAAGAAAATTTATTCCAATAAAAAAAAAACTCTTATCGCCTATTAGAGATATAGATGAGTCCAATCGAGCTACACTTTGGAGACTCAAACCCCTACTTATTTAACAAATTAATAAGCTTGAGTTGAACTAAGCTTTTAACAAGCATAAAATATATAGATCGAGCCTGAGCTAGTTAAGGATTCGTGAGCTTGAGATCGGAGTCATTATATATAATTATATTTATAATTTATATTAATATTTAATCACAAATAATTATATGTAATAAAATAATATTATAAAAAATATTTCATAGGCTCTTAAGGAGTACCGGCGAAGAAAAAAACCCAAATTAGATCTACTACTTATGTTAATCTTATTGTTTATCTCTTGGTTGTCATATGTCAATGAATAGATCCATCATGATCCTTAATCCATTTGCATGCCTTGGCTCTTATTTTTAATTAGTTATGGCACATTTTGCTATTCATAAGTCTTTATGAATACGTATCAACAAATATAAATACAAAAATAAAATGCAGTAACATATATATATATATATATGAAAATATTTGTTATTTTATTTATTTTACTTTTTATTTGGTTCTATAAAAGTATTAATTTTTTTTATAAATGGAGATTACCACAGAAACTCCAAAATCGATATATTAAAACATCCAAACCTTAGTAAAATAGTACTCTTAACTCCAGTTTTGCGCGACTAACCTTATCCAAAGTTATGGCAAAATAAAAATTATTTACTTAATCTAGGATCGCTTACTTTACAAGAGATTTAAAATATATATAATATATATATCTATATCTGTTTAACTAAATTTATCATAAAACTCCAATTCTCAAGATACTTTTCGTCTTTTGAGGTATGGTATCATTTATAAATAAATGCCTGCCAACCCATCATCATTGCTACTTCTTGGAAGAAACAGCTACTGCCGTGCTGTGTTAAGAAAGGTGGCAATTTTTTAATTTCACATGTCTAGCCTAGACCCTTGAAGATCAGGATTGGAAGAAGGAATCAGCAAAACCTACTTTGCCTTGTGGTGTTGTACTTCTAGATATCGAAATATGAATGACAGCTAATAAAGTTTTGGGGATGGGAGATGTATGAATTACAAAGTGAATGCACCTATATTAGGATTCATTTAATTAACTGAATATGGGATCTAAAATTATTTTACTTTATAATTAATAGGTACTTTTAGAATAAACGTTATCTTCTTTAAAAAATATTAATAAAAAAAAAGATTCTTATCCATTTTATATTATATGGTGTAAGAATAGATATTATCATAGTATAATTTTTTAAAAATCAAATAGAGCAATAGTTATTCTATAATAGTAAAAGTAAAATAACAATTTTATTTCAATAAATCAAATGTAATGTTATTATTAAATCTTTTTTTTTTTTTACCCACAAAGGCTATTACAATGCGATCATATAAGACTATTAAATTATACTAATGTGGAGAATCGAATCCAATCTTTAAAAATAAAGATGTTACTAGAGCACAAGATTATTAGCTATTATTAAACCTTTTCAAATATTGAAGAAGTCCTTTTTTTTTTTTTACGGAATTGATTAAATCCATTTTAAGTAACTATAATGGGTATTGGTGGGAAAAAGAAGAAAATATTAATATTTTAATAAAAATTATAAAAATGTCACATGGATGAAAATAATCTTAAAAATAGATAAAAACAAGTTTAAATTGTACTTGATTAATCTTTTCAAGAGAGAAGTTTAATTTAATTGTATCATAACACATCTCTCTATCTTCTTCCTCAAGCCCTAATTTAAAACACTCTCAAATTATATTTACATTATTAAAGAAATTTGGACACCTTTGTTTTTCCCAATGTTAATATGAAATTGACGAAAACGAAACCTAGCTTGTTCCGTTCTAATTTAAATTGGTCCATAAAACCACATACGCACAGGGAGAGAGGAAAATGATTAAAGAAGAAGAAGAAGAAATTTGCAGGCAAAGGCGTCAAAGGTTGTCGCAGAAGCAGAAGCAGAAGAACTACCCAAGGCTATCGTGTGCCGAGTCGTGAAGGATAAGCTCTCCAATGCTCCGACTCCATCATGTAATGAGGAAAAAAAATCACGATTGATGGACTTGTCTCTTCAGAGATGCGTTCAGTACAGCTAAGTTAAATTTGTCTTTAAATTATTTATTTTTTGGATTATTTTCATTTTGACAGTATTTTTTATAATTTTTTATTAAAATATTACTTTTTTTAAACCTCAACCTAACATTGGTGATTCAAAATTATCTTTTTCCCATAAATATAAGCAGTATACGTGATTTAAATCTACGACCCTTGGTGCATTAATTTTTTCATCCATTAATAGGATATGACACATAAGAAAAGAGATCAAACTATAAAATCTATGTGGCATTACTCTCATGCAAGCTTCTGATTTTTCGTCAATCATGTAACTGTTAAAATATATATAATAATTTAAATATTAATTATTTTAATGATTTGATATATGAACCATTAGATGAATCAATCTCATCAAAATTAATTATGAAACCATAAAATTTTTTACTTTTTTTACGTATTATAATAACAATAAAGAGTTCTTCTAAAAATAAGTACTACTAGATTTAATATTTGTAGCAACTGAGTAACAAGGTTATAATGAATAAAGGAGCATAATTATCTCATTTAATATACGACTTAAAGATCGAAATAAATTTTGAAAAAGTCCAGGATGTACCAGTAGCTCCCAACTTGTTTCATCACTGATTACGCATCTAATTTTATTTTCTTTTTTGTTGCGGTTATCATTTCAAGTTTTATTAAAAAATCCTAAGTTAATTGAATCGAGACATCCACATTACCAAACACTAAACGGGTCGTTAAATCTAGACAAAGTTGAGTTTACTGAGTTGCCTCATTTTTCTTTTTATTCATTTTTTTTTTTTTTTTTGTATTTAGGTAGGTCATAAATGACTCATAATTTAACTTGACTCTAACTGGAAACCTGGAAACAATTGGAGTGATGTAACGTAACAACTAATTTAGGTTAGGTGTGGCATGGTTCCCTTTACTTTAGTTTTATGGATTTTTCAAATCAAACTGAACTTACTCTCTCTCTCCTTTTTTTTTTTTTTTTTTTGGCTTTTGGAAAATTTCAAACCGAAAATCAGACCAACCAAAACTTTTACAGACCAAAGCAAACTACAAAATTTTTAGATTTTTTTTTTTGGACCAAGTATCGTGTAAATTAAAATTTATTTCGACTTATTTTGATGATATGTTATGTTATCACAGAACATTTATTTGGCACATTACATATAATATCTGTGTAATATTTTCTGTCGTATATTTATGTATATATTCTAGTATACTGTAATTGCATGTTCAATAAACTATGTAGACATATTGTTATATGGTTATTATGAAAATTCTACGATCACAAGGCAGTTACAATGAGATCGATCCAAATTTTTTCAAACTGTGATCAAACTTCTGAAATTTTTTACATTTGTTTCTTTTATAATCCATTTAATTTTCATATGGGTGGCGATACGATCACATGACGAGACCGTAGAAGTTCCTATGGTTATCCTTGGGTTATAAATTACACAACATAACAGGTCAGAATCAAATTTAATTGGAACAAGAACTATCGGCGACAATTTCAATTTGGTTCTATTGAATCGGTAGTTCTTGAATTGATTTTGGAATTATTGAATCATCTAATTTTATTTTTAATTAAAATTATAAAAAAAAAACTCAAAATACTAATTGTGTCTAAAAGTATTAAAGCTATTTACCCATTTTCTTAAAAATTTGTTTATAATGCTCATTTATTTATGTACAAACGCATAATACTTAATTTTAATTGTAGCAATACAGGATTACAAAATACTCTAAAGGCTAAAAAGTATATTACAAAACAAAAGGTAAGGAAAAGGAATTTGTATATATAAAATCAAATTAAACATACTTTTAAGATTTATTTGTTGCATTTTTAATAGTGTCATATTTAATGCTTCGAATAGGTAATAATTTTTTATTATTCGCACGAAATAGTTTAAATGTTAAAATCCATCAATACTATTTATTTAATTTTTTTTCTTCGATTTTCTTAGGTTCAAAACCAGGATTCATAATAAAACCACCAATAGTGGTTTGGTTTTGATTCTAAATTAGAACTTTAACTTTGACGATGTCTATTATATATGTGTGTGTGATTTATATCATATTATGTTATATGTACATAATCATTATATAAATATTTTTTAGAATATTGCAAACAATCTCCTAAGTTTTGATAAATTGGAGATCTAAACATGGTCATGTGGATTAATAGTCTTGCATGAATTTGATGTGCTGTGTTATTGACCAACATGGGTTAAGCTATTTTGGATATACAGAGAAGAAGGTGTAAAAATAGTACTTATGATAAGCTTTGTCATCAACTATGAAATACTTTAGAAATTTATTCAAAGGTAAAGATATAAAGGCCATTTTGCCTATTGGATTTGATGGTCTCTGGACATCCCGAAGGTAAAACTTGAATGAGGCAAGTCAAGGTTGGAATTTCAAGGAAAAATGCTAATGAAAACTGCAGAATTAGATAGATGGCAGGACATTGAGTACATCCATATTATTCGAGCCTAACTTGTTGCATTTGAGAGGAATCCTTGGTGAATTTTCACAAAGGCATTTGGATAACTGTGGAATTTATTTTGATGGCTCATTGCAGAATGTGGGAGCCATCTAGATCGAATCCACTTAATTAGATGTCTTTCGAAAGGGGTATGGACAAGTTTGTTTGCACCTAATTTATTTATTTACATTCCAAGATTGTTAGATCATCTTTAATAAGAGTTATTATCAATAATTGCTTGCTGGGTTACTGACTTTTAAGGATTGTTATGACAAGCAACTCTCTTTTTCCTTTTCCATTGGTTGAAACTTTCATGTAAACAAATGATACTTATAATATGAGCCATGCAAAAGTTAAAAAAAAAAAAAAAAAAAAAAAGGTAAATAACTCTAGAAGCAACCCAACATTGATGTGAAAAGTTACTTAATAGAGAATTTTGCTTAACATAGACATTTTAAGTTACTCTCTAAGTAAATGATCATTTTATTTTCGGGCAAATTTGCTCTTAATTATTGTATACCCTTATAAAACGACTTTCATGTAATAAACAATTAGTTAAACTTCTTTCATATTAAATGGCATGTCTTTTTCTTGATAAATTCTTTTCAGTTATAATTTTCTTTATTAATTAGTTATAGTCCATTAATATTATAAGTAACATAAGTTTTCTTTAAATCCATTTAATAAATCCCCTTAATCATAAGTCTCATCGACTATAAGATATGAGTTTTCTAACTTCGTATGTTGAGTAGGTCTTCTTACTAGTAATTGTTTATATCCCTTATTTTATCACATATTAAACTAAGCACACATAACAGTATTGTTTTTCTTATTATAAATGATTTTAATTGTCTTTTATTTGATCATTATCTTGTGGCATCAAAGTAGAGAATGCCAAGATATATTATATGAATTATGCTAAGTGGTTGCTTTCACCCTTTTAAGAAAATCTTTTGCAATTATTCCATTGTGAATTGTTGGTTATTTTGTGGTATACTAGTTTAACGCCCAAAATTTAGGATCATTTACAACTCGTCACGTGTCCATATCATAGATGGACACGCAAAGCCTCAAAACTTTCTATAACTACAATAAACATAATAGATACACTAAAGCCAATCATGAATCAATGATTACAAAATTCATAAGATCACTTGCTTATAACCATAATCAACTGCATAAGTACCTAATTATATTCCTTAAGAGTTTAACTATCATCTACAATACTAAAGTTACAAGGATTATAGGTTATCACTACAAGATATTTTTTTTAATAAAATACTAAGCATTGACTACTCTTAGACTAATTACTTTAATCTTCCATAAACTTTGCTCATCATCCGGAGGGTCTTCATTGCTAGCAATATTCCTAGCCCACTATTCATAAGCGCCTAGCGATATAACAATTTACATGCTTCTCACTTGTACCTAAAAAAGAAGAAGAGTGAGTCAAAGCCTAGTATGGTATACCAGCAAAGACACACACATGATTTACAAACACACATTCACATATGTACCTAATACTGAAGCAACAACCAACGTTTAATTATCTTTAATTTAAGCAGGTCAAACAACATAAGAATAACTCAGTATCCCATCGCACTTAAATATAATAATATATACATGATGTTGGGTACTTCCCAGCATCAAAGAGTCCAAAATATGAATATTGAGTGCTCCTCAATATTCCTGAAACCAAAATACCTAAATCTATTCAAATCATTCCCATGCACAACTCCACTCGAGACCATCATACATGAATTATCGAGTTGCCTTTTAGGCTGCAAACAAGCATGAGCTACTCAAGCTCAGCTTGCTTCAGGTTAGGCTCAGTTTGAGCTCGATTAGTAAACGAGTTGAGCCCAAGTCCAAAGTAAAGCTCTTTTATCTAAATGAGCGAAACTCAAGCTTTGATTTAGTCTCACGAGCCAGCTCGTAAACAAACATAACTAGGCTCATTAATAAGCTCATTAGCAGATTTGTCGATTTTTTAATATATGATATATTATCTATAACTACACAATAAAAACACTAAAAACTAATTTCTATTTAATAATTATGTATATACATTATATCAACACTTATATAAAATGTTTTAGGTTTAAAAAAATGAAAAACAAGCTATCTAAATGTGTCAAGCTCGGACTTAAATTATAGACTCGATAAAAGCTAGTTAAGTTCGATAAAAAGCTTGACTTAGCTCGAGCTCGTTTCATAAATGAGTCGAGCTCGAATCTCAATTTCAAGCTCGTTAAAAAGCTTGCCTCGAGCTCAATCTGGCTAAATTTAAAAAAAAGCCCAACCTGAGCCTTTAAAAGCTCGGCTCTACTCATTTACAATCCTGGTTACTGCGGTAATAGCATTAATATTTTCTACTTATTACCAGTAGTTATGCACAAGCATCAAGTACATTTATTTAGCCAGATAGTTAATTAATACATTTGAGATTATATCTTACACAAACACAAGCAACAAGTAACAAGTAAAGTATACACGTACCTAAAAGTCATTTCATTCCAAAATCAACATCTACCACCAGAATTACATATACATAAGTTGTTTAGAAACTTCTAAATGTCTAACTTAAACTCTCATAACATTATTATCAGTCTCGATCCTATTCCATTACTTTCTATATTCTAAGGATCTTAGAGTATACCTAAATCATAAAAGAAAGAGTTTAATGAATCTTGATGATTTTTAGATAAGAAAAAGATGAATTTAAAGGTGTTATAATGTGCATAAATTAGTGTACAAGTGGATCTAAGGTTTGGTATCACTTAAATAGAGAAAATAGTTCATAAAAAGGTTCACATGATTATACACGTGCAGTACACGAAGGGTACACAGGGGAACACAACTTAATGTATCTCCTCGTGTTCTTTTCTGGGCATAGAATTTTAAGCCAAGAGGAACACGACTAAGAACATGGTGTTGTGTATACATCGTGTTCTTCTAACATTCTTTTCTTGTTGAAACATAAAGAGAAACATGGTTGAATACATGCAACCATGTACTAGCTATATTTTTTGGAAAACATAAAATTTCACACTCGGAGAGGCACACGACTTAGTACACAAGATTGTGTATTAGTCGTGTACTTCTAAAGATACGTCTGTTTCATGAATTTCCACTCTTCATAACTCGAAACCTAATTTTGTTCATTCTAAATAAATTTTCATTACCCTAAACACAATAAACACGTAACTTTGCTAGGTTCTACTAAATTCAACACTCTAAAACATATTTGATCTTATTTATACTTATGTTAAATGTTCTCTTATTTAAACTAAACCCTTAATTACATATTTTTCATTAAAACAATATGCAAAAGGTTGAAAAATGTTGAAATTTTTACCTTTCCAAAAGTTGCTTTAATGCTTTTAGCAAGTACATTGTCTCCCTCCTTTACCTTCGAATATTCCTCCAAGAATTACTGTAAAGACCCGACATGCTCAATTCTCAAATTAAGCACATCAAGTCCCCAACCACGTATAACTCTTACGAATTATACGTAAGGTTGTCTTTAAAAAAGGTGTTTATGTTGAACATTGCTATTCAATTTTAGATTATGAAATCGTTTAATTAGATTCTGGCAACAACTGGATTTAGCAGCGGAAAAATAAACTTTAATAAAAACGTTTCTCATAAAAGCATTTCAAACTTCCACTACTAAAAGTGGAAAACATTCGCTTTGATAAATATTTACAAAAGCTCATTGACAAAAATGGGCACTAGCAAGCCCTTAAAATGAAAATACAATTTATAAATAAAACCAGTCTTGTTAAAACAAAGCAAAGAAGAAACAAAATACAAGTATATCTCGTCCTATTACATTTCACTCATCTCCCAAATCTTCAAAATCGCCCAAAACCCGGGACAAACATCATCACATCAATCATCATCACCATCAATTCTCATCAACATCAACAACAATAATAAGAACAACAACATCAACAATCTCCACATCATCATCAAGTCATCATCTCATCATCATCATATCAACAATAACAAGACCTGTAAAAAGAATCAACAACAATAATGAGCCGGAGCCCAGTACACAGTAATACAATCACACCACGAGTGGCACACGAGCTTAACAAATGTAATGCATCAATCCACAAGTTATTATCCTTTCTTTAAAATAAACAAATCAACAATGGAGCACTCACACTCCGGAACAAGCCATGGGAATCTGGGGGTCCTGAGTAACAGCAGCTGCTCAGGGGGTTGATATAGATAGACCGGATATCTATATCTCCTATAGCTAACCGATAAAGAATATTAATAGCATCATCTAGGGTTCACACTCCTTTATACACTCCACTTATCCCGGTCTATAATATCAATTAGTTCAACAGTCCCATACCCGTGAACTAAAACATATTATTTCCTCCAGCCTAAGTAAAGAATATACCGATACAGTTAACCTATTAGCTACCCACTTAGCCAATAAAAGAAACCACCATTGCATCATGGTGAACCATTGCATCATGGATTTGAGTCATTGCATCATGACAAAGGATTGGGCTAAGTGCCTAACTACCGTGCCATTGCATCATGACAAGGTTTTCGCTCCCCGGATCCGGATTCAACGACGTAAAACACAACCAACACTCATCAATTATTAAGTCGTCTTTAAGTTCTTAATCCATTTAGGATGCCTATCCTATCAATCAACGCAAGTTACTACGTACCTTGAATATGAAATCCAAACAGAGTCTCAGAAGGAATTCCAGAAGATAAATCAGACATCCACTTCTGTTAAGGAAAGAGTTCGTATAAGAAACTAAACTAAACTAAACTAATCATCCACTTCATCAAAATCATATAAGAACTTAAGCTATTTATCAATCTATCTCAAACTCATTTTATTAAGTCCTATTTGATCAGACACTAATGTGGAACCCCACTATGCTGCGAAGATCGCCCCGCCAAAATATGGACAGTTCTCCTTTGTCTGTCAAAGAATTCCTTTCTCTTTGTTTATGGTCTTTTTCAACAAAAGCTTAATCAAGGCATTCATTCACAAAAACATCTATTTCTTAAGCAAACACACCTTTGAAACAACATATTCCCCATATTATTCAAAGAGCGTCCTAATTCATTCATTTAACCCAATTATTTGTTACTAACCCATTTTAGCTTAACCTTAGCCAAATTGATTGGAATTAGTCATTTGATTCATTTACTAAGTCAAGTTGATTAAACATAGACAATCTAATTCATTTTAGCTTAGTAAAGTTCATTAAGCCAAGTTGGACTTAGATTAATTACTAATTCATATATATCTAAGATCTAGTCACTTAATTCCCAAGTTAGATTAAACCTAGCTAAATAAGTTAAAATTAATCATTAAGAAGCCAAAGTTGTTAAACTAACTCAATCTAATTCATTTTATCCTATTCAAGTTCATTTAGTCAAGTTGAACCTAGGTTTGTTAACTAAGTTCATTTTATAACTAACTTCTAGATTTAATCTAATTGTTTGTTAAATCTATAAATCTACTTAACCCATGTTTAATTACATGAATTAATTCACTTAGAACATCAAATATCACTCATCTATCTCATTTTAGCTCAAAAAGATCCATTTCCTAAGCAAAAACACATTTAACAAACGAAAACAAGTTTTAACTTTGTTTCGGAAAGTGTTGCAGCTTGAAAGAATCAAAATTTAAGCATCGATAATTTTGGAATTTATAAAAACTCAAAACATAAAATTGTAGATCTCTTTTTAAGCTTTCCAACGCAACTTGAATCACCTCAATCGGAAGTCATATGAAAAAGTTATGATTAATTTACAAAACAGTGTCGCAAGGGAAAAACCGAGAGCGAAACACCCTAGCAACGGGGCGTTTGGGAGAACCGTTTGTACTCAGGAAAAATGAAATTTTTGATCCGCGAGCGCAACACCCTTGCAAACGGGGCCGTTTGCGAGGCCATTTGCTCCAAACACACCCCCCCCCCAACGAGGCCGTTTGCACCAGCGTTTGTCAGATTTTGCGAGTTCCTTGTTTCAAACATGAATTTTACAAAATTTTTCACTTCAAACCTCCTCTAAAACACTTTCCAACCATCATACTACACCCTACATACATTCTAACATCCTCAAACATGCATAAACTTCACATTCACCACATCAAACATCTCAAACTTCATCAACCTCCATAAAACTATTCATCATCTTCTTCCTCATCAAAACCCAACTTCCATCAACCATGAAACCAACAAATACATATATAAACAGCACTCTCAAACTCATTTCAACATCAATTCATCAATTAAACAAGTAAACAACAAGTAAAAACAAAGAGAAATAGAAAACGAAAACTTAGCTTTTTGAGTCTACTCATGCAATTGCTTCTCCTTCTTCTTAGGGAAGCTATTTCTACTTGATTCCTCCTTTCCTCTTATTGAGTTTGAGATTTAAGTGTTGGATTTGGAGAAAGAAAGGAAGAAAGAAGGAAGAAGAAGAGAAGAAGAAGAAGAAGAAAAAGGGAAACGTAAAGAAATGAAAAGGGAAAGGCAAAGGCAGCTGAAAAAATGAAAAATAAATAAAGGAAAAGGATAAATATAAAGGTTTTTCAAAATAGGGTATAGGTTTAGAACTATCAGATCAATATCTATAGTTCCAGAAGTATTTAAAAGATGATTTCTGAACCAATATGTTAGAAATTAAGAACTTGAAATAAGAACTTAATTTGAGAATTTATTTTACATAAAAGATATTTAATTTGAGTTCGGGTTTAAGAACTGATATTTTAAGATAAGCAAATGAACTCAAATTTTACTGAGATTTAGGAATTAGTGTTTAGGCTAAGAATCAAGGATTTAGGAATCCTCTAAACATTTTTAGAACATGTTTAGAGATTTTAGGAATTTCAAATCTCAAAATCAACTTAATTATTAGCTAATTAAATTATATCAACTTGTCTAATTAAATCCTATTATTCCTTTGATTTATTTAATCTATCTAAACTCAATTTCTAATCTTGGTGAAGATTTGTAGTATTTCAATTACTCTAAAATATCTTCATCTTCTTTTTAAGTGTCATTGTCGTTGATTCTGCTTAGATTTCTTTAAGAATTTCCCATGCATTTACAAAGAGCGATGAAGGAAAGTTTTTGCATGAAAGAGAAGAAGCAAAATACGATGGGGATTTTTTGGTGGTTTCTCTCCTTACATCATTATATGTTAATTTAAACCAACACATCTTTTGAATTTTATAGTGATTGACAACTTTGCCCTTATTAAAAATCTTAATTTACCTTTTAGCCCTTGCACTTTATTTTAATTAACTTTGGGTTTTTAACAAGTGAGTGGTTGGTGTATGACTAGTAGTGTGTTTTGTGGTAATCGAAGGTAATGTTATATGTTAAGTGCTCAATGAATTGCTTACATAAAGCTTTTAGTTAAATCTTATTAAATCATTATATTGTGTATGTTGAAAGCACCAAAAAATGTTTTAGCAACCAAGAAGTAGCGGCAATGGCCTAAGGAAATAAGAGAATGTGTTCGAAGTGACCACAAAACAACACATATAATGAACATTACTAAGATCATGAGTGACTTTATCACTATACAACTTGTATTGATGCAAAATCTAAGGACACAATTACATGTTATGCTTGAAAAGATGTAATTAGGGGAACCGACAATTATACTTATCAAAATCACAATTTTGTTCTCATGATTCCAGGGAGTTGCAATCTTAGGAGACTCTATAGAATTAATCCATGCATAAAATCGTTTTTTAATAGAATCTCACATTTTGAGCCAACCCTATATGTTAGACTCCATAGAAAATTACACTTACAATCAGATCTCTCTATTCCACCTATTTGAGTCAAATGACTTAAATATAAAAAAATATCATTGTGTTTTTAGTAGTCCATCAAATATTAGGATGATATCATTATTTTCATGTTTTGGTTTTGTTCACTCTCTTTATGCACACCCCCTCTCCCATGAATTCAACATTTATGTCACGTTCGGTACGTAGGATTCGTTTCCAATGAAAAGGATTGGATTAGAATGGAATAAGTTTGAGAATCACAAATCCATTCCTATATTTGGATGGTTACATGGAATCAAATGAAATGGAATTGCTATAAAATATGGGTCTATTTGTTTAGCTTTTTTGAATAGATACAGACATTTTTTTCAAATTTTTTATAATAAATTGTTTATTAAAATGTAGATATAGATAAAAAAAAAAATTGGCAGTTCTTATGAAAAGATTAAATAGGTCAAATATAGATACAAATCGGATATATTTACACATATCATTTCAATACAGATATAGATACAGATGAAAAACAAACCATCCAAACAAACCCTATATTTGTCAAAATTGTCCATAATAATAAATGAAAATAAAAATATGTGATAGATAAAAAAAATTATTACACTTTGCATAATTAACAAAGCTGGAATGGAATCCTCATTCTACCTTTGAGAAGGCGAAATTGAATTCCCCTTTGAAGTCGAAATTGTCAATTCCAAGGAATTATGATTCCAGCTTCTAAAAGTGCAACCAAATGTAAAGAATGGAATGGAATGGAAGTCGGAATCGCGTTCCATTCCGAGTCCATTCCAGTACGCCAAACATAATATTATAATTTTCATTCAAGTTCAGATGCTAGCTATTTACCTCATTTATACAATAAAAAATTTAAGATAAGTTGAAAGTTTTGGTTTTCTTCAATTCATCTCTCTTTCAAACAAAACAATAGGAAAGAACTTATTGTTAGTTCACTTCGTTGAATGAATGATGTTATTATTTCTAAGTAATGAAATAGAGCTGCAATAAGATTTTCAGTTATTAGTTCTATTTAAGTGAGGATATTTTAGGAAAAATTGTATTTCAACATTGAATGTTATTCATAACTTTAAGTAATGATGACTATTTGATGTTTTTAGTAATAGGGATGAAATATCCCAAATTTAACTAGATTAATTAAGGAAGTGCAAATTAGAGAATATGAAAATATGAGAAATTTTAAACCAAATTAAAACATAAACTAAAAAGTTAAGTTAGATAATTTAATCAAGTAGATTAAACTAGATACATGGTATAATTAGGTGAATTAGCAAATTTAAGGTAGGATATAGTTTCAATTGAAAATAGAGATTTAACCCATACAAATTTTCTATTTTGTCACACCAAATAAATTGAACCAAACCCAAATATCAATTTAACCATCCACCTTAATTACAATTTCCCAATTTTTCCCATTCATGACAAATTCGATAATTTTTTTACAAACTCAACATCTAAGTTTTTCAACATCCTAAATTTTAATCAAATATATATTCAATCACCTAATTAGGTAAATTTATTTCACCATCTTCAAATTTGTTAAATTTAATTTCTAAATTAATCTACCTATTTCTTAAGTTCATTTAACCTCTAATTACATCATAAGACCATAACCAAATTGCCAACCCAACCTACTAACCATCTTAGCTTTAAACCCCTAAAAGTCTTCTAAAATTCAACACATCTCTATTCTTATCAATCTAAGTTTTTAACAGAATTTTTCATTGTATTTATCCATTTTAAAACCCTAAAATGCTCTAGAATGTTCCCCAAAGGATTTTGCCATTGTACTATCTTTTATCCCACTTTTCTTTTACAAAAGCTCTAAAAGAAAACCTAGGTAGGTGCCTCATTTACCCCTTATTTCTAGCAGACTTTTTTTTTTGAAATTATCATTTTGCCAACTCATAAGCTAGAACCTTGTTAATATTTCCACCTAATGTCCTTGTTTTTATCGTATCTTCTTTTTACAAAATAAAACACTAATTCCTACTCTAAGTGGCACTTAAAAGCTTCCAAAATCAGTAGAAAAATTCTCCATTTTCACTCCCAAAATAAACACATAGCATCATCAACCATATTCAACAATTAAAAGCCTACTAGGTATACATAATGTCTTCTACACAATACCTTGTTCTTTCATTCATCTACCACACTAATAATCTCTATTTCTCCTTTGAAAATTAGGTGATATTTACTAGGGATTAAGGTTAGAGTTAAAAGGAGCTTCACCAAATTTCCTAGGGGTAAGGTAGTGAATGATTTTGTGCTATTTTGCTACTACAAGTAGTTTAATTAATTAGTGTGATTAGGGAAATACGTAGTACATAGTATATGTATAATATATATATATATATACATTATGTTTTATATCATTTGTTAATTGGTGTAATTAAAATATGTTGATTTTGGCGTTGATTTTGTATGATTTATAAGGTTTATGATATAAATCTGATTGATATGGAATGATATGATATATATTATGTTTTTTTTTAATGTTTTATGTGACTTTCAAATAATTTTTCATGATTAAATCGAATAAATATGTTATTATTTTTGCTGGATAGAAATTAATCATTTAGGAACATAAGTTTTATGATATTAGTTAATATACTAAACGAATTTATTTTTACGTAAAGTTTGTGGAAATGATAGATTAAACCAAATTTTGGGAAATGATATTTTAATATGTCTACCTTCAATCGAAAATTTTTGTAATTTCTAAAATTCATTTATTATATTTGAAAAATAATTCAAATTCGTCTAACAATTTTCCACCCCTGTTTTAAAAATTAAAAATTGCATGTTTCGGCTTAAATAATTAATTCGATTACTAAACTAACCTAATTAATGTATAATTAGCCTTAATTAGTTAATTAGTTAACTTAGGTATTTTCTAAATTATTTGGTCTTTTTTCGATTTAAAATTTGATAGAATGTTAATGGGCTAAATAGGCTAGTTTAGGTATAATAGAACTTTTAGTTATAAAATTGAATAAATAGACATATTATGAGCATAAATCAAATAAAATGATTTATTGTGGGCCTTGACATGTTAAATAGACTTAGTTGACAATCTAGGGCTCAATTAAATTAAATAAACTTAAATGGGCTAAATGTGCCAAATTAAATTAAAATAGGCACTTAGACATATAAAGAGGCATAAATTAGATACTTAGCAAATAAATGAGCTTTATAAACTTAGAGTTTAAAAGGAATATAAAATTGAATTAGCAATTATTTTATGTTTAAATAGGCTAAAATAAATTCAAATGGGCCTTATTAGTAAAAATATGATCAATTTAACATAAACAACTTAAAATGAGCGAAGATAGTAAGAATTGATCAAACTTAACCTAAATAACTTAAAATGGACTTAGAAATTAATCTAGGTTTGAATTGGCTAAAATTAATAATTTTGTACTTTAATAATTGGTTATGTGTCTAAATACTAAAATAGGATTCAATTTGACTAAATAGCTATAAATGAGCTTAATTAGATAAAATTGGCTTAGAAACACAATTCTAGGCCCAATAACATAATTTCTAACAAACTAGGTTTTTTTGCACTTAATAGGCGTAAACCTTCGAAATATAGACAATATCTAATTTTACATTTAATGACCTTTAAATTTCATAATGCAAACTCAATACCCTCTACTTATTCCGATTGAGCCCATTTCTAAAAAATTAAAGTCATTATCGATCTAATTGGGCTTAATTTCTTTTCATTGACCCAAAAGCCCTGAAATATCCTTAATGGGCCTAAATAGGAAATTAGAAGGCCCAATAGTTTAATTAGGTATAAATTAAATGCCATTAAGTTTTTAAATTAATTCTTAAATCCAATAACTAATATTACTCTAGTTGAACCTAATTTTAAAATAAATCCCAATTCCACCTAATATAATATCTATATTCCTTAATGGGCTCAATTTTAAAATCTTAAAGCCCAATTACTCTAACAAAGTGAAATACTTAGATAATTTTTTATTAGGCCTAACCTATGATCCTTAAAGGCCCAATACATCTAAATAATAAATTCAATTTTCAAATTTGATGGGCTTAATCCAAGTTACCAAAGCCTAGTTATCCTGAATGGATTCAATTCAATTATAATTCAACAGCCTTATATTACTAAAGACTTTGCACTAATTGATTAATCAATATGATATAAATCATTAGCTTGTATACCTCATTCTTATACAAATTAATCTTCCTGAATAGATATTCAATCGACCTATTGTCTTTCGTATGAAACTTTATCATCTATCATTTAATATCACGCACATGACTTGTGTTATTTGTTAGGGTAGGCATCCTAAGAAGAACTAATACTTAAGGATGGCTAATTAATTGTTTGAGTGTACTCATGTCATTTAATCTAGTTTGATGAGCAACAATCTTGCTAGGAAGTGCTAGCACGGTACTTAAGAGTTTAAGTAATCGTCGGTGGCTCGGTAGGTAACTGATAAGGTAAACGGGTTCAGGATAACATCCATTTATGTTCGTTGAGAAGTAGCATGTGTGATTCGCAACTATGGGTAGCAATTGAGGTACATATAACTATGCATTGAAATAAATGGAGATGAGTAATGATTGTGAACCCTAAATGAGGCTATTACTAGATGTTTTCATAAGAGATATGGGTATTCGGGTTGCTTATGTCAATCTCTTGAGTAGTTGTTGCTACTCAGGACCTCCAGATCGCTAATAGCTTTGTTGTCTGGAGTGTGAATGCTCCGTGTTATTTAAATTTCCTTAAATAATAAATATAAACTATTGATTGTTACATTACATATACTCTAGGTGGATATGCCATATCATGTGTGATTGTGCTGCTGTGTACTGGGTTTTAAATCATACTTTTTTTCCAGGTGTTGGTGATTTCGACTTCGATGCTTATGTATATCTTGAGTTTGGGTCGAATTGGTACGAGCTTGATAAGTAGAGCAACTAAGATCATGTGATCATGTGTTTTTCTTAAGCAAAAGTTTTATTTTTCTTTGGGGGCCTAGTTTGTGCTTGTGGTTGTAAAATCCTTTCTCAAATACCTTGTATTAATATTTTTCTATCTTTAATATGTTGTATTTTTCGCTCTTAATTAAATATTTTCAAAACTTAATTAAACATTTTCAAAGTCTAAAATTGGATAGCGGATTGATCACGATAAATAAATAGTTTAGAGTAGTCTTAGTGTATAACGCTAAGTATTATACGTGGTGGAACTAAATACTCCTTGATCTTAATCGGGGCGTAACAAAGGATTCTTTGTGGAATTGCTATTACAGTCAACTAAATGTCGTAACAGCTCTTCAAAAGAAAAAGTATGTAATAAAATTATTGTTACAATAAAATGAAGATGCACTTTGTTTTGACTATGCTTTCCCTTTTTTTTGTACATATTATATTATGGATAAATAGTTAAAAAGAAAACCTTAATTTTTTCATCTTTTTAAAATTTATTATGTATTCAAAGTTTTGTAATGACTAACAGATATATGGTATTTTCGAAGTTTTCTTTTTTTTTTTTTTACATAGGTTGTAGAAACTTACATTTTTGTATTTCACTTGACATTCCTATTCTATGGACTTTTTAATGTTTACATAGAATTACTAATTTAACAACCTTACTGAAAATGATAGAGGCATAACGAATAATTTTAGTGATGTATGAGTTAGTGAGAGGAAAGGTTAGAGTAAGAAATTAAATATTAAATTAAAAATACCACAATTTAATGAATGTGGTTCTGTTAATGATCCTTTAAATTAAGAGCATTTTGGTAAAATGACCTTAAATTTTTTTGAGTACTGGAGTGTGCTAAGGTACACATAACTACATTAAAGTTTACATGTAACATTGGATTTGACAATCAAATTTTAATCGCCTATCTAGGTTAAAGTGTGACTAAGAAGACCCTCCCTTTGGGGAGAAATTTGATTTGAAGACTCTTACTTTGATGATGAGCCATTGCCATATTTTTAGCATGAGGCAAATATACTCAATAAGAGACAAGTGGATTCTTGACCCTTTTACACAAACAAGCCAACCAACATAAATCCCTATAATGGACTCTTAAGAGGTTTAAAGGGTTTTGGAGGGACCTTTGGAAAGGATCTTAAGAGAGAAAATTCATAAACGTTACCTTCAAAACCTTTGTAGTAAGCTACTAGTCTTGATAAAGAGATAGCTTCTCTCTTATCTACTCTTGAATAGATGGTGTTATGTTTTGTATCTCTAGAAAACCTCTATTAACTTGAGTATCGAAGTGCCAACATCAAGGCTACTTATGTTGTTTAATTCGCATTTCCTACGTATGAAAGCTAAAATAATACCCTCATTGAAGCATTGCCTATGAGGTTCAATCTGGATATGGCAAATAAAAATCCTGGGTAAATTACACTAGAAGGTTCTAACGATTGGGGATAAGTTCATTTAAGGTCCCAACGTTTCCAATAGTTCAAAAGACATCCCAACATTTGGAAAGTGCCTTTTGAATTTTAATTATATATTTTTCCTATCGATACATATCAATGTAAACCTTAGAAGAAAGGGTTTTTGAGTTTTAATTAAATATCTCTCTTGTAATATGTGTTAATGATGACCTCAGTCAACCCACTTTTTCAAACGTTAAGACCTCTTTTTAAACCACTAAAAAATGTTAAGACCTTAATTGACCTACTTCTTCAAAATATTATGGCCTCTTTTGAACTTTTTGAAATATTGGGACCTTAAATGAACTTGCCCACGAATATTAAGACCTTCCGGTGTAATTTATCCTAAAAATTATACATTAACAGCTTATCTTTGGTGGAGATTTTAGAGGAGATGTGATGAAGAGTGACCATACGAGTCTTAATAAAATGGTTATTGAGAAAGAGATTTGTCCTCATTTTTATAAGTAAATGATGTTTTTTATGTTGCAAGTTTTAAGATAAGGTGAAATGAGCATTGTAGAGTGTGTGTAGAAGTATGATCCTTAAGATCACAAGTGAGGTCAATGAATAAAAAAATAGGTCATTTTTTGTTTTTCACCTGACTAAAATATCATATCACTTTGAGTTGTAGTTTGATGAAACTTTAAAGGATGTAATAAAACTTAGGATGATGTAAAACTTGCTACTAGTGGTGAAATAGAGGTAAAGGGGCCAAGTATGTTTGTAAGAGATGTAAGAGGAGTTTATTAAGTAGACATCATCTTGGATCAATTTTTCCGAACTAGGAATTGATCTGACCCATTACTATCGATTCTTGAATCAGGAACCGATCCTAATATGGTCAGTTCAAATTGGCTAAGAACCCCCAGTTTTGGTAGGTATGGCCATAACCAACCCCAAAAACTACCTAACCCGACGATTTTAGAACCACCAATTGAAGAATTGGCTAAAGAACTTGCGGTTCTCGTGGCTCCACGCTAAAAAAATAGAAAAAAAATAAAGGAAGGAAACTAGAAGACAAGAAAATTAGAAAAAATTTTGAAATATAAAAACAAATATTTAAACTTTTTACACTTGAATTAGTAAAAATTTATTTCTTACTTGTGACATTTAATATATTGTTATTAACAATACAAGTAATAAATATATTTGAAATCATGTATTATTGAATTTGTATGGAATTCTAATTAATGTGAATATTTCTTTCTTATCGATGTGTACTTGTTTTTTAGTTTGTGAGACTTATTTGTATCTTGAATATTTTATAGTATCATATTACTAACATAACAACTAAAAAAGTGCAAATGATTTTATATAAATAAACGTATAATTGGAAAATTATTTTAACTATTAGGCTATAAATAATTATTACTATACCAATGTTATATTAAGTTAAAAGTTTGTTTTACAATTTTTCTTACTTAAGTTAAGTAAAGTTATTTAATTGAATTTTTTAGTTTTTTTTAATTTCATAGTTCTCGGTTTTAAAGGAACTAGAACTAGAGTCATAAGAGCCGGTGGAACCAGGAACCAGTGATTGGTGTCCGGTTCTAAACCTAGACCAACCCATGGCAACGCCTATTCTTAAGCTTGAGGGATATAATGATACAAGGGTTGGAGAAATGAGCAAAGTTAAGTAATAAGCATAAGTGTAGAGGTCTCAAGTCTAATGGAGGGATGTAGGGCATTATGAGTAAGGTGACTTAATTGAATCCCAAGAAGAGAAGAGTGAGACCTTCAACAGACAAAGATAGTACATAGAGAAACCCCAAACTCTTTAAATGTTTGGTATTTAGTTACTTTAGAGCAAAGTGTCTAAAATGATGAGAAATGATTTTTGAAGGAGATTTCACAGTTTGCTAATAGTGGAATAGGAGCATTTGATGATGAGTAGGATGGTGAGATTGTAAAGTAAAGTAAAGACATGGTAATGTTGATATGGAATAACTTAAGCATTGACACGTGAGTTGGATAAGAATAGAGAGAGGATCCCATATTCACTTTTTGGTGTAAAGAAAGGTAATTTTTTTCCTTAATTAATCAACATAGATAATTATACTAATCAAGCCTCCACTACTTCTGTCCATGATATAGCACTAAAGACTATGGCACATCCACAACATATAGTTTACATTGGATTTATGAAAAAGGAATCTATTCATGTTAGTAAATAAGTGAGAAGTCCTAAGTAAGTTATTATGTGGTACCAATCGAAGCTGTTTGTATGCTATAGGTAGATCATGATAGTTAGCTATGTGGCTGCCATATAATGGTTTTAAGAATACCTATGCTATCCAAAAGAACCGATAGTAAGTCATCTTAAAAAATAAGGGTAAGCTAAAATAAGATTACCATTAGGTTATAATACTATCAGCATAAACTTTTTAATATAACCAAAAGAATCATTGTTTTTTCCTTTTCCTCCTCGTTTGAAGGATTTATCAACTAATTATGTTATACCTATAACGTGTATCTATATATGTATGTATGTAATCAGTAAAAAATTTAGCATGGCATGCAATGAAAGATGGTTTATCGCATTTCAATATTCTACTTCACCCTTACTAACTCATCTTTAAAAGTCCAAAATTTAAGACAATAACTTAAAAGAAATAGACCTTGAAATAATGTAAATGCGTTTTTTTAATCCTACTTCCAGACAACATAAAAGAGTGCTGTTCGCTCGGAAAATTTTATTTAGACTTCTGTTAGTATCTCGAAAATTTAGCTACTCATCACTTAGTTATTAGAAAATTATAACTTTCAAAATACTAATTATAAAGTGTCTTGTAAATATGAAAAATAGTTCCTTTGAGAATATTAACAATAATTTCTCTCTCTCTTTCTCTCTTTCTCTCTCTTCCTTGGTTTTACATATATATGCCAATTGATACTTATTCTTTTATGTTAAGAGTAATATTATAACATTATCTATCTTGTTGTTACATATCCAATAAACAAGATATCTTTAGCTTTCATAATAATCAGGGATTGTCTCATGAGAAGCGATTTTGTTCACACATCAAATAATGCTCCTCATGCATACTAATCGGTTTAAGGGATAAAGCATCTATATTTTCATTTTTGGCAAATTAGTGTCAAAGTTTCAATTTTAGCATTTATTGCTTGTTCTTTTAATTTAGTTTCAATTTAGTATCTCTATTAATAGAAAAGTTAAAGATCGTTATATTTTTTGCATTTTAGTGTTTGTATTTTAACTTTAATTTTATTTAAGTGTTTATATTTTAATTTTAAAGCATTTTAGTGTTTATTAATTAATTAACAATTGATATTAAATGAAAGTCATACATTAATACATTGATAATTAATTGTAGATATTTAATTGTTATTATTTTAGAAATAAAAAGAAAAATTATTTATATGTAATAATTTTGATCATAAATAACTTTGTGAATATGATCTTCCATTTTGATAAAATCTTATATCACTGAGAAGCTTTTAACATTAATTTTATTTGAAAATATGATCCTACTATGTGTTTCATGGTTATACTAACTAAGTAAATTTTAAAATGGTTATAATTTATAAGTTAGTGTCTTTTGCATTATTAGATGAATTTATAAAGTTGTTAAATAACACACCTCTTCATATTATAACATTTATTTTGATTTTTTTTATAGTTTCCCTAAAACCTCTTATGAGATTGTTGAAAAGTCCCTCATTGATCTTGAAATTGAGAGATTTGTATTGATTAACTCATGTGTTCGTATCGTGAGAAGACTTCTTTAACAATTTTACCAAGAATTTTTGCGAACACTAGAAAATAAAAATAAATATAAAGAAATGTTATAATATATAGAGGTGTCTTAATCATCCAATTGATATATTCATCTAATAAGGCAAAAGACACCTAATTCACAAATTATAAAAAATTTAAAATTTATAAGGTTTATGTAACCTTGGAACACATAGTAAGATTAAATTTTCTAATAAAATTGTGTTAAGAGCTTCATAGTATGGGTGAGTTGGTATATGGTGGGTAGTGTAAAGAGTAGAAGCACTACTTATACCATACTTTGTAAAGTACATGATATTAATTTTTATATTCGTAACCTACTCGATGGCATTTTATACCCACTTGTACCTTATATCCTATAAAACCTAAAGGGTACATGGTATCCTATGAAACTTGTAACTTTTTTTTATGAAGCTTTTAATTTTTATTCTTTACTTTCTTAAGTTTTAAGTTTATAGTGATATATATAATTTCATGTAGTATGTAAACTTCCTTATCTTAATATATTTACAATAAATAGCTAATAGAAAGTAGTTTTAAAACTAATTTCATGATATCACAAGTCGAGGAATTTATTTATGTGTGAAAGTTGAAATTTGTAACCTTCTTCAATTGAAGGAAAAACAAAAGGTAAAATAACAAAGATCTTTACTAAAAATTCATTAAAAGATTCGTATTTTAGTTTAATTATTCTTGCATAATACATAAAATGTATTCCAAGTTAAGCTGTTAAGGGTAGTTAAAAGAATGTAACATTATTAAAAACTAAATTGTAAGGATCCGACTTATCCCATATCAAAATTTTAGGTAAGTCAAATCCCCTGGCCACATATGATTCCTTTAGTATTATACGCACGAAATTCCTTAAAGGATTTAAATAGCTAGTAAAAAGTGTTTTAAAAAGTAATTTCATAATATCACAAGTTGAGGAATTTATTTATGTGTGAAAGTTGAATTCTGTAACTTTCTTTAATTGAAGGAAAAACAAAAAGGAAAATAAAAAAAACTGTAAAAGAACGAAGATATTTACTAAAAATTCATTAAAAGATTCATATTTTAGTTTAATTATTCTTGGATAACACATGAAATATATTCCAAGTTAAGCTGTTAAGGGTAACTAAAAGAATGTAACATTATTAAAAATCTAAATTGTAAGGACTCAACTTATTCTATATCAAAATTTCAGGTAAGTCAAATCTCCCAACCATGTATAATTATTATACGCACAGGCCTCCTTAAAGGATTTGTTTATCTCGAACATTGCTAACTAATTTTGATTCCTAAAATCATATAATTATATTATGAAAAGAATAGATTTATGGCGTGAAAACAATCTCAATAAAAACATTTTAAGTTTCCACTCATACAAGTGGAATAACTTTCACTTACACAAAGTTTTGAAAGCTTATTACAAAAAAATATGTGGGCTCCATTAGGCCTTTAAAGAAAAATTACAACTTTAAAAGATTAAATCTAGTCGTTAAAACAAAATAAAACAAAAAAATAATCCATCAACTTTAACTCACTTTGTCACGCCCCGAGGGCATCCTAGTAGTTATAAACAAGAAACACTTGATTATCATTACTAGTTTACCTTCCGAAAATGACATATTTTCAATAAACAGGATCTTTTAGTTGCCTGAATAAGATGAACAAATATATATAAACATAAATTAGTAAATAACTGTCACACTAAGTTCATAATTAAAAATAAAATATTACAAGCCATATGATTTCTATAAACTTCTACAAATACATGGTTAATGGTTCTAATGCAAGATACTTGCAACTAAAAGATAAATAGAGAAGTATATACTTATCCTATACTATTCTGTAAGCTTCCGGCTCCTAATTTCTTACCGGGACCATGCTTCTGGTAGTAATGAGCCAAGGTCGCAGAGTAAACCTGAAAGGACTATTGGAGTGTGAGCTAAACCACGAGCTTAGTGAATAACCAGAACTTATCACATAACTCATACAAGTTATTTAACAAACATATGAAATGTATCAATCAAACATATGTACAAATACAAGTTTGGATAACCCGGAATCCAAACAAGATGAAGATTTGCGCCCTCTCATCAGGGTTGAAGGATCACAATCTATGATCTACCTACCCAGGAGAGACTAAGCTTTCAGGAAATTGTAACTTATTGTGTTTTGTCATTTATTCCTTGCTTTAGCTTTAGAAACTCCACTAAGTGGTAGTTATTTCCATGCAATACCATAAGTGGCGTCCTTCATTTACCATTTAGTTCCTATGGTATTAACAGAACAAAGGTAATCTTACAATTAACTAATAGCTCTCTTGCCTAGATGATTCAAGCATTACCAGAGATCCGGAATACTAACACGTAGTAGGCTACCACTTACTCAAATGCTATTTTATGCAAAATATGCAATGCATGTAAAATTCCCTTTTATGGTGCCAGTAGTTTTTAATCAGTTTGAAGGTGATCAAGCATTACAGACATTCAATCATGTTATAAAAGCAATATAGTCATACATAACTCTATTATCACTTTTAGTAGAGTGACTTGGCAATCAATACAAATACACAATTCCCACAAACCATACAGGATACCCAATTTATTATCTTTTATTTAAGGTTCGCTAGTTTTACAAACACAACCAATATAATAAGACCGAGTTACTCACCTGCTCATATTGTTCAATCGTAGTAATCATCAGGAAAGTCCTCACCAATACCTAAGTTACCTATTGAGATGATTAATATAATTATTAATGATACAAGACTATATAACCCAACTCCTATGAATGTCTGAGTATCCTAATGTGCTGGGTTTTTCGTTCTATTATTATACTAATTCTTTGAAGATTTTACGATAATTAAGTACTAATTCACTTTTATCTTAGGTTACTTGATTTGATTTTGTTTGAGATTTAAATCTATTAATTGGGTATTCAGGAATTTTGACAATTTGGTTAATTCATTTTTTTTGTTTAAAACTATCAATTTCCTTTTGATTTACTTGATAAATTTTTCTCCTAAAAAATAGATATCTCTATATTCACAAATTTAGACTATTTAAATTTCCATTGTTATCTAATTATTCACAATCTATTTATTTAGATAAATATTTAGTATTTACTAAACTTGTAATTTTTTCCTTGTAAACTAATTAAATACAATCTTAATGACAATAACGTTTATTAATATAAAGATTTGCTAACTTAATTAAAATTACTTTCAAAATTTTCTTATTTACCACAAATAATAATAATAACAATAGCAATTAACAACAACAAAACAACAACAACAACAACAACAACAACAATAAATAATAATAATAATAATTCCGAAAAAGACAATAAAAATAAAATAAAGTAAAACAAATGTTTTTCACAATAACAATACTTGTAATATTTGTCTTATAATTTAATCAATACTAATTTATAAATTCTTACCATTAAAGTTAAAAATTAATAATAATATTACTAAAATAGCTTTAACCTTAGCTTTTGAGTTTTTATTATAGATATTACATATAAGATTATTTAAGAAATGATAATTTCAAAAACATTATTAATTTAAGAATTCTTTTAATAATATTAGGAATATTAACAATTATAGTTGTAAAACTTAATGAACTTGGATTAATTAACAATGATGATTTATATTACTAATAATCTTCTCTTGTTAATGTTAATAGACTCATATATATTTAAATATCATATATTTATTAATACCCAAAAAATATTTCATTTTTAAATTCAATTTTTTCAAAAATTTTGATATTATATTACTAAATGGCAATATTATTTATAATATATATAGAAAATAAATAAATAATAGTCCTAAAATTACTTATAACATTAATTATTATATAATTTGATTTAATTAACCTCATTTTTTTTTAAATGGAGCCGAGAGGTACACGGGTGGAACACGCCCCGTGTTCCTCCTTGTGCTCATTAGGGAAGAACTGTTCATTGTCTTCCCCGATGGGCTCGGTCGATTTCGACCGGTTTCCGACGTTCCAAGGCTGGTTTTTCAGTCCCTATAAGTTCCTAGGACACTAAACTATCTAAATATCACATTAAAACATCAAAATAACAACATGTTCCACGATTTTCAGATCACCAAGGTAAAACTAGGGTTTTCGAAAATCACCTTTGTCGAACCACTCCGATGAAATTCGAAGCTCCTTTTTGTGTTGGTTATGTTCCTAAGATATTCAGAAGTCAGTTTCAATCCTTAGTTTTGAAAGAAAACACATCGAATTACACCAACTCACCTTAAGCTCGTTTCAAGCGTTTTTTTCGTATTATTTTTCCTCTGATTCGTACTAGGATTGCATGTGCGGTTTAATTTCTATCTCCAGGTTGTTTTAGCTATTGATCACAAGTAGATTTGATATGGAAGGTTGGAGAGGAAGTGGTGTTTGTTTGCATTCTCTTTAAGTGTCTTAATTGTATGTATATATAGAAAGAAAAAGTGAGTATTTGCTGCGTATTTTCCATCAATGTTTGATCCAAATTGCCTCCACTTGCTATTGTTTCATCAGTTGTTCTCATTGTCATTAATGCAGAGTTGATTTGGCACATTTGGATTGGCTTATGGGTTGATTTTTATTGACTTGGAGTGAATTATTTAAGCAAATTCGATTCCCTTACTTCAAGAAGATCAAAGCCCTCCATATATGTATATAACGTATCTTGCAAGTGTTTATATATATATATATATATTATTATTAGATAATATTTAGCTAAATTTTCGGGAGTTTATTACATTAATCGGGTATAATTTAGCTAATATATGGGAGTTTTTACACAAAAATATTTTTAATGAGTCCCACAAAATATTTAGTTTATCAAACAATACAAATTTAAGTTTTAATTTTACGTGATTATTTGTTTTTGAAATTTTATCTCCCGCGATTAAGGTTTTCTAAGCCTGTTGGGTCAATTTTTGTTTTAGGCTTCAAGGGCATAAGAAAACCTTAATTTAAACAATATTATAATTCAAATATTTATTTGAAGTTTAGATCTTGAGTTATACATCAGTTTATATTTTTGTTGTGTATTTATAATTCTAACGGTTTATCTTAAGGTTGTCATTTCCCAACTATAATCATAATTGATCAATTACTTAATATCGCCTCAGATATATAAGCTAAATTATTTATATATTTTAGGTTTGGATACACACTATGAAATCTTATCAATAATGTTTATTACTAACTAAGAATCTTGAATTTTAGGGTTTAAATCCTAGTATAGGTTTATTAATACGCATTATTCTAGTCTCAAGTCTTTATTGAGTGCAATAGTAGTCATTTAATTTCTATATTTATATTTTCCTATTTAATCTATTTGTATGACAAGGATTCGAGTTTGAAAATTTCAGTTGTCTTTAATCATATCTTGAATTATCAGTTCAAGATACGAAATCTCGTTTTTGGTATCAGTTAGGGTCAAAGAAGTTCTTTATTCAGTTCATAGATCCTAATCCAGCCAAATTTAAATTATGGATCTAATCTTAGGTTTTTGTTGAATTCTAAGTTTACTAACTAGTTCATTCTTTCTATTCTAGAGTCGTGTATTATTGCGAAAGTTTCCGGGGTTTACACACTTCACTCTTCAACAATGCTTTCCGCTTCATCCCATTGCCCAAGCCAAACATCATCATCAATCCATCATTATCATCAATAGCACCATCATCATCAATATCATCAACAACTCATCATCATCAACATCAACAATTCCATCATCATCACTACAATACATGTAAAAAGACAACAACAATAATAATAATGAGTCGAAGCTCAGTACACATCAATACAACCACACATGAAATGACATACAAGCTTTAACTAAATGCAATATATTAAACAACAAGTTATTATCTTTCCATTAAAGTAAATCAGACAATACAAGAGCACTCACACTGGTTCACTACCGTTACACAACTCTACTCATCCTAATCCATAATATCATCTAGTTCAATCGTCCCCATAAAATATGAACTAGATCATATTACTTCTCTTAGAGCCTAAGTAGACGTTACACTAATACCATTTGCCCTATTAGCTACCAGTTGAGCCACTTATGAATGTCATTACATCATGATGAGGGTAGCCTAAGCGTCTAATCTACCATGCGTGATGCCAGGTAGGGTTGTCGCTCTCCAGTCCGGATTAAATGACACAAGTAATAACAACACTCATTTATTTGAACTCTCTTTAATTTTTAGTTCATTAAGAATGCTTATCCTAACAAATGACAAGCATATCATTGCGTACATTTTATAAAGTCTGAAATCCAAAACAAAAGGCAGGGTTAGATCAACCATCCATTCATTTGTTTATGAAATTAAACTACATAAGCAATTAAACCAATTATCCAATCACATCAAACTTATTTTAGAAACTTATTTGATTAGACACTAATTAGAAACCTGCTATAGCTGCGAAAATCGCCTTACTATGATACAAACAGCTCTCCATTGTCTGTCAAATTATTTTTTTTCTCTTTGTTTATAATCATTTATTACAAAAGCATCATCATATCTTTCATTTCCAAAAACATTCATTTTCCTTAATAAAAACATACTCTCCATACTATTCATGGTTTATCTTAACATTTTAGTTTAAGCATATTATTAGTTACTAAGCGTATTTAAACTTGATCCTAACCAATTTGATTAGAATTAATCATTTACTTCAATTATTAAGTTAAGTTGATTAAATTTAATTAATCTAATTCATTTTAGCTCATTAAAGTCCGTTTAGTCAAGTTGAACTTATATTTATTAACAAATTTATTTAATATTAAAAACTATGTTTAATCTAATTAGTTTTTAAGTCTATTATAATTGAAGTTATATGTAATATGAACATAAATTAATCTTAGTTAAGTTGATTAGATTTAATCAATTAATTCAAGTACTAGGTTATATTCAAAATTCTTTCTAAATCATTATTATATATTCATTAAGATCTTAATTACTTTAAGTTTATCGATTTTAAACTAAGCTCACTTCATATTCAAAATTCACATTAAAGTTAGTTTATTTACTAAGTTATATGTATTCATTTCATTAGGGCATTATAACATATCTCATAAGATCTTAATTTTTTTGGTGTAATCCAAACTTCATAACATGATGTTAATAGAAGAACAACATGCCGACCAAAAATTATAATATATCTTATAAGATATTAATTAGTTTAATATATTTTAGCTCATTTAGATTTATCAAGCCAAGTTGAACTTAGGTTGATTAACTAAATTCATTTTATGCATAATTTCTATGTTTAATTTAATTAATTATAATCTATAAATTCTCTTAACTTACTCTTAATTATATAAATTAACTAATATGTCACATTAACGATCATTCACTTATTTCATTTTATCTTTTTTTCTTTTTCTTTTTCTTTTTCTTTTTTTTTTTATTAGCAGTGATCACCCCTTCCATCACCTTCGTCATGAAGGGTGTGGTGGGCATCAGAGGTTGATCACTCTTTCCATCACGGGCGTGATGAAAGGTGTGATAAGAGCAAAAGGGTAACCAAAGGCCATCACTTTCTCCATCATGCCTATGATGGAGGATGTGATCAGAGGAAACAAGGTGATCAGAGGGCATGATGCCCTTGATCATGCCCGTTATTACATATTTTTCAAATTTTCAAGGAATTGATTCCACCTTTTTACTTATTCTTTTCTTTAAAAACTAACTCATTTACTACAACATACTTCACTCCAAACATTATATAAGCAACATACTAATCCATAACAAGTTTAAACATTATCCTAAACATATTTCTACTTCATAAAACTTCAAATCATTTCATCAAACACCTATCTTACACACACACACACACACACACACATACTTATTTAAGTTTTAACATATGTTTTCATATATCTTTAATCTATCCATATTATCACAAGTTCTATAATGAGTTAGCTCTAATGCAACGTTTACATTCATTTACTTGAATCGAAACTGAAATAACCTAATTTATTAATAATTTAATTTTTATGTAAATATAATATTATTTCTAAATATTAAGTTTGAAGTGAAATTTATATATGAAAATGAATGTGTAGAAATAGAATTGTAATAAAAATGTATATGCTTATGAAAGTGTGAATTATATGTGATTATTAGTGTAGGTTGAATATAATAATTATGTATATGTGAGATAATAATTAATGCTATTATTTTATATATATTAATGTGTGTAGAGTATAATTAATATTTGTGTTTTATATATATGTATGAATTTGGCATGAAAATTTTCAAAATAAGCTTTTGAATGTCCAAAAACATAGCAGAAAATTTCTATTATTTTAGCCAATGTTTTAAGCTCTTTTTAAGCTTAAATAAGCCCCAAAACATGCAAAAAGCAAGCCCAATCCATAGCAGCCCCAAAAAGCTAAGTTTAAGATAAGTTTGAATCCAAAATTCGATTAAATGACTCACTTTTAGGCCACTCATTTCCCCTATCCGAAAATCCTACATCTCCTTCTTCCTTTACTCTTTGTTTTTCTTTCTTCTTTCAAAGGAAAAGTAGCCCAAACCCTTCACTAGACAAATAACCAAAGTCCAAAAGCTTCATTCAAGACAAAGCCTTATCCATGTAAGTTCATGCAAGTGTATGAGTTTTGTTACTCTTTCTTTATGCCTTGAAGATAAAATACTTGTTATTGTAAGTTTGGCTATGTATGAGTTTAAGTAGTTTTATGTGCTAATGGAAGTTTGGGTTGTGCTTTGATGTTTTTAACTTGTTAAATATGTTTTGGAAGTAGTGTGAACTATTGGGAAGCTTGAAGTTGTATTTGAATAGGTTAAGGTGATGTAGAGTGTAAAACAAAGCCTAAAGTGATTGTGTATGTATAAGAGTGTAATAATGTATTTGAGATGAAGATTTATGAGTTTTGAAGTGGAGAAGTGATGATAATTGTGTTGGACATGAGTGAAAGTTAAGTAGTAACTTGATGCATGAGTTTAGGATGTTCAAGACTTGGGTTATGTGAAGCAAATGTGCTAATGTAATGAAATGATTTTAGCTTGGTGTTTGATTTGTTTGATGAGTTGAAAGTGAAGTAAATTCATGTTTGAAGTTGATTAAATGCATGTAAGATGTTGATATTGTGTTTTGGTTGACGTTAAAAGTGTTAAAGTTTGTAAAAATTCGTGTTCAAAATAGAAGAAGTATAAAAACTGTCAAACACTTGTTAAGCGGCCCCATTTGGAGGGGTGTTTGGAGCAAACGGCCTTGGAAACAGCCCCTTTTCTAAGGGTGTTGCGCTCTCAGGTGAAAAATCTCATTTTTCCTGAGTTGAAACGGCCTCCCAAACGGTCCCGTTGCCAAGGGTGTTGCAGTTTCGGATTTCTTCTCTGTTGCAACACTATTTTGTAAATTAGCCATAACTTTTTTATCCGACATCCGATTGAGGTGATTCAAGTTGCATTGGAAAGATTGAAAGAAGATATACAAATTTTAAGTTTTGAGTTTTTGCAAATTCAAAAAATTGATGCTTAAATTTTACTTTTTTTCAATTGCTATGTTTTTCAAATAAAGTTAAAAACTTGTATTTGTTTGTTAAATATGTTTTTACTTAGGAAATTGATCTTTTTGGACTAAAATGAGATAGACAAATGATATTTGATGTGTTATATTGATTTGTGTTAAATTTTCTTGTAGCAGTGAGAAACTCTTCCTATGATTCTCCTATAAGTGTATCTAATGATTCTCTATTGGGTTCAGATATGCAGTAGCTTGAATTTTGTATACTAGGAATAGGCATAATTGAACTTGACTTAATTTAAGTTGGCTTAATAATTGATCGAATTGATTTTCTATTACGCTGTTTAATCTAGTTCGATGAACGACAACCTGTCATGATGCAATAACATGTTAGATATAGGCGCTTTAACCTTTTGTCATGATGCAATGACTATTACCATGATGCAATGGTATGCTATGATGCAAAAGTGATTTTTTTATGGTTAAGCGGGTAATCGATAGAGAGTGTAGTAAATGTGTTACATTTGCTTACACTTAAGAGGAAGTAATATGATTTAGTTCAATGTTTATGAGGACGTGTGAACTGAATGATGTTATGGATTAAGTTAAGTAAAGTTGAGTAACGGCTATAAACTCTAGATGAGATTACTTTTATTGAATAGATATAGGGGATATATATATTCGGACTGCTTATATCAACCCCCTGAGCAGCTGCTGTTATTCAAGACTCCTGAATTCCCAAAGCTTGATCCCGGGGTTTGAATACCTCCATGTTGTTTTGTTAAATGAGAATTAAGTAAGATAATGACTTAATTGTTGATGCATTGCATTAGAATAAGTTTGCTTGGCATTTCACTTGTGTTTTTGTTACTGTGTACTAGGTCTTTGGCTCACTGTTGCTGCTTCGCAAGTCTTGATGATGAACCATATGATGATTTGGGTTATAGGTCAGATTTTGAGAAGTTTATGGATGAATAGGATGAGTAGGACCCAGTAGCCTTGATTTTGAGAAGAAATCTTGGAAGAAATCTTTTGCTTGAACAATATACCCTTGTATCAGTAGCTTATTAGATGAGCCTATTTTGTGAAAGACTTTGAAGTCTCCTAGTTGTATTTTCATAATAAGAACATGTTGTAAATTTTTGTAGTGTCATGTATTGACACAAACTCTTATAATGGTCATGTACATAATATATATATATATATATGGATTGCTCTTGTAAGCAATCTTGTTTTGTTAAAAGTTATTTATAAAGTTTTGTAGTTATAATCAGACAATTATCATAAACTGATAGTTTTAGGACAACCTTACATATAATATGCAAATATTATATGTGGTTGGGGACTCGGAACACTATATCTTGGGGTTTAGTAGGTCGGGTCTTTACAAAAACAATAAAATAAGCCATACTTATCTTTTAAGCAAATACATGGGTTTTGATCTTTCCTACTACTCCTCCTCTTTAATTGTTGTAGCTTTTTCATGCATAAATTTCATACTCCATCTTGTTTTCCTAACTCTAATGTCCTCTTTAATCTTTTTAAGATTGAAATTTTGTGTTGATTTTGAGAGAAGAAGAAGAAGAGGAAAAATGTAGAAGGAAAAAGAGGAAGAGAGAAAAAGAGAGAGAGACAGATGGAAGAAAAAGGAGAAAAGGAAAAGATGAATATATATATTTAAGATATTTTTCAGATAGGGTATTAGATTTAAACCTTTTTGATAATTAATTTAAGTATAAAAAATAATTAGAACATAATTTGAAAATCTATATAATATAAATTAATATATTAAATCACAAATCTAGTTTAGGAATTTAATTTGTAAGAAATTGATATTAAATTTGAGTTTGACTTAAAAACTGATATTTTTAAATAAGTAATTGATTTCAAACATTATAAAGATTTTAGAAAATGAAATTTAATTAAATTTTCAAGGTTTAGGAGTTTTTCTAAACATTGTAAATTGGACATTTAAGAGTTTAAGAATTTAAAATTGAAGAAAAATGGGTCTAAATGAAAATTAGAAGAAATTATGAAATTTTCTTTGTAAGAACAGATAAATAAAACAAATAGAAGATTTAGAAAGGATATTTGAAATCTCAATTTCAACTTAGTCTATTTACTAATTGATTATACTAAATTGTCTAATTTAGGTAGGTGAAGGTTTGAGGTATTTCATAAATATTTAATATAAAGAAGAAATATCACTACCTTAATTAATATTTATATTATCAAAAAAAATAGTAGAAATAAATAATACTATTATTTTATCTAATTCTTATAGAGTGAGTATATTGTACCTAAGAACTTAGAGTACATATTCCAATGTGGGTACATGGTATGGAAAGCCCATGCCTATACCCTATCTTATGGAGTAAAAATGTTATACCAAAAACTTTCCTACTAACTTTAATATCTACCCAGACCCTATCGAATCGAGCATGGTTCAAGTGGGTACTCTGTACAACTGGGTTATCCGCTTATCCTTGCTTCGTAGTGATATAAAATTTTATCAAAATAAAAAATCATATGCAAAAAGTTATTCATTATCAAAATTATTATATAATTTAATTTTTATTTATAAAATAATATCAATTAAACATCTACGACTAATTCTCATTGAATTAATATATAACTTTCATTTAAATTTTAAGATAATATAGCAAATAAGAAAAATAAAATATGAATTTTTAATGAATTAATTAGTGAATAGACATTCAAATGCATCAAAATCAATGTATAAGCACTTGGATACAACTAAAGTTAACGTACAAGCAAAGGCCGAAAAATGAGTTAAAGTACGAGCACTAAAATAAAAAAATAACGGTCGTTAATTTTTCCGTTAAAAAAGATGCTAAATTAAAACTAAATTAAAATATTAAGTCCTAAATCACTAAAATTGAAACTTTAGATACTAATTTGCCACAAAAAAAAAAAAAAAAATCCTGGCACTTTTGGTGCCTTTATTCCATTATTTTAATGTATTAACTTTGGTTGCATGTTTGGATAGATAGGAACTTTTCCAGTCCCATTATAAATCATCCTGACAAAAATATTATCAATAACATCATTTTAAAAAATTAGTTGAAAAAAATGTTAACGGTTTCGATTACGATTGGTAATTTAGTATATATTTTAACTATTTAATAATATAATAAGATCGGTCCTTTCATAACTACTATAAGATCGTAAACTTTTCTACTAAGATGTAGGGTGATATTAACTTTGGTTGCATGTTTAAGTAAAGATAATCAAATCTAGCGTGATATTAACTTTATCTGTACACAAACTCGAGAGAATTGAAGGATAACTAATTCGTTGAGAACGACCCTAACCTAACCCTCACATTAGATGAGTCTTATGGATAATCACGATGGCAAGATAATAAAATGCAATATTCAATGAAGCATTTCGAGTTGAGTTAACAACCATGATACCCTAACCTGATCATCATGTTTTAATTTATCACTTTATGTCTTTTTTAATTTATTATGGGAAAAGTCCTCACATGGTGTGGTGTCATTAAAACCCTATATTTTAGTGGCATAAAATGGAGTAAGCATCTGAAAACATATATATGAGATATGGAGTTCATGATCGTGGCATCGCTTCTTCTAATTTCTCAAGACATTAGATGATTATACCCAGTTAACGTTAACACTTTTTTGTTCTTCTTTTTTGGTTTTAAATGTCCAATTTATGAACTGATATACTTGGAGCTGTACTAGAAGCAGTAAACAATTTTACAACTGTCAATAGCCTTGCAATCTATTGATATTTGATTCGGATTCTCATTTTTAAGGTGTTGAGTTTGATTTCTCGTCTGAGTCCATTATAATGATCCTATATGGATGTATTGTAATAGCCTTTGTAGCCTATTGGAAAAAAAAAAACATGTACAACTAAGGACATAAATTAAAAGACTAATAAGTTAAATAAAGGAAATCTGGTTTATTCTCTATCATAGAGCTATTTTGCTTTAGGTTTGACCTGAGTTTATTTTTATCTGCTAGCTTATTAGGTTAATAATCGAATTTAAGGAGTTGGATGTATGTGACCAACACGGGTATGCATCATGTATGTAGATACCAATTGGAATGATAGATGTACACTTTATCAATTGCTAGAGGATGGTGTACCCGCAACATAATATCTGTAAAAAAATCATAAATATTTTATTATAAATATTAATTTTCGATTATAAAATTTTTTTAGATTTTGGATTCAATCCTATAATATATTTAAATATTATTATTCTTATTTTACATTAAAAAGTAAATTTTTAAAAGTAAAAAAAAAAAGTATAGTAGTTATGGTTTCAAAAAAGATTAAAGAGGGAGTAGCTTTTATTTTAAAAATGAAGTTATAAATTTTAACTGCAGTGGTCATTTTGATCAAATCATATATAAAATTATATCTACACTAAATACATCAAAAAGTAGGTTTTTTGGCTTTAATAATATAGATAAATTTAGAATTAGATTATGATTATTGTACACATATTATATGAATTTCACGCTTCACATAACATTAAACAAGACATAAAAATGATAAGTAGAGGGATATTTGAAGACTGGTAAGTTGAAATCAAGTGAAGCAACTTAAAATATTAAGTTTTTGAGCAAAAGTTATATGTTGATTAATTAAGCCTTATTTAATAATTGATAGTAAATTGATTTTTAAATTGTCCTAAAATGAAGAGGTATAGTTTGAACCTCAATGCTATTCATCTAATAATTACCTTGATGGTCAATAATAATATGAGCAAATTTTATTTATTTATTGTTGTCAAACTTGTGTTGAACGATCCGATTCAATCGGATTGAATTTGACCACTCTTTGGTAACGTACCGTTTTAATTGCGGTTTAAATTTCAATTCAATCCAGTTTCATTTATTGACCTTTGATCTTCTAGTATGTTTGGATCAAGTCCTGGACTAGGTTTGACAATATTAGTTTTTGTTGATCGTGGTATGAGTTTCTCTTGTGTAGTTTACATCCTTACTTGTAAAAGTTCGCTTAAGACATGAACAAGACTTTTTGGATCTTATTAGTTTCTTAAATAGTCAAACTTAAGATGCTAGTATATACTAATATATATTTTGGCAAAAAAAAATATGCTAATATATACTGTATGAGTATGTAAAGACCTGACCCACTAAATCCCGAGATTTAATGTACCGAGTCCCTAACTACATATAATATTTTCACATTATATGTAAGGTTGTCATAAAACTAACAGTTTATGAGAATTGTTTGATTAAATCTACTAACACTTTATAAACAACTTTTAACAAAACAAGATTGCTAATAAAAGCAATCTATAGATATATACATTATCTGTACAAAGTTTAGTGCCAATATAAGACACTACAAAATTACAAGTTGTTCTTGGTACAAAAGATAACATAAAGAGATCTTAAGGTCTTTTACAACTTAGGCTTATTTAACAAGCCTCATATACGGGGAATCATGCTTTAAAAAAAAGCTTCTCCCAAATCTAAGGGCTTTCTCGTCCTACTCGTCCCACTCATCCATGAACCTCTCAAAATCTGACCCGTACCCAGGTCATCATACAACTCATCTTCAATACCTGCAAAGCAGCAAAAGTGAGCCAAAAGCTCAGTACGCAATAACAAATACAAAACAAATTGTCAAGAAAACTTAATTCAAATGAAATGCATCAACGATCAAGTTATTATCTTGTTGAGTTTTTTTTTTAACAAAGCAACAGTAGGTATTCAAACCCTAGAATCACGCTCTGAGAATTTAAGGTCCTGAGTAACAGCACTCTCAGGGGATTGATACAAGCATCCGAAACTTATATTTCCTATATCTATCCATAAAGAAATAGCTTCATTTATGCTCAAAAGCCGTTGCCCAACTTACTTAAACTCAGTCCACAACATGATCTAATTCACAAGTCCCCATAAAACTTTGAACTAAACCATGGCATTTCCCCCTAAGTTTGAGCAAACGTTACTCGGATACTATTATCCCCATCAGCTATCAGCTTAACTATAAACGAATTGCTATTGCATCATAGCATACCATTGCATCATGGTAGTCATTGCATCACGACTTAAGTTAAGCGTTTAATTAACATGTTATTGCATCATGACAGTTTGCTGCTCCTCGACCAGATTAAATAGCGTAATAGACATCCATCATCCAAGTATTAAATTGAATTGAATTAAGTCAAATTTAATAATGTCTATTCCTAGCATACAACAAGCAAGCTATTACGTAGCTAAACCCAATAGTGTATTACTATATTCACTCAGAGGGGGATTAATTAAAGAACCTTTAACTGAAATAAGAAATATCAAAACAAATCAATAATCGAACGTAGAATATATATATACAACACAATCCTAAGTTAACTACACAAGGAGATTCAATGAACTTAATCTCCTTGTTTTATCATTTAATTCATATATAAAACATGGTTATATAGCTTATAGATTCATTAGAAGACCATATATGAAGTAAAGAAGGACAATTAAAGAAGGTTGAATTTGTAAAACTCAGGGGATAGGCGGCCTATTTACACAGGCAAAATTGAGCCGAACGCTAGCAACGTTGGAATTATACGTTGGCGGCGTTAAGAAAATCGGTTCTGTTCACAATCAATGCCGATTAAAGGCCGATGGCATTGAAACCCTAGTGGCTGGCGTACGATTTGAAAAATAAACGCTGGCCAATTTCTTTACAAAAGCCGGCGACGTATACTAAAAAACAGACCTGTTTGAAAAGTGTTTATTTCCCCTGTTTTGCTCTTTGAAAATTTATAACATATAACACTTTTAATCCTTCTTCAAACACATATTTAGCTTCATACACCATCTTCTATCCACATTAACGAATCCTAGCAACTTTGAACATCATTTCAACACATCAAACTACTTCATTTACATCAAACCCTCTCCTACTCTTCATTTTAAACTTAACTACTCAAAATCAACTTCAATCTTCACCAACACTTCTCACTACTTCTATATCCCATAAACAAGTTCATATAGCAATAAAATACAACCTAACATTTATCAATACATAAAACCATTCAAAGTCATATGAATAAACTCATCCTAACAAGATTCTATATCTAATTACAAGGAAGAAAAAATAAATAAAGATTATACTTGGCATTAACTTACATGAAGAGGCTTTGGCTTGGAGATTTGTTGAATCCAAGAGCTTGTTTTGCTAAGTTTAAGGCTTATATTTTGAGGAAAGAAGGACAAGAGAAGGAAAAAAAGTGGAAAATTCATATGAATTTTGTGGCTACCAAAAGAGCTCTATTTATCAAATTTGGAACTTGTATTTATCTTAAGTTTGACTTTTGGGGTATATAATATTTGGCTTAATTTGAGCTAGTTTGAATTAATTTGAGCTTAAATGATTTAACTTCTTGAAAAATTATGCTACAAATTCTTAAGCAATTCAAAAGTTTTTTGATAAATTAAGCATAACACATATAATTAATTCATAAGACACAAACATCGATTATACTAAAACACATTAATATACATAAAATAATAGCATTAATCTCATCACACATACACACACACATCATAATTTACATTAATAAATACAATATATCAAACTTATTTCTACACATTCATTTTCATATATCAAAATTACTTCAAACTTAATATTTAGAACTAGTATTATATTTACATGAAAATTTAATTATTGAATAAATTAGGTTATTTCATTATGGATCTAGATACGATCATGTGCATTCTGCATGAGTATTGTGCCACACGTGATATAGGAAAACAATACGTGTGAGGGTGATCAAGAGAGAATCGTGTAAGGAGAAGGAGTAGGCAAACTCAATAGGCTCTAATACACGTGTGACAGGTGGGAAAGTTAGAAAATATCAACCGTACTAGTTACCACGATTATTGTGTGCGTTTTTGAGTGAGTCAAGTAATTAATTAACAAAAATGGAAATCCGACAGCACAATGATGTCTGTCCAAATTTCACCGATCTAAATAAGGTAAGGACTAAGGATATTTGTAGAAAATCTAACCGTCGATGTCGTTCGTTAGATGAGATGGGTGATCAATGGCTAAGATGAGTCATTCACATAGTGAATATGGATGTTGGCTTCCTTATGGAACCAGACCCATTAAGACATTTATTTGTAATGTTTGGAAGCCAATTGATAAAGGTTAGAATTGGTAGATCAATTTCAACGAGCTCTACTCCAAGCCTAGCATGTCAATTCTCCCATGATCATCCCAATTAAGCTGAGCTTAACTCTTTAAGCCTTATTATATTAGCCTAGAGAGATAAATCCAAATTAAAATTAGCCTTCAAGCCTTTATAATAAAATCCATGCATTTACATATACTAAAAAAAGGATGTGTCCTTTAAGTGGTGGTGATTCCCATTTTCTCATACCCAATTTGAGAATGGGTCAAGTTATTAATGAAAGTTTTCTTTGATGAAAGAAAAAAGAAGAAAATAAATAAATGACCCAAATTGGTGTTGTGCCTCACCCAAATTCTTTTCAAAATCTCATCTACACGTATAAATCTCATATATAACCACATGTAGAAATGCATATCTTCTATTTGAAGTTAGTAACAAGCACATATCTTTGTTTTTTTTGCTAATAATCTTATAATCTAGCGGCATCCAATACATGTCCTCATTCTTGAGGCACCGACTTCGATTTTCTGCGTTAACGCATTGTGATAGTCCTATATAACAGTATTGTAATAGCCTTTATGACCCACTCAAAAAAAAAAAAAAAAAACATAGTTTCTAGTTTTATCATGGTTTACGAGTACTCCATCTACTGAGGAATAATTATCTACCGAAAAATCTCAGAATGTACCCTTTTACATTTATAAGCTTTCAAATCCCACCCTTCACCTATAATGTCTCCTTGGCTTGGGCTATGTGGCCCCAGGCCCTACACCAGCCCGGCCCGTTAAGGAGCTTCACTGACCACACGTTTATCACCAATGCCAAACGCCGAGCAAAACGCCTTCTCCTTCTTTACACTTTTATCAGTTTATCTCCTACTTCAACGTCATGATGATAATCTCATCATCTTCTTCCTCCCAAATGACAAAACTTAATTGTACACACTGTTAATTTAATAAGCACTCACGCATGAGAATCGGAACAGTTCTTCCAACTCTATCTCATTTTCTCTTTCACTTTCACTTTGATTCCTAAAAAGATATGGTTTCTGTATGCAATTCGCTTCAACAGGTTCATTTCCTCTCAAACCCTAATTCGATCAAATTTTCTTCAACTTTACTGGTGCCTTTCTCTATTTCGTTTCCGCCGGCGTTGTCGTCTGGTTCTCACGCGCTTCCTGTCCGAGCTCTCAAAACTGGACCGGATGGCGGGAAGATTGTTAGCTCAGATACGGCTGCCGCAAGCCCGGAGCTGCTTCGGCGGCCGATAGTGAAGGAGTTCAGTGGAAGCGAGGAGGGAGAAAGTAGAGGAGAAAGGAAGCAGGAGACGAGTGAGAGAGAAGAAGAGGAAGAAGAAGAGGAGGAGGGAGGAGAAGCACAAGAATGGGTTGATTGGGAAGATAAGATATTGGAAGATACTGTGCCTCTTGTAGGATTTGTGAGAATGATTCTTCATTCAGGAAGGTAAAAAAATTTAATCTTTTTTTATTTTTGCATTTTTAATTGATTGATTGTTTATTTATTTATTGGTGTTATTTAAATGTTTTCATTTATTTATTTTTTATCCTAGTGATAGTTTATGCAAATAATCATTGTATGAATTGGTAGTGATTCTAGTGAAGTTGATTGGGCTTTGAATGAGTGTGGATAAAGAGTGATTGGCGATGCATAATGATTATGATTAATAGTGCTAATGAGGTTGCTAATTAAAATTGTTGTTGGAATGCCTAAAGAAGATGGAAAAGTTTTTTTAGGGACTATTTGGATGAGATGTTTGATGGGAGCTATACGGAGCGCTAATGTTTGACTTGATTCTTCAATAGTAGGGCTGGTTGCAATGAATTTAAATTTGACATTCATGAGTCTCAGTAGCTTATGCCTTAATATTGGCAGGATACATTCTTTTATTACATAAATTGCTGAGGTTATGTGACCTCAAAGAGACACTGGCATGCTTTTGTGGTATCTTCTATAATGGTAAAGATGGTATATTGTTTGTAGCACTACATATTAACTGCTTATTCACTTCGTTGTGATTAATTCTATAACAGCCTTATTTTACGAATAGCTATTACGGCGTTTAGTTCACTGAATAATGATTCCACAATGAATCCATATTACACAAAACATTGAATAACCATTCTTTATTTAAACCTATGAATATTAATTCAATACTGGAACTGTTTTTTTTAAAATACCATTATTTAAATAAAAAATTAATAAAGAAAGATCTCATTACAGCTCTGTTCTATAGGAATTCCATTACAGCTTTATTCATTTAGCAAAATGAACGAGCTATGAACAATAATTGGATTCATTAATTTTACTATAAGCGGGCCTTGCAGATATCAAAGTGGTGATCACCTGAGACCAGATCATGAGAAAACTATAGTGGAAAAGCTGCTGCCATATCATCCTGAGTGGCAAAAGAAGATTGGATGTGGAATTGATTATATAACGGTAAACTCTTTTCTCTCTTGCTAGAAAGTCTCCATTCCTCTATGTGCTATATTGGAGAAATTACATGGGAAAAGAGGGAAAAAAGGGGGAAAAGAAAAAAACAATAAGGAATGAAGAAAAGTAGGCTAGTGTTGGACCTATTGAAATCTGTTTGGTGCATACCAACCAACCATGCTCAAACCTTTTACAAGCTGCAAGCAGGAGTTACCCCTTTGTTGCTTTAAGATTCTTCTAATTTTATTTTGTGATTTGACAATATAGATATCTTTATCTCAAGGTTGTTAAGCTTTCCAAAGTTATAGCATTTCGTTTACAAGCTGCCATTCCTTTCGATCTTTGGCCATTATGATTACCTTTCAGCTTTTGACGGCTGCAATTATCTCGAAATCTATTGATTAATTGTATATCTATCTGTTAGTGGGAGAAAAAAATGGTGGGCTAGAACTGGAATAGCTAAGCCTTGCTGCATATTATACTCAATGTGGTATTTGATACATACCATATTTGCATAGCAACTTTACCAAATGAGTAGTTGGAGTATCATGTTACCCTCTGCTTTTATTTCCCAAGGAAAAAAATTGAGTTGTCAGAAGAGAAAAGAGGGTGAGCAGTAAGAATAGAGATTTTTCTGTGCTCACTTCGTATTGGACTATATCAAATAACTATATGTTGGCCAAAAATATATAAGAAAAAGAAGGTTGAATAACTATATAGTAGAAGTAGGATGATGAGAATCAGGTTATTTATAGCAGAAGTGCGTGTAATAAGGATTTTTGTTGGTTTACTGAAATTATTAAGAGGTTGAATTAAAAATACTGTGCAAGCATTGATGCTGTACCATGCTATAAAGTTAGGAAATAGTAGGGGCATTTTTTAACTGTAAATGTTTGTTGATGAACTTCAGCTGATTGCATATGGAAGTGAGTTCATGGAACTAGGTGAGATCAGGGAAATATGAGATAATGAAAGTGCTGAGCAAAGGAAGTAGTAACAAGATTATCCTTACGGGCAAGGCACATTGCTCTTGTGACATCAGCAAAAGGGTCTTATGAATTGTTATTTCTTTCAAAACAACTTGCTGAAAAGTATGATGTTTTCAGGAATGATGCTGGGCTTATGCTTTTAATGAAGTTAGTTTATCTTCTGTGGGGCTGCCCATATTTTGCCACCATTTACTTTTTATCAAAAAACTTAAGGTTAATGCAAAATCAGACAGGTGCAAGGGCCAAGGTTTTATACTTCCATTTGAGACATTATACTCTCATGGTGTTAATTTGAAAATAAAATTGAGTTTTAGAAATTAAAACAATTTATTGTGTTTAGTCATGAGTGTGCCAAATGTATTGAGATTTTGTCATAGCACATTATCTGCATATTCTATTTTGTCATTCGATCAAATGCCTCATGACATGAGCACCAAGGTTGCCTTTATGGCATTGTCTTTTCTTCATATTTGGGAAATATTTTGATCTATATCAAGTGCTTTGTTCCCCCCCGACCAAAACAATAAAATAAAATAAAATTAGAGAAAAATAAAAAGATTATTTGTTTCCAGAAGTGGGGGGTTTGACTAATACTTATGGAGCCATTGTGTTACTTTTACATGTGGTAAATTATTTGATCCTGGTGGATTCATATTATCTATTCATTTTCAAACAGGTTGGATATCACCCCGATTTTGACAGCTCAAGATGTTTATTCATAGTTCGTAAGGATGGAGAGTTAGTTGACTTTTCTTACTGGAAATGCATAAAAGGCCTCATCAGAAAGAAGTATCCTTTATATGCAGATAGCTTCATTCTTAGACATTTCCGACGGCAGAGACGTAGTGATAGAAGGTAGCATTTTTAATTTATTGAATGTGGCTGAGCAATTTCTCATTACATTTCTTGTGTACCTAAAATCATTCTCAAAGAATTATGTAGAATATGCTAAGGTTTACTATATCAATTAGAAAATTGAGTGCCAATGATTCCAGTCTTATGTTTTGATGTGTCCTGGAGAGTGAAATGAATATTACATTAGTCACTCTTTTATGCACATTCCGTTGTTGGATGTTGATATTTTCATGGCAGTGCCTTTGGATTCTTGTAGTTGTTGACTGTTGTAATTTATATTTGCGCTATAATTTCATAGAATTTAAGTTTATCCAATGTTCTCTTATGCATCTTTTGTTTTTGCTATGATATGGTTCCTTTCCTGTTGCTTTTGTGAAAATTTCTATCTGGGGTTAATTAATTTTAGATTGTAATTCACTATTTGCTCAAGTGTTCTGGGTTCTGCAAGATATCTGGACGCTTGTATATGTAGAATGAACTTGCAAAGGATTGTATCAAATATGACTAGTGGAAGCATTCCCATCCCTTTTATTTGATTTCATTATTTGTCACACTATTAATTCACGGAATAATCACCAAGAAACCAACTGCTAGTATCCCTGACAGGATTGGACATTCATAAAGAAGAACAAAAACCTTTTTAGAGATCTATACCTTTGAGCTTCAGCTCGGGAAGAGGTTTTCCAAGTTAAGGCTACCTTTGATGGGCAATCCAGTATCTAGGGAGATGGTGAAGAAGTCAAAGAAATATAGCTTGAAGATAGCCTGAGTAGACCACAAGGATCAGGACGTCCTAATCCCCTGGCCTACGAGAACAACTCATCCGATTCCTCTGGGCTAATTTAGATATATTTTCCTGGTGGCCCAATGATATGTCAAGCATCAACCTAGATGTCATATATGGCCTTCGTATTGACCCTATCGTCGTGCTTGTCAAGCATAACAGGCGACATTTCGCTCCCAACTCCCAAGAGGTAGACTGCAATTAAGGTGCAAGCATTAGCTTGCCCTAAGGATCGCTTTCTGCAACCACGGATAGGCTGCTCGTCAACTCGATATTCAGACACATGCTCATCGATTTCATTGATGCCTTTTTGGGTGCAATTAGATTAAGATGGAGCTAAGGATGAGGTTAACACCTCTTTTGTAACATTTTTTTTTGTAACGTATTGCTATTAGGTGATGCCATTTGGCTATGGAAATGCTGGGGCAACTAACCAGAGGTGAGTGATAGAAATCTTGAACCATATAGTGTAATATTGAAGTATGTGTTAACAATCTGATAGTGAAATGATTCAGGTACCAATTATAAGGAGAATCATATGAAATTAATTATAGTCAATTGAAGTTATATTAGAGCGAAAAGTCAAAATTTTCAAAAATTCCAATTTAGCCACCAAATGCCTCTTTGTTAGATTTGTGGACCCTTTAACATATAAACATATATAATAAGCCATTTCATATTAAATCTTTTTAAATTTTTATAGATAATTTACATAATTTATTAACATATTGACACCATGTTTATAATTTAAAATAAATTCGTAACATAACAATAATATTAATATAAAATTATAAACACATAAAACATATGAACATTTTTTTTTCCAATTACTTTGCAAAGTATAACTTAAGGGAGTAGAGGGTGAAACCCTATCCATCTTGTTAAACTGCAGTATTAATAACACAAAACTATAACATCCTTAACCACCACCAAACATTGGTTAAGATTCAAGGGACTATAATTTATCGTGGTTAAATTTGAATTTTAGAATGGCTCATTTATTAAAATGTCAAGAGGGTCTATAAGCACAATATCTTTCTTTTTTTCCTTTTTTTTTTATTGTTCAAACTATTTTATGTGGTACAATTTAGAGGGAAAAGTTATCTTATTGGTAGATAACATTAGATTGTATTAACTTGGTTCAATGATCAGAAAGTGAATCATAAATCCATCTAAAATGTTTAGACAGGCAACAAGTTTAAGATAAAAAAATGAAACCCAAATGTATCTCTCAAATTGTAACGAGGATAGGGAATATTTACTGTCCTGTTAAACTCGAACGGATAAATATGGTATATAGTCTTTTTTGACACGCGGGTATCACTTTAATTTCTTTTGAAGTATGATGGCCACGTGATTGTCTTTGCAGAGTCATAATCCACTCTCCTATACTATCAATAAATTTTTTAGATTTTAATCACAAGCAAGCACGAGTTGTCGACTATGTTATAAATGGAAGATAAGAAAAAGATGCGAAAGTCTTTTATTTTGCTAAATATCTATCTTAAACGAAAGCCCCTCTTTTGGACGTATAGACACGATGACGAGGTACCACTTGCCTTCAAGACATACATCACTTGAGTTGCTTTAAGAAAGGCTTTGATGTGGTACGAAAAGCAATGCACTGTCGTCTAGTTGCACTCTTATAATGTAGATTACTTCATTAAGAATTAAAACTTCCGGACTTTTTTTAATCTGGTTTTACCACCATCTTACTAGTTCAAACAATTGATAAGTGCGTCACTTTGTTAACAGTCAGTGAGCATACATTTTCAAAGTTGTAGAGACTTAGAATAACATTTTAAAAGTTGAGAAGAACTAGTTACATACGACATGGGACCGAGAAATAGAGGAGGAAAAAAAAAAAAAAATAAAAAACCCCTTCTGCCTGGTTCTTCAAATTATAAGGTGACAAAAGATATTTAGAATATCCGTTAGAGTAGGAAACAATTTCTTTTTCTTTTCTCTTATTAGCGGACTCATTATATTTTCAAATTATCCCATATGTCTAATGACCCAAAATGCATGATTTGTAAAGTGAGATTTATATAAGGAAAGAAAATAAATAGATGAGAACTTTAGACGCGTACACTTGGAAGAGAGTTGAATGACATAAACTTGAGGAAATTAAGAGCAGAACGGATGGAGCCGTCCTATTATTTTAAGAGTCAGTAATGACATAAATTTTCTAACGATAAAAAAAAAAAAAAAATTGATGTCGTTAATTTTGATCCCGTAAGCAAGTTTTTAAAATCTTCTGAGTAATAAAACTGAATATTATATTAGCCACTCTATTCTTTATTCACGTCCTACTAATCAACTAAGTTGAGTCAAACTTTTGAAAGGTTTGGCTTGACTCTTCTAAAAATTATCCTGTTTAAGTTTGAACCAACTTTTTTCAGTCTAAAATTTAGATTCAAGATGACTTGTTTAGCTAAATAGGCTTTCTTTTGTACTTGAGCTTGACTTGTTTATAAATCGAGTTTGAACCAAGTCAAATTTGAAGTGAGCCATGCTCAAGTTGTTCACGAGCCCTATTGATAAAATAAAATCCAAGAAGTTAAATATACAAAATGAATAAATATGTAAATAGATTATTCCATAATGGATAAATATTAAATCATGTATGTATATGTTATCTAGAAATTATTTTATTTTATTTTTTATTTCAATTATATGATATATGTGTAAAGTGAAAAATGTGTAATATATATAAATAATGTTGTTATTCATGAGCTTAAATAAGCTGCTTACAAGCCAATTTGTGAGTTTATATCGTTTAAATAAATAAGCTTAATTTTGAGTTTGGGCTCATGTTTTATACCAAACAAGCTCCAGGTTCAAGTTTAATATGTTTATGGCCTTAATATGTGAAGCACTAGCCTAAATTAGTTTTTAATTGTAGTTCAATATTAATGAAATAATCTACAAGATATCTTTTGGCCAAAAAAAAAAAAAAAAAGAACAAAAAAGAGAAAAAAAATCTACAAGATATCCAGTTGCCTATATTAGTAAAGTTAAAGTTGCAAAGGAGCGTATCAAATATAACTAATGGAAGGCGTTACGTTTTCCAGTATAGATATTTTCTTCATTCGTCACAATTATGATGTTAAATCCATACAACACATTATCCAAGTATTAGTATCCCAATTCCCATACAGATAGGACAAAATCACTTTCGATTTTTCCCCGGTTTTTATCCATTAAATTATTGTTTGGTGGGGGAGCGGGGGAACCGGGGAGGTTGGGAATTTTTAATTTTTAATTTTTTTTTTTTAACACCAATAGTTTAACGGGAGCTTCTTGGTGTTGATTAGTCGAATATAGAGGATTCATCGAAGTTGGCGTACCAATCCTTGTTTGATTAACGTAGTCTTAAGGACCATGATCAGACAATCCTGGTATAAGGATCCGAAAAATCCTAACCAATATTTGGAGCCACCCTTCAATATAGGTTCGCCCGTAGATGAGGGGTAAGATAAAACTTCTGATAAGCTCCCATACGGCATTTAGAACCTTGGGAATGCACCAAAAGTCAAAACAAGTAATTCTTGTCTGGTTCTTCTTTGATGACCTTTATGCAAATTGCATGTCGCTAGAAGCCAAGTTCGATAGTGAAAATATAATCTTCTAGAGAAAAAAAGATCCTCCTAAACTTTCATTTTCTATCAATTTTCTTCTTTTAGATAATATCCTATGCAATAAATTGTTGAGATTATTAGGGAGAACATGATGATGATGTTATAAAATTAGTTAAAGAGTCGATATCAATATCAATCTCCAGTCTCAACCACTGATTTTGAAATTGAGGAAACACGTGGACAGGATTGAAAATGAAGAGAATCCGAGATGATTTTTAAGACCAACTGCCATAGGAGTGGCAAGGACCAAAGTGCTTAAACATGAATGTCTTGCCATCAAAAGGCACCCGAGGCACAATGCCAAAACCATTGGCATACCTAGAGTATTTCAAACCATAGGATTCTATTTTGGCTGTCCAAACGTGTAGACTCCTTCCAACTGCTCTAGGAGCAATTTCTCATCTTCCATGGTCAAAATTGCCATAAATAATGCTGCAAGTGCTCCTCCTAGACTATGCCCAGCGACCATGAACTTCGTGTTATCATCCTTTGCCAATGTGGGATGAAAATTTGCTGTCTCAAGAATGCTGTCTCATTTTATCTAGTTAATAAATAATTGTTACGTCTATATAGAGCGATAGAAATTGTTTGCTATATTTTAAGGATACTTTTATTTTTCAAAATTATTTAATACGTGTTCATTATCTATTTGCTAGGATAATATGTCCTTAAGGAGATCCCTTATTTTGTAGTAAGTAGATGGTTTTTATCCTTGAAGATGATGGTGTCGGTATCATGTCTGTGGTGGTAGCCTGGTAGGCTACAATAGCAATATAGAGTTAGAAATATGATAGAAGTTAGGATGATAGTATATTACTTTTATTATTTTTTGTTGTCATATGTCACGCTCTAATCCTATCATTTTTTTTTTGTCGATTAAAGATAAGATGATTCGATAATGTATTGCATATATGGCTGTGATGGATTCAACGAGATAATCATAACAATGCCTTTCATAAAATAACAATACAAACAATATTGAAGAAAGAGCTATTGATAATGTTTATAGAAGTTACTAAAACTTTCACAATTAAGACAACTATATAAATGACTATAAACACTTTTTCATTTCAATTATTTATTTATTCATTATATATTACATCTTACAATCTTACGCTAAGTGATTTCAAAAATATATAGATAACCGTTTTTTCTTATGAAACGGAGATTTTTTCCTTTTTCTTTTAGTGTCTTAGAACTCCGAAAATTTTCAAAATCCATTTTCTGAATTTTCTTTAAAATATACGTTTTCAGTTAATTTTATTATTTTCACCCTCTCCTCTTTCTTTTCTTATGATTAACCTTTCTATGGTATCAATGATCTTTTAACATAATGGCATTTTTTAGTCTCTCCAGTATTAGGTATTGGATTCGATTCCCTCTTTTATGTTCTAATGACAAAAAATAAGAAAAAAACCCCTACTTGGTATACTATTGATACTTAATCCTTATAGGCCAAAAAAAAAAAAAAAATTGCTACTTGTTTTGAGAAGATCTGAATTTATATTGGCCCCTTTTTATATACAAATGCATGGTAAGATGGGATTACACAGGACTTGAACACTCTGCTTAAATGGATTTATGAATGAGCCTATAGATTATCTTTAATCCAACTACCTAAATTAAGTGATGAATGATCGTATATTGAGTGAAAAGTGTTAGTTTCAGACTCGACAAACATCCAAACAGTGTAGTACATAAATTAGCATTATCAGAAGACACGTAACGTTGGCAAAATCAAATTTTCTCAAGATTTCCATCTACACATGCGTAAGGACAAAAAATTCATCAAAATTCAGATCAGTCTTAAGAACGAAAGTAGTCATTCTTCAAATCTACCTAAACATAACTGTATAGAGACATGGTGACGAGGTGTAGTGAGAGAATGTGTGTGTATATATATATCAAAACCGTCGAACAATTTAAATATTATAAAATATTTAAATAAGAATAAAAATATATTTTATAAGTATATTTATAATAATAATAAGTGATATAATTCCATGTCTATCCCTATAATGGAATGTATATATAGAAAAAGAATTTATTGTATTAAGCTTGTTATCCCTTTGTGTCTTTTTAAATAAACATTTAATACGTGTTATAAAATAATTCTTTTATTTTAATTTTTTATTTTTAATTTATTTAATACATACCTGATATTTATTAACATGAATGTAAAGGGAATAGTATTTTGGAGATAGGAAACCCATGCCCTTATGTATATACCATGCCGATGAATTGCCTTCCAGACATCGTCGACGGTGTTTTTGGGAAAGGCTTTATTCTCGTATGCCAATTTAGGGCCATCAATTGATAGCATTGGATTGTATTTCACGCCCCCAGGCTTTATCTCCCTATCCAACTGAAATCCACGGTCCAGATATCCGGGAATCGACCTGAAACTTGTGGATTTCCTGTCCGGTATTACCACTTTAATTACCTGTTCCTTGATTAAATATGTCATTTTCTTTTATTTGTGGATGTATGTATAGATATATGATTTACTGTTTAACCATCTTAACGGTTAATTTTAAAGATTATAATGAAGTGTGATGTGGATGTTTTTATTCAGTTTATAAATTGTTTTACATCCTATGGAAAAAATGCAATTGAATTATGAATAATATCAACCATTTGAAGGCTTTGTTCATAATCTAAATAGCTTGCAATTAAAAAGATGCTGTTGTTACTGCATCACCATCATGACGTGTAAGGTCTTGAAACCCATAGGACTTTCTATGATAACACGGGTTACAATGCACATAGTAGCTAGATATCTCTTAAAGTTGAGTCCGAACCGAGCCGATAGGTCCTTGCCGGTTTCCGTATGTGGCACCCGCTAGAACCAGCGGGTTCAAACCATTTGACAAAAAAAAAAAAAAAAAAAAAAAAAACTAAGTTAGGGAAACAAGTGTATTGTATATGTTCAAATGTATCCATACCTTTTTTAGTGACTAATTAAAAAATTTTTCCTTAAAATTTAAGTGTAATATAATAAACTTTTTTCATCACATTGTATTTGCATTGGATAACTAAAATTTTGTAATGAAGATTTAAAAAAAAAAAAAAATCGGACCGGTTCGGAACCGCGGGACCTGCCCCATGAACCGGTGAGTCCATGGTTCGTACTTGCTCCATACAGTAGACGAGGTGGTTTCGGAATCATAAAAAGTGAACCTAGACCTAGCGGTTCGGGTAATGGTTTGGACTCGAACCAGAAGCACGTGATATCTAATATTAGCTACACTTATAATGGTAGCTTTCCATTCTAAATTTTTTGAATATATAATCAATGGATAGTATACAATTTATAAGTTTTAACGGGTTTATGTAATTTCTCATCATATGTATAATAATCACATTTACATAATAGCACTACAAATGATTTCTGTTTGGATTGTCGGATTTTTATTTGTATTACATCTGTATCAGATCTGCATCTGTAACTTATATGTATCATATCTATTTATACAATTTATGAGTAAACCTATTAATTTTTCATTAGCATCTATTTCTTGACAAATATTTATTTGAAAATAATAAAAATATAATGGCAACATGACTAGAATATGATGAAATTAATAAGTGTGATGCAATTATTACCATATTAGCCTCACTCTAGCCTATAATTTTAAATTAATATCAAAGGTTAGATATATCTACTCAAATTTCAAAGTTAAGTATTATCTTGACTTATCTTTTGTTGCAAGTTTTTATTATCTTGTTTTTTATTCAAAAATCATTTTATACTTGTGATAATTTACGTTTAAAAATTCTATTATCTTAAAATTTTAATTTTGTGTTCTCGAACGTGAAGGGCTAAAAATATTTTAACTTATAAAAATAAAAAAAGAAACCTCCAAATTCGACAAAGTACCATAAATTTTTAGATTTCAAAGGTATAAGCACTTAAATAGTTCTATGGATTCATAAGGTATGTTTTACATAAAACTTTTTGGGCATTTTAAACTATTATGCATAATAATTACTAATATTTTGTATTGTTAAAATAAGTTATACATTATATGAACAATAATATAATTTTTATAAAGTAATCTTTATAATTATTCTATAAATGATTATACCATATTATTTTATTTTGTCAGTTATAATTATACATAAGTACGTTAATTCTATAATATCTATATAAGAAGTAAAAATATAATAATCATAAATTTTATATCAATGTCATATGTTATATTTACAATTTTTTAATATAGTGTAATATTTTATTATAATCCATTATACATTATTTATAGTTAATAACACTAACTCTTATTTCATAATATTCAAATTTGATGAAAACATTGTCTTCATATGTGAATATTATATGTTTTCATTAAATTTATTATATCATTATGCATAATTAGATATAAAGTAATTATATAATACAATAATGCATTTTAGAATCATATTGCACTATAGAACCATGTCTAATTATTTAAAAAATATAGTAATTTTAATACAAATATGTATTGCATATAATTGAGTTAATGTCACAAATAATACCTGAACTTTCATAAAATATGCAGTTAAGTACTTGGACGTTAAAAATGATCAATTTAGTACTTGAATTTTGAAATTGATCGATTGAATATCTAAAAAAAATTTTCATGCGTATCAACAGATCTTTATCATATTGGTTAAAAATGCTAAGTAAGATGATGGTATTAGCTAATTCGACTAAGATATCATTGGTGTACACAAAAAGTTCTTTTAGGCACTAAATTGCTTAATTTTAAAGTTTAAGTATCTCTTTGCATATTTTACTAAAATTTGAGTACCATTCGCGACATTGACGCTATACATAATTCATATTCATCAATTTATATAATAATAGAATAATGTCATAAATGATACCTAAATTTGCATAAAATATACAATTACATACCTTAACTTTGAAATTGATCAATTTAACATTTGAAATAATTTTTCGTGTATACTAATAGTACTTTCATCACATTAGCTAACATTGTCATCACATATGATGTTTTTAAGCAATATGATAGATGTACTACTATTGTGTACGAAAAGTTCTTATAGGTGTTAAATTGATGAATTTCAAAATTTAAGTACTTAATTTCATATTTTACCAAAATTTAGATACCATTTGTAACATTTAACCTATAATAATTTAGTATATCAATATTTATATTGGTTGAAAGAGGTTAATATCACGAATGGTACCTGAACTTTGATAAAACAAGCAATTAGATATTTGAGATTTGAAATTGATCAATTTAGTATTTGAAAGATTTTTTCGTGCACCCTAATAGCATTTCCATCAAGTTCTTTTAGATATTAAATTGTTCAATTTTAAAATTTAGATATTAAATTGGTCAATTTTAAATTTTAGATACTAGATTGATCAATTTTAAAGTTTAGATACCCAATTGAGTATTTTATCAAAGTTTAGGTACATTTGTGACATTATACCATTGAAAACAAAGTATTTCTTAATTGAGTTAATGTTGCAAACGTTACTTGTAATTTGACAAAATATACAATTAAGTATCTAAGCTTTGAAATTATCAATTTTGTACTTAAAACAACTTTTCATATCTACGAACAGTATTAAATTGATCAATTTCAAAGTTTAGGTACTTAGTTGTGTATTTTTTCAAAGTTCAATTACGTTCGAGATATTAACCCTATTTATAATATTACTATTTGTGCCTCCACGAAGCTGTTGGAACTAGTGTTGCCAGGCCGTGGTAGTGGGCTTTAAAATAGCTAAATCCTGCCTATTCATAATGTTTTAGCCATAACTCTTTCTTCATTATTTGTAGTATTGTAATGGAGTTTCATTATACAATAAATACGACGTGTTCAAATTGCAAATGAGTAATATAATAGTTGTTTAACTAGGAATATAGGGAATGGAATCAATGGTAATTTTCCTTTGTTAGCATGAAATAAATGTCTATATGAATTAACTATCTTTGACATAATAAGATTTCATTACAAAGATAAAGAATTAGTGTTAAAATGAACATGCAAGTGGATAAAAGAGTAGAGAAATCATATCTTGATCTTCGACTTTTATAATCAAAGAAGCAAATAAATGCTTCTTTAAATTTTAAAATATCGGTAACTATTGCTCTTATAGCTAAAGCCAATATCAAAAGCACATTAATGCATGCCCCATCAGCTAACCCTATGCTAACTAAGTTATCATGATATCTTTCTAATCCCTTCTTCCTCTTTCGACCATATTACTTTTTCAATCTTTCTTTGATTTTCTAGTGATAGCTAAATGATGCATCTTTTTTATCGTTAATGAACTTTTTCACACTAAGATCTATCTTCATATTCTGTTTCATTTGTTATATTTGTATACGATGTTTCACCTGGTTACAACAATCACCTAACTAGTAACATAATCTTTGTGCTTATATGGTATATGTACAGTTCTTTAAAAGAAACTTCTTTAGAATATTTGTTAGAGTAAGCTAAGAAAGGAAGTAAAAAAAGAAAATAATCTTTAGAATTGAAACACTTGCAAGAGAGTTGGTGAAGTGAAGGACATAGGTTTTATGAAACTAAGCATAAAAACATTTTTTAAGATATAGCTCATGCCATATGATGACTCAAGCTGTATATATACTAAAGCTTTATATGCATGCGAGATTAGTACAAGACCGAGGTGAAGTTTTGGTGGCAAAACCTTTTGTTATATTTACAAAAGGGCCGAGGAATCTTCCATTGCTTGATGGGAGATTTAGTAATGTTTTGATTAGGCTTCCCAACCATGCCAATAGCCCCTTTATTAAATCAAGAAAAGTTGTAGTATAATAGACAAGAATATGACCTATTTCGACTAAAATCAAACTTTTCATTAATTGAACACTTTATGAATTTTCTCTTATATAGCACATCCTTTGAAAATAAGAGGTAAATAATGTCATGCCCCAAATGGTACCCTAATCATATCAATATTCCTTGTGTCAGTTTATGGCCTTAGATAGACGTAAGGGTATGATAAGATTAGGTTACTCAAAGGAATGTGACACGTTTATCCAGGGGTCAAGGTTGTATAGGTCGAATAAAGCATATATGCACACAATAACATCATAGATAATAATCCTTAATCATCATCTTGTCACCAAACATAATAAAACTGATACAACTTAAAGTTTTAAACATACACAAAGACATATATAAAAACTAGATAGATAATTTTTAAATCTTCCTTCCACTTTGCCTCACTCCCTCGATCTACACAAAAAGGTACTAACGCGTACCAGGGTAAGGACTCTCGTTGGGACGAACCATGGACTACCTCTGAACTTGTGAAATCTATAAAGGTATGAGTGAACCACAACTCAGTGAAGCAACTTAGACAATAAGCACGCATCAATAGGACCAAACAAGTTTTATTAACACTCATATGCAAATGCATCACTCAACCACATGTTTTCATACATACAAGTCCGGATGACCGGAATCCAGACAAGTCGGAGATTTACACTCTCTCCGAAGGTTAAGGAACCAATCTCCACACTAGTGCCCAGGAGGATCAGAGTATACCGGGTATTCCCTTTAAAACCCTTTAAAACATTTTGTGACTCGACATACTAGGAAACTCCCTAAACATTACATACTTCACATGGACTCTCGACAGGTGACGTTCCTCAAACCAAGTAGTTCTTGCGGAATCTGTGAGCCACATGATAGTACAGGCGGTACAAGGATTCACCATCAAAACCCCATCTAACTTATCATGGACTTGGAATGGTAATGTGTAGCAGTAATGATCAAAAGTATGCAATGTTGATGCAATAGAGTCGTGCTATGCATGATCATTTAATTAGTGTGTCAAATAATATTAAATCAATTCCTCTAGTGGTCAAGCAGTTACATACACTCATCATATACTATCAACACCACATGCTATCACCAAATCAAGTTATCACTATTAATATAGTGTTTTATTCCATCAACAGGCACAAAAGCAGATATGATCCCAATTCTCCACACATTCCAATTTGTTATCTTTATTTAAGTGCAACTAAGCTACACAACACAAGTATGATTAAAGTCAAGTTAGTTACCAGTCCATATCGAAAATCAAGCATTTTAATAGTCGGAGGGAGTGTCGGATAGGTAATTGAGCTCGCCTATAAATAAGAAAATAACATGTATTAATACTTTAGGTATTAGGCAATAACTAGCTAAAGCTATAATGTAATGTAATTGTCATTTTCTTTCCTCATTGGTTTTTATTGTTGGGCCTAACTTAGTTGGGCTTTACTAAAAACTTTAATTAATTCTCCTAATGTGGACATAGGATCCTATTTGGGCTTTACTTAAGCCTTTGGGCTTATTCCTACTTTTGAAGTCCTCAAGCTAACTTGGTTTGTTACCTTACGGGCCTAAATTCCTTATTTTCCAAGTTTTGGCTTAACTTCCCTTTCTTGATTCTTGATTAAAAATCTATGGGCCTAGGTGATTAAAAAGGCATATCGGGCCATATTACTATATCATGTCTATGTGAACTAGCCTTTGGGCCTAGATTATCCTTGTCACATCTCATATCTTATATAGGCCTCACATTCATGTACATATGGTAAATGGACTTCTCACTATATTTCTATGCTAATAGCTTATAAGACATGCTAGGGCCAAAAGTCATAATTAAAAGCCCATGTCCAATTTCATAATCTTTTATTGATCCTTTGATTTATTCACTTGCCACTTAATTGGACTTAAGAATTGAATTATCCTATTAAACAATATTGTCCAGTTTTGATCCATGTCAATGTATTCATGCCCATTAATGTTTCTCTAATTACTTTCCACAATCTCTTGGTAATTCCCTTTCTTACATCAAAGGATACTTTAATGCCAATATTAATTTAATAACTAAGGAATTTTATTTTTCCTTTTCACATTTTAACCGAAGTCATGTTTGATCCTAAGCATGAAGAATTTACCAAATTTTCTCATTGTTCATCCAATGCTATGGTAGTAGAATAACCCATATTCATACTTAATTTATGCTTTATCAAGTTATAAGACCAAGTATTATTTTTAGCTAACAAGAAATGGAATACCAAAATTTGTAAATTCGGATCAAAATTCATCCCATATTTCCATGGTCTTATAATCATTCTAAAGGGTATATTCTTGTTATTTTAGGCCTTCCAAGGGTTCATACAACATGTATGGGTATAGATTAAATAGGCGGCATCAATTTTTATTAAGTAAAACTTGTAACTAAGGAGAAAATAAAATATGTAAATTCGGATTTCTTGGAGTTGCTCAAAATAATGAGTTCTATAGTTAAGTATGTATAGATTTCTTATATTCCAAACTTCCTAAGGGGTTATATGATATATCTAGATGAAAAGGACTTAGAAAATATTATTTTTACCATTTATAAGCCATAAATAAAAAGAAAACAAAAATTTAAAATTTGGATTTCTTGAGTTTTTACAAAAACATGTATCATATCTTTTAGTATGCATGGATCTTTGGTATTTTAAACCTCATATGGGTTTGTATAGTATATCAAGGTTTACATGAACCACAACACATCATTTCAACTAGTCATAAGAGATAAATAATAAGGAGTAAAAAAAAAAAGTAAATTCGGATCTAGAGAGATCCTACAAGAACAAGTACCATAAAGTCAAAGTAACACAAGATTCTTAATGTTCTAAGATTCGTAGGTGGTTATACAAGTTGAAAAGGGGTTTTAAGTAAGGAAGACATCATTTTCAACCCCACTTGTGAGGGATCCGACCCTAGTAAAGATTTTAGAACCCAAAACAACATTTTAAAGAAAGTAAGACCCCTTTTTATAGTCTCAAGTTGGAACACAAATTTTTAAAAGACTTTATACCCACATTTTTCTTTATTTTCTACACATGAAAGATACTAAAGGAGGTTGGAGTGTTATACCTTGAGGATTGAGGAGTGATAGTACATCACTTCCCTCTTTGGACTGTAGATCCAAACCTAAAAAGGAGATAAAAAGGATTTTTAGCTCTTTAACACAAAAAGGCACAAATTTTAATATAGAGGAGCCTTGGCTTACCTAGTTGGTTGAAGATTCTTGTGATTCCACCAATAGATTCCTCTCTTTTTAGGACTAAAGATTCTAATTTTCTATTTTAAGATAAAGGCGGTTTTGTTGTTTTGTAGGAAAAGAAGTAAAAGAGATGAAAAGAGAGACTAGAAAGAAAGATAGAGAAAAAGAAAGAGAGATCCGAGAGAGAGAGACGTGTGGGAGAGGGAGGGACAAGTGAGGGGAGAGAGTGAGGTCTTTTCCTTTCTTTTATTTTCAAAATGGAGAAGCTTGGAGACATGATAAGACTTGGTCGTCATGAAGTGCTTTGGAAATAGGCATGAATTGAGTTAGAAATGTACTAGAATGGTACTTGGGCATGATGGAGTGGATTTGTAATTGATATTTGTCATAAAGAAAGTTGACTTTGTGGGATTATGTGATTATTTAGAGGATTTGGCAAGAAAAAGAATTTTGGGTGGGTGTAAACTAGCCCATATGGTTTGTGAGTAAGGTAAAGCATAACATTTTCATCCTTCATAGAATATTTGCATTTCTATTATGAACATGGGACGAACTAATTTATTATCTAACAAATATTTATGAATCGGAGGATAATTTTATTTATGAATTAGAGGCATAATTATTTATACTACATGGGGATGCTAATTCAATACAGATAATTACTAAAGATAAAATTCGAGTTTTCCAAATTACACGATTGGTTATTTTTAAGAATCGAGCTACATAATTTGAGTTTGCATTTTTAAATTAAATTTTTAGTTATAAAATTCTATAATATTTTTGTTGAGCTCGACCTTAAGGTTTCAGTTCTTATTCTACGATAGTGAATCTGTCTTTACTCCGTTCGTAGGTCTTGTCAGATGAATTTCGGGTTTTTGGTATCTGTTCAAGTCACTATATGATATTTTTAAGATCTTATATCTATAAAGGAATGCTATGGTGCGACCTAACATAATATAATAAAGATTTATCTAGGACGGAAAATTCTGAGGGTTTACAAACAAGATCAACAAACTCGACTTCTTTAGGTTTTAGAAGAAAATAATCGATAGGAGACTCTATTCCAACACCACTAGTCATGGCTCTTGTTAGGATATGATGAAACCTCTATTATCTTATCTATTAGGATATGATGAAATCTTTAATATCTTATATGTAATGTAATTCTTGTCTCATCCTTTCCTTGTATTCTTTGAATACTCTTTACAACAATTACATCAATATAGAGAATATAACACAAAGTTTATTATTTCTAGTTCTCTATATTTCACATGGTATTAGAGTCATCATAGCTAACTGAGTTACACCCACTCCATAAGCATCAATATTAGTAACCCCCATTGCAAATTATACCTTTGCTATCAAATTAAATACCAAAAACTCTGTTGCTTGGAAAACCCAGTTTGCTTCCCTTCTAAATTATGAAAATGTGAACTAGTTCATTGATGGTACTCTAGCACCACCTCAAACTATTCCTTCAAATAATCAAAACATGACAATTCCCAATCTTAACTACACAACTTGGTTTTCTAAGGACCAGCTTTTACTTTCTTGGATTTTATCTTTATTAACAGAAGATGTGTGCCCTTACATTATTGGAGTAAAATCTGCTTATTTAGTATGGAAAGCATTAGAAAATGCTTTTGGCTCAGTTTCTCAAAGTCAATAGCTACAGCTACATATTTTATTTCCAAAGTTGAAAAAGAATGATATGACCATCACCCAATATCTCCAAAAGGAAAAGGCCTTAGCTGATGAGTTAGCTGCCGTTGGATGCCCTTTACATGATGCAGAGTTTAATGCCATAATTTACCATAATGTTGGTCCGAACTTTCATCCTAATATATCAATTATAAACTTGCGGCTAGAACCTATTCCCTTCTTTGAGTTTTACAGTCAACTCCTATCTCACGAGATCTTATTACAAAGTTATCAATAATCAACTACAACAAATCTTACTTACTGACCTTAAAATTCAAGTGCACCAGCACCAAGAGGCCCTTCTCCTGCTTCTATACGGTCTCTAAATTTTTGTAATTACAATAATAAATGGAAGTATTGGATTTGTGGATATCACAATCACTTTACAATGAATTATCGAAGAAGGTACGCACCGTGTCAAGGAAATCAACATTATCATCCCTCCCCACAAGATAATCTTTCTAGGAATACTGGTTTTCTTGGTAATCCATCTTCATCATATCTATAACCATCACCTGTTTCCTTGTCGCCTAAGGCTCTTGCTGCACCTTTAGTAAACTAGTATCTTGATGTTGGTGCTACCCACCATATGACTTCTACTACCCACACATTAGTCAATCCTTAAGAATACAATGGTAGTGACCAAATAAAAATTGGTAATGGTCAAGCCTTGCATATATCTCATACTAGTAATGTCTTTTACCTTTCTTTAAATAATCAAAATCTGATTCTTAATGATGCTCTTATTGTTCCAAAAATTTCTAAATCCATGCTATTTTGCAACAATTTACTAGAGATAACAATTGATTTTTTAAATTCTATCTTAATTACTTGTTGGTTAAACAATTGGGGACCAGTGAAATCCTATTGCAAGGTAGGATTTAAGGTGGATTATATGACCTCTCTAAGCTAACCCCATAAGTTATGTTATTTGAGTTAAATTCTTTTTCATTTGGCATGCTAACTTAGGACATCCTAATTACAATAAAGTATTAAAAATATTAAAAAGACAATGGTCTTTTATTGTCTATAGCTTCTGCTTCCTCCTTTAGTTATGAGTCTTGCAAGTTAGGAAAAATGGCCATGTTGCCTTTATCTCCAGTGGAACATAAGAGTTGTACTCCTTTTGAAGGGGTTCATCTCCTATGTTGAGTAATCTTGGTTTTCGATATTTCATTATATTTATAGATGATTTTACATGTTACTTTTGGCTCTTTCCTTTGCGTAATAAAAGTGATGTTTTTCAAACATTTAAAGAATTTAAATCCTTTGTCTATTTGCAATTTAATCGTCAAATTAAGGTTTTTCATTCAGATTGAGGAGGTGAATTTCATAAATTAAATCCTTGTTTTAAGGAACAAGGAATTGTTCACCGTTTTACTTACCCACAATACATGAACAAAATGATAGCTCTAAAAGAAAAATAATACATATTATTGATTCTGGATTAATTCTTCTTTATTTTGTGTCAATATGCTTTTGTTTTTTGGCCTTATGCCTTTGGAGTTGTTGTTTCTCATATTAATAGCATGCCTAGTTCCAGTTTTGCAAATAATATCCCATATGAATTATTATTCAAATCTAAACCAAAATTTTTCACTCATAAAATCTTTGGCTATGCAATTTACCTATATCTTAAACCCTATAATAAACATAAGTTTTCCTATAGAACAAAATAATGTGTTTATTTAGGATATGGTCTAAATCATTGAAGCCATTATTGTTTGAATTTTAATAATGATCGGGTATATGTTGCAAGACATATTTCCTTTGATGAAAATATTTTTCCTCGGAGATGTCTAACTTTAGATGGTGGTCTTGCATCTTCTACAACTTCTACGTTGTGGCTTAGCTTGATAATCCTTTTTTCTTCCATAGTGAAATCAGGTACACATTCTGCTAATCCCAATATTGCTACTTCTCTTCAACCACTTATCCTGCCCAAATCACCTATATTATCAAACATCAATTCTCCTTCCTCTCCTACACCCACTAACCATTTACCTCCTCTTCCTCCATCTTCCCTACCTCCACTTAACATATTTGTTGACTTGTCGACTTATAATCAACCAAATATGCTTACCCACACTTTTGAACATACTCACCCCATGACATTAAGACCCAGTACCATGAATAGATGCAATCTCATCTGGTTGAAAAAGTATCCTCCAAGTTAAATTATTTAAAACATGAACCTCACTCTTACAATCAAGCTAATGATTATTTGGAATAGTAGAGAGCCATGTCAGATGAGATAAATGCTTTGCTTACTAAAAACCTGGACCTTGGTACCTAAATCATTGAATGCTAATATTGTTGATAAAAAGTGGGTTTAAAGGATCAAAAGAAAGCTAGATGATACTACCAATAGGTATAAGGCGCATATGGTTACTAAAGGATTCATGCAAGAAGAGGGGGTGGATTATAAGGAGAGATTTAATCCCGTCATTAAAGTTACCACAATTGGAACGATTTTCTCCTTAGCTTCAATGCACTAATGGCAAATCCACCTAGTCAATTTTTCTAACGCCTTTCTCTATCGTAATTTGACAGAAACAATTTTCATGAAGCAACCAGTTGGTTTTGTTGATCAATCTAAACCATATTATGTTTGTCAATTACACAAGTCACTCTATATTTTGAAGCAAGTGCCTTCTGTATGGTTCTCTAAAATTGGTAACTTTTTTGACAAAATGGGATGTCATTCTTCTAGAGTAAACAATTCTCTATTTCTTTATCATCAACACAATTAGTTTCTTTACATTTTGGTCTTTGTGGACGATATTATAGTGACTGGATCTTGCTTTAATTTGGTTTATGAATTTATTCTCTCCATGCAATGAGAAATCCCTATCAAAGATCTTAGCTACTTATCTTATTTTCTTGATATAGAGGTTACTCATACACCCATAGGGATCTTGTTATCTTAGTTTAAGTATATCCGAGATTTGCTTGCTAAATTTGGTTTGCTAGAATCTAATCCATGTGCAATGCCAATTGTAGTAACACTACCATTAACAAAGGCTTCATGTCAGCCCTCTCCTCTTTTGCAGCGGTATAGACAGTTAGTTGGAGCCCTAAATGTTACTATCACTAGGCTCCACATAGCTTTTAGTATTACTAAGGTTTGTCAATTTACGCACATGCCTAATGATGTTTATTAGAAAGCTCTTAAGCAATTATTGCGTTATCTAAATGATACTGCTTTTAAGGGATTATTTTTTTTGCTCTGAAAAATTTTTATCATTGAGTTGCTATGACTGGGTTAGAGATTCAGATGATCACGGGTTTACTAGTGGCTTTTCTTTTTTCTTGGGCAATTCATTAATCTCTTGGCTAGCAAAGAATCAAGCTATTGTTGCTTGCTCTTCCACTGAGAGCGAATTTAAAGCTACAACCAATGTCACATTTGAATTAATTTGGATTCAATCATTGCTTAAGGAACTTGGCTTCCTTATTCCACAAAATCGACTGCATTGTGACAACATTGGGGCTATTTATCTTTCCTCAAATCTTGTTTTCCACGTCAAAACTAAACACATAGAGTTAAACTTTCATTTCATCCTAGAAAGAGTCGTAGTAGGTGAGCTTCAAGTTGTTTTTGTCTCTTCTATAGACTAACTGATCAATATTTTACCAAGTCCCTATTAGTTAAACGTTTCCAATTTCTTTGCAAGCAGCTTCTCTTCTTGATTGACGTGGACTTGCAAGGGGATGTTAGGATATGGTGAAATCTTTAATATCCTATCTTATCTATTAGGATATGATGAAATCTTTAATAGCTTGTTTGGTATGCAGGAATAAACCAGAATGGAATTGCAATTCTAACTTCCATTCTGTTTCTTGCGTTTGGAAGCATCATAAGAAGGTCGAATTCGATTCCGCCTTTGAGAAGGCGAAATCACAATTTCATTCTATCTTCTATTAAGAATTTTTACTTAAATTACTTTTTTTTTATCATGTATTAATTTTTTATCTTATTTTTTTGAAGGGTATTTTTGGTAAATTGTAATATAAATTAATTCATATCTATTGCAATTCGTGTTCGTATCCAAATAAAGAAATGGATTTATCATTTCCATATTGATTCCATTTCATTCCATTCTATTCCTTCGATTACAATCTATTCCATTCCAGATGATTCCGGCGTACCAAAATTGTTAAAACGAAACTTTGGATATGAAAAAAGTTAACAAAAATTTTGTTTAAATACCAAATTATTCAAAACAAAAAATTTAGGTACCTAATTGTTCTTTTTGCGAGAGTTTAGGTAGTATTTTTATCATTATCCCTTTTAAAATTTAGTATTTAATTGCATTTTTTTTCAAAGTTCATGCATTATTTATAATATTATCACATTATGTATTTATTACCTATGGATCTTATATATAGATAAGTATGTATATATACACACATATATTATAAATAAGGAAAATGTCAAACTTGGTACCTAAACTTTACAGTTAGTATCTAAACTTTGAAGTAGTTAATTTAATACGTAATCTAATCTTTTGTGGATGTTTTTACTACCTTATTAACACTATTTGCTCTGTTTTTGGATGTGAAAGAAGTAGCCTATCTTTGTTAAATAGTGTAAAGAGAAGTAGTAAAAATCCAATGATATATTACCTCTTTCAAGTCAACAAATAGGGTAATTGGTATAAAGGACGTAGTAAAAATAATTACAAAAGGTTTGATTGCGTATTAAATTAACCAATTTAAAGTTTAGGTGCCAAATTGTATTTTTATACAAATTTTGTAATGCCCTAACCTATTGGCATTACAACCCACCTCGTGTTCTCTCTTGAATAGAACATGCTAAGGCTCTAAATCCACAAATATTCAATAATCACCTATAAACACACATATGGTATCATAATGGATACAAAACTTGTATAAATTGGAAACATATACTTCATAAAACACCTGATTCATACATACATCCAAGTTGACATAACTGTAGGCCAACACATCAACTTAAAACTAAACACACTACTTATATAAAAATCTTCCACATACAACTTGAACCTTCATACAACATCAAATCCAGATACTTTACAGGACATAGAAACATGAACATAAACTTTAAGTCTTCAATAAGTCTAAACACATCTTCTCTTTCTACTCTCATAATCAGCAAGTCTAATCCTCAGCTGGGTAGTCAGATCCACTAATGCCATCCCCATGATCAAAGAATAGATCATATCCAGAAATATCAAAAACTACATCTTCATCATATGTACCTGAAATTTTAAAAGAGTGAGCTGCGAAACCCAGTATGATAACTCCAATCCATAACAAACAAATGCATATGCATAATCAATAGGTAAATATTAAATGTAACTTATCTAATGCAGGCAGTCAATTTATTGTCTTTTTATAGCCATCAAATCAACATAGTCTAGGACTATGTTCATTGGTCCCGAACTCGGAGTTACTCAAACCCCTATTAAAAACCAACCAACTCTATGAAAATAAGGTAATAATATACATATATGGATGAGTTGGTATTCCCCAAACATCCCGAATCCGAAACACCTAAATATATCAAAATCATATCAAAGCACGAGTCCACTAGGGATAACCTCACACTAAGATCATCAGGGTGCTATACCAGTATCACTGTCTGCCAGGTCTTTACTGATCATAGCCAATCACAACCCAGTAGACAATTACTAAGTCGAATAGGAATATGTTCATTATGTGTTTGTTCCTACAGCCAACAGGCAAAACTAATCTTACAAGCAAATATAACAAACATAGATTGGTCGTACCTTTTCAATTTCTGGAATAATAATCCCAATTCACCAAACCCAATATCGATGACGACGAGAAACAACAACAACACTAACACGAATCTCTAAAACTCCTCGATCAACACCGACAATCAAACACCAAAATCTCCAATTATCTTATTAACAACATATAAACATAAACAAATGTATAAGACGCAGCAAAAGGAACAAACCTAATATGTCATAATCTCCTAAAACTCTAACCTAATAAGAAAACTCAAAAATTCGTGCCGTCTTCTCCAATCACAACCCACAACAAATCCACAACAGCGATAATTCACCAAAACCCTAATATATCATGACAACAAGAGCATATAAGGATCATCTAACCATACATTGTTTAAATCCATCAATGAAAAGACGAAACTTACTGATTGGGTCACTAAAATCTGACTCACATCCACAAATTTGGATTCCAACCAAAGCTAGGGTTTTTCTCCTACAAATCCTTCAAGAATCAACAAAACCCTAAGAGAAATCATGCTTAGATCCGTAGAAAACACGTTGTAGATGGTTAGAACACTTACCGGAATTAATCCTAAGCCTCACAGGACCCTAAGCATGAAGAACAGACCCTAAATGCTCTGGAGGATAGAAGAAAGAATGAGGAAATAAATCTGTCGAAAACAGTCAAATCGCTCGTGTATTTATAGAATTTTACTCCTACGCCGGCAACACTAATACATATGCTGCGGCGTTTGTTTTAAATTTGCCGGCATACACTAAACACCGACAAAATACGCATACACACTGGCGGCGTTCATCGGGGAAAAGCAAATCAAATTTTTACTCCAACACACCTACGCTGGCAAAACTGATATCTGCGCCGGCGGCGTTTGACTCTAGTGTTAACGAAAACACCACTGATCACTTCTACGCCGTCCTTCACGTCGGCGGTGTTCCCCTTCGAGTTGGCGGCGTTGAATTTGTAAAAAGTTTGCAGACTTTCAAAACTTAAACAAATTCTTTCCAAATTCGACTTAAACAAAATATCTTGTTTTGTGACTTTGATATAAGCTTATATACATCTCAGGAATCATTTATCCTTCATTAAATCTTATCTTCAAGTATATTTGGGTTATATGCTTGATGTGTTTCACTTAAGTTGGATTTTATATCATGGGGATCAAATCACATCAAAATATTTTACAAAGAATTTTATGGAAATTTTTTTGATATCTTCAAACCAAATTTGACATTTATCTTTATAAATATTTGCCATATACATGTGTGTGTGTGTGTGTTAAGTGACATACCTATAGAATATGTTATATATATCTAATACGATATACATTATATATAATTCATACTTCATATGTACTCTATAAGTTAAATTATATTATATAAAATATAATAATTTTATAAATGAGTAAATTACACCAAAAGATATTAATATTTGAGGTTAAGTTCATCTAAGGTATCAACGTTTAGAGTAGTCAAAAAGAGGAATCAATGTTTTGCAAAGTCCATTTAAGGTAGGGTCATGTAATGAATAGTATTTTATTTTTTTCAAAATATGCAATTAGGTATCTGAATTTAAAATCGATCAATTTAATACCTAAAAAGCTTTGAAATTGATCAGTTTAGCACTTAAAAATAGTTGATGGAGGTATTGTTAGTAAGCTGAAAGAGTTCTTTTCAACCATTTGTGACATTAGGTCTTTAAGGTATTAACGATGTCAACAATCAATTATTAATACCTTATTTGATTCACTTTGTAAAACATTGATTCTTCTTTTTAACCACTTGTAATGTTGATACCTTAAATGAATTTATCCCTAAGAGTTGATTGTTTTTTCAACCACTTAAAATATTGATACCTTAAATAGACTTATCTTTAAATGTTGAAACCTTTCAATGTAATTTACCCTTTTATAAATGTTTTATATACAATTACTAAATAGATATTTATATAATGTGAAATTCTACGGTCCCGTCAACTATCTAACGACTTACATCACATCTAATCATGATCGAACCACTAAAATAATTAATATAGCAATTACTATATTTATTTTAACGGTGAGATGATTGATTGATGATTCTGTCGATGAGACTGTAAAAGCTCCCTTATATAATATGTTGTATGCATAATCTTTATATAACATTTAGATTTTATATTTATCACCCATTGATTTTGTTATATATGTGTATTAGTTTTATATCTATACATATATTTGTCATAAAATATCTAGTAACATGCTATATCGTATATATTTTATGGGTATAAATGTACATATACCGTAATATCCCTAAAATTTAACTAAGGCTAAATTAGAATAATAATAATTAACATGGAATTATAAGTGAATTTGAATCTTTAATTTTTAGTTAAGTAGTTTGTGTTAAATAACAAGTTATTTAAATATAAATATTAATTTACATTAACAAGAATTAATTTAATTAATAAAAATCAACTTACATAATTATAAGTGACTAAATATTCAAAGGGTTTAGTATAATAACTGCATGTAAGTGAATAGAATTATAAGTTAAATTAATTAAATAAGAAGCTAAAGTATACATGACAAGCTAAAGGTGTTTTATTAATTAATTTAACTCATTAACTAACTTTCTTTAACAACCACATGCCACCTCATCAATCCATGTCTCATGTAACTAACCTCAAACACTTTCTCCTCCCTTATTTCTTCTTCAATGAGTTTTCTAAACCTTCTCCACCCTCTTACTTTTTTTCTACAAATATTCTTTTATTCTTCTTCTGCAAATTACCCTTTCTATCTTTAAAAACCCAACCATAGTACTATCCCTTTGTTTAGAATTCCACATCTAATCCAACAACAAAATAAGAGAAAACAAATTAAAGAAAAAGAGGAGGTTGGGAAATGAAGAAGCTTCCACAACTTGCATGCAAAGTGTTGTAGTTGTAGGTTTTGGTTTTTACTTGTAAATATAACTAGATAAGTAATCTTAACTTCAATAACATGATGGTTATTATTTAATGATTGATTGGATTTTTGTATATGGTCTTGAGTTTAGATCAATCTTTGCAGGTTAAAAACTAGTTTGATATGATTATATAAATAAACACATGTTTTTTAATTTGATTTGTTAATTCCATGCATTAATGGTGTTAATTTGGATTGATACAGTAATATGATGAAAATATATGATTAATATGTATAATTGATGTTGATTTGATATTGAAATTTATAATTATATGTATATATAACAAGATCATGTCGAATGTTGTAAATATATATATATATATATATATGCATTTATGATATAAAATGATGTTTCATTTATATTGAGATGAGAGTTGAAATTGATTTATATTTAAGTTTTGGGAAATTTTTCGGAAAATAGTTTGGATGTTCATGAAGATCTTCAAACCTTCAATCCCATATTCAAAGTGTTCATCAAGAAAAATTCAAGCTAGATCTTTAATTCAAACCAAAATCAACTTAAAAATGTGTTTGCATCAATTTTTGGATTTTGATTGTTCTCAAAAGTTTGTAACTCGTAGATTAACATGGAATAAGCATGAAATCAATATCATAAACATAAATTTTTAGATTTAGCAATAAAGATTTAAATAAAAGTTAGTTAGAACTTGTGGAAACTTGCTGTGATCATGTTAAGTAAACCTTAATTGTGAAAAATCGTTTGTGACCTTTAATTTTGGAATTATTATAAATGAATATAATAATAAAAATAAGCTAATTTTCTAAATATTAAGTAAAAAATAAAGATAAAAAAAAAGAAGAGAAAAGAAATAAACAGTGTATAAAGTGGTTCTCACTTAATCATTTGCAATTGGTTTGTGAAATAAACTTAATAGTTAATTAGACTTATAATAATTGGAGTTTAACTTTATATAATTATATTCTAAGAAAGTAATTAACCAAATAGACTTAATAATTGGCTCAAGGATTAATAGAGTAATTAAAGCATAATTCATCAGTTAATCTAAATTCTTAAATGACTTGGTTGATTGGATTAAAATAGAAAATTAATAAGATTTTATTTTTCTTTCTCTAGTTCTACATTCTTGTGACATTGATTCTTCGAAGGACAAGTATCTTTATTTCAAGTTCTAAGTACATAGTGACTTAGGTGTTTCTTGCTAGTATAGGCATTCGAAAATGAATTAATACTTAAAGATAAGCTAATTAGTTGCTTGAAGTTTTGTGTCGTTGAATCTTGTCCAGAAAGTGACAACCTTGCGTGGTGGTACCAGCATAATACTTAGACGTTTAGGCCACCTTTATCGTTATAATTGATATATCGATGTGGGTCAACGAGTATTGATAGGGTAAACGGTATTAAAGTAACATTTATCTAGATAGGAAAGAAGTAATATAGTATAGCTTATGTTAATGAGACTGATTGAGCCGCATTATCTTATGGATCATGATAATTAGAGATAAATAACAGCTATAAAACCTAGATGAGACTATCTATTAGAATTTCTTCTAAGAGGAATAGATAATGGGCTATCTATATTAACTCTCTAAGCAGTTGCTGCTACTCAAGATGACTAGATTCTCATAGCATGTTGCTGGAGTGTGAGTGCTCCGCTACTATTTTGCTTTACCTAAATTAAATATATAAATCGATGACCATTGCATGTGCATTAGTGTACGAACGTGTGATCATTTTATGTATGCTTATGTTGTTATTGTATTAGGCTTCGACTTATTCCTTCTTTTTCAGGTTTCGAAGGTGATTCAATCTAGATGCTTTGAATACTTAGTTTATGGGTTGAATGTTAGTAGGAGACTAGACGAGCAAAATGTTTAGATACATTGGATATTTTCTTATTTTTAAGAGTTAATGCTTGTCTTATGAGGAATTTTTTTTTTTTTTTTTTTTTTATTGTTGAGAGATTACTTACTTTCATTTTTTTTTTGCCACAATACATTTGTTATTGACTCTAATTAAGGATTTTATAATCTAAAATTTATTAGAAACTCACTTAATTAAGAATAGATTTTGCGTGTAACGCTCAAGTATTATAGGTGGTAGAAATGATGGCAATCTATACCCTATTTAGGATGTGACATATGTTATACATGTAGCAAATAAATCAACTATATATTGATATATACATTATATGTTTTATTTGTTGAATAAGATCTATATTTTGTATATGCTATATATAAATTATAATATGCCTTACATTTTGTTTCTTATGCAAATAGTTTTTCCATTTTTTAAAAAATTTATTTAGGTGTGATGATATTATATTATAACAACATACAAATACAAGACAATAACATGGGTTTTTGAGTTTGTAAATGGGTTTAGGTCTTAAACTTGAATCCAGATACATTTAAATTCGTGTTTTTTCAACGTCTGACTCATTTATATTTGTATCAATTTTTAATTACTCAGACCTTTTTATAATCGCATTGTGTTATGTATGGGGCACATGTCGGACCCTAAATTGTCAATGTTAGTGATAACTTATTAAGACATCATAATTTATAAAACTGAATATATCTGCTAAGCATATATATATATATCTATATACAATGTATCATACATAATGGTTTGACAGATAAAAATTTCTATCTTTAAATGTAAATTTTTATTGCAAAGATCATGATTGCTAATTCTATTTGTAGAATTTCTATCTTTAAATTTTAATTTTCTTGTAGTGTTAATACTAATTAAAAAAGTTTTAATTAAATAGACTCATCCACTAATTAAACTATTCATTGCTTTTAAATTAGTTGTCATGGTCAAATTCTTAAGAGAGGCAATAAATAATTCAAAGACATAATTAAGCTTATAGGTATCCATAGGCTTGTTTTGACCTGATTTAGAGACAACGTACAAGGAGGATGATGAGTATGTTAACCAAGTTAATTTAGAATTTAGATTAACTGGTTAATATGGTGTCCTTTAATTACATGAAGCGGAATTATGGAAGACCAAATTGAGTGTGAACAATGACTTTTTTTAGCATATAAGATTGTATAAATGAGAAGAATTTGAACTATATAATACCAAATTTGACTTGATTTTGACTTTCAAAAACCAAACTTAAATTTTAAACTTGAATTTGACACAATTTAGTAGTTGATAGTTTTAACTTGACTTGATTAAGTTTATTTATAGTCAAATTTTCTCTAGAAATATAAATTATTATTAATTAATATAATAATGATATCAAATCTCGAACTCAACCAATTATTAAGTTTGTTTTTAACTAATTTAGGGAATTTAGTAGCATAAAGAAATAAAAAGCATGGAGAACTATAACAATTCCACATACGAACACTAACATTTTACCATTATTGCTAGTAAAGCAATTAAGAATTGGTTGACAGTAACAATTCAACTTAATTTGAAAATTTTGTCTACTTTAATGGACTAAATGGGGAATTAAAGGAGAGTGAAAGTTTAGTCTAATCTTTTTATAAGAAAAAACATTACCAAAATATGAAGGAGAACGAATTAATTACTAAAATAGATTACCAAAATCTCATCTTAAACATGCAATTTTGGTGGCTAAGCAAATTGCATGTTGTGTATGCGAGTCATGTACTCAAACGTCAAATGTTGTGTATCTAATTAGTTAATAACCGTGTTATGTATCCTCTCTTTATGCGATTGCTCCTCTCTCTCTATTCATGTGTGTACCCTCTTTTTGATCACTCCTCTCTCTCTCTCTCTCTCTCTCTCTCTCTCTCTCTCTCTGTGGCTATTGTCTCCATGAGTCTCCTCCAATTGCTCCCCTCTCTTTCTTTGGTTACTGTCCTTACGAGTCTCCCCTCTCATCCTCTCTCCATCTACTTCTTGGTTTATCTCGCTCAATCTTCATCTGCTCCCTACAGTGAACAAATGTTGCATCTACAACATGCAAGTCTTCTTTGGTTTAATTTCAAATTTCTCGCATCTTGGACATGCGAGAGTCACATAACTACAAAATGCATATTCTTCATTCGATTTAGATGGGTTACTCTTGTAATCAATTTTCAATCATGCATATTTTGGTAAATATTTTAAAAATCAATTCTAAATTTACAAAAAAAATTCAATATAAGAAAGTTGAAAACTATTTGTAACCTTTTGAATTGATATTGCAGATATAAAAAGGTGTATAATGTTACGAAGAAGAGGTATTAGTATCACTATAATTCTGATTTCAGGATACCTAGTTGCATGTATTACTATAAACATATTACTTTTTATTCAAATAGTCACATCGATATATGTATATGTATTTATAATTTTGGTGTTTTAGTTGTAAATGACAAAATGGTACTTAAATTTTTGCAAAAAAATAATTAGGTACTTGAAATTTGGTTTTGAACAATTTAGTATCTGAACAAAGTTTTTATTGATTTTTTTTCCTAAAGTTTGGTTTTAACATTTTTGGTATCCAAACAAATTTTTCGCAGACTTTTTTTCATATTCATTGAACTTGCTTTAGATGTAAAAGTTTTGTTCATGTACCAAATTATTTAAAATCAAATTTCAGACATTTAATTATTATTTTTGCAAAAGTTCAGGGACCATTTTTATCATCAATTCAATGACAAAATATAATTTTCTTTTTTTTTTTATACCTTTTCTATTTTACGTGTGCATAAAATTAATAAACATTGCAAACAGGCTACAACCGTTTAAGATTATTGATTTTCTAATACAAAGTTAGATAATCCAATATTATCGTAATGATGCAATAGAAATGAACCATAATAAATATTAATGACCAGTATTCATCATAAATTGAAACGTGTTGCTCCAAAAATGTGATATACATGGGACAGTATTACATTTTTTATCCCGATTTACCTATCGAAGTTGAGGAGGAGAGGGAGATGGTAGTTAATAGTTATCTACTGAATGCTTAGTAGACGCATATTTAATGCTTCTTTTATTCAATTATTAAGATTTTTTTGGGTCAAAAAAGATTACGTGCTTATTGTAAACTTCTTTTTGATGCTCTAATTTAATAATACATAACAATTTGGTATCATACTCTTAATTAATATCAGCCGATGCTCCCTCCACTCATGTTGTAGGAGCATAAGAAACATAATATATAAATAACTATATATATATAATATATAGGATTAATTAGAAAATTGAAAGATTGCTCAAATAATGGTGGGAACAAAGTGACCATATAATCATACTAAAATAACTTCCTTTCATCCCACTAATCCATCTCTCTTTTCCATTTTAGATTCAAATAGGTTGTATAACATGCTTGCATTTTGATATAACGGATACAAATATTATGCATGAAATCATTTGATGCTTATTCCAACTTTGTTTATAAGTTAGCAAGCCTTGAAGCCATCATAATCTCCTCGGAAACTGTATTCCCAAGAGCGAGCATATCCCTAGGATCATTTAAAATTTTGGGCCTATATATTGCTTTTTTACCATAACAAATTCAACGTTTAGCTATCAAATTATTAGTTACCAATATATGTTAGTAGTAAATTGTTACTTTTTAACTACCAAATTATTTTTTAGTAGTAAATATATTGGAGCTACAATTTCAATGGTAGAGAGAAAATTTTTAGGCTACGAATTTGATAATTTGGTAGCTAAATATATAACAACCAACCAACAAACTTGGTATTGGTAGCTAAAAGTATTTTATAAGAATTAAAATTAAGGCTACCCAAATAAAATTAGTGGGTAAAAAGTTTATTTAATTAGCAATTTTACTTTTGGTAGTTGTGATTTATTGAATCCATTTTTTGCTACCCAATAAGAAGATTTTTTTCCATATAAAAACTCTATTTCCAAGGCAAAAAGAAAAACATAAAAAATAAAACTCTAATAGTAAAACAAAACCTATTTCTTTTGTGACTAAAATAAAAACCCTAGTTTTTCTTTCTATTGTTCTTCAAAGCTCTCTTCTTCCTTGAAAAAACTCTTCTTTTTGGTATTTTTTTTCCTCTCCAGGTTCAATCTCAAATAAATAGTGAATTTTTCCATGAAATCTTTTTGACAGAGGCAAGTAAAACTAAGGTAATGTCGTTAATTTTTATTTAATGCTTTTGGTTTTGAACTAATGTTAGACTTTCTGTTTTCCTTTTTGTGTGATTCCATTTAAGTTTATTCCTTGTTTGATACAGTCATATACTTTGTTTTTTTCCCCTGTTGAGACGCCATGATTGAGTCTGTATAACCTGTTGGATTATGATTAATTTATTTGGAGATTGTGGCTAAATTTGCTCTGTTTTAGAATTCTATTATTTATGATACTGTACACTTAAGGGTTTTGTTATTCTAGCTTTAAATTAACATCTAACGAAGTAGATATCGTCAATGTGGCCATAGAAAGTCTCAATCTCACATATATTCACTTTCGAGTGTTCACAATACATTAACATAATAAATTCTATTATTCTATTATCAGACATGTAAGATTGATATATAAATTTTCAAAGAGCTTTTTCATGCTCTGAATCAACACTGTAGGATTATTTATCGTGTTTCCTACTTCATTTTTATTTTTTTAATTTTTTAATTTTTTAATTTTTTTTTAATTTTTTTTAATTTTTTTTTAATTTTTTAATTTTTTAATTTTTTTTATTTTTATCTTTCAATTTTTCTTGTTTGGCGTAGCGGTGTTGCGGTCCTCTTAGAATTACATCCATCACCGATCATAGCTAAGTTATAAGTCAAGTCTTTTAGCTGGAAAAAGGTTGAAAAACATATTTTAAAGATATCATGTAATTCTAAAATAAACTCTGTTGTATTGTTTTTTCATATGTTGAATTGGAAAAAACAAAAAAAATGGTTTTCTAGTCATTTTTTTATCTATGAAAACAAAAAAAAAAAAAATTGTTTCTACTGCTGTCTTTGTAATGCTTTAAAGTTTCTTTAAGGCATTACTGGCACATATAATACTTTATGTATTACATGTTCAGGCTTCTTTGAATGATATGTTTATTGTGAATATTTGCTACTCACTTTTAGATTATGAAATCATTAAATTAAATTCTAAAAAAATCACTGGATTTATAATTCACAAAATAAATTTTACAAAACGTTTTAAAATATCTCTACTCCTTCCAGAGTAGATCGACTTTTTAAGAAACAAAACTTTTCAAAAACACTTTATAATCTATTATCATGAGTAGACTAACAATCACAAAACAAAATATACCATTAGGTATCTCGTATATCCTTTTAATGATGGTATACAAAACTTTAAAATTTCTTTTACAAAATAGGGCTTCGTCAAAGAATATTACAACTTAAAATGTAAATCTAGTCCTTTATACAAGAACAAAATAAAATAAAATACATGGCCTTAACCTACTTCACTCATCCAACATCATCCAAAACTCGAGCCCAACATCACCATCATCAACACATCAACAACTTATCAACAACGATAACTTCATCATCATCATCCAATCATCAACATCATGTAACACCTGTAAAGGAACAACAACAAAATGAGCTGAAACCTAGTACACAGTAACACAGACACACACAGAATGGTACATAAGCCTAGCTAAATGTAATGCAATAAATAACAATTTATTATATTGTATTTTCATAAAACAAGCAACACAGGACCACTCACACTCCAAAACAAGCCACTGGGAATCTAGGGGTCTTGAGTAACAACAGGATGTTCAGGAGGTTGATATAGACAATTTGAATACCTATATCTCCTAGATGATATAACCGATAAAGAAAAGAAGCTCATCTAGGGTTCACAACTATTACACGTACTCTATCCATCTCAGTTCGTAATATAAAAAGGCTCAACCAATCCCATAAACAAGAGCTCCAATATATTACTTATCACCGATCAAGATAAACGTTACACAGATACTGTTTTCCCTACTAACTACCTGCCGAGCTACCTACAAATGTCATTGCATCATGACAAAGGTGGCCTAAGCGCCTAAACTACCATGTTTGTTCGAACAAGGTTGCCACTCCTTAGACTGGAATCAATGGCAAAAGCACAAGAAAGACTCTGTTATCAAAGCTGTCTTTAAGTTCTTAGTCCATTTTAAATGCTCATCCTAGTATCTAACAAGTAAGTTACTGCGTACCTTATAAATAAAATCCAAACAGAGACTCATACACCATCTCAATTGATGATCCAACTATCTATATATCTGATCAATAATTAAACTCGTATAAGCATTTAAATCAATTAACCAATTATATCAAACTAGTTTTAAAACCTTATTTGATTAGACACTAAATAGGAACTCCGCTATAGCTGTAAAGATCGCTCTACTAAAATACAAACAGTTCTCCTTTGTCTGTCAAAGTATTTTTTTTTTCACTTTGTTTATAGTCTTTTATTACAAAAGCATCAATAAAACATTCATTTTCTAAGTAAACACACATTTGAAATAACATATTCCTCATGTTATTTGAGGTTTATCCTAACATGTCGTTATAAAAATTTTTTAGCTATTAAACCCATTTTAACTTAATCATAACCAAATTGATTAGAATTAATCATTTAATCTAATTACTAAGTTAAGTGTAAAGACCTGACCCGCTAAATCCGAGATTTAATGTAGCGAGTCCCTAACCACATATAACATTTTCATATTATATGTAAGGTTGCAGTTTATGAGAATTGTTTGATTAATTCTACCAACAATTTATAAACAATTTTTAAACCAAAGAAGATTGCTAATAAAAGCAATCATCATATACATTATATGTATAAGATTAATGTCAATAGAAGACACTACAAAATTACGAGTTGTTCTTGGTACAAAAAGATAACTATAGAGACTTTTAAAATCTTTTACAACTTAAGCTTATTTAATAAGTCTCATATACAGAGAAATATGTTTTTAAACAAAAGCTTCTCCCACTGCTCAAAATCTGACCCGTATCCTAGATCATCATACAATTCATCTTCAATACCTGCAATACAGCAAAAGTGAGCCAAAAGCCCAGTACGCAATAACCAATACAAAAACGAATCGTCAGGCGAACTTAATTCTAATGAAATGCATCAACGATTAAGTCATTATCTTGCTAAATTTTCTTTTAACAAAACATCAGTAGGGTATTCAAACCCCGGAATCACGCTCTGGGAATTTAGGGTCTTGAATAACAGCAGCTGCTCAGGAGGTTGACATAAGCAGTTTAAATACTTATATCTCCTATATCTATTCCATAAAGAAATAGCTTCATTTAGGGCTCTAAAGCCGTTGCCTGACTCTACTTAAACTCAGTCCATAACATGAATTTGGTTCATAGTCCCTAGACTTTGAACTAACCATGTCTATTCCCCATAAGTTTACGCAAACGTTACTCAGATACTATTCTCCCAGTAGCCATTCGCTTAACCATAAACAAATCACTATTGCATCATAGTGTTACATTGCATAATGGTAAAGTCATTGCATCATGACTTAAGTTGAGCACCTAACTAACATGTCATGCATCATGACAGGTTTGCTGCTCCTCGGACTAGATTAAACAGCATATAGACATCCAATTCATCAAAGTATTTAGTCATTTTGAATTAAGTCAAATTTAGCAATGCCTATTCCTATCATACAACAAGAAAGCTACTACGTACTTGTACCCAATAGGGTATCACTATCCACTCATAGGGGAATCAACTGAAGAACTTTTAATTGAAATAAGAAATATAAAAAAAAATCAATAATTGAACGTAGAATATATATACAACACACAATTCTACTTTAACTATACGATGAGATTCAATGAATCTAACATATAACTTTAACATTTAATTCATACATAAAACATGTTTATATAACTTATAGATTCATTAGAAGACCATATATGAAGCAAAGAAAGACAATTGAAGAAGGTTGAAATTGTAAAAACTCGAGGGATACGTGGGCAATTTACACCCGCAAATTTGAGTTGAAAGCTGGTAGCATTGGAATCATATGCTGGCGGTGTTAATGCCGGCGTTAAGAAAATCAGTTCTGTTCGCATTCAACACTGATAAAAGGCCGGCGGCGTTGAAGCCTATTGGCCGAAGTAGGATTTGGAAAATTGAACACTGGCCAATTTCTTCACAAATGCCGGCGGCGTTGCAAGCAGCATTAAAAAAATCAGTTCTGATCACATTCAATACCGCCTCTACGCCAGCGGCATTGAAGTAGCGGACTCCGGTGTAAACACAAAAACAGACCTGTTCGAAAAGCTTATATTTTCCCTGTTTTATACTTTGCAAAATTATGGTCTAAGGCACTTTTAATCTATCTTCACACAAATATATAGCTTCATATACTATCTTCTATCTATATTAACTACTCCTAGCAACATTGAACATCATTTTGACACATCAAACTACTTCATTTATCTCAAATCCTCTCCTACTCTTCATCTTAAACTCAACTACTCAAAATCAACTTCAATCTTCACCAACACTCCTCACAATTTGCATAACACATATAACAAGTTCACATAATAACAAAACACAACCTAACATTTATTAGTACATAAAATCATTCAAACTCAATCTAACATGGATTTTATATCTATATCATAAGAAAGAACAAACAAAGAGTTTATAACTTGCATTAACTTATATGAAGAAGCTTTGGCTTGGAGAAAATTGTTGAATTCAAGAGCTTGTTCTTGCTAAGGTTTGAAGCTTATGGTTTGAAGAAAAAAGAACAAAAGAAAGAAAAGAAAAGTGAAAATTCGGATGGATTTTGTTAATTGCCAAAAGAGGGTCTATTTGATCAAATTATGGACTCATATTTATCCTAAACTTTGACTTTTTGGTACATAATGGGTTAGGCTTAATTTGGGGCTAATTTGGACTTAATTTGAGCTTGAAAATAGGCTTAACTTATTGTAGAATCTGCTAACAAATTTTTAGACATTTCAAAAGTTGATTGGATAATTTTAAACATAACACATACATATTAATTCATAAGAGATACAAACGTTAATTATACTATACACACATTAATACACATAAAACAATAGCATTAATCTCATCACACATATACACATACATCAATAATTTACATTAATAAACATAGTATTAAATCATAACATGCTACTAACACACTTTTTATACTAACAAGAATTTACACATTGTATATCAAACCTATTTCTACACATTCATTTTCATATATCAAATTCACTTCAAACTTAATATTTAGAACTAATATTATATTTACATGAAAATTAAATTATTAAATAAATTAGGTTATTTCACTAAGATAATTAAACTTAATCAATCTAATTCATTTTAGCTTATTAAAGTCTAATTAATCAAGTCAGACTAAGATTATTAACTAAGTTCATTTTTTATATAAGATTCATATTAACTCAAGTCTTCATTCAAGTCCATATTGTCAAGTTGAACCTAGATTTATAAGCTAAGTTCATTTTATACTTAACTACACATATTTAACAAACAAATACAAGTTTTTAAGTTGGTTTATGGAAATCTTAAAACATGAAAATTGTAGATATCTTTTTAAGATTTCCATATAATTTTGAATCACCTCAATTCAAGTTCAGATGAAAATGTTATGATTAAAATACGAAACAATGTCGCAGTAGGAAAATAAAGGCCGGTAAGGTGAAAAAGAAGCCCAACGACGTACAAGATTAGGAGAAATTTTCACAAAGGTCAGAAAAGGCAACGCCCCTCCAAATGGGCCATTTCCAAGGCCATTTGGACTTGGGGAATTTATATAAAAATCTCCAGAACTTGCAATAACCCTTCATATGAGCCGTTTCAAGGGCCATTTGGCCCATATATCCTTCTAAACGAGCCGTTTGATAGGGTATTTGCTCTATAATATATTCCTCAGTTTTAAACTTCATTTTTTTCTTCACTTTTTACACATTCTACTTTAACTAAAACACCATAAAAGTAACATACAACTCAATATACTTACTTAACCACACCAAATACACAAAAACTCCACATCCTCAACATTCCTTAACTTCATATTTCATCAAATCATTTCTTGAATCATCTAGCCTATTCATGTTAATATATCTTTTTTTTCTTAGCTTCATCATAATTTCTACTTATAGCTAACATCAATTGATCATAAACATGTAATAACAACAACGAAAACAACAGAAACAACAACACTTATCTTTCAGCAAAAGCATGCAATTCAATCTTCTTTCATTTTGTTGGGCTTCTCTTAAATTTGATTTCCTTCTTCTATCTTCATCTTCTAACCTTGATTTGTTTTTCTTGTCTTCTTGAAATTGAGATTCATGGCTAAATTTTTAAGAGAGAAAAAAGAAAAAGAAAAGAAGTAGAAGAGGAAGTAGATATGGGAAAGAGAAGAGAACAGAGAGAGAATAAGAAAAAGAATGAAAGGTAAAAGAAAAAGAATGTAGGAGGAAAAGGAATAAATAATGAAAGGAAAATGATAAATAAAAAGATATTTTAGAATAAGGATATTAGATTTAGAACTTTTAGATCAATATCTTTAGTCCTCGAAGTGTTCATGAGATAATTTCAAAACCAATAGGTTAGAAATTAAGAACTTAAAATAATAACTTAATTTAAGAATTTAATTTATATTAATTTGATATTTAATTTGAGTTTGGGTTCAAGAACTGATTTTTTTTATACAAGCAGATCAACCCAAATTTTATGAGGATTAAGGAATTGAAATTTTAGCTAAAGTTTAAGGGTTTAGGAATCTACCAAACATTTTAATAAATGTTTAGGGACTTAGGAATTCAAAATCTCAAATTCAACTTAAGTAATTACTAATCTAATTACGCCATCTTGTTTAATTATTTCATATAATTCATTTGATTCGTTAATCTATCTAAACTCCATTTCTAACTTAGGTGAAAGTTTATGGTATTTCAGTCTTGTAGAAGAGTAAGATTGGAAACAGAAAAATAAACCCCTAAACAATAATAATAAAAAAAAAAGATAATAAATTAGGATAGAAAACTAATTGTTAATAAGGTGTTTGCAATTAAATTTTGGCCTTGAGATTTCAAGTGAATTTAGTATAGTTAGTGAGATTCTAAATCCAAGAGTGTCAATAGCTATATGAAAAAAGAAAAAAAATGTCAAAGCAATTTATAATAGCAATATTCCCCATTTTGTTTATGAATAATGTTGTGTGTGGTGTTGTCAAATTCTCTCTTTTTGAAGGAGTTGCAATATGGTTGTCTTTAGTAATGAATTGAATTTGTTGTTGTCTTTCTTTCTTTCTTTTTTATTTTAATTTCTAATTTGCTTGCTTAGAATCCAATGATATTAAGAGTATACACTGCATTGATTTGTGTTATGCTTGTTAGTGACAAGTGATAAGCGATAAGTTGAGCTTTAATATGGAAATATTACTATCTTAGTATTATGGAAAATGTTTAGAGTGTAGGGGACAAGTGATCATGCTTTTTCTACATGTCCTTTTTAAAACTCTTTTAGTCTCTTTTAAAATTCCTTTAAATGTGTAGATTTTTACTATTCAGTGTACCAAGTGCGTCGTGTAGTAATAATATATCAATGAATACCGAGTTATATCCACAGTAGTGGGGACTAGCTATCAACTGTATTAGTCTAAATCATAGCTAGGAAAAACAATTTGTTTCTCTTTTTGAATTTTCTTATATAGAACTAAACTCCTAGAAAATCTTGGATTGCAACACTTGTAAATTGATTAGGTTAAGAGCCAATAGATCTGAATAATCAATCAAATGTATGCTATCAATCAGAAATGCAATTGTTGATTCAAATTGTTAGTAGGTTTAGTTTTTCAAGCAATGAAGCACCAAATAACAACTCTTTTTTCCAAAGTAAGTAATTATCCTAAATTAACCAATCAATGTTTCCTATTCATAGAAAAGTGATCAATTGACTAATTAGTTCAATTACAAACCTAATCGAATTCAAACCTATATGTCTATGTAATCTGTAATCCAAATTAGATATTCACAGAATTGATTAAAAAAGAATTTTTCCAATTACAATCCTAATTTATCATGAATTCCAGATTCAATCTAAAATACATGATATGTGAAATAACATCAACAACTTGAATATAGACAATAATTCAATCAACAACATGGATCATCAATCAGATACTTCAAATCTATAACTCAAAACCCTTATTAAAATCAAAAGAAACAAGTATCAAACATCATCCAACACATGAATATAGAAAAAGAACAAAATTACCTTGTTAATGAAATCCTTTTCTTCAATTCAAATCCAAATGATGTCTTCCACTTGAATCCCGATGTGAAATCCTCAAACAAATAAAAAAGAAAACTTCTTTAGTGTTCTAAACCCTAATCTAGTTCTAGGAGTTATGAAAATAGAGAGGAATTTCATGCCTAAGGTTTCACACTTCAAATGGTCAAGAAGAGAAGTTTATATATGAAAAGTTGTAGGGAGATATGTTAGCCATTTACACCGGTGATGTACTTTTTAAATCAGTTGCTGTACGTTGTAAAAATTGTCTCTAAATCAATGTAGCTGGTAGCCTTTAAGCGATGTTGATGTACCGAAATTCATGGTAATTTTCAACTTTAATACAATTGAAACTTATCAAAAATTAAAATATAAAATTGTAGATATTTCTATTCTCTTTCAATAGGACCTTAAATCATATCAAACGAAGCTTAGATGAGAGAAATATGTCGAATTCACTAAGATAGTATCGAGTTGCAAATCTGGGCAATACTCAGCACTTGTAGTAAATTCAATACGATTTTCAAACTTCATTATTTTATAATTAGCTCAAAACTCAAAACATGAAGATTGTAGATCTCTCTTTATTTTTTATAGAAGTTTGAATCACATCAAAAGGATCTCATAAGAAAGATATCTACAATTTACCAAACTCTATCATTTTCTAAATCTTGGATGCCATCACTGTAAGAGCAACAAGTTCATGACATATTTTGATCTGATGCATTCAAAATTTTCCACACCTAAAACTATGAAAATTGAATATCTCTCTTTTATCTTCTGTAGCATTTTAAATCATCTCAATAGGAGCTCGGATGAGAGAGATATGTTGAATTTATGAAACAGCGCCAAAATTGTCCTGTGATGAAGGCTAACAGCTAGTTTGCATAATGGCCGACATCGCTTGATTTCTTTCCCAAATTTGCATGAAACTTCTCCCAATGCTTGTATTTGTATGATAAGTCCTTTAAGACCTAAAATATCAAACTAAGCACAATTAAGTACCATTTCCTTAGATTTCTATAAATTCGATAATGATTTAGCATGAATTGTTTAATAAAAAGTGAGTGAAATATGACTTTATCAACAAGCTTCTTTGGTGTATATATTATCTTAATTTTTATCTTTATAATTTGTGTAATCAACGTTCTTTCATATCATAACTAATGTATGACATTGTACGAATAGATTTTTAAGAATGTTATTTGAGGTATTAAATTCAACATGACCCCCAACTCATGTCGTGTTTTTGCATATGAAATTCCTACTAAATATCGATATTGTGAATTACTTTGACATTTGCCTTTTATGCACTGAAATCATTCCATCTACTAAAAGGATATGAGTTTAGTAGGGTTAATGAATTTTAGAAATAGAAAGATTGTTATTGCTAGCGACAACAAAGGTAGGACAATTTTCCTTTTTTTTTCCTTCTTTCACAACTAATGTGCTGCCAATGACTACATCAAAAGAAAAAAACATAAATAATGGTAACTGGAAAAGAAGTAATTTTTTGTCATATATGTACTAGATGTGCATGAATTAGTACTTTTTGACATATTATGTTTATTAGATTTTAATCTCAATCATTAAATCATGTATACTTTTCATTCAACAGTCATAAACATTTTCATTTTATATTTATTGATTATCATAATATTAATTTTTTCAATTGGTCATTTTATTTAGCCATAAGTAATGGATATTATATTATTGAATAGTTATTTTTAAATGATGAAGATGGTTTGGTTTCTATTGATGGGAATGTCATATAATGTGAATGGAGAAGATGGCATTGATAAAGGAATTAACGTAGTGTAGATACCCATATTGAATGATAAGATTAATATGTTTATACATATTCCAAAATTATAAAATAAATTTGTTACAATTTCTTTTAAAAATTATTTTACATTTTATGTGTTTTTAGATATGGATTTAAGAGTAGTTCATTCTCATTCATAACCTTTAGCAAAAGGAGAAATGGCAAGGCTTCATGCTCGATTAATATCAAATCAAAGAATGCTCTATCAATACTATTTTATTTTCATCTATCTTTTATTACAGATTCTGTAATTTAGAAAACATCCAATTGGAGTTGTTATCGATTCAAATACTTGTATATTTTTAAGCATTTATGTTAAAGTTTATTAACTGTATTATTACTAGATATTAAGTATGTTTGAACTTATCTTATTAATGTAAATGTGATCAATTTATCATTTTAACTTTAGTTTTTTTTATTATAAAAAAAAACACCATGTGCATATATTTGTATGAATGATTTTTTTTTTTGCCATCTTGTACGAATGATTAATGTATTGCACTATATAACAAATGTAAACACATAGTAAGTGATATGTAATGCCCTAACCTAAATGCATTATCAGCCCGCCACATGTCCTTCTCTTCATAAGAACACCAAGGCTATGAAATACTAATCCACAAATATATCAAAAGATAATCATCTAAAACTCACACATGGTTACTTTAAAACATTACATAAAATAATCTCTTTGAAAAACATGAACTATTAAAATCCAAAACTACATATTATCAAACCAAATGAAAGCGAATAAACTAGTCTCATAAAGTCTTCTATAGCTAATAACATTCTCAAATAGAACTTCATAAAGATCTTCAATATCTCTATTCTATTTCCAATATCCAAGGTCTATATATATATATAGATCATGCCCAGATAAGTCATAAACAATATCATCTTCACCAGTACCAAAAAAATAAATGAATGAGTGAAAACGCCAGTACGCCATACCATAAGCAAATACGCATGAACATGCAATATAAAAATATCACATATAATTTTAAAACCAATGCAACAAACATAGGATATTATCTTTGATTAGTTAAACAAACAACATGGTTTAGAACCATTTATAACTAATCCTAAACTTGAGGTAACTCATGACTCCATAAAAACAAGTTTTATACAAAATAATTTTATATACATTATATTGGTGTTGGATGTGATCCACCCACGTTGCATACCATAATTAAGCTGGCACGGCTCCTAATCTATCAGAATCATTTCCAAGTGCAACTCTACTAGGGATAATGATCATTAGAGCACCTCGTTAGTATCACACTCTGCGTGGTCTTTACTAATCAAAGCTAAACACAAGTAGCACGCTTAATAGTTATATGCCAGATAAGATTTAATCAATTTATTTTCTAACCCTTCAAGCACAAACAACAAGTAAGGTAAGGTCATACTTGTTTCGCTTCCAAAACTCCAAAATCAACAAATCCTTCTAAAAGATTATAAATCCTAATTTCACAAGAATCCTGATCATTAACACATATATCAAATCAAATTCAATTTCACACTAAAACATAAGATTTACCACATTAGATCTATACACTTGTCTTCTAGGATCACCAGACAACGAAACCCCAAAACGTAGATTTCCCACAAACTCGTCAAAACCTTAAAATCCTCAATCAACAATAAATTAACCATCAGGAAAAGATCTCATCTTTAAAATAAGAAGAATAGAACAAATTCATACTTACCTAAAGCTTCAGATTTCACGCTTTCTTGATTGTAGGACCAAATCACCAATCACAACTTAGGGTTTTCATCTTCAACGAAATCGTCTCCACCAACTTGGTTCCTCAAATCAAAGAAACAACCTTTACTAGAAAGACCATGCTAAAAGATTAATGAAAAGACTAGAAAAGAACCCATTTACCTAGGGTTTATGCTTAGGAAGAGATATGGGGAAGGAATTAAAGACCTAAGGGCTATATATAGAAGTTAAGAAACCCAGCACTTAAAGGAAAGAGTTATCTTTCATGAAAATATAGGCTGGTATAAGGATGATGGCTCAAGGACAGCCTAAAGTTAAAGAAGCAAAATTTGAAGGGCCGACGGCTCTCCCAACCAAGGCTAGCGACTTTGCCTCTCTAAGCCAATGGCTTATAGCCGGCCTAGCTCCTCCACTTCGAGTTCTTCATGAATAACTTTCTCGAGTTCAAATCCGTCTATTTAAGGATAAAATTAACCTCTTAAACAATCTTATATTACAATACTACCCTTCACTATTATTTATTTATTTGTATATTACACGATATAAGTATCTTTAATAAAAACACCAAAGACAACCTTATAATGGACAATAGCATGATTTTTAATTACCAAATATTATTGTTAGTTGCTACCTTACAATGCTTTTAGCTACCAAATTTGGTAGGAAAGGATGTAATTTTTTTTACTGCCAAATTGTATTTGGTAGCCAATAACAATATATTTAACTACCAATTATCATATTTGCTACCATTTAATGTTACTTTTAGCTACCTAAATTTGGTATTAAAATGGATGATTTTTTACCACCAAATAAAAATTGATAGTCTATACCCTTTAGCAACTTGTTAGATATTACCAAATACAAATTGGTAGCTAATACCTTTAGCCACCAAGTTTTGCCTTTTTGCTACCAATTATGTGACGACCCTCCCCTCATGAGGGACCCACCACGCCAAGGTATTGTTACGCTAGCTCCGAAGTTAGGGCTAAGGATCTGCAGAATCCCACGAACCCCGTCCCGCAAGGAATCGAACCCAGGACACTAGCCTTTTGTCCCCACAAGGAGAGCGCCATCACCAACTAAGCAGTGTCCTGGGTTCGATTCCTTGCGGGGACGGGGTTCGTGGGATTTGCAGGATCCTTAGCCCTAACTTCGGGAGCTAGCGTAACAATACCTTGGCGTGGTGGGTTCCCTCATGAGGGGGGGGGGGGGGGTCGTCACAAAAAGGCGCCTTTTTATGTTAAGGCACTGACGACCTCAGGGATTGCATCATCCCACCCGTTAAGGAACACAAATCAGTATTGTCCACACTCCAGGAATTACGAGTAAGGTTCTGCAGCCCCAAGGCTCGAACCCTAGACGTGTGGATTTGTTGGAGACGGAACTCCACGCCTCTACCAGCTAGTGCAGCTTAGTTGGTGATGGCGCTCTCCTTGTGGGGGACAAAAGGCTAGTGTCCTGGGTTCGATTCCTTGGGGGACGGGGTTCGTGGGATTCTGAGGATCCTTAGCCCTAACTTCGGGAGCTATCGTAACATTACCTTGGCGTGGTGGGTCCTCATGAGGGGGGGGGGGGGGGTCGTCAAAATTATGTTAGTAGTTAAATGACAAATTTGTTGTAGTTACAAGTCTTTTCCTTTATTCACATACTCATTTTATGCTAACAACAATTTTCATCATTAAACACCTTTGCATTTCATGGTTCATCATTTTTGGCAGCAAGAAATAGCGGGGCATAATCAATTTTTTTGACACATAATTGTGTGTTACTAAATTTTTAACTTTAAGAGACATTTGAATTTTAAGTATTTTACTTTATCTGTTAAATATTTTAATGTTGTGAATAAGTAAAATATATTTATTTTTTGGGTAAATTACTCTAGAAGATGCCAACATTTGGAGGTAAGTTCATTTGGGGTTTTAACATTTTTAATAGTTCAAAAGAGGTCCCAACGTTTGGAGAAGTGGGTCAATTGAGGTCTCCATTGACACATGTCAATAGGAGAACTAAAACTCAATATACATGTTATGTTGTAACATGTATCGATAGAGACCTTAATTGACTCACTTCTCAAAACGTTAGGCTCTTTGAATTACTCAAAACGTTGAGACTTCAAATGAATTTATCCCAAAATGTTAGAGCTTCTGGTGTAATTTACCTTTTATTTTTTGGCACACATGCAATACAAATATGTATCCGCCAATAATATATCAAGGATTGAACATATGATCTATGGGTTACTTTGTGGGAATATATTGAATCGATTTACTGCATTTTTAGGAGAACTTATTTACACATTTCATTGATTCCATCTAATTATATCATCGAGCTTATAATAGACCAAGTAAGCATCCAAACTTGAGAAAATACATTAAGACATTGAGTCTTCCAGATGTACGAAACAAGCAGTACATCCCTGAAGTGTACAATTTTAATTAAAATGGGAGGGCCATGTAACATAATATGTTTAAGTAGTTTATTATAATCTTTTATTTGGAAAGCAACATTATGCCATATTCAACAAGAGCCTGAGAAGTTACCATAATAATGCAAATTATATCAAGCATCAGCCTGTTTAATTTAGTGATTTTATAGTTAATTCATAACTTGATTGAATTAAACTAAACATTGAAATGTTAATTTATCCTTTGGGAAAATGCTCACTATGGTACACTCGCCTTTCAATGTCTCTTTAAGTAATGGACACATGCCAGATGATGATTTGATGGTATAAGTGGAATAGTGTTTCTGGACATGAAAAGTTTAATTCGATATGAAATTAAATTTTTAAATGTTAGATACTTAATTGATCTTTTCGTCAAAATTCCATTATCAAATTGGGCATTGCCTCTTATCCTTTCCATTGTAACCGATGGACATATTTGGTAATTATCTTGTACATATTCACCACTACCAAACCAAAGCTCATTGACTGGTTTGTTTAACCCATTTTAAAAACAGGGCTAAGGTTAGCCCTTTTTGGCATGTTTAAAATGGGTCAATTTTATCTAACTCATTTAATCTATGGACCAAAGCTGGCTAGCCTGTGATGGGCCTAGTTGATCCGTGGATCAAATTGTAAGAAAAAAAAAAGAAAAAGGAAAAGTTTAAGAACAACGAAAATTTCAAATTAAAAAATAACATGATAAAATATTAGAAATCATTAATGATATGTTAAGGGAGATGATCGATTGATGCACATACCACATGCATTATAACATTCTTTTTAAGTATATATATTTATTGATTTAAACGTAATATAATATCAAAAAATTATTTAAAAAACTTATTTTTATATACAAGTAATTCAAATAGAAACAAAATTAATTGTTGATATATATATGTACATAAATGATAATACTTAAATGGTCCAACATTTATACAAATTAATATAAAAATAAAAATTCAATAAAAAAAAATTCACTTTGACTCATTTAACCTCGAAGCCAAAGTAGTCAAGGCTAGGGCTAGGAAATTCTAGTTCATTTAACAATCAAGGAAAAATTTCTTGGCTCATTTAGCCTGTATATCAGCTCTACATATTAGTGGGTTGTGCATAGCTGTCTTTCTTCCTTACTACAAGTTGTTGCAATCTTAACTTTTCTCTTTCTTAGAAGTGTGGATTTGAAATTTTCAAAGAGTAGAATATTTTTGCTTGAATAAGAGTTCATTCTAGGAGACTTACTACAAATTGGTCATAAACATTATAAGAGTAATGTAAAGGTAGAAATTCATCTATGTGGTCACCAGAGTATCATTTGGTCTTGTGTTACACATAAGCTTCGAAGTAGTGATTGGTTGATGACACTTTTGGGAATACTTGGTGGAGTGGCTTGGAGAGAATGACAAGGAGGAAGAAGGAGAAACAGACAACCTTAATGTCTTAAATATATAAGAGATAGATAAGGAATATCAAGGGAACCTTAGTTATTTACCTTGTAGTTTCTTCTTCTTAAATTGATGCTTTATTTTCTTCTTCTTCCATTCCTTGTTTATACCATTAGCTAGGTTACAATGTCACATTTTTAGTAACTTTTTTGATTCCCCATTTTTTTCCTTGACTTTAAGAGAGTTTAAATATTGAACATGACAAGTGTTAGTAAACATTCAACACATAATACTTATAAAGCATCAATTTTATAGTCTACTATATTGGATATATTCTACATAATAAAATTGTTCTCTAAAATGTTGGTCCTATTAACTTAATCGGGGGGGTGGTGTTGTACGTATTTGATTAAGTATTCAACAATTGAGATTTTTAAAATAAAACGATCTTAAATTTCCCTCTTGAAATTTTAGTAAACAAAATATTATAATGGCTTGAGCAACGAAGCAAATATTTTTGCAATGAATTAAAAGAGAGTAAGGAGAAAAAAGCTGGCCAGCGATATATAGTGGTTCTGCATTGTGCATCAGTCCACTTTTCCAGCTCTACGCTAGGGACCTGGTTGTTTTTAGCGTTGTGTTTCACTATATCAAAATTAGAAATTGAGAGTTTACAAATCAAGCCTCTTTAAGGTAAATTCTAATGCTGAGTCTCTCTAGCTTCTACACTAACCTAATCACTCAACTATAGTGAGTTATCAAACTCTCAACAATCTCTCATAACAAGAGTAGAAAGCAATGAGGAGAAAATAATGATTCCTCTACAATTAAATTCGAAAGAATATTATAGAGAATATGAGATCTGTAAATATTTCTTCGAAAGCAACAAGGATAAAAGCTTGTGTATATTATTTGAAAAAGAGATCCCTTGTAATTTTATTGAGTTTGTCTCTTGCAGCTTGTTCTTCAACGTCTAGATAACAAGAAATCAGAATTCCTTTTTTATTGAATTTGAAATTCAAATTTGATATTCTGGATAAGCATCTAGATCTTCTCTTGATATGATTTTGTTCTTCGAGATATCCTTCCCTTGATATTATCTTGATGTTGCTGAGATCTTCTTATTACTTTATATTAAAAAAAATGATAAAATTGATAAAATATCCTTGTAAATCTCATGGTCTTCATCTAAATATATGTTGGATAAAATTAGTTGTGATATCCCTCAATTTGTGAAGACTTATCTTCTTGTAAGTAACAACTATGCGATCTTTTAGCCATATCTTTACTTGTAACAACCTTATCTTCCTTAACATATTCTCAAAAGATAATTTTGACAGATTTGAAAAAAATCATTGAAGACATCACAAATATCAGTAGCAAAAATTATTTGAATGAATCAATTCATTTTTAAGTAAATTCTTCGAGAAAAAAACTTGATGTGATGTAATCCATATGATATTAAATTCAACTTTAGTGAAAAATATCAAGTAGATTACCCAAATATACTTGACAAGTGGAGCTAGGTCTTGGAAAAAAATAAAAATCCAATTTTTAAAACACTTTATGCGATTCTGGAAAATTTCATGTCAGACTTAAAGTTTTGAAACAGCTTTGAGGAAATACTATGTATAAATCTTGAAGGCTTAGAAATAGCTTTTAATACTTGTATTTTGAACCTTTTCACGAAAATTTGAAAATGCTTCTAACCTTTCATTATCTATTTTAATCTTTACTTTCAAAGGTTTAGAACTAAGTTATGTTATATCACACTTATTAAAAATTCTCTTTAACTTGGTTTTGAAACACCATCTAACTGATTCTAAAACCATTTTATAAGTTTTTATTTTATTAATAACCTGTATTCCATGAATAAATACATTAAATACTTTAATTCCCTTTTTTTATCATCAAAACAATATAAGAGAAGCTAACAAAATACATCATAGTGAGAATATGGATTTTATGAATGGTTTTCAGGGTAAGCCTGTTAGTGATTGTTCCTGAGCCAATTACTGGGTATTGTCATTATATATATATATATATATATATTATTGATACAAAGACATTTTCATTATATTATTTGCATGTTTACTTTATAATAGGAGCATAATAATTTAATTATTCCAAAAGTCTCTAGATGCTCATTATTGTAGGAATGATAATGAATTAAATATAGTATGAGTTTTTGTTTGATAGTCATATTTGTATGGGGATACAATTCAAATTATAAGCACATATTAGAGGATTATGCATGGACTAACCCGTTATGTGATCACTACATGGGTTAGTGTCATAAGTGATTCTCGATGTCATGTATTCTTAGACTGAAATCACCATAGGTTCCAACATAAGGAACATTATGATTCAATCAAATGTTGTCTTTAACCGGATACAATTATAAAGGTTGTGATTGGACATAATACATCATGTCGAGAAGTTGAGTGATTAAGATAAGATTTGTCCCTCTTGTTATGAGAGTATATCTCTAGGCCCTTCGATAAGTGAAACTGAGAAATTCATGGCCATGCTCAAATGAATTGACACTGTGATTAATTTCATTTGTTTTATCAGTTCACTTGGAGATCAAGCAATGATAAGATTGAATGATATAAGGGTGACATTATCCATGCCTCATATTTAATCTAGATATCATGTGACAAAAGGATAATGACATAAGTTATGGATAAGGTAAAATTGGATTACCGATATTCACTTAACTTAGGTAAACATAATGTCTTGCTAGAGATCACTTATGTTTTGTTGACAAAAAATGGTTTTAGGTCAATGGACAACATTAAGTGAATCTAAAAGGTCATACACAAAAGAATGAACAAAAAGGATCATGTACTAAATTTAAATAAGTCCAGTGGAATAAAAAGATTTATTTATCATTAATCTTAATTTGTTAAGAATAAAAAATAAATATAATTCGTTAAGAACAATAATAATTCCTAATTGGACTTGGAATTCTTAAGTCAATAAATTAATTTATAATTAATTTATCTCTAGTAAGATTAGAGACATTGATGTCATTATTCATATTAACATTAGTATAAATAAGGGGTTTCTTTTAAGGTTGACGATATGAGCTGTTGACATTAGATCAGAGAAAATCTATGAACCCTAAAAGAGAGAAACACGAGAGTCATGAATAAAATTTTGCTGATTAGACCTAGAAGTGTTCTAAATAACGCTTACAGTAAATGATCGATTTGAAGGCGTGGTCATTCGTGTGATACCTTAGTGGAAGTTGTGATATCGCAGCGCCTTTAGATCCGATACGATTAAGATTCAAAAAGGTATAATCCTATATGTCTTTTAATTTAATTGAATCGCATTTTTGGGAACTTAGTGTTTAACTAAAAAAAAAAAAAATTCCGCTACAAGATCCGAATTTTGGATCTCTAAATTCCTAACAAAGCCACCTTAAAGATCATCTCTAGAAAATTAGGATTAGATTTTTTTCCCTCATTTTATGTGCTTCTTTTTTATTTATAGCAACTTGTAAGTTTTAATGATCCCTATAAGTATATTTGGTATTTGAGTTCTTTTGTATTTTTACAATACAATAATTTAATAAATACAAAGTGTTATATACTTTGGAAAGGAGTTACTTCTTGTACTAAATTGAACTCATTTAAGGGACTCTTCTCCCCTAGACATGACATCTATGTAAATGAGTAGCACAAGCAGGATACACAGGGGCCTGGAAGCATAAAAACCAACAAGTATTAAATTCGAACATCGAAAATTAAGGACATGCAATGCACAAAGATGTTAAGCATGCATGGACATTGGAATGATGCATTTAGTTTCTTAAAGAAGAAGAAGAGGAAGAAGATAGTTTATCATTCATGTAATTATATTAATTTTGAAATAATAAATCATCGTTTGGTAAATATAAAACCTTAAGATTTATTAGAAGGAAATAATTTCAATATTTAATTATTGCAAACAAGTTTGAAGTAAATATTATTTATCCTTGATGAATTGATTATTCATATAGGATTATTAAATGAATATAATTAATATCTGAATCATAATTTTTTCAATGAACCTTTTTTTTGTGTTTGGCACCATGGTTCTTAATAACTTGAGCTACATAAATCATGGGATGATTATTTAGGAGTAAATAGGTTCAAAATTTGGAATGATAAAACTTGTTATTAGCATTGATGCTACTTAATTATTTATAAGTATTTGTATCATCATTATGATCGATGTGGCTAATATGAGCTAAAAATTTCATAGTGAAGTTGTCTATTGGACACAATTTCAATATTCAACCATGTATAAAGTGATAAACAAATTTATCAATGGTCGATGTAAGCAGAGAAATTAAGATGAAATTGATTTTGATATTCATTGGTGTTGGTTTTCATTTCGGCATTGAGATGGTTGTGAGTTTACCTATGTTGACCTTACTTAAATAACATGAAATAATCTAAACATTTGTATGATGGTTGTGATATACTATACCAATTATGTATATATTATCTGTGAAGTGATATACATGGGTATTATTTGATAGATCTTATTTATTAGGTTTCATGGTTCATTTAACATGAGACTCATTTTAAAACATTTTAAGCATATAAAAATTTGGATTGATAAGATGAAGTGAGCATACGTTCACAAATTCTTGGAAGTTCTTTCCAATGACAATGATATGTGGTAAAATTTAAGCGCTTTATGAGGTTTGAAGCTCAACACACACATAAATATATATGGGATCTATTTGGTTAGTGCTTTTTGGCAGATACACACTTTTTCAAATTTTTTTTCTAACATATTGTTTATTAAGAAATAGATATAAAAAAAAATTGACAGTTCCATGAAAAGATCAAATAGATAAAATATAGATACAAATTGAACATATTTATACATATCATTTTGATACAGATGTAGATACAGATGAAAAACATATCATCCAAACAAACACACACACACACACATATATATATATATATATATATATATATATAAACCAAACATAAAACAATGCTATTTCTCCTTACCTATCTTATTTTCATGTCACTTGCACCCATTTCCCCTCCTTTCCATTTTGACGATTATATCACATTATTCTTAATACAATAGAAAATGTTAAGTTGATAAGATATTCAATGGAAGCATGACCTTCCTTTTCATTAGACTTTGGGATCACTAAACTTATATGTTATTTTGCCATAATACATCTTTAACCATTAAAATTATAATTAGTTTCAATATTTTCCCAATATTTATTTTTGAATTATGAGGGGAATGTTTTTTTTTATGCCAATAATTTGACATGAGCATCTTGTGGTTGATCGATGGAAGCCATAGTGGTCGTGGAAGCTTGAAAACCAATTCGAGTTAGATTAACGTAGTCTTGAGGCCCATGCGCTGACAATCCCGGTATAAGGATGACAATAGTCCTAAACATTATCAAAAACCATCCTTCGATGTACGTCCGCCCATTCCTTAGAGGTAAGATCAAACTCCTAAAAAGCTCCCATACTGCGTTTAGGATCTTTAGGACAAACCATAACGGTGAGAAGTAGTTCCTGTTCGGTTCCTCTTTAATGACCTATATGCAGTGCAGAGTACATATCATTGAAATTGTAAATTCAATAACAAATGGACAATTTTGAACCACATAATAAGATGCCAAATAAATAAGAAAGAATTCACATTTTTATACACTTGTTTTTTAAAGAAGTGCATAACTGTTCTTGAAAAGCTTGAAAATTTTACTTTTCAGACCATCAAGTAATAGTTACGAGACATTAATGGTCTGTTCACTTTATAGAATAAATAATACCATAATGAAATTCATATTACTGAGAAATAAATAAGCTATAATATGATTTTTCTTTGTTAATTTTTTTACTTAAATAGGGCATTTTGGAGGAAAAAAAAGATATTTTCAGCATTAAATTGTTATTTATAGGTTTATAGTAAAGAATGACCATTCGATATTTTTGTAATAGGAATTCTATATGGAATCGTTCAATTAAATATCACAATAACTATTCATAAGGAATAAGATCGTAATGGAATTGCAATTATAATGAAGTGAACAAATATTAAATTTATGTTATAATGTACCTTTCCTTGATAGAAGAAGCTGTTGTAGTACTGGCAAGAGCCAAAATGCTTAAACGAGAGTGTCTTGTCATCAAAGGGCAACCTAGGCACCATATCATTACAATACACGAACCTATAATAGTTCACTTTGTTTTCACTCATTTTCTCTTCCATAAACTTCCTTAACTCCTTGTCTCCAACCCTAGGTTGTCCAAAAGTGTACACACCTTCTAACTTGTTCAAAAGCTCTTTCTCATCATGAATGACCAAAACTGCCATAAATAATACAGCAAGTGCACCTCCAAGGCTATGCCCTGTGACCACAAATTTGGTATTTTCATCCTTCGCTAGTATATCCTTTAGTAAAGACCTTATCAAATAGTAGGCATATGGTTGTTCATCATATGCTTGGTCTATATTTTTAGGCCACCCTTTAGGCTTTTGAAGACCCAAAGCTTTCATGAAACCTCCATGAATTTTACCCACTCCTTTAAGCTCATACCATGAGATATCTATATCGCTGCACCATGCATCGGCATCAAATGGACGAGTGCCTCTAAATGCCACCACAACTAGATTTATATCTTTGAAGATGATGGCTCTAGTGTCATGCTGCATATTATACGCTACATATGGAAAGAAAGTATTAATAACTTAGGTACATATGATTGGGTTACACACACATGAAAATATAATAATTCTTGTAGTAAAGTGTTAAAAAAAAAAAGAAAACAAAAGGACAAATCTCTTCCGCTTCAACCTTTAAAATGTTGGAAATTCCCTAAAAAGAAAAAGTAAAAAAAGAAAAATGAAGGTTATCGTCTTACAATTAGTTCTTCTTCATCTTCCTTTTTATTTTTTTATTTTTTCCTTAATGTGGTTCCACCTTCATCTTACAATTATAATTCCTAATTTTTCTAGTTCATTTTTTTTATGAACTAGAAAAGCTGAAATATATATTATTTATTAACGCAATATATACTAATCAATTATACAATATACTAATTCCTATTTAGAATAAATCTAGAAATAGTAATGATGAATATAGTAAAATTAACTTTGAGGTCACAATTTCATAGATACTCAAAATCATGTTATTTTATATCACCATTGAATCAACACCTAAAATTAGGGATTTATTATTAGGTAATGTTGCTCCAGTATCCAATCAAAGAGCCGCTATGATACGAATCAACTCAACAAATTCTTCGCCGGTTAATGTTTTGAGTCATAAGAAACAGTGACAATGTGACATAGTGAAATTAATAAATGGTTTCTCTAAAATTTGTTCTTAATAAATAAATGCACACATGTACCAACCAAACCAATGGTGATGAACTCTGTTCAAATAATAGGGAAACACTTACCGTTCGCACAGTCATAGCAACCCACGAATTCCATCTGCATATATATATAAAAGAATAATTATTATTGATCAGTATATCAATAATAAATGAAAGTCATTATTTTTAAAAAATAATATTAGGATTATATGTGTGTTTTTGTTGTAACTAGGATTTTGCAGCTAGTTCACAACATGAATTAAGTTCGTTCTTTTTTGCATTGATTACCATATAAATTGATCCTATTTCGTGGAAAACCAACCTTCCAAACATCAGTGATGGTGGCTTCGGTGAAGGCTGAATTCTCGTACGACAATTTCGAAGCCATCATGCACAGAGATGCGTTGTATCTGGCGTCGCCATGCTTTATTTTGCTATCAAGTTGCACCCTCCGGTCTAAATTTCCAATAACTGATGTAAAACTTGCAGATTCTCTTTTCGGTAATACAACTTTACCTGTTTATGGAGACAAATATGTAACTTGCTGAGACCAAGAATCATCTAATCTCTCGCAATAATTAGTTTTTAAGGATAATATCACAAATGATAGTTAAATTTTGAAAAAAAAAAATGTAATTAGATACCTAAACTTTAAAATTGATCAATTTAGTATTTGACTTTGAAATTAATCAATCTAACACTAGAAAAACTTTTAAATTAATCAATTTAGTATTCCAAAAGAACTAATAGAAGTATTATTGACATATATAAAAGTTATTTCGAATACTAAATTAATTAGTTTTAAAGTTTAGATATCTAATTACATATTTTATCAATATTTAGATGTCAATTATGATATTAACCCTTCGTTTTTATGACATAATGATAGCATGTAATTACTAATTTTCAGTATAGCATTATATAGAAAAAAATAGTATCTGATTTCTCATGATAATTAGTTTTATAACACAATTATATCATATATTGCTCAATACAGCATGAGTTTCTTTCCTTTATTTATAGTCTTTAATTTATATTATTTGCCATATAGAATAAGTATACAATATACAGTAATAATCTTGATCGTGTATTTATTTCAATTATATTTTCTCATTTCATTTGTATTTACTATTGTAGTTATCAATGCCGCTAGTATGATTTAAAGCACCACCTCTCTCACCTAATGCCACCCACAGCGTGAATGACGACGACGACGACTTGGTGTTATTATTATATTAATAATCGTATCGTAATTGCTAGCATGTTCTATATTGTATGATGGTAATAATATGGAGATGACCCTAATGGCTTGGTGTTACTGTTGGATATTGATGGTAAGATAACTGTAGAAATTTTGAATTTATCCAATATAAGAAGATTTTTATTTTAGATAAATTATACCGAAAAGTTTCGGTGTTTGAGGTTAAGTTTATTTAAGATGGTAACGTTTTCAAAGATTCATTTGAGATTACCACGTTTAACGAAGTAGGTCAATTAAGGTCATTATTGACACGTGTCAGTGACTTTTTTGAGTTTTAGTTTTCTTCAATTAATAAATGTCAATAATGATTTTAATTGACTCACTTCTTTGAACCTTGTGTTATTAAATGATCCACTTAAAATGTTGTGATCTTAAATAAATATATCCCTAAATATTATGATCTTTCCAGTGTAATTTACCCATTTTTTTTATACAAAACTTATTCAATAAACTAAACATAATACATTAAGTTTTGTCATCTCTATTATCTGAAAAAAACTACAAACCTAACGATATCAATATGTTGCTCAATAATTTAAGATTTATATATAATTATACAAAAACGTCGTTTATTCCTACAAATCAGACGTGCGCATGATTGTTAGTAGTCTACGCTCAAGATATGCAGGCTAAAGTAGCAAAATATATCCCTATCCAGTAGCTATCATTGTGCAATAGGGAGAAAAAAAAAGGGATTTATGAGAGACTATATTTTAGTGAAGAGTAATTATTAAAATAATTTTCATTCCTGATTTGTACATATTATATATACTAAATTTTTATTAATATTATGTCCAAAAAAAATTATTAATATTAATACAGGAGGTGTGTATGACATATCAGAGCAATTGCTATTTAATAATTTCTCATGTCGGTCGGTGTGCTTTCGTGTTATCCTTGTTCGATCCATGTGCCGAATAATTAAAACGTGATTCAGACCCTCTCCCTGCCTGTTCAGACAAGACCCCAATTCGGACTCTTGCTGAGCACAGATGAATGTAGTAATTTCCACGTTCCCAAATGTCAAACAATAATAGAGCATTTATTTATTTAATTTTTTCTACACAGAAACCTAATCCGTTCCATCTATTTTCTTTATCTTTTTGTTTTTTCCACATGTTTTTTATATGTTCACGTTGGTTTGGCTGAAAGAAGTTTGGGGATTTACGGAATTACGTGGGCCTAGGTTGAATGGAATGTCAAATCAATTTTGGGATGGCAGAGTTAAATTATAAGGAATCATGATTTTGATATTTAAAAATACATTTAAACACAGAAAATGGAGTATAATTAATTACCCAGAATTGGATTCTATTTTTCTTTTCCTTTTTGAAAATATTTTTTAACTAAAAACATCCAAATGTATCCATTAACATTCAATCGCACAGAAATTAGCCAAATTTCCAATGAACAAAGATTTAATGCAAGCGAAAACCAAGTTAAAGAAAATAATACTCAATGGATATAGTTGTTTGATTTTGATACAGGGAAAATGAAGAAAATAAAAATCCATACATGTTAACATGCTAGACGTGTGTGTATATACATAGGCACTACTAAAAATTTCATTTTTTTTTTCCAAGCCATCACAGGGACAAAACTTTTAGATAGCCAACTTATTTTTCTCAAAAAAAAAAAAAGAAATATAATAATATTTTTTAAAACAAAATTTAACTTACTCAGCTTGCTAGAGTAGATTGTTATTGTTCATTTTTATAATTTTTTTTTTTTTTACAAATAATTACCCTATTGCATAGTAAATCATCTTTTGTAAGAATGCAATCTAATCCATAGTTAGACTAAGGCAGGGACACATATTCCACTCTATTTAAATGGGTAATTGTTTAATAAAGAAAACATTATCTGATACAAATATTATATAACTATGATAAGATGTGCGTCCTTATAATAAGGGTAGTTTGCGGGAATGTTATCCTTTTTTTTTTTCATTTTTTATCATTACAATAGAAAAGGTGAAATCGAACCTAAGAATTCTCATATGAGAGATCATGAACTACTAGATCACAAAATCATTAGTTTGTGAAAATGTTATCTCATAAACTATTTTGTCATAAAAACTATAGTACTATGGGTTAATATTGCCAAGTTTAAGTTGCAACACTTGTAAGAATTTTCATTCTTGTGATAGACTATTGATTTTATATTTCTTCTTTTTGCCCTTTCTGTAGGGAGTAATGATCACTTCTATAGATTTTCTTTTTAAAGTGAAATGATTGATGCGCAAAATAATAATAATGATGATGCTATCCATGCCATAAAATAGTAGCTTCCTACTGACAGTCAAGAGTTGCAGAACTTTCGCTTGGAAGTCCTTCTAAAATAACCACAATCAACAGGAAAAATACACGAAAGAACGTGAAAGATTAGAAGCCTTTATTATATATCCTTGGAATATTTGGAGATTGGAAGTTGGGTTGCATTCATAATTTTGAGTGAAACACATCAAACTGTTCATAAAAGCACAAAACATTCAATAAACATCCCTAAAAATTATGTGCATGTGAATTGTGATATGCATGCATGCATGATAAATATAATCTTAAATCTAGATGAAAAGCCAACAAGATTAAGTTCAGGCGAAAAAAAACAAAAGAACCTCTTATTATATTTTTAAGGAGGCCAAAAACTCCATCGTTGCTTGATGGAAGATTCAAGAGCATCTCAATGAGTTCTCCCATAGAAGCCATCTTCTTCTTCAACGAGATTAAGATAAGTTGCACAACAATGGACACAAAGATGACCCATCTTCGGCTAAAATCTAGTTTCTCATCAAATGAACATTCAATATACTTTCTCTTATGTACATCTTTCGAAAATAAGAGGTGGACGAGGTCAATAAACCCTGCTTCTCCTGGTTTCAGTAGAAAATGATTGGTAGAGAAGTCTTGGGTATTGCTGGAGATAGTCATGGCTCAGAAGAATGACAAAATTAAGGTTGATATAGCTAGGTTGTGTAAGGGAATGAAGTGTCAATGTCCGGGACTAAGTTAATACTAGGAGCACTCTCGCGTGTGTGTATATAGAAGCCTCTGCAGAGTGAGTTTTGTAAGGACCTAGCCTACTTCGTAACAAATCCCCCCAATCAGGCATAATACCTAAGTATTATGAAATGCATAAATATTATACGTAAGGTTAGAAGCCTCTGCAGAGTGAGTCGTGTTGGAGTGTTTTTTTTCAGAATTCATTCCGTGTCAAAACTTCTATAAATCGTACGGGTCTCATTCACGAATGGGATTTGGCATTAGTCAATACATCCAGAGATTATAAATATTGATTCATCATTTCAAGAATGACTATAAAGTTTATAAAAAAAAAAAAAAAATGTTATATGTCAAATCTGTACCTAAACTTTGCACTTTTAATACCTAGTTAAATTTTTTATAATGATATTTTCACTACATCTTTAATAAAGTTTCCGATGTTTTAATGAAAAATATAATTAAATTTTCACTAATATACATGCACACACACACACATTATATATATATAGTGACGTTGAAACCTCTTAATAAGACAAAAAATTGAGCTTTTAAAACAATGTTTATTTCGATTGTTATACATGTCCAGTCAAATGCATTCGAAGTTGAGCAAGGATAGTAAAAGGCGATTATGAGTAAGCAGGGACAGGTCAAGATAATGTGTGAGGAAGGAACACTGAATTAAAAATATTTAGGATCTTAATTTGAAATGCCCTAAATTTTCATCAACTTAGGTTAGAATTGTTATAATTACTAGTATAATAGGTAGTAAAATTTGAATTTGAATTTAAACTTAATTTAAAATTCGAACTTAGATAGTTTAATTAAATAAAACAAGTAAATTATAAGAAATGATTAGATAATTTGACATAATCAAATTAGTAAATAGATTTAATTGGAATTTGGTATTTCAAATATTCCTTTCAATTTATCTATTTGTTTCAATAACCTATTTTATGAATCAAGTTATTCAATTCTCTTCAATCATCAATTTGAACTCTATTTTTTTTTCAATTTTAATTTCCCAAAGATGTTTTAGTGAATTTCTAAACTCCTAAACTTTAATCCAAATCATATTTCCTTAATCTTGAGAAATTTTGAATTCAACTGTTTGTTCATAATATTAGTTCATATGTCCTAAGTTCCTGAGCTAAATTTCTAGTTCAAATCATCTATTTCAATTCCCTAATTTCTCTTGCTAGGTTATAATTCTCAAAGCTTAAAAATATAAGTCCAAGATCAAGATGTCCAACCCAAATTTCATGACCAAGTCCAAAGCCCAATTCAAAACTTAAGCCCGTGACATTTTAGAAAATCCTAACCCACTTTTTTTTTTCTTTTCTTTTTCTCTCCCTAAACCAACTTTAAATCACTATTTCAATGAAATCATAGGAGAAATTGAAGATAGAAAACAAAATGGAAGTAGGAATATATGCATGTAGAAGCTACATAAACTAAGAAGGAGTAGTAGTAGAGAAGATTAAGTTTCTTGAATTTACTAAACAAGTAAGTTAGTTGTTTTCCTTTAAATTGATTGTTGTAAAAGCATGATTTTGATGAATTAGTGTTAAATAGATGTAGAAATTATGATAACATGGATTAATTAGTAATATATATACATATATGTTAAAATCTAAATATGTACATATTTGTGTAGACTAGGTGTTGAATGATATGTCTTGAGGGAATATGATATGAAAATATGCATAGGAGTATTGTATGGGCATAAATATAACTTTGTATGATAATACTGAAATGTTTTTGCTAAAATTGTAATCAAACAATTAGATAAGTAAGTTAAAGATATAAAAATGGACAAAAGGAAACATGAAAAGTATCGTCCTATTGATCATGGGCATGACATGGCTCATGATAGAAGTGGAAATGAATTTCCAGGGCCATCACGAGTGTGATGATGCTCGTGATACTCATTGATCAGTGCAATTTTCACATGTGGTTCCCATTATGGCTAAATCATGGTCCTAATCAAGCATGTGATCTTAATTATGGGCATGAGGCAACCAATAATGATAATCATCCCCCCCATCAGGGCCGTGACAGATCCTCTGGTATTGCTTGTATAAAAAAAAAAGAAAGAGAAAGAAGGAAGGAAAGAAAGAAATAAATAAAATAAATAATAAATGATTTGTGTATTGGTACTTGTATAAATAGGAATAAGTTAGGATTATGTTTATAGTGGACTTTGAATTATAAAATATGTTAATAAACCTAGTAGTTAATTAAAGTTAACTTGGATTTTGAATACGAAGTGGATTAGTTAATAGACCTAAGTTTAATATGAATTCTAGGTATACAATGGACTTAGTTAATAAACCTAAGATCAACTCACCTAATGAATTTTAGTTAGCTAAAATCAACTAGATTGATTAAATCTAACTTAAGGTAATATAAGCTTAATTACTTGTAATTGGCTTATATTAATATGTTAGGTTAGACCATGAATAATAAAGGAAGTATGTTGTTTCAAATATACGTTTGTTAGGAAAAAAAGAAAAGAATTTCATATAAGTTATAATTTATTTAAATACTTACATGAATGATAAGAGTCAATGGCGTTTTATAGTAAGTAATTATAAACAAAGGAAAAGAAATGAATTGACAAACAATGGGGAATTGCCTGTATCTTGGCATGGTGATTTTCGCAGCCATGCTGGGAATCCTACTTTTTTATCTGATCAAATGAGTATTTAATACGAGTTTGATGTAAAGGGATAATTAATTTAATATTTTATATGAGTTTAATTTAATATATGAATGTTATAACGGATATGCAGTGACATGTTTGTTGTTTATTTAGGGTATACATCATAAATGAACTAAAACTTAAAGACGGCCTTAATAATTGCTTGTTATTTATGCATTGCCATTGAATCAAGTCCAGGGAATAACAACCTTGCTAAGCGATGCCGATACGGTGGTTAGGATCTTAGGAAACCCCTATATCATTGATTTGATAAGTCATAAGTGGCTCAGCATGTGCTAAGGCTAACTTTTATTATTGATAACGATATTTTATAGGTGGCTTGGCAGGCAGCGGATAGGACAAAAGGTATCGATGTAACATTTACTTAAGCTTAAAATGAAGTAGTATGGTCCAGTTCATGACTATGGGCGTCAATTGAACTAAATGATATTATGGATCGATATAAGTATAGATTGTCATATAAAAAATATAGGTATTTAAGCTGCCTTTGTCAACCCCCTAAGCAGTTACTGCTACTCAGAACCCTTGGATTCTCAGTAGTGGGTTATTAGAGTGTGAGTGCTCTACTGTTGTTTGTTACACTTTAATTTTAAGATAAAATCTAATGGCTATTTGTCACGCCCCGGAGGGTACCTTAAACATGGCAGTTCGCCGCATATAATATTAAAGCTAATAAATGACAACCTTCGTCATGCGGGAGCTTCGATATCACATGTAAGGCGTGCTTCTAAGATAGTAGGAGACTCACATGGGTATTATATTTAAGTAGATAATAAAAGCAAGTAAGAACTTATATAAATAAATATGAAATTTTCATTTAAATAACAATTTCTTACACCATCTTAGGGGCATTCCCCGTCTTAAGTGGTCTTAATTCAACTAAATCATCAACAAAGTAAACATAACTATAATATAAGCCTACTATAGAGATTTTCTTAGAAGTCTATGTTCAAAACTAAATACATATAACTTCTTCCAAAAACTCTTAGTGGCTTTGGCTCATACCTGGTATACGGGGTTCCTCGGTGCCAACCAAAGATAATCATACTGTAAGAAAAAGCTATAGAAGTATAAGCAAATCTAGCTTAGTGAAATAATTCTCACCTACAAGATATTTCCATAAATCAAATAAGTATTTAAACAATCATATGAAAATGCACCAAACACATGAGCAAACAAAATACACAAGATTAACCGGAAATCATGTGTAGCATGAATTTTACGCCCTCTATGTCGGGGGTTGGGAGGTTACAGGCCCATACGACCATCAATACTTGTAGATTTGCTAGCTCCTGCTCGCCTTGTAGACTTTCTAGCTCCTGCTCGCCCTGTAGACTTTCCGGCTCCTACTAGCCACCACTACTACTTCCTCATTTCCCCACACGATGAGTAATAGTGAAACAAATGCGACTCACAAATATGATATGCATGAATTATTTTTGATATAAATTTAACCAGATAATGTTGAGTTCAAGTTAAAGGTGATCAAAACAACATTCATCATATCAATGCAAGAATCACAATTTAATTATCAATTCCTATTTCGATATTCTTAACTTATATTCAACCAATCATAAATTCAAATCACACAATGATTTTATCTTTTCCTTATCTTCTAGTGCTACTACCTACAAACACACAAAAGGAAATGTAACTTAGTAAAGGATTAACTCACTCCATGTCGGTAGCTTCCTAATCGAAGTAGTCTTCGAGAAAGTGATCTTGGTTCCTCCTTCACCTAAACAAGATGAAATACCCACAATGAGTTTTTCATAGAATTTCTATTCTTGAAAACTCCATTTCTATCTTAAAATCGCGGTAAAATCGGATTGGAGGAAATTCCAACTTAAAATAGCCATAACTTGCTCATTTTAACTCGGAATTTCGCATATTATATACCGTTTTCTACCTATTCGAAAAGATCTATTTATTTCTAAAAATATTTTCATCAAACTAAGTCGTTTAGGCTCCGAAAAAGTGGTGACCAGATTCACCACGAATTTTCACAAACTTGAATTCCTTCTTTTAACAAAAGCTCATTTTGAAGAGATAGATATTATAATAGCTTGTAAAACTTTTGAAATGCATATACATATATTTATTGACTCATATCAAATGTATGAAGTTAATGAAGTTGTCTCAAACCATGAATTTTTGTAAAAGTAAAGTCTTCTAAAGAAAAGTGGAACTTTTGAAAATTCTTCTTATTTTTGTTAGAGAATATTTCAAGTTATGATTAAATTCCTTTTTCTTTTGCTTTAAAAATATCTTAAGTTATTTTAAATGAGTATTTTCTTTTCCTAAATTTAATTTCCTTAGTCTTTTTAAATTTCTAAGGAATGATTTTTATTTTCTAAGCTTAGTTTCTAACACTTTTTGAAAGTAATAACAATTCTATATTTATAGAAATAATTTCCTTATTTCTTGAGATCATTCCATTTTCATGAAAAGAATTTCTAGTACTTGATGAAAAAGTGAAGTTTTAGTAAAACTCTTGTTTACTTAAAAAGTTCTTTCTATGTCATGTATGTTTATGAACTCCTCTAAATTTTTTAGAAAAGTTTGTTAAGATAAATCCTTAGTTTTATGAAAAAATTTACTTCCTACTTTTATTTCTAGAAAATAATCTTCATTTTAAGAAAACCTTTCCTCATTTATTTTGTTGAGACAAAAATCATTATGTTCATACATGAATATGAATCATAAAGTTATGAAAGCATAAGGAAACATAATAACTTAAAAGAATAAGCTAGTAAAGAAATAAATCAAGTATTGGAACCTTAGCTTCATCAATGTATTCCGGGACTAAGAATAGACTAGTCTTATAAAGAAAAAGAAAATGTTTTGACTTGATGAGGACAAGTCTAAGACTAGAAAGAATAGTCTTAAAAACAACATGAAAGTAAATAAATTGCAAGGAAAGCAAAAAAATTGCAAAACAAATGAGCTTATATGCTCTAAAAGATATATATATATATATATATATAGAGCTACATAGATATATTTAGTAACATATATATAAAACAATATAAAGAAATTAGATTCATGAACAAAAACAAAGTATGAACTTATTGCTGCTTCCTTTAACCTTCATGGTTTAGAAAATATACACTAAGCTTATACTAAGTAAATGAACACTTAGAAAGCTAAAACTATTACCTAGAGAAGAAGTGAAAACTAGAGAAACTTGAGAGAGTTTGTAGAGAGATTTTTGGAGAGTAATTTTAGTGTATGGAAGTTGTGAAGGAAGTGGAAGGAAGAGGGGGTATTTATAAGAAAATGTGGGAGGTTAATTGTGTTAATTAAATAAATAAAAATAAAACAATTTAGAGGAAAAAGAAGAGGGGGCCAGTGCAAATTATAGAGGAGAGAGGGAGTGAAATTTATTTTTTTTTTATATTTTTGTAAATGAAAAGTAAGATATGAAAGATGTGACGTTATATTGGAAATGAAAATTATAAGAAATAGAGGTATGGGTTGTAAGAGTAGATTGTAAGAAAAAGTAGAGAAAGATGAATAGTGTAGAATAGTAGAAAATAGTGTAATGTAAAGTAGACATGACAATTTAAGTACTGGTAATAAGAAAATACGTGTATAATTGCGATATCTGATATTTTTAGTTACCGAAAAATTATGAAATCGATATTTTTGAAAATCTTATATTTTTACAAGTCTAACGGTATATTCGGAATATTTTTACTAATCCGAGCTTGGGGACTCGCTTTTCGAGACTGTGTCCGGTTGTGCTCAAAATGAATCGCAGTTTGACTAATCTGATATTTTAAAGCTTTCTTAGGTTATTACAAACTATTCTACATACTACACTCTTACTAACTTTCCTAGGGTTACTTAAATGGGAATGCCAAACTTAAATGGCTGCAAAAGACTAGGGTTTTATTGACTTTGGGATTCCGATTGACTTTCTAATTAGGTTTTAAGCTTAAATTAATCTCAAAACTTTAGGGGTTTGCACTATTACATTGCATTATAATAAGTGTGTGTGCCATCTTGTGTGTGCTTGTGTTACTATTGTATTAGGTTTCAGCTTATTATTTTCCTTTCTAAGTGCTGATGATCGCTTAGGTATGAGATGGATCTGGAGGATTTTGATATTAAGTAAAGTAGATTAAAATCATTGGATTTATTTTTATTTTATTTTAGAACTAGATTTATCATTTGGAACTTGTATTTTTTTAAGGGCTTGGTTGTTGAGTCTATGTTTTGTAAATTAAGATTTAAAGTTTTGCTCATCATCATGAATAGGTATTATGATGAGATACCTGATGGTATGGTTATTTTTGTGAAAGTTGATCTACTCATAAGAGTAGAATATGAAATATTATTGTAAAATGTGTTTTTCCACTAATAAATCCAATTGTTTCCAGAATCTAGTTATATGATTTTATAATCTAAAAATGGTTAACAAATCTTCGACATAATCAGTTTCTTATAAGGTAGCCTGTGCGTATAATGCATAGGGTATTGTACATGGCACTGGACATGCCCAGACTATAAGGTATGACATAATTACTTAAAGCTGCGAGGTCTTTTGAGATCAATTGAAACATATATTAATATGATATATGATAATGCTTTATTTTTATCTTGAGTTTGAAAGCTAAATATGAACCAAGTTAGATTATGAGGATGAGAAAAATAATGGATTAAAGGCTTGGGTAGGTAAAGAACGTGTCAAGTATAGGCTTAAATAAATCCAAAAGTGGGTATTTGCATGGTCAAGTTTCATTTGGTGAATTTATTTAGGGTTAATGTCCCGGATAATACTTAAACTTTAACAAAATATATACTTAGATACCTAAACTTTGAAATCCGTCAATTAAGTAGTTGAACTTTAAAATTGACTAGTAGCTTTAAGAGGTTTTGACAAGATTATAGGTAGATTTTTAGTAGAAGATATAACATTAATTTGATTTGCTATTTAACAAGGAATTTCGGTTTTAGAAATAAAAATTTCTATCTCTGAAAGTGAAAAATTTGTTTAAAAATACCTTTAGAGACAAAATTTCTATCATAAAATTCAGTCTCTAAAATCATCGTCGCTAATTTTTTTGGAGATAAATTTATTATCTGTTGCAAATTTGCAGTGAAATTTTTGCTATAGATTTGTCTCTGATTTACAATTAGTTAGTATTAGTTACTCAATTTAAACAACAATAAATAAAATTATTCCATTGCAAATCCATCCTTGATTTTAAGGATTATTTAAAAATTTCTTATTTACCTCTTTTACTTAGATTTGTCCTTCCTAAGAGGTCACCTATCCTATAATGTGATGCATTGAGCACATATAACTTTTAAGTTTTAACAAGTACTAAACCAATAAACCAATTTATATCTTCATTAATAAAATTTCACTATTGTTTATTTAAGAGAGATCACAATTTATAATATTATGATCATAAAACATTTTACATATCTTTTATAATTAATTATTAACTTAATTTACTAATTTTTATTTTATGATTTCATTTTACTTATTTATGATGGATTTTCATTAATATTTTATTAAAATAATATATAATATTTATTTATGCTAAGTTTGCATTTTATAATAATTATTTTATATTATATATTTATTATTAATATATAATGTTTTTAAGTAGTATATTATATTTTTTTCACTAAATATGACCCAAATATTAAGTGTGCCAAATCTCCCGACCATGCATAATACCCAAATATTAGGAACAATATTCAAGCATTATTCATAAAGACGTCTTAAAAAGAGATGTTTGTAATGGCTCTGTTTAAAACAGATATAACATTCATATGCTTTGAATTAAGAAACATTACCACTATATAGGTAGTGGGTCATTATACATATACAAGTCATACATATTATATATATATATATATACACTTATAGCTTCCAAGGATCACATAAACATAGAGATCTTACTTACAACCCAACTATATTACAAATACAATTCAACTTAAAATACATTCAAGGCTTAACAAATAAGCCTAAACACTTCACAAAATTTTACATCAAAAGGAATCCTAAGTATATACTAGGCCTCTCTTTCCTAGTCATCCATAGAATCCTCCCAGTCAGTCCCATAACCCATATCATCCTAGAGCTCGTCATCAAAGTCACTTGTAAGATAGCAGCATGAGCAAAAAGCCTAGTACACAATAGTGTAAACAAATACATATGGAATGCTCACTTAACTAAATGCAATGCAATAAATCACCAGAACTTCATTATCTTTTAGTTAAGTGAATAAAACAACATTAGAGTATTCAAACTCCGATTCAAGCTTGGGAATTCTAGGGGTCCTGAGTAACAGCAGCTGCTCAGGGGGTTGATATAGATAGACCAGATATCTATATCTCCTATATCTGACTGATAAAAAATATAATAGCATCATTTAGGGTTCACACTCCTTTATGCACTCCACTTATCTCAGTCTGTAATATCAATTAGTTCAATGGTCCCATACCCAGAACTAAAACATATTATTTTCTTCCCAGCCTAAGTAGAAGATATACCGATACAGATAACCCTATTAGCTACCTACTTAGCCAATAAAAAAAAAACCACCATTGCATCATGGTGAACCATTGCATCATAGATTTAAGTCATTGCATCATGACAAAGGATTGGGCTAAATGCCTAAACTACCGTGCCATTGCATCATGACAAGGTTGTCGCTCCCCGGTTCCGGATTCAACTACGTAAAGCACAACCAATTTCAATATCTCTTATTATTCTTTGATTAAGGTCAAATTGGTTTATGTCTATTCTAAGCAACAATCAATCAAAGTATTATGTACCTGGTTGGATTTGGAAATTGACGGGAATCTCCAATTGAGTATCTATCTCTGTTCCACATAAATCAACTATATCACATTACTATCCTAAGTCAATCTTATATTCACTAGATTAGAACATAGGAAAATTATTGAACCTTAAGTAAAAACAATCCAAAGTCATCACATAACATATATACAATATCATACAAGGCAAATCTTTGATAAAAAAGTCTTATATCATGTATTGGAAGAAGTTGGAAGAAGTTAGAAAAACTTGAAATTTACAAGTCCACGTCATCCATTAACGCTGGCAATGCAAACTTTAACGTAGGCAGTGTAGGATCATACGCCGGCGGCATATAAGGCGGTGTTAAGAAGTATACATTATGTACAAAAACTTGGAGTCTTTACGCCTGCAATGTCAATGTCAACGCCGGCGGCATTTAAGAAAAATTTCGAAAGATCAGAAATCAGGGTTCTAACGTCAGAAAATTCTGACTTCAACGCCGGCGGCGTTTAAGAAAATTTCCAAAATATCAGAACTAAAAACTTTAACGCCGACATATACGCTGGCGGCGTACGAGGCGACGTATACTGCAATTTACATTGCAGATTTCCTCTGTTTTCCAAACACAAATTTTTTTACATTTTACCTCTTCCAACTCATTCCAAACCAAATGAGAGCCTACTACAACCTATCTATAATATGTCAAGCATTCTAAAGCTTTCCTAACCACTCTACAACATCTCAACAAGAATTTAGCATATCAACTACTTGTATTATACTACACATGCATATTTCATGGATTAAGAGGAAAATAAGACATCTCAAACATCAAATAAACTTACCTCAATGCATATATAAGGCTTGAGGAAGGATTTTTGGTGTGTTGAGTCCAAAAAAACTTGATTTGGGTGTTGCAATTTTGGGCTTTGGAGGAATGACGAATTTCCTCTCCTTTTGTTCTGTTTTTGGATTGTCTAATGGTGCAAATAAGCTTTGATATTTATCCTAATAATGTTGACTTTTGGGGCAGAATTTGGGAAAGGCTTTGGGCCTTGTTTGGGCTTAGATTTGGGCTTAAGTTTGGGCTTATATTGGGCCAAAAATCTGCTAAGCTTAAAGACTATAAACTTAGCTCAAAATACACTTAATTCATTAAATATTAATTACTATGACAACCACTTGCATTAACATAATAATTGAATAGCATAACTAAATTATCATGCTAAATATATTACTCTAGCTTATTATCTATTCACATACATTATATCGCATTCACATTACAAATACACTAATTCACTCAAACACATACACACATGCAACAATCAATCTACATGTATTAATTATAAATTAACTTTGGATCATTTCAGCGATCTTCGCAGCCATAGCGGGGTTTCTAATTAGTGTTTGATCAAATAGGATAATAAAAATGGGTTTGGTATAAGTGAATATTTAACTAGATTTTTTATATAAGTTTAATTCATGAACAGATATGGATGTCAGATCTATCTTTTGAGATAGCCTTGGATTCCTTTCTATTTCTGATTAGACTTCAAATATATAAGGTACATGGTAACTTGTTTGATGGTTGTTAGGATAGACATCCTAAAATGAATTAAAACTTAAACTCGTTTAATAAATTATGAGTGATGGTTGTGCTTTTGCTGTTGAATCTTGTCCAAGGAGCGGCGCCTTGTTTGAATGGATATGGTAGCTTACGTGCTTAGGCTACCCATTATGATGCAATGACTTCTAATAGGTTACTCGACAGGTAGTCAATAGGGCAAATGGTATCAAGTGTAACGTCTACTTAGGCTCGAGAAGAAGTAATATGATCTGGTTCATGTTATGGGAATAATTGAACTGGATGATGTTATGGACTGGGATGCGTAGAGTGTGTGTAACTGCTATGAGCCCTGGATGAAGCTACTTTCTTGTGATATTATTGGAGATATAAGTAGTCGGACTGCTTATATCAATCCCCTAAGTAGCTGTGGTTACTTAAGACTCCTAGATTCCTGCCTTAGGGTAGTTGCCTGTGGGGCTACCGACGTACTCCACCATTGCCATGGTGGTGCATCAGGCATGGAAAATCATTTCCTGGATTGTTTCGAAGTTTGAGTGCTTCAATATCGATTTGTTTACTTTAAAGAAAAGATAATAACTTATTGGTTAATGCATTGCATTTAGCTAAGCTTGTGTGACACTCCGCATATGATTGTGTTACTGTATACTGAGTTTCGGCTCATTATTGTTATTGTTATTCTTTTTCCAGGTATTTTAAAGATGATGGGAGTTGATGATTGATGATTGGATGATGATGATTGTTGATGATCTTAATGTTGTTGTTGATACTGATGATGATAATATTGGTGATGATGATGTTGATTGACTTGGGTTATGGGCGTCTTTGAAGATCCTAGAGATTTAAGGAGAGCGATGTAAGCTAGGACTGTGGATTCATTTGTATTTTTTTTTTTTTTTGTTTTGTTTTGTTTTGTTATAGAGTTAGATTTATCTTTAAAGTCTGTATTTTCTCTAAAGGCTTGGTTCAGAGCCCATGTTTTGTATTTGAAGGTTTACAGCTTTGTTTACCATCATAAAAGGTATATGGGATACCTAATAATATGATTTTGCAATTGATAATTAATCTATTCATGAGAGTAGTTTCTAAAATGTTTTTATAAAGTTTATTTTGTCAAATATAAATCCAGTTCAAAATTAAAAAAAATGAATTATAGGATTTTATAATCTAAAACCGGCTAGCAAATGTTCGAAATAAACATATCATATTAAGAAGCCTGAGCATATAATACATAAAGTATTATGTGTGGCAGTAATTCCTTGATTAAATTTAGGGCATTATACCCAAACTTAAGGTTTGAGTAGGACTAAATAAGTTTGTATGCAATAGTTATAATGGCCTTGAAGTGGAAATAGGATCTTTAGACTTAAAAGAAGTCTTAGTTTGCTTTCCTTATTGACGTGCTTGACAAAACTTATCCTTTTGAAAAATTATTTTTGGTAATCATTTGATAAGATTCTTTTTAATAAGCTTTGAAATTACATCTATATTAGCATGTTCCAGTTTTATGTGCCATAGCCAACTATTGTCATTTGGAGAGTAAAGATAAGTTTTATTTGAAGATTTGAAATCAACTAGATTGATTTTATAAATATTTCTTTGTCTATACCCTTTAAAGTAAGTTTGATTATTGTTAATTCTTTCAATAGAACAATTTTTAGCAAGAAATGTTACCTTAAACCCATTATCACATCATTGACTAACACTAATTAGATTGTGCTTTAAACCATCAACTAGAAGCACATTCTTAATAATTAAATCTCTATTTACTAGAATGTTACCTTCACTAAGAATAGTTGACTTACGATTGTCTCCGAAAGTGACACTCCATTGATCTTTCAAGACCAAATTTGTAAACTTGGATGCATCTCCGGTCATATGGCTAGTGCAACCACTATCCAAGTATCATTTGTTGCTTGGAGATTCCTACAAAATAAGAGATTAATTCTTTGATACCTATTTGAGTTTGAGTCCTTTTTCATTAAGTATAATAAAGATTTATTTTTTTAGGAGCACAAACTAACTTGCTTTTATGATTCAAATGTATGGTTCTCCTTATTGCAAATTGTGTTAAATATGACCAATTTTGCCACAATAGTTGCATGTCTCATAAATGGCTCTCACAAATCGAGTTTTATGAGGCTTGTAACTACTTTCTTTATATAGTCAATTCTATAGTTGTTTGAATCTCACCTTTAATTTCTAGGAAGTTTGTTTAAATTCTTTTTCCCTTTGGTGAACTTGGCTATGGTTGCCTTCCAATCTTCTAAGCTAATACGATATTTTCATCTTTTAGTTCCTCTGGTCCTTTTAAGCATGCATTATCGCAATTATTTGTATGATTATCAACTTTTAAAATCTTATTTTCTATGTCTAATAAATCAACTTCAATTTTTAGTTTCTTAGTTTCTTTACTTGTCATTTTCAAGTTTCAAATAACTATTTTCCTCATTTAAGTTGTCATTTTTCATTCTTCAACTTGTTATATTACCTTTTGAACACATCTATCTCATTTCCAACATTTGACATTATTTCTATGAACACTTGATTTTTTCTTTTGTAGTTTCACTATTTCTTTGCAAAGGTCATTGTACATGGTGGCTAATTCATCATAAGAAGGAGAGAATGGAGAACTTACCTTATCATCTAATGCCATGAAGCACACATTTTTATTTGAGTCGCTTGAATCGTCATCACTCCATGTGGAAATGAGAGCTTCCTTCCTGGATCCCTTAAAAGCTTTATTGAGCATTGGACATCATTGTTGGATGTGTCCTGGCTTGTGACACTTATAGCATGTTATCACATCGTTCTTTTCCTTTTTGTATCTTGATGAGCTACTATCATCATCCTTTCTTTTTTATCTTGTTGTTGAATTTCATAAACTTCTTGAACTTCTTGGCCATTAAGCCAAGCTCCTCCTCCTCCTCATCATCTTTACTAGAGTCCTGACATGTAGCTTTTAAGGCAATAGCTTTCTTGCTTGATTCTTCTCCTTACTTCTTAATAAGCTCATATGTCTTGAGTGTTCCAAGAAGTTCCTCTTTACTGATAGCACTTAAATCTTGTGCTTCTTTAATAGTAGTTCTCTTAGTCTCCTAATCCTCAGGTCGGGACCTGAGTAGTTTAGAATTTATTTCCACATTAGTGAAATTCTTTCCAAGCATACTTAAGGGATTTATGATGTTGATGAATCTATTATGCATCTCATCTATTGATTCAATTAGAAGCATTTTAAAATTTTCAAGCTATCCACATAGAAGACTTATTTTTGTATCTCTTACTCTTAAAGCTCCTTCGTAAGTCTTTTCTAATTTATCCCATATATCTTTAGCAAATTTACATGTATAGATTCTATTGAAATCTCTTTCATTTAGTCCACAATGTAATATGTTCATAGTTATTTCATTTACATCTAATCTTTTCCAATCTTCTTCATTGTAATATTTTTCTTCTTTTCCTTCGATAGTTAAGGGCCAATTTCTGTTACGTTCCATATTAATTTATCTTGTGCTTTTAAAAAGATTTTCATTCACACTTCTAATAGAGGTAGTTTCCCCACTTAGAAGTGATGGCCTTCTAATAGCTTGACCTTCTAAAAGTCCTAGTGCATTTGATGTCATGATCTTTACTCTATATCTATCTATTTGTGTGTGTATATATATATATATATATATTTGTCAAAATGTACTTTTAGAATAAGAATATATATATTTGTATATGTTATAATGCATTTCAAAGCATCCCTTCTTGAGATTTATTTTCCTTTCACTGACTATAGGCAAATCTTCGTATAGCTTTCATCTAATCTTTACCTCACTAGCAATATGTTAACTTCCAATTCAAATACATTCAATTCCAACTTCAAATATTAGCAAGATCAACCAAATTTCTTTGTTTCCAAATCTGAATATTTTGATATTCTTGTTATGATCATCATGACTACTATATATATGCACAAACAACCATTGATTCTCTTATACTCTAAGCTTATTTTATTCGCATTCTGATTGTCTTAGCTACAACAAATGAGTGTAGAGTGGGCCATTGATTAACTAAATTGATAACTTGAATCACTATATTAGGTATGAATACAAACATTGAAAAACTTTGATCAACTTTATTTTTTTTAAAATACTTTTAGGTTATCTTCTAGGAATCATCATGAGCGGATGTCTTACACTTTAAAGAGTAACAAATGGAGTAGGGCTTGTGAAGAAAAGACACAATACTCATACTTATAATAAGAGTTGATCACCTTTATTTCTCTTTTAATTATTTACCAACACTTGATGCCACTATAGGATAAAACCTTATGAAAGTTTTATTATTTTTTTCCCTTCAATACTCAATTATACAATACAAGATCTTTTTTCATATATTTCTCTATAATTACATGAATCTACTGTTGATTCAAAGGTGTTCATCTCTCCTTATCTCTACTTTTTCTTTCTTTATTTTCTTCTTCTTCCCTTCCTTGTCTATACCATTAGCCAGCTAAGACATCACTTTGTGAATAACTCCCATGATTCCCCCTTCTTTTTTTCCTCTCCTTGACTTTAGGACAGTTTAAATGTTGAACATGACAAGAGTTACGAAACATTGGACACATAACACTTATAAAGCATCCATTTTATAGTCTACTGTGTTCAAGGATATATTCTACATAATAAATTTGTTCTCTAAATTCATCATAGTGAGAATAGGATTCCATAAATTGTTTTCATGGTGAGCCACCTCAAAGATCATCTTTAGAAAATTAGGTTTAGATTTTTTTGTTTGCTTCAATGTATGTGCATATTTTTTTTTTATTTATATCAATTTGTAAGTTTTAATATTCCTTATAAATATATTTGGTATTTGAGTTCTTTTATATTTTTAACATATAATGATTTAATAAATTCATAGTGTTATACACTTTGGAAAGTAGTTACTTATTGTAGTAAATCGAGCTCAATTAAGGGACTCTTCTCCCTTAAGCGTCACATCTAAGTAAATGAGCAGTGTAGGTAGGACACACATTGTCTTAGAAGCATAAGAACCAACAAGTATTGGACTTAGGCATATAGAATTAAGGACATGCAAGACACAGAACTATTAAGCACACATGGACATTGGAATGATGCATTTAGTTTCTTAAAGAAGAAGAAGAAGAAGAAGAAGAAGAAGAAGAAGAAGAAGAAGAAGAAGAAGAAGAAGAAGAGGGCAATTTATAATTCAAGTAGTTTTGTTATTTTTTTTTGAAATAGTCAATCATTGTTAGGTAAATATAAAATCTTAAGAGTTATTGGAAGGAAATGATTTCAACTTTTAATTATTGCAAATAAGATTGAAACAAATATATATTTTATCCTTGATCATAAAATCTTTTTTTAATAAACTTTTTTGTGGTTGACACCATGGTTCTTAACAACTGAAGCTACATAAATCACGGGATGATTATTTTGGAGTAAATAGGTTCAAAATTTGGAATGATGAAACTTGTTATTAAGCATTGGTGCTACGTAATCATTGATAAATATTTGTACCATCATTATAATCGATGTGGCTAATTTGACCTAAGAAATTCATAGTGAAGTTGTCTATTGGACATAATTTCAATATGTAACCATATACAAAAGCAAAAACAAATTTACCAATGGTCGATGTATGAGGAGAAATTAAGGTGAAATGGTTTCGATATTGACTTTGGTGTTGGTTTTGATTTCAGCATTGAGATGATTGTGAGTTTACCCATGTTGACCTTGCTTGAATAACATGAAATAATCTAAACATATGTGTGATGATTGTGATATACTATACTAATTATGTAAATATTATCTATGAAGTGATATACACATGGATTTTATTTGATAGATCTTACTGATTAGGTTTCACGATTTATTCAACATGAGACTCATTTTAAAACATTTTAAGCATATAAAATATTTTGGATTGAAAAGATATAGAGGGAGAATGTTCACAAATTCATGCAAGTGCTTGCCAAATTACGATGACATGTGGTAAAATTTAAGTGCCTTATTACATTTAAAGTTTAACACGCACATACATACATATATATATTTTGACTTGTCGGGGGAATTTTAAAATTTTTTTACGTCAATAATTTTACATAAGCATCTTGTGGTTGATTGATGGAAGCCATAGTGGTCGTGGAAGCTTGAAAACCAATTCGAGTCAGATTAACGTAATCTTGAGGCCCATGCGCCGACAATCCTGGTATAAAGATGCCGAAAGTCCTAAATATTATCAAAAACCATCCTTCGATGTAGGTCCACCCATTGATTAGAGGTAAGATCAAACTCCTAATAAGCTCCCATACTGCATTTAGGATCTTTGGGACAAACCATAACAGTGAGAAGTAGTTCTTGTTTGGTTCCTCTTTCATGACCTGTATGTAGTGTAGAGTACATATCATTAAAATTTCAAATTCAATAACAAATGGCTAATTTTGAGCCACATATTATGATGCCAAATGAATAAATAAATAAAAGAATTCACATTTTTATACACTTGTTTTTTAAAAAAGTACAAAACTGATCTTAAAATTTTTACTTTTGAAACATCAAATAATAAACATGAGATATTAATGTGGTTCATTCACTTTGTTGAATGAAAAAGGCTATAATAGAATTTATATTACTAAGGAATAAAATAAATTCCTAATAGGATTTTCTTGATTAATTTTTTACTTAAATGGGAGTGTTTTGAGGAAAAAAAAAAAAAGAAAAAGCATTTCCAATATTGAATTGTTCAATATTTTTTATAATAGAAATTCCTTATGGAATAGCTATTATGATTAACTAAACGTCGTAATAACTATTTATAAGGAATAAGACCACAATGGAATTGTAATTATAGCAAAGTGAACAAATATTAAATTTACGTGCAGAAAGTACCTTTCCCCGATAGAAGAAGCTGTTGTAGTACTGGCAAGAACCAAAATGCTTAAACAAGAGCGTCCTGTTATCAAACGGAAGCCTAGGCACCATATCATTACAATACACGTACCTATAATAGTTCACTTTGTTTTCACTCATCTTCTCTTCCATAAACTTCCTAAACTCTTCATCTCCAACCCTAGGTTGTCCAAAAGTATATACACCTTCCAATTTGTCCAAAAGCTCTTTCTCATCATGAATGACCAAAACAGCCATAAACAATACAGCAAGTGCACCTCCAAGACTATGCCCTGTGACCATGAATTTGGTATTTTCATCCTTTGCTAGTATATCCTTTAGTAAACACCTTATCAAATAGTAGGCATATGGTTGTTCACCATATGCTCGACCTATATTTTTAGGCCACCCTTTAGGCTTTTGAAGACCCAAAGCTTTCATGAAACCTCCATGGATTTTACCCACTCCTTTGAGTTCATACCACGAGATATCTATATCGGTGCACCATGCATCGGCATCAAATGGGCGAGTGCCTCTAAATGCCACCACAACTACATTCTTATCTTTGAAGATGATGGCTCTAGTGTCATGTCGCATATTATAGGCTACATGCAAGAAAGTACTAAGAACTTAAGTACATGTGTTGGACTACACACACATAAACATATAAAATTTCTTGTAGTAAAAGTGTTAAGAAAACGAAAACATAAATTTCTTCTACTTCAACCTTTAAAATGTTGGAAATTGCCATAAAAAAAAAGTTCAAAAAGAAAAATGAATGTTATCGTCTTACAATTAGTTCTTCTTCTTCTTCTTCCTTCTTTTTTTTTTCCCCTCCCTTAAAGTAGTTCCACCTTTGTCTTACAATTATAATTGGTAGTCCATTTTTTTATGAACTAGAAAAGATGAAGTATATATTAATTATTAATGAAATATATATTAATAATTGACTTAACATATTTCTATTCAAAATAAATCTAGAAATAGTAATGATATATATAACAAAATTAACTTTGATGTGACAATTTCCTAGATCCACAAAATCATGTTATTTTATATCACTATTGAATCAACATCTAAAATTAGGGATTTATTATCAGGTAATAATGTTGCCCCAACATCCATGCAAAGAGCCAATATAATATGAATCAACTTGATAAGTTTTTATTTAGAATAAATCTAGGAATAGTAATAATGAATATAGCAGAATTAACTTTGGGATGACAAGTTCCTAAATAGTAAATACACAAATTCATGTTATTTTTTAACCATTGACGTAATATATTTCTATTCAGAATAAATCTAGAAATAGCAATGATGAATCTGGTAAAATTAACTTTGAGGTGACAATTTCTTAGCTACACAAAGGCATGTTATTTTATATCACCATTGAGTCAACACCTCAAATTAGGGATTTATTATTAGGTAATCTTGCCCCAGTATTAATGAAAAGAGCCAATATAAAATGAATCAACTTGACAAGTTCTCACTAAGTGATGTAATGAGTCGTAAGAGATGGTGGCATAGGAGAAATTAATAAGTGGCCTCTCTCGAATGTGTATTTAATAAATAGATGAACACATGTACCAACGAAACCAATGGTGAACTCTTTTCCAAATAGCATAAGGAAAAACACTTACCATTGGCACAATCATAGCAACCCACGAATTCCATCTACATATATAAAAAAGAATAACTATTATTTATCAATATATGAGTAATAAATGAAAGTCATTATTTTTTAAAATTAATGTTAGGATTATACATGTGTTTTTGTTGTAACTATGATTTTGCAGTTAGTTCACAATATGAATTAAATTCGTTCTTGTTTTTGCATTGATTTCCAATATAAATTTATCCTGGTTCGTGGAAAACCAACCTTCCAAACATCAGTGATGGTGGCTTTGGTGAAGGCTGAATTCTCGTAAGACAATTTCGAAGCCATCATGCACAAAGATGCGTTGTATCTGGCGTCACCATGCTTTATTTTGCTATCAAGTTGCACCCTCTGGTCTAAATTTCCAATAGCTGATGTAAAACGCGCAGATTCTCTTTTCGGTAATACGACTTTACCTGTTTATGGAGACATATATGTAACTTGCTGAGACCAAATATCATCTAATCGCTCACAATAATTAGTTTTGAGAGATAATGTCATAAACGATGGTTGAACTTTTGATAAAATATATAATTAGTTAAACTTTAAAATGGATCAATTGAAATTAATCAATTTAGTATCTGAGAAACTTTAAAATTAATTAATTTAGTATCTGAACATATACAAAAAATTCTTTCGGGTACTAAATTAATTAATTTTAAAGTTTAGGTATTAAATTAGTCAATTTTAAAATCCAAGTATTTAATTGCATATTTTGTCAAAGTTCATGCACCATTTGTGATATTAATCTTTAGTCTTATGACATAATGGTAGCATGTAATTACTAATTTATAGTATAGCATTATATAAGAAAAAAATAGTATTTGATTTCTCATAATTATTAGTTTTTATAACACAATGATATCATATATATGTGTGTATGTCTATTCTACATATATATACAGTGAGCTCAATATGGCATAAGTTTTCGTCTTTTTTTTTTTTAGTTTTTAATTTATATTATTTGCCTTATAGAATAGGTATACAATATACAGCAACAATTTTGACCGTATACTTATTTCAATTATATTTTCTCATTTCATAAGTATTTACAATTGTAGTTATCATTGCCGCTAGCATAATTGCTAAAGCACCACCACTCTCACCCTAATACCACCAACACAGGTAATGATGATGATAACTTGGTGTTATTGTCGTATTAATAATTGTATCGTAATTGCAACCATAGTTATATATATATATATATATTGTATGATGACACTATGGTAAGATAATTGTAGCAGGAACATTGGAGGCGGAGGCAACTTTGGCAATGCTCATTAGACGGGATAATGATAAAAAGATGGCATGTTAATGTTAATTCGAAGTTTTAATTAGAGGGAAAAAAAACATTTTGTCATATTTTAAGATTTTTGTACCATTAACTAAAATAGATAGAAATTTTGAAAGAGAAGAGTTTTATTTTGTACTAAACATAATACATTCATTTTTGTCACCTTTAATATCTTAAAAAACTACAAATCTAACGATGTCAATATGCTGCTCAATAATTTAAGATCTAGACATAATTATATAAAAACGTCGATCGTTTATTCCAACAAATCAGACGTGCGCATAATTATTAGTAATCTACGCTGGAGATATGCAGGCTAAAGTAGCAAAATCTATCCCTAGCTATCCTTGTGCAATAGAAAAAAAAAAAAAATTGATATAGATAATAAATGAAAGGTAAATATTAAAATAATTTTCATTCCTATGTGCATATCGTATATATTAAAATTTTATTAATATTAATACAAAAAGTGTGTATGACATTGTGTTGAATGATTTTTTATGTTGGTGAGGTTCTAGTCATCCTTATCCACTCCATATTTCAAATAATCAAACCATGTTGTGTTACCCATTAAATATTTTTCTGTTATTGACTCTATCCCTGCCTGTTCACATAAGACGCCAATTTGGACTCTTGCTGGGCACAGATGAATGCAGTAATTTCTATGTTCCTAAATGTCAAATAATAATAGAACATTTTTTTCCTCACAGAAACGTAATCCGTTCCATCTATTTTCTTTATTTTTTTTCCCAAATTTTGTTATGTTTATTACTGAAAAAACGTTGATTTGGGTGAAAAAGAAGTTTGGTGATTTACGGAATTAGGTGGAACTATGCTTCATTTCAATACGTATTGTCTGCTATATATAGCAGAATTTACTAATGTTAATGTTATACTTGATCCGCAAGTATTTTGTAATCATATTTCGGTCAATTAGTCATTTCCTTATTTTGGCTGTCTAGAATAGCCGTGTGAACTGAGGTATTTAATATGATAATAAGAGAAACATTAGGAACAAGCAATTATGTCATTTATAAGTTGTGTCAAAACCCTATACAATATGCATAGCCATACATTAGCTTCCACCTTTACCAAATTATATGTCTTTGAGTCTTGACCCCGCCCCTTATGGTGGCCCCAAAACCGAAAAAGATATATAACATTATTTTTTCTAAGTTTCCTCAATGCTAACCTTTTAAAATGATTTCCTATATAATTTATATTAAAAATTATAGCAAAAAATACTAAAATAATATCACACAAGTTAAAATCTATATGATTTTAATCATTAATTTGTAATATTAGAAAAATTAAAGGAAAAAAACTTTTAAAAGGTCAAAATCGTCACTCGAAATAAGACACTTTGCCTAGTCCTAAATCAGGTGCACCAAAGCAGGAGAAATGACAGTGGTGAGGCCACCATCCTTAAGCCACACCAATTAGCTTGGCGAATCACGTCGGTTTAGGGAAAAGAAAAAGATGTTAACTTGGATTCATTAAGTAGGGTTTTGCCAGATCGAGGAAAGGAATTCACCATGGTCCGATCGGTTTTAATTGGGACATGTAAAGGGTAGTTAGGGTAATTTCCCAAGAAAATGCCAATATTTCAGTCATTTTCAATTAAGTCCGGATCTACTCTTATTGTAAAATATTCATATCACGTTTAATATGTAAGAATTGTTTAGAATGAAATGGGTTACAAAATGACATATCCATCCCATTATTTGAAAGTATATATGGGAATGACCGTAAAATCTACTTTTTATAAATATTCTTAATAATAAATATGAATTATAAATATGCGATACGATAAAAGGATAGTATATAATTAATGGAGTTTGAATAGTATCAGAAATCCCTTTTGAAAAGGTAGAATCAAATTCTTCCTTAAAACTCCAATCATTGACTCCAAGTAATGATGATTTAGGCATTTTAAAATAGATCAAAACACAAAAAATAGAATAGAACTTAGAATTGTGATTCTATTATAAAACTTTTTCACCCTCCTCTCCGCTCACTCAATGCTTTTTTCTTTTTCTTTTTCCTTTTTTTTAAAATATTTTTTAACTAAACACATCCAAATGTATCCATTAACATTCAATTGCACATAATTTAGCCATATTTTCAATAAACAAAGATTTAATGCAAGCCAAAACCAAGTGAAAGAAAATAATACATAATGGATATAGGTGTCTGATTTTGATACAGAGAAAATGAAGAAAATAAAAAGCGATACATGCTAACATGCTAGACGTATGTGTAATATATATGCCCTGCTAAAAATTTATTTTTTTCTTTTCCCCAAGCAATCAAAGGGACAAAACTTTAGATAGCCAACTTATTTTTCTAATATATACATTTCTATGCATGGATACATAAAAAAAGATGCAGTATGTTCCATAGTTAGTCTAAGGAAGAGACATACATCCCAATCTATACAAATAGGTAATTTTTTAATAAAAAAAAATCATCTAACGCAAATATTATATAACTATGGTAAGGATATACATCCCTGTGATAAAAGTGGTCTTTGTAGGGATGTTATCTCATCGACTATTTTTTCACAAAAACTATAACACTATAGGTTAATATTACCAAGTTTTAGTAGCAACAGTTGAAACAACCTTCAATCTAATGATAGACTATTGGTTTTTTTTTTTTTTTCCCCTCCCTTTTCTTCCTTTTTGTAAGAACTAATGATCACTTCTATAGTTTTTTTGTTAAGTGAAATGATTGATGCACAAAATACTACTACTACCACTAATAATAATAATAATAATAATATAATAATAATAAAATAATAATAGATTAAATTTTAAAAAATTAGCCAGTGGGTTTTACAAACATCGCCATATATCACAATGTTATCCGTACCATTCCATGTGCCACAAAATAGTAGCTTTGTACTGACAGTCAAGAATTGCTGAACTTTCACTTGGAAGTTCTTCTAAAATAACTATCAATAGGAAAAACACACGAAAGAACGTGAAAGATTAAAAGCCTTTATTATATATCCTTGGAATTTTTGGATGGAATATTTGGAGATTGGAAGTTGTGCTGCATTCATAATTTTGAGTGAAACACATCAAACTGTTGATAAAAGCACTAAACATACCTAAAAATTATGTGCATCAGTGCATGTGAATTGTGATATGCATGCATGCATGCATGATAATTATCATCTTAAATCTTGATGAAAAGCCAACAAGATTAAGTTCAAGTGAAAAAAAAGAACCTCTTATTATATTTTTGAGGAGGCCAAAAACTCCACCATTGCTTGATGGAAGATTCAAGAGCATCTCAATGAGTTCTCCCATGGAAGCCATCTTCTTCTTCAACGAGATTAAGATAAGTTGCACAACAATGGACACAAAGATGACCCATCTTCGACTAAAATCTAGTTTCTCATCAAATGAACATTCAATATACTTTCTCTTACACACATCTTTCGAAAATAAGAGGTGGACAAGGTCAGTAAACCCTGCTTCTCCTGGTTTCAGTAGAAAATGATTGGTAGAGAAGTCTTGGGTATTGCTGGCGATAGTCATGGCTCTGAAGAACGGCAAAATTAAGGTTGGTGCAAGGAAATGAAGTGTCAATGTCTTGGTCTATGTTAATACTAGGAGCACTCTCAGGCCTGTATATATAGACGCCTCCGCAGAGTGACTCATGCTGGAATGTCGTCATCGGAATTCATTCTGTGTCGAGTTCGTATAATTGTCAACGACCTACAAAATCCTCTATAAATCATACGGGTTCCATTCACGAATCGTATTTGGGCATTAGTTAATACATCCAAAGAATATAAATATAAATTCTATTATTTCAAGAATGACTAAAGTTTATAAAAAATTAAATCTTATATGTCAAATTTGGTATAAGTGATGGATTTAATATCCAATCAAACTTCTTATAACTAATATTTTTATTATATCCTTAACAAAGTTTGCTATATTTTACGGATGAAGAAAATGTAAAATTTCATTGAATTTTAACTAATACTTCTCGTACCATCTAATATTGATAGATTATTATTATTTTTTTATATCAGAAAACAGAGTAAATGATGTTAGTGATGTAGTAAAAATAGTTACGAAAACTTTGATTAAATATAAAATTGTCCATTTCAAAGTTCACATCCCAAATTAATTTTATATTAAAACTTTAAATACCAAATTTAATAATTTTCTCTAAATTAAATGTATAGAAAAATACCATTTTTTTTTTCTAATTTTTCGATCTAGTCGCGTTTAGTAGTCTTCAATCTATATATACATGTATTTATGTTATGATGTCGAACCATCTTTATGAGACCAAAAATTAAGCTTTTAAACCAATGTTTATTTAGATTATTACATCCTGTCAAATACATTCGAAGTGGAGCCAAGGATAGTAGAAGGCAATTACGAATAAGCAGGGACTTGTATGGAACACTGATCTTAACTTAGGATCTTGATTACCTAGAGCTGCGAGGTCTTCTGAGAGCGGTTAAGACATATATTAATATGATACAAGACAGTTTTTTTTTTTTCCATCTTGAATTTGAAAGCTAAATGTGTGAACCAAGTTGGATCATAAGGATGATAAAAATAATGGATCACGGGGCTTGGGGAGCATATGGTTGGTAAAGAACGTGTCAAGTAGAGGACTAAATAAATCTAAAAGTAGGAATTTACACGGTCAAGTTCTGTTTGGTGAACTTTTATTTACTTGTCACGTTATATAATTATAGTTAATTACCTTTAACACTAATTAAAAGGCAAGACTCGAGAGAAAAAGGAGAACCGCTACACGTCAACTTTGGCCGACCGGAATGGGGCAAAAGTTAGCAAGCTTTTCTATGGGTAAATTCTCCACCAACTTTGCCTCTTTTTATGATTAATTATCTGAGGATTCAATTTTACAGCTAAACTTTATTTTAATTTTTCAGTTAACTATTTGAGTTTTATTCATTGGCAATTAAATAACTATTTTGTCCATTATTTTTAATTAACTATCAAAATCATGAATTATAAATAACCTCAAAAAAAAAAAAAACATATAAATAGTGAATTGGCATTTTTTAAATTTAGACAATTAACTATAAAAATACAAAAACTTTTGATATTAAATATGAGATAAATATTTGTTCCCCTAGTAATGGTGTCTCCATCATATCTCAGCAAATAAAATTTTACCACATGTTAAATAAATTTAAAAATAAAAAAATCAAGATAATAAAGAAAATAGTCATTATTACTTTATAAATACTTGACAACTATTTACTCATTGAGACATGATGGGGATAACATTATCGGGATAGCAAATTTCCATTTGTAAATATGATATCTATCATATTTCTCATTCATTAAATATTCCATGCATTAGGATAAAATATTTGATACATAAACTGCAAGGTTTCTTAGCATCCATTTTCCTATGTGTCGATGTTTGTATTTTGTTTGAATCGAAATAAATTATTTCCATGTATTTTCTTTTAATTTAAGGTATTTCAAGAATCTACATAATCCCAACAATTGATTTATTAACGAAAGAAAATTAAGAAAAAAGAAAAACGAGAGTATCCAAATCTAGCTATAAATATAGCTTGATGAACAATATGGTATCACTATAGTTAGGATCATACTGTCAAGTGCCAAATTCGAAGAGAGAGCCCAACTCAAAAGACTAGCCTATAAAGTGGAGAGCCTTCCAGGCTTAAGTATCATTCAACAATTTCTTATGGAATTGATGTAAGATCGTAATATTTACGCATCCCTTGAGAAGCCAACACGTCCGATTGCCTACTCTAAGCGGCCCACTATGAATGGCTTTCACTCTAGCTTTGCTGCTACATAGTCCTTTCCCAGGTCATCTCTTCTTGGGTCGCCCCTTTTGCTAGTGCCAACACTTTCAAGGAGAGCACCAAATATTAAGTACTTAACCTAAAAGGAGAGTCCAACTGAAAAGACTAACCTATCAAATGGGAGAGCCGTCCAGACTTAAGTACCATTCCAAAATTTTTTTGTGGAATTGATGTGGAATCGTAGTATTTGCCCACCCCTTAAGAAGTTGATGTCCTTGGCAGCGTACTTCAGGCGATCCACTCTAGATGGCTTTCACTCTAGCTTCTCTGTTAGGTCGTCCTTTCCTAAGTCTCCCCTTCTTGGGTTGCCCCTTCCGTTTGCAATGACACTCTCAACGAAGCACCAAATGTTTAGTACCAAACTTGAAGAGAGAGCTCAACCCAAAAGACTAGCTTACCAGGTGAGAGAGCTGTTCAGGCTTAAGTACCCTTCTATAATTTCTTGTGGAATCGTAACACATACTCCAAAAGTAATGATACCATCATATTTTGGAACAACGCTTCTATCTTTCAATATGCTAATAATGTTAACAAGCTTGAATAACGTTAGTGGCTAGCCCTTTTTATAAATATTTGTTATGGTAATACATGCATCATATACGTTGGATATGTTAACCATGGCAAAGGCATCTCCTACGGCATGAAGTACGATGAACACAACTATGGAAAAGTTCAAATACATGAGACCATCAAGTACTTAGACATGATGGGTACTGAGACCTATTCATTTACACTCTATATAGGAATGTTAATGAAACTTCAAAAAATATATTTATAGAGGGTCATTTCGGTAATTGGGCTTTTGGCCCAATTTAATGCCATGCGCTGGTCTTTTGGGCTAGCGACAAGGCTTAGAAAATCGAGTCCAATAAGGGATGTTGTAGGGAGATTTGACTTGGTACGCTCGGAACAAGGATTGTCGGACCGGTTTATTTTGCTCTCGACCTTATTTGGATTTCTCGTGCGCGAAAAGTATACTCCAAAAATATCTTCATGGGTTAATTTGGGCTTTGTTTGGCTAATATAGGGCATATTGGAATAAAATGAGCCTATTTCTATTTTATATTAAAGATGGATATTTTAATAAGAAAATGGGCTCCATTTTTATTATAAAAGCTCTCATTCTATTCCAGGCCCATATCCAAAGCCCATGTCCACATACATAAAAGAAGGCATGGATTCTAGCCGTCGGATTCATTAAAGAGATCCAATGGTTGCAAGTAATGCTTTATCTCAACCATCCATTTTGATTCATCCAATGGCTACTGCTAGCCTCCAACATCTATAAATAGGATGCTCCTCTTCCTCTCATTTGGGAGCATTCTGCAGATTGCTAAGATTAAGAGCAATACAGATACTCTACTGAAACATCTCCAAGAAAGATCAAAGCATCTATTTTATCAAGAACAAGTCAAGAATGATCGAGTCTACTTGATTTGATCTTTTGTCACACTCGTGCACTCGAGAAACCGGGTTTGCCTATTCCTCCTCTCATGTCTCTCTCTGCGACATCCTATAAGTTTCATCAATTTAGGACTTCTCTCGGGTCGATCGCCACACCTATTACACGTGATCGGCCAGCTCTAGTAACCCCACCATACATTATTTAGCGATTCCATTGGGGACGAGAGTAAGCTCTTGACAAGAATGACACCTCTACGCATGAGAACTAGACAGGAAGCAAACCCTTAAGATTAGGAGAATCATCCTTATGTAAATGAGGAGACTCACGCTATAGATGAAATGCCACTACTGTGGCTGTACAAGCTCCTGTAGTTGATAGTGCGCTCATGATACGCACCATGGACGAAAATACTAAAATTATCAATCAATTTCTAAATGCTTTTAAGCAATTCCTACCTGGTATGGTAGAAGTTGCTACTGCATCGGGAAGCTCACTTCTCAGGATAACTTTCCCCGCACCAAGTGTGCAAGAGGCTTGTATAAGGCCAGCTACTACTATCTCAGAGGGTATTCGTAATGAGACCCTACATGATGCTTAACCCGAGCAAACTACTATTCCTGTTGCTAAAAATGAGGGAGGACATCGGCAAGAGCTACTACAGCCATTACAGCCTTTGCTACCTTTAACTTCGAGGGATCCCATACTTGCTATCGGAGAAGGGGCAAGGGTTGATCTCAAAGGTTCCTCTCCTCTGGATGCAATGCCTAACCACTTACAACTGGTATAACTGCACCTCGTAGCATTACTCTAACTCCTCAAGTAGGAGTTAATACATAATCTACTTTCGCTTCATATGTGACAAAGGAAAACCTTGAAAAGTACCTGAGACGGGTGTAAGCTGCGTAAGCTACTAGTGTCATCAATCTGATGCTTCCATACCCACAAAGGATTACAGAAAAACCTTATCTTAAGGACTATACAAGTCCAAAGTTTATCAAATTCAGTGGGAAACAGGGTAGTGCTAAGGAGCACCTTCTCAAGTTCATTGAGACTCTCAAAGTCTATGGACTTGATGATGACCTGAAGCTGAAGGAATTTTCTAAGTCCTTGATGGAAAAGGCATACACCTGGTGTGTCAATCTTATCCCTAGCTTAGTTGACTCATGGGGGACATGTTTAGGATGTTTCTTGAGAAACTTTTTGAAACTCAAGAACAAGTGACGTTGACTGACATGGGGCGTATCAACAGTGCCCAAAGGAAGATCTTATGAACTACATTAAGCGTTTCAGGGAAAGTTCCTTGGATATCCAAGATTTATGTGATGAAAGTGAACTCATCAAAATTTGCATCCAGGGTATGTTCATAGAGTATGCTGTGCACCTGGAGAATGCGTCACTTAAGTCATTCTCAATGTTGGTGGAGAATGCACGGAGGACAAACAATTCTATTACCAAACAAATGAGTGATCTAGATAAGAAGCGATAACCATCGGTGAGCGCTGCTCAAGATGGAAACTTCAAGTATGGTAAGAAATATAGAAGAGATGGTGCTCCAGAAGTTCCGCCTTTTTCGTGCGCTATGGGAAATGTTCATGCTGTCCTTAATCGATGGCTAAAAGACGGTATGATTAGATTGCTAGGGGTTGAGCGAGAACCTATGGCACAGGAGAAAGCAGATGCAAAATTTTGTATGTTCCATAGGACGGTGGGATACTCAACAAAAGATTATCGAACGCTGAAGAGGATTTTTGATAAAAAAAGTTCACAATGGTGAATTGGAACTTGAAGACAATGATGCACAAATGATGGATGATGAAGGCACAGATAATGAAATGTTTTTTTTTTTAGTAATATTAATTGTGTACTAAAGACCGAAGTTGCCTATTACTCATCCCTAATTTGTAATAGGGAAGAGAAATAAAAAAATAATAATGATAATTAATTATTTTTTTTTCCTTTCCCTTCTTGTTCATCTTCTTCTATACTCGCTTGTACTTATGTTTAAACCACTTTTGATAAGCATATGGTGCATAAATATATTTGTCTAGTATTCTTCACTTGGGATCCAAGTGATCTCCACTGTGATGAGTTGAAGCGACTCCATAGTAGGCTTGACAGCCGTAACGCCATTTCCTAGAATTAGGTCGAAGCGATCTCATCCATGGTTGATCGAAGCTGTCATTCCATGGTAGTCGCTATTGCTTGGTAGAAGCATCTACTTCTGAGCATGCGATGGGTGTAATACCTATTTCTGTAACATCATTTACGAGATCGAAGTGATCTCAACTGTGATGAGTTGAAGCAACTCCATAGTAGACTTGGCAACCGTAACGCCATTTTGTAAAATTGAGGTCGAAGCGATGTCATCCATGGTTGATCGAAGCTGTCATTCCATTGTAGTCACTATCACTTGGTAGAAGCATATGCTTCTGAGCATGTGGCGGGTGTAATACCCATTTCTGTAGCATCATTTACGAGATCGAAGCGATCTCAACTGTGATGAGTTGAAGTGACTCACAGTAGGCTTGGCAGCCGTAACGCCATTTTGAAGAATTGAGGTCGAAGCGATCTTATCCATGGTTGATCGAAGCTATCATTCCATGGTAATCACTATCGCTTGGTAAAGGCATCTGCTTCTGATCATGCGATGAGTGTAATACCCATTTCTGTAACATCATTTACAAGATCGAAGCGATCGTAACTGTGATGAGTTGAAGCAACTCCACAGTAGGCTTGGCAGCTGTAACACTATTTTGCAAAATTGAGGTCGAAGAGATCTCATCCATAGTTGATCGAAGCTGTCATTTCATGATAGTCACTATCACTTGGTAAGCATTTGCTTTTGAACATGCGATGGGTGTAATACCCATTTCTATAGCGTCATTTATGAGATCGAAGCGATCTCAATTGTGATGAGTTGAAACGACTCCACAGTAGACTTGGCAATCGTAATGCCATTTTGCATAATTAAGGTCGAAGCGATATCATCCATGGTTGATTGAAGCTATCATTCCATAATAGTCGCTAGCGTTTGGTAGAAGCATCTGCTCCTGAGCATGCGACGGGTGTAATACTCATTTCTGTAGCATCATTTATGAGATCGAGGCGATCTCAACCGTGATGAGTTGAAGCAACTCCACAGTAGGCTTAGGAGCTGTAACACCATTTTGCAGAATTGAGGTCGAAGCGATCTCATCCATAGTTGATCGCTTGGTAGAATCGTCTGCTCTTGAGCATGCGACGGGTGTAATGTCCATTTCTGTAGCATCTTTTATGAGATCAAAGTGATCACAGCTGTGATGATTCAAAGCGATTCCATAGCAAGCTTGGCAACCATAACACCATTTCGTGGAATTAAGGTCGAAGCGATCTCATCCATGGTTGATTGAACCAATCACTCCATGGCAGTCGCTATCGCTTGGCAAAAGCATTTGATTCTGAGCATGTGATGGGTGTAATACCCATTTCTACAACATCATTTACAAGATCGAAGCGATCACAGCTGTGATGAGTCAAAGTGATTCCATAGTAGGCTTGGCAGCCGTAATGCCGTTTTGCAGATTTAAGGTTGAAGTGACCTCATCCATAGTTGATTGAAGCAATCAATTCATGATAGTCACTATTGCTTGGTAGAAGCATGTGCTCTTAAGCATGCCACGGTGCAATCCCCATTTTTGCTACATCATTTACGAGATCGAAGTGATCTTAACTGTGATGAGTTGAAGCAACTCCACAGTAGGCCTTACAACCATAACACCATTTTGCAGAAACGAGGTCGAACCGACCTCATCCATGATTGATCAAAATGATCACTTCATGGTCATCATAACCGTTCAGTAGAAGCATCTTCTTTTAAGTATGCAGTAGGTGCAATACCCCTTTCTGCTACTAATTATAATCATGTGATTAAAGTGCAGTCAGCCTGCAATCTCGAAATGAATCCATGACAGGCATGACATTTGTAATCCTATATCATATGATCTACAGAGTTGAAGCAACTCTATGAATGCACAAACTATAAGTGATAGCATGATATGAGTTACTACCCCGTCATATAATGATGCGCCATCAACTGGGGGAGAAGAAGTTGATACTTAAACTTCAGGAGGTTTTTTCCCTAAATATGACTACTATGAGAAGTATCTACCTATCTTGGAGAACAATTGCTTGGCATAGGCTCTTGAGCACCAAGCATGCTGAAGTGATATACCTATCTTGGTACTCATAGGCAATACACCTCCAGCGCGAAGAGAACAACCAATTGCGGTAAGGAGTTGATACACACATGCAAGTACAATGTCCAATTGATGATGGCATACATGAGTTCCCAATACCTTGAAAGCTACCATGTCACCTAGTATTGGTGACAACTTTTAGAGGATGCTTGATGGGTGAGTGGAGCGTGTTTTGCTTGCTTTTAACCTCTTCCTAGTGTGCGTTCCCATATTTACAAATATAAAGCCTTGGTTGACTAAGTATTACAATAGGAAAGTGGAGATGACATTAAGGTTATTCCAACTCCCATAATGAAATGCTGACACTTAGTTGACAAACATCGATAGTTTGCTTATGGAGTGCTCTACCAACATGATAGTATTAATGAATTGATTTGCTTCACTGATAGAATTAATCTTTGATAGTAGAATGATGATGCTTCTAACTTGTTGAGATTTTCGACTATATACAATACCCATGAAGACTAGTCTATGATGACTTACTTTGAGAGGTGCAATTGAATATGGAGCAATAGTGTAGGCGCATGTGGACCTATATCAAATCTAGAAGAGATCAGGCACAAGAGTAACTCAAGTCTACTAGCGGGCCGTGCCAAAATGTCAGTGCCAGAGTGACACAAGATTATTCATGAGCCCATATCAAGTTTAGAAGAGATTGGGAAAGCAAAAGCGACCCATATCAAAGTTAGAAGTGGTTGGGTGCCAGAATAATACAAGTCTACTCGTGGGCTTGTGCCAGAGGTCGGGTGCCAGAGCGACATAAATCTAGTCATGGGCCTATGCCAAGTCTAATAGAGAATGGAAGAAGCTTGGTTCTTGTATCCCATCATGGAATTCTTCAAGAATAAGGATTGCAAGTTCCCAATCGGGGATGGAATTGAAATGAATAATGGTGGAATGGACGTCAGTTCAGATCTCATTCTACCTCATTAAGAGTACGTATTGATGCATAAGAAAATATCTTAAAATTCAAAAGCGATGAGGACTTATCCAATTAGTTTTTTATGCTTGCTCTCTGTATGTCGATAAGGCAAAAACGAGGCTATCGGTAGTGGATTGCAACCTAGGCCTCGAATGAATAGCTCTTGCATGGTGAGATCGGAGTCAAAAATCAATTGGTCAGAAATGTCCTTCTATTGTTTTTTGAAAGAGAAAGCGATGACAATCTCAACGTGCTAGTATTGCTCGATCCAACATCAACCTACACCGGTATCGTCGACATTGGTTTACATGGATGCATGGTGGAAGGAGAGGGATTGGAAGCAAGAAAGTCCAAATGTTCTTAAGGACAGTTCATATATATATATATATGAGATAATAATTATAGCATGCGACCGTTATGGATCAAGAAGCCTTCCATTATGCTAGCAATAAAGGTATTAAATTTTCATTAACGATTACATTTGTTGATTGGAAAATGAAGGGTCAATTGATATATAAAGATTTTCTTAAATGTAGAAGGTCAAAATGTAAGAAGAGGAAGATGAAGGGTCAGAATAGTGAATGCAAAAGGAGGAAGATGAAAAGGTCAAAATTATGAATGTAAAAGGGGGAAGATGAGAAGTTGAAATTATGAATATAAAAGGTAGAAGATGAGAAGATTCAAAATTAAATTTCTCGGAGTATTTAGAAATTAAATGGAGAGAAATTAGAGACCTTTCAGTCAACATGTGTATAAAGATTTAATTTCCATTCGTAATGGTGATTTTATGACACATAAACGAAATTATTTTGTGTCAGTTATGAATATCAATTACATTAAGCAAAAGTAATAGTGGACGGGCGCAGTCACCTGAGATAACAAAGGAAAGTAGAGAAGAAATTGTTATTGGAAGCCTAGATATTAGAGTCATTGCCACAAAAAAAAAAAAATAGAAGAAGAAGAAGAAGAAGAAGAAGTAATAGGGGGAAGAAAATGCCATAGTATATGATGACTAGATTCTTTTAAGAGTCTTCCAACAATAAATATGATTTAGTTGGTTAAGTAATTAATATTCCATTAATATATATATATATATATATATAAAGAGCTTCAGTTACTATATGAAGGAAGCTAAAAAGGCAGATGCTTAGGAGATTTATTGATTGTCATTGATTCAGTAAGTGAAGATTTGTCATTGATTGTAGGTGATTAATGATAATAAAAAGAAACGTTATAGAAGATGGAAAGTCTGCGAGACTAAAATTGGAAGGTTGATCGAAAGTAAGTGGAGATTTGTCATTAATTGTGGATGATTAATGACAATTAAAAAAAACGTTATAGAAGAAACAAAAGTCTATGAGACTAAAATTACAAGATTACCCCTAACATAGCATCTGCCCCATTTGCCACTATAATTTTGAATTCATCTGAATGCTTTCATTAAAATGTTAAGCATTATAACATGTTACTTGATCTGTCTGAAATGTATAGATAAATAAAACACTGATTACTACCAGCAAGTATACTGGATCGAATCAAATAATATAGAAAAATGAGTCAAGTATCGTTCCCACGAGGAATTCTTATAATTACTAGACCGGTATCAGTTTAACCTAATATTTAGGCTATTGACTTTAAGATTTATAATTATCTATTCTACTTCTAACAATGGATGCTACAAAAGTATGAAATGTGAGAATGAGATAGATGTATCAATCAAAATGTGGGAAGAAGCAAAATCTATTCTAATCTTTGCTAATCATATTGAAATTATATTATATGAATAGTTAGAATTATAAATATTTATATGAAATTTTCAAGACCTAAAACTACAAGTTTTGGGAAACCACAAAATAATTTAATAACTTCCGCTAAATAAATTATTAATGGAATCGAATTAACAATTATAAATCTCCCGATTTTATAATTATCTAATGTCCTAAATCAATTTTTCCTAATTCCTTAGTAAGAAATTAAATTAAAACATTGCACGAATCATATGAGACAATTTCAAAATTAGATTAAACTTCGCCGCTTCCGCAATTGTTGTTGAATCTTATTTTATGAATTCTTATGAACCATAATTCTTCTTTCGAATTATCAAGATTCTTATAAATCTAATTTCATACAGAAACAAGATAAATAATTAGAATTAAATACAAAAATTTTAAAATTCTAACAACCCTATAATATAATTTCAAAAATCATTTTAACAAAATTAGGATTTCATCTTTTCCCACAAGTAAAATTTAGTTGTTTATGAATGATTCAACAATCAAATAAGAAAATGCAAATGATATCATATTAAACAAATAAACTCAAACAAAAGAATTGCATAAGAAATAAGATTAGAAATCACCAATTTAATTGTTTAAATCTTCACTTGCAAAATCTTGTCAATACAAAGCTTCAATCTCTCAAATTCTCTCTTAAACTATTACAAGGGAATTTCAAACTGTTTATTTTCGTATATCTCTTCCTATGAAGAAAACCTATCTTTGTATAGAGAAATTCAGACTCTTTAATTGCAAAATCTTGCAATTACAACATTGTACGCCGGCAGTTACACATCCAACGCTAGCGGCTTACAGGCGGTGTACATGTGAAAAGTCAGTGAACACTGGCAATGTTAACTTCGGCCTTAAAATTTAGCTTTCTGTAGATGAACTACGCCGTTTAAAAGCCGGCAGCATAGTATTTGATTTATCCGGAGTAAGTTGAAGGCCGTGTTGTTGATAATCAAGGCTGGCAGCTTTGTCAACAGCCTTAATTATTTCAATTTTGTGCACAATGAAAGCCGTCTCAATGCCGGCGATTTTGAATCCCAGAAAGCTGGCATTGGATATATTTACAGATGCTGGCTTTCATTCTTTTACACTGGCAGTGTTAAGCCAGCCTTTATTGTTGTTTGCTCTTCCACATCCTACATCGCCTCAAGGCCGGTGGTGTAGAGGCGGCCTTAAAGTTTTCAATTCTGAGCTGGCACTACGCTGGTTGCTTTGACTTAAGAAAAGCCGGCATACCCCCTGAATTTTCCTTTTTTCAATTCAACAATTCTTGTTTTGCTTTTTTTTACTCAAATTAGACCTGAAACATGAATTTAATCAAAACAAGTATTCATTCAAGCAATTTTTATAAAATTTAAGATAGGTTTATTTAAATTGCACATATAAAATATGATCTTATCATTACTTCAATCCATAAAAGGAAATCTTAGGATATATTGGTCTACTCTATAACCTAAGTGCTTATGCAACAACAAAATTGCTTCAGCAAATGTTCTATAACAAGTTTGAAGAAGACTACTTCAACTCACTTTACTTCATACATGAATATAACAAGTTTGGTTCATTGACAAATATAAGAATTATCGGCTATATTAATGTAGTACACAACATCATGTCAAGGGAAACTTCTTATTAGTGTTCTACAACAACTTTGAAGAGAACATCTACTTAATGAAATGCCCAAAACCCCCTTTATGACTTTGCTAAAGGAGCTTTTGGCTAGGGGGCAAGTAGAGGGTCATTTCGGTAAGTGGGCTTTTGGCCTAATTTAATGCTACGGACTGGTCTTTTGGGCTAGTGACAGGGCTTAGAAGACCGAGTCAAATAAGGGATGTCGTTGGGAGATTTGGCTTGGTAGGCTCGGAACAGGGATCGTCGAACCGGTTTATTTTGCTCTAGGCTTTATTTGGATTTCTCGTGCGCGAAAAATAGACTCCAAAAATATCTTCATGGGTTAATTTGAGCTTTGTTTGGCTAATATAAGGCTTATTGAAATAAAATGAGCATATTTCTATTTTATATTAAAGATAGGCTATTTTAATAAGAAAATGGGCTCCATTTTTATTATAAAAGCCCTCATTCTATTCCAGACCCATATCCCAATCCCAAGCCCATGCCCACATACATAAAAGAAGCATGGATTCTGGCCATTAGATTCATTAAAGAGATCAATGGTTGCAAGCAATGCTTCATCTCAACCATCCATTCGGATTCATCCAACGACTACTGCTAACCTCCAACATCTATAAATAGGATGCTCCTCCTCTCATTTGGTAGTATTCTGCATATTGCTAAGATTAAAAGTAATGCAAATACTTTGCTGAAACGTCTCCAAGAAAGATTAAAGCATCTATTTTATCAAGAATGAGTCAAGAATGATCGAGTCTACTTGATTTGATCTTCTATCACACTTGAGTACTCGAGAAACCGGGTTTGTCTATTCCTCCTTCCACGCCTCTCTCTGCGACATCCTATAAGTGTCATCAATTCAGGACTTCTCTTGGGTCGACCGCTACACCTATTGTACGTGATTGGCCAGCTCTAGTAACCCTACCATATAATATTTACTCAACTTCAAAAGGGGGAGAATTCGGAAGACAAATCGATTGAGTGTGTAGAAAAAGGATTATTTCATGCTTAAATAAGTGGATGATCATAATTACCAAAATTTTACAATTCTTTAACATGTAAAAGATCCATCTATCTGATATATTAAAAATCCAATGGAATTAAGGATTCGCTTGATACATCTTTAATATACACAATATATCGACTTTGGTCTTGACTTTCCAGCATTTCGTGCATATAGATTCAAAGCCAGGAAAAGGGAAAAAAAAAGAAAAGAAAAACCGAGAAAAGAGAGAAATAGGAAGAGGGGGGAGAGATATGAGGAATGAAAATGTGAGGATTATGATGGGGTGGCTGGTGGCGGAATCCATAGAAACTAGGTGGGTGCGGCATGGTTTGATCCAATTCATTCCTTAAAATGGATCTAATTATATATAATAGTTTGATTTTTCTTTTAAATTGAGATCTAACTATACTGTCCAGTTCATAATTTTTTCCAACTGAAAATGTATAATTCAGTTTGCAATTTGGACCATTTTTCATTCTTAAATTTAAAAGATGTCCTATAAATAAACTTCAATTACATATTTGTTATCGTTAATACAAATATAGAAAATAATATTTAAAATTAATTATTTATCTATATAAATATGTAAAATTTATAACGGAAGAGGGATTTCATTCATCATAAAATTATAATCCTACTATATTGTAATAATATAATAGACTCAATAAAATAAGAATATGCTACTCAAATATAAGACATAAAATTTTAATACGTTGTAAACTTATAATTAACATATTATTAATTATATAACTCAATAAGTAAATAAATAATAGAAGTAGATTGATTAGTAAGACAAATGGATGGGAAAAAAAAAAAAAGAAAAACAATGTTTAGAACATTAGATGTTAAAATCTAAAAATTATCTTATTTATGGACATATTACAATAATTGAAATATGATATAATCATTCTAATTTTATTCTCTTGAATGACATGTATCTAAATATTTTTTTTAAATAATTAAATTTTTGAATAAAATATTAGAAAAATAATATGTTTGAATTTTTTTTAAAATATATAGCACAATTCAATTTGTTCGAACAATACAATTCGATTCAGTGTCAAACCTATGGTGTAGGCTCGTGATGGTCATGAGAGGTTAGTCTACAACTACATATTAACCTAAAAATAGACAATCCAACGTTGTACACACAAATGAACATAATAAGACAATGGCATCCTGGTTAATAGTTAGTGATAATGTATTAAGCATTTCACAAATAAGTTTATTAATCTTCAACTATGCTTTTTGTTTATTTTGTAGTTTGATTTTAATCCATTAGGATCAAAATTGAAAGAAAAATAGAGCAAAAGAGTGATTTTGAAAAAAAAAACCTATAATGCCATTGAATTAATTTATTAAATAAGAGTGTTGGTAGGGGAAAAAAAAAACAAGGCATGTTGATCTAAATGGTATGGCCACTTTGTACTCTTCATTAATAGTATTGTTAATAATATGATGATGTATATATGATATAGCTTTAAATAATGAATATCTCTTATGAATATTAGATGGTTTTGAAAAATTAAAAAAATTATTTAATGTACCACCATTTAATGCAGTATTGATTATGATAAAATTATTATTCAAATTGAATGCAAGGAATAATCTATACACACTTTGTAGGATCAGATAGAGGATGTGATCATGAAAATCACATTACAAGTAGTTGTCTTAAACCTTGACTCATTACAATTTTACACTCTAAATCTAATTGTTTTTCGTTGGTGCAAGCGTAGGGATTCAAGTGGAGTAACCTTGTGCATGTTGTAAGAGTATCACCATATATGGCTTGAGAGAAGTAAGACATAATAACACGTCAAGAATTACTGAGAGATAGATGAAATAGGAAGGTTGAGTAAGTAGTCTCAATCGTCTCAAATGCACTTGTGACAGATGAGGAGCCATGAAGCATCAAACTCAAATAGCAACAATGAAATTGAGGTATTTATATAGCTTGATCATTAAACTCTTGAAGTAGAAATTCGATAGCACCTTCATTGCGATATTTATAGAGTTTGACCATCAACATAATCCATTAGATCATCTTGACAATTGACAGCCAAGATGAATACTTTTTAATACATGAGCCATAATGAGAAATATTAGATGATGAACAGGTCGATTCAACAGACGATACTCCAGACCCACTAATGAGGTAGAAGAATTAGTTAATGGGTAAATGGAAAAATGGGATAGAAATTGATCAATGGCAATTTTGTAATTCTCGTGGATTTATATTTTGTGTTTCAAGATTCTATTTCAATGGAAAACGAGCTAACAATCAAAACTTACTAGCTTTGCTCATAACGTAGGTGTTTTTTTTAATGGGTGAATTCAATCGTCCAGACATTCAAAGTTGCGATTTTTCTATTTTAGAAAATATTTATTTATATCATAGTTTTTCATAGCAAAGTCTGTTTTATGTGTCGCTTGTAACATTTATTTCATTTTTTTTTATTTTATGTCTTTGAACTTTTTAGAAACTTTTCTTTTTAGGCAAATATTTGGTTTTTCCATATATTATGTATGCCTTAAGATCTATAAACGTATAGAAGATTGTTAGTATTCGCAAAATTAACGGATTGTGATTTTATCTCCTTCTTTATGCAAGTTCTAGTGCTTCACCCATCATGCCAAATCTTTGATGATCATCCAAATGAAGAACCTGACTGTTCAAATCTTTTCACTTAACCTAAAAAATCAAATCAATATTTAATATAATTAGTTTTTAATCATCTACAATTTGAAGTAAGAAAAATCGTTTTTTTTTTTTTTTTCCTCCAATCAATTCGATACAAGATCCCATTGCAGAGTCCATTCGTGAGAAGGAGTAATTTCTAAGTTCTTTTTTATTTCACTTGGTCAAAAACCAATCAAAATCAATAAGGATTCTCATGCGTCACTGTTAAATGCTCTTACGGGTGATTATCTTGCGTCTCATTCTTTTATTTGTATATTATAACATTTTTCCGCATTCAAAAGTGATTATAACACGCCATTGAAACAATCCTCCCATGAATTTAAATGAAACCAATTCTAGGGGCAGGAATGCTTCTTCTCCGTTTTCAAGTGGATTGACTCATCAATAATGATAAAAATCGGAAAGTGAAATTCTAGATCTAGGGTTTTTGGCCATTCCTTGATTTGAATATAAAGCCTTTTGAATGTGCGATTATTAGATAATGTTTATTTTTATTAATTTATTTCTTCTTCTTGACACTTGCATCTTATTTTATTTGTTTGTTAGGGAGATCTATTATAGATACACACACATACTAGAATATATATAAATATATAGGACACATTTGTTAAGTATGATATTCGAGTTTACTTGATAGAAAAAAAAAAAAAAATAGATGCACATAAATTTGTTAATAATTAAATGTGATAGCCGAGCTTTATATCTCTAAATGCGTATTGGCTTCAAAAGTATTCCAGCTAGGAAATTTTTAGAATCATTATGTGTCTTTGTAAGTTTACAAAAGACAATCTCACAATAAAAAATTTCCAACTTAGACAACAAATCCTCAAATTAATTCACGGCCTTTAGTCATCAATGTTTATTGAATACTGAAAAGAAATTCTTTGAAGAAAATGATTCACCTTTCAAACAATGGCCATCATTTGACGGTTTTTTTTTTTTAGATCACTTTAACAAAGAACTATAAATGAAAAAAAAAAAAAAAAGGATCAATCATCATGTCACTAATAATTGATAGGTAAGCGGTTATAGGGTGTATAAAGTATAAATCCCATCCATAAGGTATCTTGTGTAGCTATGATTCTCAAATTTTGAATATGAATCCTACTCTACCACAGATTGGAACCATCTTGGAATCAATAGAACCCTTTTTTTCATTTTTTTTTTTATTATTACGCTTTTATAAGCTAGTGAATTTTTTTTAAGCATTTCTAACTAATTTATTCATCAATTTGACAATTTCAATAATTTAATTATAAATTTTTTTCATAGTTCTAATATAGTCATACATCATGAACCTTATAATGAAGGTCCAAACAATTTATAATGGAATGATATTACAAAATTGCAATCTATCATAAAGCTTAGGTGTACCTGTTTAAAATAAATAGTAACACTTGTTTGATATGCTTTAAGGTTTCTATTTTTACTTTTTTTTTTTTTGGCCCATATTGTTTTTGCTTATAAATGGACAGATAGGCTAAAATATTGAGGACATGTCAATTGTCAGGTACAAATAATACATTTTATTGTGTTTAATATTATTAAATTAAAATTTGGGGAAAATACAAATAGCTCCTCTAAACTTTGATCTTAGTGTAACTATACGCTTTGAACTTTCAAAAATTACAAGTTATCTCCTTAAACTTTGATAAATTAGCGAATAACTCTTAAAAGTTAAAATGACCTCTTAATCTTAAACTTTTGTGAAATAACATCTCCTAAACTTATCAAAATATACTTTAACACCCCATGAACTACTATTTTAGTATATTTTTGTTAAACTAAAAAAAAAATCAAATGCCCTTTATATTGGAAATTTATGATATTTTAAGGAGGCTATTTGCAATATTTGAAAGTTCAAGGGATTTAATTACATGTAAATTAATGTTTAAAGAGATTATTTATAGTTTTCCTATAAAATATTCATAAAATGAATAAAGAGAACTTAAGAACTCTGTGTTGCATATAACTAGGAATACAAGTTTTAATGTTGACTGGGCTTCAAAAATTGGACCTGAAATCTATTCTACAACCTTCATTATTTACCCAGTACCACCCAACCAAATTCGTGGAAGAGTAGGTTTCGAGTTCCCACAAATTTATTGGCTTACGTTAAGGGATAAATAGATATAGGATCGATATGATATAAGGTCCCATTTATAAGACATCAATTCCTAAATTTTGGACCCATAATGTATCCTATAACACCAGAAAGCAACCTTTGAACCTTTATCTTAGTAAACTTGGAAGTTACGGGGTATTCATGAAACCTGTTGTTTATTTATTTATTTATTTTTAACATTTTCAATAGATGTTAACTTTATGTGATATTTGAAAAGTTAAAACATATAATATACACATAAGGTTATTTTTTTTAAATTTTTTTATGCATTTATCTCTAATATTTCAAGTTCTTCTATATAAGAAATTAACTACAAGCCTGAAGTAAAACTGCAATGCCCTAAAACTTAATTAAGGTATATATTATCATGTATGATACCTTATGTATTACATGCTCGGGCTTCTTTAAAAGAATTTTGTTTATATTGAATTTTGCTAGCCGATTTTAAATTTTAAAATCATTTAATTATATTCTAGAGACAATTGGTTTTGTAATAAGAAAACAAACTTTATGAAAACATTTCTAACTTCCACTACTAAAAGAGTGGATCAACTTTCATGAACTAAACAATACCATCAGGTATCTCAAATACATTCCTTGATAGTACAACAAAACTTTAAAAAATTTAAGTTACAAAACTTGAGCACCACTAAGCCCTCAAAGAATATTACAAAATATAAAATATAAATCTAGTTTTTTATACAAAAATAAACTATATAAAATTCACAGTCCCACTTCAATTCACTCCTCCTCCTATAACTCCCATAACCCAAGTTAAAATCATCATCACTATTAATCATGTCAACAACAACACCATCACCATCATCATTTTTAAATCATCATCATCGTTACAATACCTGGAAAAAGACAACAACAACAATAATGAATCAAAACCTAGTACACAACCACACACAAAATAACATACAAGTTTAACTAAATGCAATGTATCAAACAACAAGATAAATCAAATAATATGAGAGTACTCACACTCCAAAATAATATATGGGGATCCGAGGTCCTGACCAAAGGTAGCTGCTCAGGGGGTTGATATAGGCAGCCCGAATACCTATACCTCCTACATAACATTACAAGAAAATAGCCTCATTTAGGGTTCACAACTGTTACTCATATTTACTCAATCTCAGCTCATGACATCAGTTAGTTCAATCGGTCCCATAAACGTGAACTAAAACATGTTACTTCACTCCAAGCTTAAGTAAATGTGACACCAATACCATTTACTCCATCGGCTACCTGTCGAGCTACTTATGAATGTCATTGCATCATGACAGGGGTAGTCTAAGTGCCTAAACTACCTTGTCTCCCATGAGACAAAGTTATTGCTTTCCGGATCAGATACAATAGTACACGCACAAACAACTTTCATTTATTAAGCTGAGTTTAAGTTTTAATTCATTTAGGATGTCTATCCTAGCATACAATACACAAGTTATAGCGTATCTTTAATTGATGTCCACAATCCAAAAGAATAAAGAGATAGACCAGAAGGTAGGTTCAGAAGTAAATATCTGTTTAAGAAATTAAACTATATAAGTAACTCAATTATTTACTAACTTATACCAACTTTTATATTAAACATTCATTTTATGGTTCTATATGATCATGCATGTAATAGAAAACCTGCCATGGCTGCGAAGATTTCCCCGCCAAGTTATGGACATTTCTATATCATATTTCCACTAATCATTTCATCAAACATATAATCTACACATGCATATACACGTCCATATTTTAGCATATATGTTCATATCTTACCAATTTATCAATTCTATTACAAGATCTATAGCTATCTAGTTCTAATTTAACATTTACATACATAAACAACAACTATGGCAAGAAAATAACAAAACACATCTTTTTAGACAATCAAAATGTCTTGATCTCTTCTACCACTAGTCCTTCTAAGTTCTTAAAGTTGTTTCTTGAATGATTTCCATCATCCATCTTGTTTTCTATCTTTGATTTCCTCCATAATCTTATTGAACTTGAGATTTGTGGTTTAATTTTGAAGAAAAGGAGAGGAAACAAAGAAACGAAGAAGAAGAAGAAGAAGAAGAAGAAGAAGAACGTAGAAGGAAAAGGAAGGACTTGATAGAAATCATAATTAGATTTAAAGATATTTTTGAGATAGGGTATTAGATTTAAATTTTTCTAATATTTATTTAAAAAATCGTAATTAGATAGAAAATAATTTAAGAACATATATATTAGAAACTTATGACTTGATATGAATACACAATTTAAAAGTTTAGTTTATGAAAATTTGACATTTATTCGGGTTCAAATTTAAAATTGATATTTTCAAACAAGCAATTATTTAAAAAATTTATCGGGATTTAGGAAAATGAAAGTTAACTAAGATTCAACGGTTTAGGAGTTTATAAAACATTTAAAATCTCAATTTTAATTTACATTTATTTACTAATTTAATTTATGTCAAATCATCTAATCATAATATGTTTAAAATAAATTTCTAACTAAGCTCAAATTTAATACCATAATTAACTATCCATTATGTTATTCAATTAAATCATTTCTATTTTAACTAGGTGAGAGTTTGGGGTATTTCAAAAACCTATGATAATATATTAAAAATTGTATTTTTCTAGCTTTTGTTATTTCTTGTTTAGGTGAGACAAAAAATAATATATATTATAAAAACTTGTGGAACTAAATTAAGGAATGAATAAGAGAAAAGAAAAGGAAATACAAAAAAGAAAATAGGAGATAAGTGGCTTTATTGAACTAAGATTAGCATTTACTTATCAAATGAGGAAAAATAAGAGGAAAGAAATGAGAAAAATAAATAATCGAAGAGAAATGACAAAGAGGGTGAAAGTAAAGAAAAATGTGAAAGTACATCTCTTCGAATATCTAAAATGAGAGGTGTCATATTCAATTTTCTCTTTCCTGTTGTAATGACAAAAAGAAAAAAAAAATGTGCAAGTGACTTTATATTCAGCTATATAGGATTTATACTTATGACTTAGGCTCTTTCTCTCTTTTTCTTTTTCTGTTTTTTTTTACCTAAAATATTTATTAGTCAACAAATATCGGATTATTATTTAGTTTTTATTTACACATATTATTCCCTTTTTTTAATACAGTGAGCCCTAAAACCTATTTTTGTATACATTAAATTATGTGCTCTAGGATATGTATAAGGTATCAAAATTTTATGCTTAAATCCCATCCTATGAGAGTAGGTCTTGCAAAACCTATATTTAGAACTAATCCTGTAATTTTCAACACCTTAGAATCTATCTAGTCAAATAGGATATCAATGGCACCCTTCACACTATCTATCCACTCCTCCTTACCTGTATTGGCTAACAACTACTAGTAGATATAGAAGCATATGACTACTCTTTGGCTATGTCAAAATCTAAAGCTTATAGAAGCTCTATGCTAGGCTATGGCCTAATATTATGCTAAGCTCAACTGCTCTTAATTTCTTAACTCTATCTCTCATCTCACCTTCTGTAGTCTCACTTTAATCTCTTAATCAGCTAAGTCTCTCCTGTCGTGTTTCTCCCAATAACTAAGGTTTCTTTTCTAATATGTTGTTTGTATGATTGCAAGTATACTTCGAGCGATTTCGAGCTGCTCCTACTCCTTATGACTTACAAATGAGACACAACGTTGGTAAAACTAGGATATGATCCAATTCTGTTCATCAAATGTCTATTTATAGCAATCCTTGATTAAAAAATGAGACACAATGTTGGTAAAACCGGTATATGACCCAATTCCATTCATCAAATATCCATTTATAGCAATCCTTGTATGTAGATTTGCTATATTTGCTACATACAGTTAAAGATATTACTCTAACAGTTATGGTAGTTGCATTTGTTACAACTTATTTGACTCAGTCCTATTATCTGTTACATGTAACTACTTTTGTTAATTTGATAAGTATCAAATATTATACTACATAATTTTCCATCCAGCAAGGTTGTATCTTTTTTCTCGTACTCCTTTCTGTAACACTCTAAGATAAGTACATAAATTCGTATTTTATAACGATATTTAAAATTTTTTGTGATATGAAATTCGTATGAACCAACTAATAGCTCTCCAAAATAAATACTCTTGTCAAATCTCTATTATATTTCAATTAAATGTGTCTTATCATATTGGACTTATAAATTATAATTATAATTATTTTTTATTTTATTAACAGATAATTTAGAGCAATTGGTAAGTATAATTAGAAATAAAATAGAAAACTTTATGATTTTTTTTCAATAATTGACATCAAATTTCTTTTCATATTTAGACTTAATAAATCTTATTGTATTAGCTAACAGTATCATCACTCAAAAAATAAAGGTCTCGTCATATTAGTTTCACATTTTGTGATTAAAATATTTAGCTTTGGATATCATTAGCAAACAGACCATTTATTAAGGTGTGAAGGGGAAAAAATTATGTGTGTTCATAGCAACTCCTCACTTTCCTTGAAAAGAAAAGATGAATTAACCGCATGGGGGAAAAATACGCTTTTTAAATTTAATTTCTTAATAAATACTTTTTAATATTTTCAATCACATAGGGTTCTACCGTCAAATCGGATATCACTTCTGGCACCCATAATACGTGGCTGGAAGTTCCCCCTTTGCATCCAGTTCCGCCAAGCATATGTTCCATCATCCTCAATTGACGGACAAGAATTCAACACAGCTTCATGAATGGAAAGGATGTACTTCTGTGTCCGTGAAAAACACATGATAATATCTTAGATGTGAAGACTTTGCCTTTTATATTTTTTTGTCAAGATGCTTTGTATTTAGGAAGATATCACTGTGGCACATTATGTCATTTTGAAACAATATCTCTCATCATGTGTCTTTCGTCCCGTGAACCACGATGGCACAGTTCTCTTTTGTGTGGATGCTCGGTGTGTTGGTCACAGAATATTTTTCTTCATGCGAAGCACGGGGGGCATCGATAATAATTCAAATAAAATGCTAAACGTATGAATGGTGATTTCAAGTTAAAGGAAGACTGATTTCTTTCCACGAAAGTACTCCTTTTCCTTTCTTTGGTGCGAGCCTTTTCTAATCCCGTACATGAAAGTTTTATGCGCACTTTTACAAACAATTATTGGTTTCTGATAATTGATTAATAACCCTTCTTTAGACATTAGATTTTGAGTTTTATGCCTTTTTCACGTTATTTAACCTAAAAGGGAGGAATTGAAAGGACTTTTATGAATTAGGTGGAGATTTGAAGGAGTGTCAAGAAGTAAAAGTTAACATGAGTTAAAACATGAATGACGTTTACACAATCCAAAGTTTATTGTGTAATTAGGATCGCTTTTTATTAAGTGATTATTAGTTTTTTTTAATTCAATTTGGGTACTATATTGTTTCTTCAATTGATATTTGAAATATTTGTTCTTGAATAGATTTCATTTTAGTTAGTTGAGAAATTTCTAATTTGAATAGATTTGCATAGTTGAAGAGATTTGTATTTCACAAATGTTCTGGATTAAGTGAAATTGTAAGTGTGATTAACTATAATAATGAATTTACTATATTTAATGTGATTCTAGATTGCTATAGGATAGGAAGAGATTATGGCTAATTAACTTAGGATTAAGAATTAGTAATCTTGATAAGATACTAATTTAACTAGGGAATTTTGTTGTTCTGGAATACTAATAAAACTATTGAAAGAATTAGCAAATTACATGAAAGACTTAGTGCAAATTCAATGTCTATGTAGTTTTCCAATTGGATTGAATTAAATTAAATTAATAATCTTGACTTGTGGATAGTAGATTGATAATCATAATATGTAGTGGTAGTTATAGGTAATTAATTAGAATTACTCGATTTGCTCATTTGATCATTGGGAGAGAATAATAATTACTAGTATTAAGAAACTTAGTTGTTATACTATTGATTCATAAGTGTCCTTGCTCAAGTGATGGAATGATAGAATTGATAATAGGAATTTTAACTTGTTATAAAAGGATTACTAGTTTTGCTATAACGAATTCATTGTGAGTTTATGAAATACAATAAAAGTGTTGATGTAGATGATAATTTTATGAATAATTAAGCTTATTTATGAATTTTAAAGAAGTTTACAATCATAAGTGGTTTTACCAAATTTAAGTTTAGGAAAATTAACTAATTCTGTAAAAATTATCGTAATTAATGAAAAATATATATTTGTAAGGATTAGTAAAATGAACGTAAAGAATGTAATTCTTTTTTTTAGTATTTTTATGAATTCAAAGGAAATTATGAATATACTGATTTAACTATAGGTGGCAAGTGGGTTATGGCCCGCGGGTCAGTCCGTTTAACCCACTTTGAAAACAGGTTATGGCTAATATTTTTTAGCCATTTTTAAAAGTGGTCCAATTTTAAATGGTCCGTTTAACCCGCGAGTCAAAAAGGGTTGGCTCGTACATTAAGTGGATTGACCCACTAGCCCACTTGTATATATATATATATATATATATATATAAAGTAGGTGAAATAACTATTAATATTAGAGGTGAGCGAGTATAGGGAAGGTAGGGTATGAAACATTACTAATACCCTACCTTGTAAGATACAACGTATTGAATTTTATACTCGGAACTTACCTTGTGACTCTTTGTACGAACTCTATAGGGTACAAGATACCCTGTGGAATTTTTTAACAAAATCTTTTTATTTTTTCTTTCTTTATAAAACATCAAGTATATAGTTTTTTTTTATATATTTTAATATAATATGTAATACCATCTTGTTTGTATATATTCAATATAAGAGAACGTGCAAAAAGAAATCTAGAAAGTTATTTGCTAATATCACAAATTCTATAATACATAGAATCTATTTATGTGTGGAAGTTGAAACCTACAACTAATACTTATGGAACCTTTTTATGTGATATTAAACAAAATTATAAAATTTGCACAAAATTCCAAAATTAAAAACTTTTGAACTACTTCTATATATTAATTAGTATTATAATATAAACAATATTTCTATATAATCTGGGAGTTCATACACATAAATATAACCATAGTTCTTTTAAAACAAAAATAACAAGTTATTATAAAATAGAATAGTATAAATAATTCTATAATAAAACTTTTTGAAATGTAGTGTACAAATAATAATCTTAAATATAAGTTGTTGCAAAATAAAATGTGGAATATCATTATTTATAATATATTAATATTATTATATAATATTTAATATGGTGGATACATGATATCCCAAAACCTATATGTGGTACAGCATAGTATAGGTTCCAAGGTGGGTACAAGGTTTGAAGATTTCATACTTGTGTCCTACCCTGTGAAAATAGGTTCCAAAAAATTAATACCCGTACCTTGTCTTATGGCCCTTAATACATATCCGGACCCTATCTGATCAAGCATGATTCGAGTGGGTACCCTATGCAACAGGGTTACCCGCTCACCCTTGATTAATATAGTATTGTTCTTGGTTCTTTCATACTTGAGCTTAAACTTATATATTAATTGTATCAAAGAATGACAAATTGATGCATATGCATCATAATATTTTTTAAGTATATCTTTACTGCTTCAAATGAAATATGATATCTAATAAAATTATTTTAAAATATTTATTTTAATATAAGTACTTATAATAATAACGTAATTAATCATTTATATATTTAGAATCTTAAAAAAACTTATTTCTTTTATTATATATATTTTATTCAATTAGTATAAATTGGTCAATTTGACCTATTTAACCCATAATGATATATAAGTAGATTAAATGTGTTAATAAATGGACTGGCTTGTTTAACCCACGGGCCAAAGTAAATTGGATTAGGATTAAGAAAGTTTGGCTCATTATTAAAGTGGCAAAATTTTTTTGGCCCCATTTAAACCTCGGGCCATAGTTGGCCAGGCCGGTTTGGCTTGTTTAACTCACTTACTCGCCTTTAGATTTAACAAATATTCGAAAAAATTTAAATAAGATAATTAAATTTATAAGCTTTAATAGCCTTTTCGATTTTGAGATTTTAAGAAATATGATTGAATGTACTTATTTTTAGAGAATTCACAAATGTCAAACACAATTTACGGATGCCTGTAATGTAATTTTACGATGATGAAGTTAATTTATGAAATTATGATAATTTATAAGATTTAAAGTAAAATTATGAAAAGTGGAGTTATTTTGTTATTGACTTTCTTTGGCCCTTATTTTCTTATTAACTTTAAATAATCGTTGATAATAGTCACTTCTATCAAATTTTCGAAAGAATTCGCAAAATACATGACGGTTTAATAATCGTTGATAATAGTCACTACCGTCAAATTTTTGAATGGATTCGTGAAATATATGATGGTTTACATACAAACTCTTAATGTCGAGTTTAGTAGACGGGAATGAATCTAAAGTTGAATTACTATTCTGAGTTTCATTCTTATTAATTTGTTTACATGCAGTTGTAAGAATCGTAATTCTTCAAAATGATGATTTCCATTTTGAAGGAAAATTTGATTATGCCTTTGAATCATGATTTCATTCCATTTTGATTAATGATTATTATTATAATTATTTTTTTATCTTTTTCTATATTTATTATCGAGGATATTATTTACAAATACCATATTCATTCAATTCCATCCTATCATATACCAAAACAAAAAAATTGATTTGTTATTCTTTCAATTTCATTCCATTCATCCCATTTTATTCCGAACAATTTTGACATAGCAAAATTGAAATTAAGGCATTCTAAAAACTAATGAAAAAACGCAAACTTAGATGAGTTTGAACTTAAAATTAAAACTTTTTTTATAGATTTACATGTGCACTTTTATGAATAATGGATTGGTTTTACTAAAACTAGAAATTGTTTTATGAACTCATTGTGAATACATGAAATACAATAGATTACGAACGAAGATAATAATTTTACGAAAAATTGACTTATATTTATTTTTAAAATTGTTTATGTATATAAGTGCTTTTATAAAATATAAAGTCATTTTATAAAATATTTGAGGAGATTTACCAACTTCAAATAAATTTATGAAAACTAGCCAATTTTGTGGGAAAAGAAATAGCGTGTTATAAATATATAATTTTCATAAGATTAGATATTATCACGATTTCGGAACTGATACGAACCGAAATTGGAACTAAACCCGCTGGTTCCAAGTCTTGAAATTGAGGAAATGGAACCGGAACTGTCTCCCATGGTTCCGGTTAGGTTCCATGGAACCGCTGGTTTCCAATTCCGGTTTTGAATCCATGAACCATCTTTTTAAAAAAATATAAATAAATAAATATATAAATTTAAAATTTAAAATAATTATTGGATCTAAAATTATTAAATTATTTAACCAAAGTTTTTAAAAATTTATTTAGAATACAAATTTATATGTATACAAACACATTCAATATCAAATATAGTTAGTATTATGATATTGTAAAATACTCTAGAAGATAAAAAGAAAATTGTAATACAAAAAATAGTCTCACATTATTAAGAAAATGAATTTTGCTTTTAGAAAAATTTTATTTAAACTAATTATGTATGATTTTAAGCTAAGTTTATTTATGTTGTTGATAATAACATATTAAATATTGTGAATAAGTAATAAATTTTAGTATTCAAATAAATTTATGAAGTAAAAGAACCTCTCAGTTCTTATTAAAATGAAATTAAATGTACCTAGTTATAGGGAATTTACTACCATCAGACATAAATTATGGATTTCTTAGTGAAATTACGATCTATTAGTTAGCTTTAAGAAGATGAATTGAATTTAGGAAGTTACAAAATTTTTTAAAAGAGAAAGTAACGAAACATTATGTCGTTTTATAAACATTAAATGATTGTAACAAATAATGACATTATTTAAACGAAATGTGAAAAAATTCCTATATATATATATAAGAGTTTTGGCGTAAAATTGAAGGTACGAGTTTTGTACATTTTCCAATGTTTCGGCTGCTAATCGCAGTTTAGTGCAAATACGGAAAAAGTTGGATTTTCCTTGTGACCTCCCCTGATTTCCTAGGACAGGCGAACTGCTGGCTTGGCAAGAATCATGGAGCTCTACTTTGGACATGGACATGGACTTTGGTTTCTCTATACATGGGCTTCTCTGTAAAAGCATTGGATCTGCTGTGTCGAAATGTTTTCGTTCGGCCCCAACCATCGGAGCTGCTGTTGTCTTTGTTAGGGTTTAGTGCTACCGGGAACTTGGATTTATCCATTTTCTGGAACCCGATGTTGATCAAGGAGAGTCCAGCTTGCTATTTGCTATTGAGTCGCCATGGGAATGGGATCGTGGGCTTTTGGTTCAGAGCTTCTCATTTTCATAATCATGGCAACTAAAACGAATTGTCATCGCACTTAGTAGGGGATAAAACGAGATTAAGTTTATATGCATTCAATTTTTTACAATTTAATATCCCATCTTTAAATTTTAACGAATTTTATAATGTATGTAATTCAGTGTCTCTGTCAAATAACATTTTATAGGCATTTATTTTGATTACAGGATAACTTTTAATTTTTTATAATTTTTTGATAATTTAGTATGACATGTTTAGATTTTAGCAATTTTTGTTCAAGTTTCTATTATTTCTTGTCATCAAAATAAATATCCATCAAATATTATTTTACAAAGATGTTGAATCATACATACTTAGAAAATGCAATGATTGATTTGCCAAAATCTAAAAATAAAACAATAAAACACCAAAAATTAAAAAGGTAATGCCACAAATGATAATTAAACTTTGACCAAATGTGCAATTAGCTACATGAACTTTTAATTTGATAAATTTAGTACCTAAATTTTGAAATTGATCAATTTGATATCTAAAAAACTTTAAATTGATCAATTTAGTATTTCAAAGAAATTAATAAAGATACTATTGATGTGCACGAAAAGTTCTTTCAGATACCAAATTTATTAATTTCAAAGTTGAGGTTCCGAATTAATTAAATTAAAAGTTTAGGTAGCTAATTGCATATTTTGTCAAAGTTCAAACAATAATTGTGACATTAGCTCAAAATTAAAAAGTACATACATCTACCTAGAGTTATGCAAATGAGTAAGGGGAAACTTTTTTAGTCTGTTTAAAAGTGGATCAATTTTACTTAGTCCATTTAACCAACGAGCCAAAGAGAGCTGGCCAATATGTTAATTGAGTTGGCTCGCTAGCTTACTTTGTATAAAAAAAAATAAAAAGTATAGGGGAAATAACTATTAATATAGTATTATTCTTGGGATTTATATATTTGAGCTTAAACTTAAATATTAATTGCAAGAAAAAATGAAAAATTAATGTATAAGCATCATAATATTTTTTAAATTATAATATATTGTTTTAAACAAAATATGATATCTGATAAATTATTTTAAAATACTTATTCTAATGTACAAGTAATTATAATAATAATGAAAATTAATCATAATATATTTAAAAACTTATAAAACATAATTTTTTTTATTATATATATTTGTTCGATTAGTATTAATGTAAATAGGTTAAATGGGTCAATTTGGCTCATTTAACGCATAGAGATATATAAGTGGATTAAATGAGTTAGGAAATGGGCTAACCCATTTAAATTATGGATCAAAGTGAGTTGGGTTGGATTAAGATAAAAAAAAATTAGCCTGTATTTAAAGCGGGCCAAATTTTTTTGGCCCTTTTAACCATGTAGGCCGCAATGAGCCCGGTCAGGTTGGCCCTTTTAACCCACTCGCACACCTACCTTTATCCCCACATAGTAGTATTTGCATAATTAATAAATACAACAAGTGCTTTGATTTTATCATGGAAAATATAAGTATCCTTTTCATTTATATTTGTTTAATTTTCCTTAAACTTACAAATCAATACTTAAAATTGTGTAAATTCTTGAAAAATAAAATGTTATTTTGATGTAATCTTCTTTCTCATAATTTGAATGGTAATTCTACAATATAGCATCTTAAAGAGATAAATTACCGAAAAAATTAGGGAGAATAAATAGGAAAAATTGATTATATATATATATATATATATATATATATTGTCCATTGCAACAGGAGAAAGGCGGATTTAAACTTACACCATTCGTATAGCTAAAAAATATAAATAAATAAATAAAACTTTCACCATTTTGCTTTTAAAAAAAAAGTATTAACATCATTAGATTATGAGATCATTTCTTATATTTTTAATGTAATCGTTTTTTGACAATAAATATTAGGAAATCAAACGATAATTACTGAATAAATTGACTCTTTAGTACATATTTTGAAGTGAATCTTATATATATATATATAATATATATTATATATTATAAATAATGAAACAATGTGACCGGTCCACAAAATCAAGTTTTCCAATACTTACCTCTGAATTTGTTATTCTTTTATTTTACCTGGAATTTTTTTAAATATAGTTTTTGGTATATTTTTATTGATAATAAAACTTAAATTTTCATGAATTAATTTTATTCTTGTTTAGCCAAAAGTTAAATTTCAATATATATATATATATATATATATTATCATTGACCTCATAGTTCTCATTTACTTCACTAAATTAATAAGGTTATAATGAAATTTCTATTACGGAAAAACGAAATAGAGTTATAATAGAATTTTTCTTTATTAATTTTTTTATTTAAATAGTACTATTTTGAAAAAAAATACAGTTTCAGTATTAAATTGGTATTCATAGATTTGAATAAAGAATGACTATTCAATATTTTGTACAATAGAAATTCATTGCAGAATCATTATTCAGTGAATTAAATATCGTAATAGCTATTTGTAAGGAATAAGGTTGTAATAGAATTGCATAGTTTTCTTGTAGTGTGGAAAGAAAAAAGAAAGATAGGCATCATAATAATGTGACGTAATATCTTAAAACTTTAATTTATTTAAACAGTGGTTTGTAAATTTAAGAAAATTTGCAGGATCATTTTTCTTATTCTTTGGTATATTTTTATGATATAAAATTTATGAGGTTAATTGTCCAACCACCTATCAATTTTATAACTTGTAAAACTAATTTATTTATAATTTGTAAGTGCTAAAGTATGTTTTAATTAGTCATTTTAGTTGTTAATATTATAAAAACAACACTTAAATTCCTTCTTACTTGATTTATGGCCTATAAGATATTAATTTTAAAAATGAAGGATTTTATTAAGTCTCATGAGGTTTAGAAGTTGTTTTGACAAGTAATGAGAAACATTTAAAGAAAACACAAGATTAACACAATTATGTGAACTAATAGTGTCATTTAAAATTGTAGATGCATCAAGAAAGATAAGGAAGGAAACAAGATTGATGCAATCTAGGAGCACGACCATATCTCAGATGTGCCTGACTCAAATTTAAGGAATTTCATGTATAGAGAGATACACAAACAAGAGACACAACCATGTCTTTCCCTTGACCTAGCTAGCATCCTAATTGACTCAAATTTAAGAATTTTTTTTATTGTACTTGAAGAAAAAGGCAATATGGGATATTTTTTAAAAGACTTAAGATTCAAACTTCCACGTTGCGTAATTAAAGATCAACTTTCCATTTTTTTAAGCCTTTACTTGCCAATTAAGAAGATTTGAACTTTCCTACTTTCCAAACTTCAGTTTTCCTATTTTGAAAGATGAAATGTCCTATTTTAAAGTTTGAAGAACCTCTCTATAAGGGGAGTAACTCCATGGTAGCAATGACTTTAGAAAAATACATCCAATTATGCGGCACTACTAACATATTTTTGCAAATTAAGAGCATGCTTCGGTTTGGTTTTAAAGCAGGGGATTCACATTTAATTCTATATCTTATGTTATTTTTGTTAATCCTTGGAGGAGTAAATTTCTTGTTTAGATTTAGATGAATGCTAGGAAATTTATGTGATTTGTATTTATTGTTTTAAATATACAGATTGATTTCTTGAATCTAATAGTGTTGTTTTTTTTTTTTTTTTTTTTGGTTAACTTGAATTAATAGTTCAGAATATTGATTCTTCATTTGATTTCACTTAAGGAAATTGAAATATTGATTTTGTGAATCGATTCATAAAATTACAAGGAGTTGGTTGCATTCCTAGATATAGGATGACATAAATCTTTAGGATTAGGGCCAAACCTGATAAGAGAGTTGTAGATCAATAATGCTATATTGAGAGTTTTAACTAGAAAGAAATCAACCAAGAGTTACGATTTAATAATGTTGAAAGAGATACTAAATGTTAGAATTCTTATCAGTAAAGAATATCAATAATGAATATTGAAATTATCTTTAGTATAATCACATAAATTCCTTTGATTAGTTAATTATATATTGATTCACTCAAATTTGCAAGTTAAACAATTGGAGAAAATATGATTATTAGTATTCACTGATCCACTATAAAGTCCAGTCTTGACGGACCATGCTCTCTGAATCCATTGCTTTCGGCACGCCTAAGGTGAGTTTGGTAATAGCTAGGGGCATCAATTCCTCTAAGAAATACTTGGTGATTATAAAAATACATTCGTTACGTACACTAACGTATCATTATTATGAAGAGCGTAATCGACGGATTATATTTTAGAAATTGAAAATGGCCGAGGAAAACTATATGTCGTTTGTATCCTTTTTATTTGGGGCATTCGCTTCATTAGCGTTCTGTACCTCCGGTGGTGAAAACGTTAACATCCATCCGACGATGACACCAAGAAGGTTCAATGTTATCAAACTAGTTCTCATTGATAATGTTAGCTGCAGGGATTAGGTGAAATCAATGCTCACAATAAATACTAACATTTACTACATTTGGTCCATTGGTTCACTCGTACCTAATAAAAAATATTATCCATATTTAGTGCACAAAATGTGGTGTATAGTATGGGCACCAACCTGGTAAATTGGGCCAAAATTGAATTGAAATGAAGAAAAGTGGCTTGGATTATTTTCAAATGAAAAGGCATTATTTGAAATCAAACCTAATTTCGTTATTCGGATAGAATTTTCAAATACAACAAACCAAATGATTTTAATAGTTTCCCATTTAGTTAGGTTTTTTTTTTTTTTCCTTTTCCCATGTAATTATGCCCTTTCTAATAATTTAATTATCGATTTGTAGTCTTTTCTTCTTGCTCATTTTTTTTTAGTTGGATAATCAAAATTCTTCTTTACAAGTCCTTTCATTTCAAGGTGATGTTAAACATAATTGCATCCTTCATACATTCTTTATTATAAAGTTGGATTAATAGCTAATTTGTTTCATCAACAACGTCTTAAAATTTTCAACTTATATTATGCCACTACATTCAGAGTCCTTCATCTCGATTACTGAAATCTAAGGTCCATTGAAAAGAATAGCCATGAAGCTAATGTGATAAAAGAAATCCTATTGATCATGAATTAGAAGAGTATAAACTTGTCTAGCAACATGATAGTTATTATTAATATAAAAGAAAATTAATGCTTTTTTTTTTTGGGTCATATTCAATATGAAGGAAATTAATGGTAGGGTTGTCTTTGATATGCAAAGTAAGTGGGTCATCTCAGTTATGTGATACTCAAACTCTCTACAACTAAGTTGAGTTAAATCACCTTTCTTTATAAAAGCACTCTAAAAGTTAAAAGAAAATAGAGAAAAATTAGAGAGTTAAACTCTGAAAAACTCAATATATTTCACTATGTCTGAAATGATTTACAAATAAAGGGGAACCCATTTAACATCTAAGTTGCCTCCTACTGAGGAATGGGTGAGATTGATTTAACATATCATCTTTTATTATAATTAAAAAAAATGATGATGCCTATCCTCCAACTATTGAGATACATTGATCAAGGTCAATTTTAGAGCATCCAAGTTTTCAAAAGCTTTAGGGGATGTAAGTTTAAGGCTTCACTATTAGTGGGCCTTAGAAAGCTTCTCAAGCCTTAGTCCATTTTAGAGGTAGTTACATTCTCCCAATCTTAGATTGATCAATACTCTCATCGTTATCTTGTAATCTTTCTTGATTATGGTCTTGAATTGTCCAATTAGCACTAGTGATTCACAAATGTTCTTACTTTTTGATACTCCTTTCTACTTTATTATACTTAGTACGATTGGGAACAACTTGACTCAATACTATTTTGTAATTCGCTACTTCTGTTGCTTCTTTGTTGTTGGGATTTCAAACCCTATAAAGGTTCTTGTAAAGCTTCATTCTCTACAAGTTGCATCTACTTTTAGTCTTCACCATCTCTATGATAAAACTAAAATGCTAACATGAAATATTGGATAGACTTTCAATCGTTGTAGTTCTTACTCATCTCCTACATTTCTACTTTCTTCGATACATTGTAAAGGCTTTCATGCCTTTCCTTAATCTTTAGTAAAGTGTTCTCTTGGACCATCCTCAAAGTTGTAATTAAACCAAGATAAGGTCCTTTACTTAATACTCAAGGTTTCATATTTTCTTATCAATAAATTTCCATATTCTCTTAATGGCTTTTACATAGGTATGCATGGGCTAAACATATCTTTTCTTACTAGTTCTTGGCAAAGTTGATTCTCATCAAGTTATACCTTTATATCTAGTAACACTAGCATTCATGGTTATTGAATGTAACCTAACATAACATCAAATCAGCTCTCACTCATTACCCAATTATGAATTAGGTAGGAAACATCCAACACCTTAACGCAATTCATCTAGTTAGCATAATGCCTTAAATATGACTCCAATAAGGGGATAATGACCCATAAGTGCCAAACTATCAAATTTGGCAACTTAGAGTATAGACTTTTATTTTTAGCAATTTAGTGTTTGAAATTTTAATTTAGTATTTCCTTTAATAGGAAAATTAACAATGATTATTACAATTTTTTTATTTAAGTGCTAGTACTTTAAGCTAATAATTGATTTAAGCACTCCTCAATACTTCAATATGTGTTTTGTGAAATGTTTGGCCACCTCTTCAATTGACATTCCTTCATGGCTGCAAAAAAGTATATGCTTTAGTTTGTTGTATTTAAAGTAAACTATATACACTAAAATAGAGAGAGAGAGAGAGAGAGAGAGAGAGAGAGAGAGAGAGAGAGAGAGAGAGAGAGAGAGAGAGAGAGAATGTGTCAGCCATTAAATGTGTGGCCATCCCTTATGCTAATAATTGATTTAAGCACTCCTCAATGCTTCAATATATGTTTTGTGAAAAGTTTGGTCACCTCTTCAACTGACATTCCTTCATGGTTGGAAAAAGGGTGTAAATTTCATCAAGAGCATTGTTCTTTATCTTGTTTTATTGGTAAACTAGATACACCATCACATAAGTCTTTACATTATCCCTCCTATTAGGCTATTACCTATCCTCTACCAACGTTAAAAGTCTAATGTAGCCACAAATGTCTTGGTCAATGGGAATCATGATATTATACAAGAAATTCCTATGTAAAGCCCATGTACACAAGATTGGACAATTAAAGCTTTTTAATGTACAACAACCCATTGTCTATTTAAGAACTTGTAACTCTTCTTTATCATAGCACTTAATCAATGTCCTCACCTTTGGGTTTTGGTAATCCTAGTCTAATCATTGCTACTATATTCCCCATTTGATAGCTAGTAATGGTGGTTGGTTTTCGACTTTTGGCTAACAAATTTGAGTTATTAGATATAATTGGTTTTTTATCAGAAATGAGCAAAACAACCTTAGGTGTTGGACATGACCCTCATTGTCCATAAAGTGGTTGTGGTAAATTGAGCTGAAGTCTAATTTGGAGAAGCATGCCCAGCTAATGAAATAGGTTAAGCACCACTATAATGGGGAAAATTCTTCTAAGTATATATAGATTACAAGGTAATGGTGTTGTTTTATTTATATAATACTTACATCAAGTCGTTTTATTTCTATAATACTTACATCAAATGTTACTAACATTAAACTTAATTTTTTTAAAATACATGTAAAATCAATGGAGAAAAATAAATTGACTCACTTACACCTACACAAAAAGCACTAAATAAGGAATTAAAAAAAATTATTTCTAGAGATATCTAGAACTATAAGTTTATCTATTTCAATTTTCTATAGTTTTACAAATTATTGTTATGCACATGTCATTTTTTAGCATTTGACTAAAATTGCAAAGTTTAAATATAGTAGATACATTGATAAGGATGGTAGAATGTAAGTCATTTATTGTGGCTAAAGAGTATTACTTTACCATATTATAGAATATGGCATGGAAGTGAGATGAAGCCTTAGAGTGCTTACTAGTAGTGAACTTACAACCAATTTTTGGGATTAAGATCAAGACCCATGTTATGAGACATGGTTTTAGATGCACACATAACTTGGTTATAACAAACTGATATCTCCATTAAGGCATGTATGAAGCTCCTCTAGGAATGAGCTACCCCTAGAGATAGTGTCATTAGCCTATTATAGTGGGTTGTTAGAAAAATACAATAAGAAAATGAGGGAATGATGTAAAGAGAATAATACTTCATAGATTATGTGTTGCATGATGGTCAAATGCCATCAAGTGGCTACCCTTAATTTTACCACACCGATACATAGGCACAAAGGATCATTTAGTCAATAGTCATCATAGCCATCTATGAGTAAATACTATCTTTTAACTCTATTACTATTTGAGCTATATTATTTTGATTCATGTTTATACTCTTAAAAATTAATGGGTTAATGTTACTTTTGGTCCTTTCACAAAGGTACAATTAACTACTTGAAATTTAGAGTAGTCAATATAATACTCAATTAAAATTTTTGTATTTATTAATAATATCTTAGTTAATAAAGTTAACTTTGTTTGTAGAGTTAACACTCTAATGAATGGGGAAGTGTAGTGATGTGCGTCAAATAACAAATAAAAATGTAAAAAATAAGACAATTAAGTAAGCAGATTAACACACACTGTCTCTTTAAAGAACTAAGTAGGCAAATTAAGTCCTAACAACTTTAATGTGCGTGTGAATTTGCTAGCTTAGTTGTTTGATTTTTTAGTTTATTTGTTAGCTAATTCATACACACACTGTCTATGTAAACAACTAAGTAAGCAAATTAAGTCCAAACAACTTTAATGTGCGTGTTAATTTGCTAGCTTAGTTGTTTAATTTTTTAGTTTATTTATTAGCTAATTCATACATATCACTTCCCTGTTCTCTAGGATTGTCAGTTCAAAAAAATGGACTTAACTATATTATATCAGCAGTATTAATGAATATAAAAACTTTAATTAGGTATTAGATTGACTACTTCAATTTTAGGTAGTTAATTGTACATTTCGGAAAAGCTTATGTACGAAATGTGACATTAATATAAAATTAACACATAATATTACTCAATGAAAAAAAAAAACAAAAGGACACAAAGGGTACTCTTCGAGATAGAATTTGTTTTCTTTTTTATCATTTTCACATTTTTCATTACAATTTTAATTTTGTTTACTATCATTCTAATCTTCATAGTTGAATAAAAGTTGGACTAATTTGGTTAATTTTTATGAGACAATACAATTTAATTTTGCTAAATCTTGTCAATATAGGCTCTTGTATCATATTATTTGATAAATAAATGAGTTGCTTATGTTATTTGTAAAATAATTTGTGAAATTAGCCTTTGTACTTCAACAACATAAACTACTACTTTTCATTCTATAGCCATGACCTCAGGGAGTTTACGGTTTGTGTGATCTAGAATTGTGGTGGACATTTGAGATTATTTTTCAAAAGTAAGATTTTGTATATACCTCATTAGCAATCTAAATAGAACCTTATTGACGATAGTGCGTTGCAAAGTTTAAGCTTTAGTTTAATAATGACAATGAAAATTCTGATGAAGTGATGAAAAAATTACCATTACTGAGACTGATCAAGCATTTAATGTGACTAGGATTTGACCAATTCAAAAGTTTTATATAAGTTCTATGAATACACCTCTTTTGATAAATATTGACAAATGAAAATTGAGTTATTATTTGTTCTCTTACTCATAAATTTATAACTTCATTAAGTGAGAAACTCTAGTGCTTAAGTTGTAAACTAAAAGAACACATAGAATTGATATTTGATAAACACTAACTTTTCTAGTTTTAAAACAAATGCATATGTTCTACTAACAATTGCACTGGGTTGCCTATGCAATTTAATATTAATGAGACTAGGTCGAACCTATAGAGAGACTAAAAGTATTAGTACTAAACTATACCCTAATAATTAAGCGACAAATCGTAGTAATGAATTAAACTGAAAATCCTAATTAACAAACCAAAATGACAAGAAGCAGAAGCAATGATTGATATTAAGAATGTAAGGGATTAATATCTAAATATTTTTCACCCCTATAATTTCACATGTAACCAATTAAAGCTAAGTTAGCTCCATCTTCATATTCTTAAACCATGAGAATTTCTTAATTATATCATTATCTCTCTCAAGATTATGAATATCTAACTTTAGGTTGATTAATTGAAATCATTTTCTCACTAAAACCTCTATAATCACATTATGTTTCTTTGAATTCTACAATAATGCTTGACCTTAATCCAAATGATTTACATCTTCTTATCTCTAAGATTGCACCCAGCTCCTTTCAATTATGCAGATTTAATTAAAGACATGATTTTTCAATCTATATTCATAATATCATACGTTAAATCAATTTGCATCTAATAAGGATTCAAGAACATGTAAATACATATGATTGAATATGAGAAATGAAAACTTCATTAGACTAAGACACATAGCAACCTAAGGTTCAGAAGTTTAAGTACAAGAAACCCATGTTATAATCACAAATAAGAAATCAACAACAAATCACCAATAAACAAGATGATAAGAAAAGTCCCTTGTAAATCACGCTCTTAAGTTCATTAGTTTTCTTCCTTTACGGCTCTCTTCTCCAAAAATCCAAAAAGAGTTCCTCTATACATTCATTAAAGTCTTTTAAACATGTAAGGAAAAAGAATTCACTACTAACAAGCAATTGCACAAACACAAAATATAGCTGTGCTTCTTAGGCATGCTCTACTCGAATGCTATAAATTGAATTATAATGCATGTAGGTGGTGTAAGGCTACACACATGGTTATACTCTCACATATGCACCCTCTCAAATTTTCCTAATTCGTTGCCTTAAAAGCACTCATGAAAATGGGGGTTTGTCTTTAGGGTATGTACTTTGTCTGTGCTATAATTCTTCTTGGAGTCAACTTAAGAAATATGAAACTTGTCTAAATTACTTTCTTTATCTCCAATTAAGATCTTTAACCTCTAAAATCAAAATATAATTCAATCAAGTAACAAAATCTAACAAAACACCAAAAAAAAAAAAAAATGATAACGTAAAAATCAACCGATAAAAAAGATATAATTAAACTTTATCAAACTTTCTACACTTAAAATTTTACTAGTCCTCATGCAAAATAAATTAATCATCAAAATATAACTTTTAAGGACAACAATGAATTTCAAATAAATAAGTATCTACTAAGTGGCACGCACTCTAACTAAATTCCAAGAAACTATCAATTTGCATCTTAGAAATAAAACAATCTTGATCCAAGTAACTTTCTCCTTCACATAACTTTATCTATTGCTATATAAAACGAATATCCATCATTCGACTTGATTATTTTAACGTAAAGTTTTGAAATTTTGTTTCATATAACTCCCACTTCCACTTTTTTCTCATCCATAACCACTTATTCTTCAAATCAACTTCTTCGTATAACTTCCACTTTCTACATTTTTGTTCCATATAACTACCAATTCTTCCACACTAATTTTTCTACAATATATTTTTTTCTTCTTCTCCATAATGCTTACACTTTCAAACTTTTACGAATTATGTATATAGTTAAATTTAATTTTTATAGTATTATTAAAGTTATTCATTTTGCAATTTTATTTCATTTTTGCACTCTCATCGCAAGAGCACAGCTATTAATATAATCATATATGAATTCCCTCAAAGCACTTAGAACTAATGAAGTGTACTAGAGTTCATCACTTTATCTATATAAACTAAAGTTAACCACATTATTTAAACAAAAACTCAAAAACTTAAAATCAAAATTAATATATACAACTTAAGAGGAAGCCATTACAATCATGTACACTTAACTAAAATGTATACACAACCCTTTTCCTACCTTGCTAAGCATAATAGTTTAAGGGCAAATTACAAATTATCACCTTAAACTTTTACCTAGGTACAGATTCACCCCCTGAACTTTCAAAGTAAGCTTTTTAACCTCTTAAACTTTAAAAAATTTGGACAATTAAGGATACCTAGCATTTTTTGTTAAAACAAAACGGAAGTGTTGCAAAATACCCTCTCAACCCTTTACCTATATGTAGATTTGCCCCCTAAACTTTCATCTATGTACAGATTTACACCCCTAAATTGATTGAAAATGTTAACTATCCTTAATTGTGCTAATTTTTTAAATTGTAAGGGGTCAAAAAGTTCACTTTAAAAGATAAGAGGGTAAATCCACATCGTGGTAAAAGGTTAGACGGGTAATTCGCATATTCTCAAGGAAAGTAAACCTACGTTGCGTCTATCCATTCCGTATATCTTTTTTTTTTATGATATGTATATATGTAAATGTAGAGACATATCTGTATAATTTTTTGTCAAGAGTAGTTCGTTTGTTTATATCAAAGTAGTTTCCTTAATCAGTAAATCTTGAACTAAACGACTTTAGGCAACTTAGTTTTAAGATACCCCTTTTGAACTTCCACCACTTTAAATGAATTCTTTAATTGGATTTTTATGTTTAGCTTTCTTATACGATTCTCTTGACCCTTTTAACTATTGCCATAAGTTGAACTCATGAAGTTTAAAAGACTTAAAGCAATATAGGCAATATTACAATAACCTTTTCCACTTAAGGGAGGTAGTCTCATTCACTCTCTTAAATGAAAGCTAATGCACCTACTGTGTACTCATGGTATTGTGACTAATCAAGTGTTATCCCATACGGAAACGTGTATTCACAATACTAGTAATTCTCCTATTTCTTATTATCTATTCTTAGAAACTACCAATTAATATGAAATGGCATAAAATATCAAGAAAGTAATATAATTTTGTAATCAAGACTTAGGTAATATAATTTTGTAATCAAGACTTAGAAACAATACCTTAAACCCATAAATCATCACGAGAATTACCTATGTGACTTTAACAATAAGGCTCCATTTATTTATTGATTACTTGAATTGTGAGAATCCTTAATATACATTAATGTCTCTCCCAAAATTAAATCCCTAAACCTAGTTTGATTAATTGGAATCTCTTCCAACTAAAATACTTAAAATTGCATTACTTTTAATATATTCTTTTACTTTATGAATTTCACTATTAGATTTGGCCCTCATCTGATAATTAATATTGACATCTTATATCTTAGATTGCATGCAACTCTATCTGATAATGTAAATTATTAAATCACATCATCTCTTAATCTATATGAATGAAATAAAATATTAAATCTCCACGCACACAAATACATATTTAATAATAGTAAAAAACAATATCATTAGATTTTAGAAATATTAATAAATCAATTGAATAAATAGTAAATCTCTAGTTACATAGTTAATTTATGATTTATTAATGACTAGGTAATAATAAATTACTCTTTCTTCTTTACATTTAGGGAAATATAAAAAAGAGCAATCATATTCAAATTCTAAAAAAAAGATATAAAATAAAATTACTCCCTTAAATAATCCATCGTTAGTACTCTTGAATCCTATGCGAAAACTCAACAAAGACTTCTCTATGACTTTTCAAAAGTGCTCTCACTTTCCCTCTTTACAAGTATATATAATCCATGGAAAAACCAAGGTTACATAATTTTAGATAGGAAAAACAACTACTAAAAGAGTTGTGCACCCTAGGTGTGTTTCTCTCTTGCGCACAAAAACAATAAGTAAGCTTTTTATATAGCACTTGGTTGAACTACACAAGTGTGTATCCTAAGCATATAGCTTTCTTTACATTAATTCTTCACTTTTCAACTCTTCCATGCTTGTTTGAATGTAAAATGGGACTTATAAATTCTTTGGGCTAAAACATTTCTTCTAAAAACTTCCATAATATTAAGTTTTGTTTTAAATTCTTGTGATAACAGAAAGGATTAAAAAATAGTGATCATGTTCACTAGGGTGTAGATCTAATTAAAAAAAATTATAATAATTTAGTTAATGTAGGACGAATTAGAGAAATTTCAATGGAAAACAGAGTAGACATTAGATGATAAATTAATATATTTATGCGGAAAAGTACTTAACGTAGGCCTCATAGCAAAGTCTTGAAAAACGATTAATGTATTAGATAGAGCATACCTTGGAGCCAATAATTAGAAGAATTGAATATGAACAAAATGGTCTATAATAATACAAACTAATGCAATTCAAGTGATTTCAACATAATGAAGACCTAGCTAGCTCTAAGGTCTAACATATTTAGATAACATATTCAACATGTTATACTAAGTTGGTCAAATATAACAAAGGGGACCAAGTTAATTTAATGATTTTGGAAAAGGTTCAAGTTTGAAGCTCTATTACTACAAAATTGATTTGGAGATGATGTTAAAATGTTTTGAGCTTATGGATAAATTTTCACTATGTCTGGAAAATAATTACCAATGAAGAAGCACATTTTGCATAAGTCTTATTTGTTTGAACACTCATAAATTTTTAAATTGATCTCCACTTAGTCGTTGAAATAAGAAATAAATAGAGATAGATTTAAATTTCAAAAAGACACCCAGCAACAATTTGCAAACAACATAGTACTTAAAAGAATTAAATCCAATTTCTCCTACTTCTATCAATCTGTGAATCCTAATTTTAATTTTGTTTGAGCTATCCAATTGAGGAGTTTGTTATTCTTTAAACCTCTAATTATATTTGCTTTAATGGTCGAGAAAGATTACAAATAGACTTCATAGTTTAGATATTAACTTGTGTGGAATTAGATAGGTTGAGTAAAGTGAATTGTATCCAAGAGTGACAGTCAAGAACTATTCGTAATCAAATTTTGTTAGATATAGTGGAACATATTTGTGAGAAATGTGAATTCTCGGATTAGGGTTGGAAGAGTATAAGTAGGTGCAAGATCAAATGACTCTATATCATTTTTGCCCTTTTTCTCTCTCCTTACATTTTTTTTTAAATTTATGATTGTTTAATTTATTTGTAAGAAATTGCAATTGCAATGTTATTCTCATGTCATACTTATATAAGTAACTAAAGCGGTTCGTAAACTTTCAAAAAACCTCAAACTTTTGCAACTAATAGTCTCCAAAAGTTTTTGAATCCAAGATAATTTTATGATATGTCTAAGTACAAATGGGTAGCACCAATGCTTTGCTCGTAATTTTGTTCAATTCTTACGGGACTAACTCATAGTAAGGAGCCTTGTTTGCATTACTAAAATGGTTAAATTACACAATAATGTATTAATGTTAAGGAATAAATTAATTTAATGTATTAATATTTCAAGTAGTTAAAAAGATGGTTAAATGCTTTATATAATGAGTCGATTGAGGTATCAAAGTTTCGCAAAATTTATTTAAGTCATCAATGTTTGGATAGTTTTTTAATAATTTTTTTTTCCAAAAGATGTTTTTGTTGATTTACTTTACGAAATATTGATTCAGCTTTTTAATCACTCAAAATGTTGCTATTTTAAATGAAGTTACCCCAAAATATTGACATTTTCTTGTGTAATTTAGCCTTAACCACTAAGAGAACCCCTTGGGAGTGATTGAAATGTGCGCGCAAGTTATGGAAATTCTTAAGCTCTGATGCTTCCTTTATTAGAAAGCACTTAGATATCACATCTTCAGTGGATGATGATCATTCACGACTCTATCTGCTATTTACCAATTACAATTGGACTCAACTAATCACTTTACTATTCCATTCATTGTTGCATTTCAAACATTATATCTTCACTCCTAATCCAACAAGGCATGTTTTACCGTTGGATATGACCAAGTTTAAAGATATTGTACATGTGACTTCATGCAATGGATTGGTTCTGTTGTTATGTGTCCTACTCCATCCCACATAATTATATTTGTGGAATACATCAATTGGAGAAATTAAGGAATTACCTCCTTTTGATCATTGTAAAAATTGATTCCTTTGACTTGTAAAAAAGTCAAAATTTCTTACACAATAGCAATTCTAAGAAATAGATATATTTAGATATTCAGTCAACTAGGTTTGAGGAATAGCTATTCATAAAAAACTCTAGAAAAAAAAAGTTACTTATCACAAGTTTGTAAGCAGAGGCCACAAATTACATGACAAATGGGAATTTTATCCGGAAAACTACCGTCAATTATCCTAACACGCATTTCATATTTATAATTACTTATTCCTATCACTAATTTATTACTCATTCGATCATACCAAGTAGGTGACACCATGGTTAATGCAAGACCATCGACCTCCATAGCAGAAGGTCAATAATAGTTCTACAAAAACAGTCGATGCGTGATTCAATTGATTTTTACAGAACCCAAGTTCCAATACAGTCATCAATTTTTAAAAAATGAAGTACTCAGACGTCATTATTTCTCAACTTACCTACGAAACCGCCCATATCATCAGATATTATCGGATACCCAAAACTACTATGAGCATTACTAATAATTGTCTCACTATGATTACTACTAGAATTACTACTACTAGTATTAATCCCGTTTTGATTCATCATTGATGAATTATTTTCCAAAACCTGGACTTGCTTCTTCAAGAACTTGACATAATGAATGGCCTCGTCCAACATAGAAGCAGTGTCCATCTTGGTACCTCCAGGGACCAATCTCTGTAAAGTCCTTATCCTCTCACTTATTCTCTCTCTCCTATGGCGAGCAGCAACACTCTGTGGATCTTTTGATATCTTCACGTTCCTCCTCTTTGGTGGCTTAATTGCTTCCGGGTCAATGTGAATCGGCTGCATCACTGCTATTCTGAATATCATCTCCCTCATTGCCGCCGTCGAATTCTTCTTATCCAAAAATTCTTCCCCAGGAACAGGCTGTACTGGAATAGGAACATCATTAGCACCTACGTTGTTGCTAAGCGGCGACGACGTTGTTGGCGAATATGGGTATGCTGTCGTTACATTTGGGATGTTGCACATGAAATGAGGAGATGAACTTGCACCATTATTATAATAGTCTAGAGTTGGATAATCGAGAAAAGTGTTCTTGTTGTCGGAATACGAGAGGGATTGCATGTTCATCATCAGCATCATCTCGTCCATTTGATTGGAACTTCCGGACGAGTTTGATTGGTCGGTATCCATAAATTATAATGGGTTTCGTTAACGGGTACCTCAAGTCCTAACCAACAAGTCTCTAAAAGTTTGGACGTAAAAGCCACTGTAACCTAACAATATCTAATAATATCGGTACCGATCTTTCAATTGGATGGATCAGGCTCGAATCCCCTGGCGTGAGCTCGATCCAAGAGACCGTGCGGACGATTTTGGGAAACGACGATGATGGAATAATAAGATTTGCGATGGAATGATAAGCAAACGGAAAATGCTGGGAAGATAATAAAGATGGCTAGGAGTGCTCTGTCAGAAGTGCGATAATAATGAAGGCGATAACATTATTGTGCAAAGACGTAATAAATTAACCTTTTCGGGAACGGACTGGAGCAATGTGCCGGGGAACTACCATATATATAAAGCGGTCCGGTGCTTCGGCGTGATTTAATGGAATATGTTGGGGTAGTAAAATTAAGATAGAGCGATAATAGATCACCAGGATATATGAAGGGAGGAAAAGTATGTTTTAATTATACTTATGCAGAAATGTACAATATTTAATAGAAAAACTATCAAATTTAATAGGTAAAATCTAAATTTTTGAGTGGTTAATTTAATAAATTTTTTATATCTATTTTTATTATTTCACCAACACTCCTTGTTCCATATCTAACGTAAAAGAGGTAGCTTGTAAGTGTTAGCAATAAAATTTAAATATATATTGCTTCTTTTACATTAGCAAAGAAATACAACAATATTAAAAACACAGTAAAAAGAACCATAAAAATTTGAATAAGTATCAAAATGATTATTTTAAAATTAAGATATTAAATTAAATTTTTATATAAATTTTAGGTGTCGAGTTTGACATTTGTCCTATTTAATAGTCATTTTTATTGAAGAGCCTTAAAAGCTCTTTTTTATTGTTACTTTAATATAATATAACTTGAAGGATAGGATTCTGTCTAGTCCACCTATTGAAAGATTAGTATTCATGCTATTGTGTTATAATGGCCTTAACGGAGATACTTGTTAATAAGTTTAAAAAAATTATAATTTTCAAGGTTAATTTTGTAATTAAAAAAAGCACATAATAAGATCTATAAGCTATCTTTTTCCTATTTTACAAGTTAATAAGTGCCACTAAACACCTTTTAATAAGCGGGCAAAAAAAAAAAAAAACTCTTAATAATTTGTTTTTTAACCTTAGAGGAAATATTATTTAACCACAGTTTATGTAATTATTTCCATTGCAAGATGTGCAATTAATATCGGAGTAGCTAGTTTTTTTTTTTTTTTTTTTTTTTTCCTGGCCTTTATTGGAGTAGCTGGTTAAAAAATCAATTGCTCCAAACCTTCTCTCTCAATAAGTACTTTAGGTACCGACGATATGTAATACTTTCCATATTTAGGTATTATAATATTAAATATCATTTGATTTATTGCCTTTTCTTTTTCAGAGCCATTATGACAAAGTGGTTGGGCTCTATCCCTTTTTTTTTTTTCTCTGTTTATATTCTTTCTCCATCTAACTTGGCTTCTTCTGCTCTATAATAATTTAAAAAAAAAAAAAAAAAACCTTGTCTTGTTCCGTTCTAGTTTTCATCTTCTTCTTCTCTTCTTTTTCTTTTTTTTTTTTAATTTGTTACTTATACCGATTCATTCATGATTTCAAAGATTAAATCGAAGAAATCTTTAGGAGGATTGCTATTTGGTTCCACTAGGCAGAATTCTATCAGTCTAATTCGGTAGAGCATACGTGTGTGTGTGTGTGTGTGTGAGGTGTTAGGTGTTTGGTATCATTTCTTGTACTAAAAGTTTATTTTAAGAAATTCTTTAGTGTTATAATTAGATCTTTAAAATATAAAAATTTTAAGAATTGTTTCTTTCTTACCATCATTTTTGGAAAATATTAAAATCAACCAATAACTTAAAACATTAGTATAAAAATAATTATAAGGAACCAATAGAAACTTTAAAAGTTACTAAGAAACCTTTATAAAGGAATTTGGGGTAAAATAATAAGATCATCGCTGGAAGAGAGATTTTAGAAAGCTAGCATAATACATAAGGACTTTAAATGGAGTCTAACAAGTGTAAAGTTTTGTCGATATTGTTTTTTCTTTTTTACATATATAAATATATTAGTGGATATGTAATAATATAAATTCAAAATCCTTTAAAATGGGAAGGAAAAAAGCTGTTATTAGGAGTTATATATATAGTCTAAAATATTTTCATTCTAACTAACCTGTATGTTTTACGCATGAACTTATTATATGTGCTGGGATTTTCTATGATAGCAGTTAGTCATCTTTCTTGATGAATCGTGCTATATTTGGAGCTCAATTTTTCAGTTCGATCGACAATGATAGCTTAAGAAAGAAACACAATTTACATTTTAATGAAATCACTTTTGATTAAGAATAAAATCAATATTATAAAAATTAACTTAATCCTGACAAATCTTAAGCAAACTTCTATGGGTTATTAGATGAAAGTATCCTCTGCTGGTATATAGGGAAATAGGATTTACACAAAACATGCGTATAAATTACACTTGTTATTTTCTCATCTGCAGGTGTTTCCGCTTTTATGTACTTACCGGCCAATCATTGGTTGTTACATAGGTGGGACTTTAAAAAATATGGAGTAGAGACTCTACTGTAGAGCTTATTTTTAAGGGCCTTGTAATTAGTTCCACAAGACAAGTTGAATTTCACTCCTCACAAATAAAATCAGTAGTTGAAGTGGGGGAATAAAAATTTATCAGTATTTACTGTTGACACACAATGAGGAACTTTTACTGGGAAATCCCGAAAGAACATAAAGAGGGTCACCTATTATCTTAACCATATAATTACACTCAAAATTTACATGGAATCCATTACTTTAAACATAAAAATAGTACCAGTCTTTAGTTTCTATCTTAACAAACTTATATTTAACTTCTATTATTACTATTGTTTCCTCAGTCTCGAAAAACGCAGTCAATTTGCCACATAAAAACATGCAAAACTCAAAATTTGTTTACTTTTTAATCTTTTTGTCCAAATCTTTTAGTGTATGAAGATATTTTTAATATGATTCCTCCAAAACAAGGGCCAATAATGGCATGAAACATATAATTACTCGTTCACCCAAAAATAGGAAAAAAACTTAGGGTAAATTATACCGTAACACCACAACGTTTGGAAGTAAATTTATTTGAGGTCATAATGTTTCGAGTGATTAAAAAGATGTCATAACTTTTGTAGAAATATGTCAATTGAGATTTTCGTTAACACGTGTCACAATATGTTAGATCTTTTGAGTTTCAATTAAATGCATGAAATATTTCTCTTATTGGCATGTATCAACAAGTTACCTTAATTGACCTACTATTATAAATACTATGACTTCAAATAAACTTACCCTAACCACTGTAATCTTTCAATGTAATTTACCCAACCTATAATTACTCAACCAGAAACACATGCCATACCATGTAACATGTGACCTAAAATTTTCTAAGTGAAACACCTATTTCATAAAACACATACAAAAGTTGTTAATGGGTAATCTATGTGGGACAATTTATAAACAAACCTGCCGTTAACTAAAATGTGCATCTAATGATTCCGGTATTCATATTCACAACGCAATCGTCTCATTTGGGTCCACTGCTTATATCAATCGCTAAGCAACTTGTTGATAAATTTTCTCTTAATATCTTGACCCATATTAGCTATAGTTGCTATATTGGTAGCTCCCCACTCCCCAGTCCCAACGAAGATTGCATCAACAACTCATTACAAGCCACCTTCTCTGATATACCCAATCCTTATTAAGCAACAAAGACATGGTCCAACACCTATTGATGCAGGCATAAGCAACACCACATCATAAATTTCAAGGTAGACATAAATTAGAATGATTTAAGATTCCTTAGATAAATAGTCATAAAAAAGTAGAGTAACAACTCACGTGCCCTTACTTTGTTCATAATTGATAGCTTGCTACTTGTTCTTTCCTACACATTTATGATTCTTTTATTAACTTTTGGTAAACATTTTCTTGTTTCGTCTTTCCACCGGTTTAATGGGATCAACCTCATAATTGTGGTGGTAGGCTAATAAGGTTTGAATTTGTTTTGTTTTTCTACCTTTTGTTGTTAACCTAGCTTGTACTTGAGTTTAGCGTTTTAACATAGGGTCCTCCTTTTTATAAATAATACAAATCTAGCCCCTTAAACCTATGCTTGAAAAAGCCAATCCCCCCTTTGAATAAGCAATACAAATTTAAACCCTTTTATCAAAAATTGAAATTAAGCAAAAGGTTTTCTATATCCATAAATGAGTATGGTTTTGCGTATGTGGTTATACAAAATATTTTTACAATGTATGTAATACACACATTCATGGCAATAATATGGGATTTACTAGTAGGAGATTGAAGCTCATTAACGAAAAAGATTTTTGTTTACTTTAGGTTAGATTCTTTTAAAGAACGTTGGCGGTTAAACATATAATGCATAAAATTTTGTGTATATTTAATAAGAATTTGATATGATGATATATATATTTTGGAGTGTTCATACTTATATACATATATAAGTGTAATTGCATATAACACGCTTGTTTATAAAAGAAAAGGCAATGAGTAATGTAGCTCTAGCCCATGTTACGTTTTTGTTTTTCTTCTTCTGAAATCCCTTTATAGCTTATAACTAGAAATCATTCAAATTAATACGTTGCATTTTCTCCGTTGAACTTTTATAAGTATATCCTTCGGTTACCTGCCGAAATCCAAGTCAGGAAAACGTAGGGAAGTTAACTCCCAGTTAATTCTTTTAGCCGAAGTTTGGAATACCGGCCAGATATGAGCAATTTTATATATAATATATTTTAAATGTATTAGTGAAATACTATAAAAAAATTTCTTATATTTTACTTTTAACATTGAATTTTTATATCTAGCTAAGAGAGGCATTAGATATTCTACTTAGTAGATTTATTTATTTATTTATTTATCATAAACATTTATTAACTTTCAATTTATGCCTTAATTAATTATTTTTTGGCCGATTAAGCCTTAATGAATTTATTAGCATGTTTTGTAACAAAAAAAAAAAAGGATTTATTAGATTCCTTTTTTAACTAGAAATTACTTAATTAATTTGTTACAAGATAATTGCTTATATAAAGAAGGATTTAGATTCCTTTAGTATTGCATTCAAGAGCCTCAACTTGTATTGTTTATGCAAAGGATTAAATGGAATCCTATATTTACATATAGGCATGGTTCGGTTCCAAAACAAGAATCAAATCGAACCGAACTGATTAGCCAGTTCTAAAACTAGCTAAGAAACTGTCGGTTTTACGGTTCGTAGGCAGTTCTATGGCCTATAATCAGTTGGAACCGGTGGTTCCAACTGATTTCATTGAAAAAAATTAAAAAAATTATATTAAATATATAATTATTAATTTTTATACTAATAGTAAAATTTATTGCTTTTTACAGTATTTAATATGTTATTATCAATAACATAAATAAATATGACTTAAAGTTGTATATAATTTAGTCTTTATAAACTTCTCCTAAAAGCAAAATTTATTTCTTTAATAATGTAAGACTATTTTTTGTATTGTAATTTTCTTTTTATCCTCTAAAGTATTTTACAATCTCATACTACTAATTGTAATTAATATTGGTTGTGTTTGTATATAAATCAATACACATTCTAAATAAATTTTAAAAATTTTTGGTTAAATAATTTAACATATTTAGATCCAATAATTAACTATTTTGAGTTTGAAATTTATTTTATTAAAAACTAAAATTTATTAATTTTTTATTTTATTTGAAAAAAATTTAGTTCTGTATTCTAAAACCGAAACCAATAACTAGATCGGAATCATGAGAGACAATTTCAATTTTGATTCCCCACTTTTAAGAAGAGAAACCAACGTTCTGATTCCGATTTCAGTTCAGTTGAATTTTGAAACCATGCTTATATCTGCCTATACTTGTTGACTTAGTGTCTTTAGACATCCTTATATATGTTTACGTCAACAAATTTAATGCTAGGCATCCAACTTGGCCTGGCCACAACAGGTCTAACTATGGACCTGATTTTAAAATGCTAGTTTTGTTGTGGTTTTATTAACATATTTTGCCAAATGTTAAACATTATGTCGATGGAACCGTCTAGTCAACTGTATAATAAATAAAATAAATATAGTAATTGAAATATTAACTATTTTAATGATTCAATCACGGTTAGATATGATGTCAACTGTTACATAATAATAAAACTAATCCTGTCAAATTAATGATGCGATCATAAAATTTTTCTAGCAACTAATGGACAAGGGGCTCCAATTAAAAGTTATATGCGAATAGACTCCTGAAAGACAATAAATGCATTATATATACATTAGAAGAGCACACTAAGATCACCAGTGAATATTAATTAAGCTTTCCTTCACCAAGCTTGTGCGTTTAGTTTTTTATTTTTTAATTCGTAGATTTTGCTATATATATTTATTTATTATTTCTTCAACTTATTAGGACTCGCTTCGCTCGGATAATTTGCAAGAAAATGCCTTTTCCTTTTCCATATGTCAATTTCATAACCAAAGGGCCAAATTCAAATTATGCTTTGAAATTTGGCTAGGATCCTCCTATCTTCGCCGCATGAATTTCCAGAGAATACTCGGCTGTTCTCGATTGATCGAATCCCTTGTGGAGTTTTGCCTCTGATAATATCTTCATCACTGATAAGCGACGCGTGTCTTGGACTTGACGGATGATCATTGTCTTCTAGATTTTGGTTTTCGGACATGGTCAAATCGACGAACTTACGGCCAGCTCCAACAGGATATGTGCCCACTAGGCACTACTCGATATGAAACACCGAAACGAATATTCTCGATCCGTTTTTTTTTTTTTTTTTTAAATAAAACAACAACTTTTATTTATCATCCACTGCAACAAAATTAATCTTTAAAAATACAAATTTTACCATAAAAAATTACTAAAAGAAGCTTTATCTCTCTATATTAAACAAGAGATTATGATTTTTATGATAAAAATTTATTTTTATTAACAAATTTCATCTATTAAACTTAGTTTTCTTCTAATAATTTGACTATAAAATGCCATCTGAAATAACTATAAATAGATCGGATAATGACTCATTAGGATCTAATCTAGATTATAATATTCATTTAATCTAATAGCATTCATCTTTGTTTTAATTCGTAATTTAGATTTCTACCTCTTAGTAATCTATCTAATCGAAGGACTAATTTTCTTTTTTTCTTGTAAAATATTTTCTTTTTATTAAAAAGCTGTTGATACCTAATTTCAATTTAATAGATTTGATCATGATTATCGTCTATTTAATCATTGTTTCTTTGTGATGTTGTAATAGAGTGTCATTTTATCAATAAAATGGTTTATTGGCTCTTGAATTAAAAAGGTAAAAAAAACCCTCTAGAGTTTTAAAGCATGCTCATTTCTAAGTGGAATTTGTCATTCAAATATTGATAATCATTTTTAATCCAAAAATCATATTGCTTTATCAACCCTAAAGCCATAAATCCCGGGCTTCACATGACAGGCGTCAGAGAGATCCTCACCCCAGACCCCTTTTCATTGTTGGCGGTGGGTGAATCCCCACCATCAAATTATTTTTCATATTAAATGGAAGCAAATTGATCTGATAAGATTTAGACATGTTTTCAATTTCATTATCTTGATCAGATGCTGCAGGAGCAGTGTCCCTAGGGTAGAGTCCCTCCACTAAAGTCTAATGCAATTGGAACACTTTTCGAGATGGATCAGGTCATGCACGAATTATTCCACTATGCATTGTTTTTCATTCAAAGAGAGATTTCTCGTAGGGAAAATTATAAAACATCCTTAATCTTTCTTACATGATATAGTAGGCTCGCAAAAGGAAAAATAAAATAGGATTCAAGAATTTTATCTTTTGAGGTGACTTCAACCATGTTAATTTTTAATACGTCTAAGCTATAAGCATGTTATTTTATCATATTTTAGTTATTTTGATATTTTATTTTTATTATCTTTAAATAGATGTTTATCATGAAACAAATATAAATAAAAAACAGATAATTTTAGTCATAAAAAATTTTAATATTTCATATATAGATTAGGTACAAATAAAATATAATAAAAATTAGATAATCCAAACAAACTCGGTAAAATTGTTAAGAAATTGCATTAGGTAATGAAAAAAAGGTAAATATTGCAAATGGTATGTGAACTTCTTAAAATATGTAATTAAATATTTGAATTTTAAAATTGATCAATTTAGCACTTAAAGAATATTTTTGTGCATACTAATAATATCTCCATAATATTTATTAGCGTATCCGAAAAGTAATTTCAGATACCAAGTTGATCAATTCTAAATTTAGATACTAAATCGATCAATTTTAAAGTTCGAATACTAATTAAATGTTTTATCAAAGTTCAAATATCATTCGCGATACTTTTTCATAGCCTCAGAGTTTTATAAATCTAAGTTAAAAACAAATAAAACATCTGTTGTATACATTACCAATCATGGGCGCGGAATCTTTTAACTAAGTTCTTTAAGGATTCGTGGGTGCACACTTACTGTTTGATTTAGAGTATTACTGGCATGAAGGAGTGGAACAAATATATATATAATATATTTATGTATATATGTACATATATTACTTATTGATATAGGACGATTTCATTCAAATATTCTAAACATTTGAACAAAATGCAGAACAAGAAATAGAATGAACCATTTCCTCTTAACTAAGATTGGAAAGAAGTAAAATACTCTATTTTCTTATATTATTTGAAATTCTCACTCTTGTGTGTTATGAATCGTGACTTCTTTTTTTGAACATAAGGGACATTTTATAAATACATAACCAGTATCAAATACACCATCCGGGGGATCAAAACCCGACATAAAATTGATATCTAATAGGGTTAACTTTAGGAGAAGGGAGGGAGGTTAAACCACCAATCCATCGGACACGTCCCTTTCCTAGTACAAGTAGCTACCCAATCAGCAACTCTATTTGCTTTTCTAGAAACAAAGGAGATAATGGGCTTGTCATCGATACTATCAAGAATTCCTTTTATATTTTGCAGAATAGGCCTAGTAGCCCAATGGGCCTTTCCATCCTGATCTCCATAGCTCTGGACCACCGAGAGACAATCGGACTCAACCATGAAATTTGACCATCCATTGTCTACTGCCAAACGAAGACCTAGCTGGACAGCCCTGCATTCTACCTCCTCCACATTATGTTTTCAATTTCATTATCTTGATCAGATGCTGCAGGAGCAGTGTCCCTAGGGTAGAGCCCCTCCACTAAAGTCTAATGCAATTGGAACACTTTTCGAGATGGATCAGGTCATGAACGAATTATTCCACTATGCATTGTTTTTCATTCAAAGAGAGATTTCTCAGTAGGGAAAATTAGAAAACACCCTTAATCTTTCTTACATGATATAGTAGGCTCGCAAAAGGAAAAATAAAATAGGATTCAAGAATTTTATCTTTTGAGGTGACTTCAACCATGTTAATTTCTTTGTACGTCTAAGCTATAGGCATGTTTATTTTATCATATTCTAGTTATTTTGATATTTTATTTTTATTATCTTTAAATAGATGTTTATCATGAAATAAATATAAATAAAAAACAATAATTTTAGTTATAAAAAAATTAATAATTTCATATACAGATTAGTTACAAATAAAATATAAATAAAAATTAGATAATCCAAACAACCTCTACAAAATTGTTAAGAAATTGCATTAGGTAATGAAGAAAATGGTAAATATTGCAAATGGTATGTGAACTTTCGTAAAATATGTAATTAAATATTTGAATTTTAAAATCGATCAATTTAGAAATTAAAGAATATTTTTGTGCATACTAATAATATCTCCATAATATTTATTAACGTATCCGAAAAGTAATTTCAGATACCAAGTTGATCAATTTCTAAATTTAGATATTAAATCGATCAATTTTAAAGTTCGAATACCTAATTAAATATTTTATGAAAGTTCAGATATCATTCGTGATACTTTTTCAAGCCCTCAGAGTTTTATAAATCTAAGTTAAAAACAAATAAAACATCTGTTGTATACATTACCAATCATGGGCGCGGAATCTTTTAACTAAGTACTTTAAGGATTCATGGGTGCACACTTACTGTTTGATTTAGAGTATTACTGGCATCAAGAAGTGGAACAAATATATATATTTATGTATATATGTACACATATTACTTATGGATATAGGACGATTTCATTCCAATATTCTAAGTAACATTTGAACAAAATGCAGAACAAGAAATAGAATGAACCATTTCCTCTTAACTAAGATTGGAAAGAAGTAAAATACTCTATTTTCTTATATTATTTGAAATTCTCACTCGTGTGCTATGAATCGTGACTTTATCTAGGCAAAATGTGTTGAACTGGAAGTTTCAAATTAGAAACCAATGAGAAAATCAATTGATTAATTACATCAGGGTTATAGAAGAGTTAATCGCTTAATTCTCATAACAAGTTAGTGATGTGATGTCTTTGATACTTACAAAAATATGTGTTTGTGTTTTGTGCTTGTATATGTTTGTGAAGTTGCGCAAGACCATATTGCGTAGTAGCTAGCATCAAAATGTAAGGCATGACGATCAAACACTAGTGGTCATGCGTTTGAATATGAAGAGTCACTATTCTGACAGTAGCCACATTTCACATTATTAGATTGCTTCTAACCATGTGTGAAGTGCTTAGAGTCTAGACACTTTGACAGAATGCTAAAACAATAGGTGCATTTTGTGCAAGTAAGATGTACATGATAATAAAATCAAAAGAAGACAGCTAAGATTTCCAGGCATTGTCCAAACAATAGTAGATGGCGTATGAATGTCAACCTTTAGAAAACTAGATGCTGGAGCATCTAACGCAATGGCAACTATGGAAGAAAATAAACAACGACCAAATTTCTTAAAGGCTTTGTTAATAAGGGTTAGAGGATAAATTTTGAAAGTTAGGTCGAGCTCATTGAGTGGCAATTAATCTCTTCTACTACTCTCCTTATTAAATTTGTTCCTTGTACTTTATTTTGCTTATTGTCTTGTGAGAAGAGTTAAGTAGTTCCATTGAGTTTATTTTGCAAACATATTGAATAAACTACTCTAAGTTAAATTGAGTGATTCCACTAGAGTGTAAGTCGTGCCTTAAGTGTCTATTGTGTATTATAATAAAGCATAACTTGAATGGTTGTTTGTGAAGGTTTTTGTGTCGTGTTTTATGTGTAGCTCCAAGTAAGTAAATATTTAGTGTTATGTAAAGTGGTGTATGAAGTTCGTCATTGGAGACATTTGGTGTTCATGGAGAGTAGGAAGTGGTACAAACTTCACATTAAATATGAGTTTGTTAACCCTTCTATCTGTATTCATTGCATTAGCTTTAACTTGCTCATATCTTTGTTTTTCATAGTCATGCATTAAGATTGAAAATGAAATCTTTTTTTTTTTTCCATTAACTCAATTATCCCCCCTTTTGATTTTAGCATAGAGCAATATTATTCAATTAGTATTAGAGTTAGTCTCTAATTGTTTACTTAACCACATATTGTAGTAACAATCATGGCTTTAAATGTCACACCCCACAGTTCACCGCAGCTTGTGTGGCCGACGTGATTCCAAAACCGTAGCCCCATAGGCACTGACTTTGGGAGATCACCGCAGCGAGTTCCATTATCAGCACAAGAAAGTATTATTACTCCCAAGCACCAGCTGTAGGCTCAATTGGTTAGAAGCGAGGTCATGGAAGACTACAGCTGGGGTCAACTTTGCTTGGGGGTAATAATACCTTCTTGTGCTGATAAGGAAACTCACTACGGTGATATCCCGAAGTCAGTACCTATAGGGTAGTGGTCCTGGCATTACGTCAGCCACATAAGTTGTGGTGAACTATGGGGCGTGACATAAAAAAGGCACCTTTTTATGTCATGACTCCACCCACCCCTGCAGGCGGTGGTGCATCGGACTACCCTTTAGTATATCGAGCCAGATAGCCGACTAGGCTGCCATGAGTGGGGACACTCCAGCCTCCGCCGGTAGAGTCCCTTGAGGCAACTCCTGCAGGCATAGTCATGGGTTCAATCACATAAGGCTGCAGCTAGAGTCAACTCTGCTTGGGGGTAACAATACCTTCTTGTTCTTATAAGGGAACTTGATGCGGTGATCTCCCGAAGTCAATGCTTGTGGGACTGTAGTCCTGGCATCACGTTGGCCACATAAGCTGCGGTGAACTATGGGGTGTGACATTAAATATGCTAGAATTCTTAGAAGGGCAAGCTATAATTAGACCGCTTCTTTTAATCAGTAATAGTTATGATTATTAAAAATGTAGAACAAAGATATTTTTGAAAGTTTAAGATAGATTATTAAGGGGTAGAAGGGTCTAAGAAGTACTTAATCACCTAAAGTGTGATGGCCAAAGAAAGTAAAGAGGTGTCACATGAGTTGACAGTTGTTGTAACTACCTAGGAATAATAGAGGCTCATGGATATGTGCAGTAGAGTTGATAGCTTGGAGACATGAGTGATTTGGAAAAGATTTATTCGGATAAGCTACATTGCTAGTTTTATTAAAGTACATGAAGAGATACACTAATTTATGGCTTGTTTTGGCGTTTGATAGTTTCTATTTTATGCTTTCTTATTGTCTAATTTATTTCTTGTTTTATACATTAATTATTAAGCTATTGTAAACTATGTGTACATACACTATGAAATGTATTGGTAAGAGAAAAAACATCATAAGGACTTGTCCAAGAAATTATGTACCTTAGCTTATATGAGAATCATTATACCATCACTATTAGATAATAATGGATTGATTCAAACTTATCCTTGTTTTAATATCTGTTATAAACGGATATGAAAAATAATGGTAAAGAAAAATAAAGCTTATATACAGATTTACGTAGAAAACCCTTGACGAGAAAAATTACATATAGAGGAGAAGAATTCACTATATGTTGAAGAAGGAGCATAAAACTCTGCTTCAGTAGTAAACAAAGCAACCTTGGTTTGCCAAGTAACTTTCCAACTAATAGCATAACCTCCAATAGTAAAGATATACCCTGTGAGAGATCTTCTTCTATCCAGGTCTTTGGCGAAATCAGAATCAACAAATCAATAATTTCATCTGTAACCTTGCCAAATTGTAAACAAACATTAGTAGTACCTTTTAAGTATCTAAAAATCCACTCAACTGCTCTCATGTGTTTCTTACTAGGATTTGCCATATATCTACTGACTACACTGACTGCATATGACAAATCTTGATGTGTACAAATATAGCATACATAAGAGAGATCCCACTATATTAGAATATGGAACTCGTGATATATAGTTAACATCTTCATCTGAATGTGGAGGAAAGGTAGACGAGCATTTGAATTGAGCTGCTAAAGGAGTACTAACAGGTTTAGCATTCTGCATATTGAACCTATTAAGACCTTTTTCAATATACTTCTTTTGACTTAGGTACAATTTACCTGCTTTTCTTTCTGTCATAATCTCCATCCTAAGGATCTTCTTTGCTGAACCCAAGTCTTTCATCTCAAACTCTTCACTTAATTAAGCTTTAATTTTTCTAATCTCTCCTCTATTCTTGGTTGCTATCAACATATTATCAATATACAAGTGCAGATATACTAATAACCCATCACTACACTTCTTAAAATAAACACAACTATCAAAATTTCTTCTTTTGAAATAATGAGTAGTCGTGAATGAGTCAAACCTCTTGTACCACTGTTTAGGTGACTACTTCAGGCCATAAAGAGACTTTTTCAACAAGCAAACATAGTCTTCTTTACCTGAGACTACAAAACCCTTTAGCTATTGCATGTAGATGTCTTCATCAAGTTTTCCATGTAAGAAGGTTGTCTTCATATCTAACTATTTAAGCTCAAGATCTTGCATCGCTATAATACCAAGCAAGGCTCGAATCGAACTGTGCTTTAAGACAAGAGAAAACATATTAATAAAATCTACACGTGGAACCTAACTGTAGCCTTTTGCAATGAGTCTCACTTAGTATCTAGGTTCTTCAACCTTTGATGTTCCTTTTTCTTGAATACCCATTTGCAATAAACAGTTTACTTACATTTAAGGAGTTTTACTAAATCCCATGTACTATTTTTATGAAAGGATTGCATCTCTTCATGCATAGCAATCATCCACTTACTATAATCATCACAACTAACTGTTTTTAAGTAAGTAGAGAGCTCCATATTGGAATCAATGCCTTCTACTACATTTAAAGCATAAGCAACAAGATCAGCCTTAACATATATCCATGGTGGTCTAACTTCTCTCTTAGGCCTTTCTCTAGCAATTGAATATTGTATTGGTGGTGGTGGTAAAGAAATAGCATCACCCTATGTCTGTGATCTAGGCTGAGAAGTAGGCTTTGGTGTAGAACCTGCACTAATCTCAAACTATACATGCATGCTTGATTTCTACTTGACTTTATCAGATGCAGTACTAGAAGATAAGTCATATAACATAGCAATTTCATAAATAATAACATTACTACTAATTATGACTTTTTTCAATTCTGAATACGACAACTTTATATATTGACACCATACTTATAACTAAGAAACATACACTTTATAGATTTAGGCTCAAGTTTCCCATTATCAACATGAGCATATGTAGGACACCCAAAAACTTTTAAATTTGAATAATTAACAGGAGCACTAGACCATATCTCATGTGGAGTCTTTTTCTCAATAGAAGTCGAAGGAGATTAATTAATTAGAAAGCATGTTGTAGAAGCTGCTTCAGCCCAAAATGACTTTGGCAAATGTGCATTTGAAAGCATACATCGAACTTTATCCATCATTGTTCTATTTATCCGTTTTGCCACACCATTTTGTTGTGGAGTACCGAGAACTGTCAAATGCCTAACAATACCTTCTGACTTGCATAAATCACTAATTTTATTAGAACAAAACTCCAAGCTATTGTCAGTGCAAAGATGTTTTACCTAATTCCCTGTCTGTTTCTCAACCATACTGGCTTCACTCAAATGCCTTAAATGCATGTGACAGAGTCTAATAGCATCATCATCTGACAAGGAAGAAGAAACGATGACTATATCACTTGCAACAACAGAACCTTGCAAAACATATAAATTAGCATTCTTTTTCTACCCCTTCATCACCACAAGGTATTCAAAGAAATCAAATTTCTTTTCAAATTAGGCATTCGTCTCACATCACCAAGTGTCCTGACAATACCATCAAACATTTTAATTTTAATTGTTCCAATACCTGCAACCTTGCAAGAAATATTATTTCTCATCAAAACAGCATCTTTAGAAACTTTTTTCATATGTTGAAAACCAGTCTTCATTGGGACACATATGAAAAGTACAACCGGAATCAAGAATCCACTCCTCACTTATTTAAGGATCATCATTAGATACAATAAGAAGTTCTCCACTACTGTGGTCTTCAACTACATTAGCTTCACTGGATTTTTCAAGTTGTTTTAAATTTTGATTTGCAACAGCTCTCTTGTTCTTATTCTGTAACTTATAACACTCTAACTTGATGTGCCCTTTTTTCTTGTAATACCTACGAATTTTATCTTTATTTATGGACTTTGATCTGCCTCTTGAATTTCCACTAGAATTTTGTTTTTGATTCCTACCACAAATAACTAGGCTCTTAGCCTGAGATTCGGATCTAATCACAAGATGCTTCATCTTCTCAAAAGAGCCTAAAGCTTCATAAACTTCATCAATGGTAAGTAATATTCTAGGGACCCACTTCCGTTAAACAGTGAGAATATAGTCGTTGCTTCAGATGTAACTTGTTGATCAAGCTTTTTGTCATATACAACTACTCCAATTTCAACTATAATACAACAGTTGTCTTATCCTTCAACACATCCTGCAATATTTGATTCGATAAATGTAGATGAATTTGAGAAAGGGTTTTTCTGTCCTTACATTGTTTTTCTTCTGGTGACCATGACGAAGGCATCTTCTCAAACCTTAACAACGCATCATCTAAATTTATCTATGCAAGAATCGCTCACATCTTGATTTACCATAACAAGAATCTGGTGTTGCGATTTAACAACGAAATATCATATTTCATGGTTTCCATCATAGAGGATAAACAAAACCTTCGCCTGTAATACTAGATTGTTATAAACGGAAATGAAAAATAATGGCAAAGAAAATAAAGCACATACATAGATTTACATGGAAAAATTTTTATGGGAAAAACCACGGGTAAAGAAGAAGAATTCACTATATGTTAAAGAAGGAGTATAAAGCTAAGAATACAAAATGATCTAATAATTTCGTAACCCTAACAAAACACGTATATATCTGATACACAATGAAAGGGTGAAATGCCATGTAAGCCAGCTCAAGGCTGACAGCCATTATCTCAATGCTTCATCTTAACGCCGGCCTAAAGCCGGCGGTATACCCAACTAGGCCGGTGGCGCAAGTGCCAGCCTAGCTTAAATGTTAGCTATGGAAATTAATTCAAAACTACCTCAAGGCCAACGATATATTAGTTAAGGCTGGCAGCCTTGACTCAAAAGTTGGCAACTTCCATTGGAGTTGGGTCATACATCCAACACTATCCATGACAAAAAATCCTAATTTATAATTTAAGATATTGCTAACAAATTATAGGTTTACAAACTAAATTATATTGTTGAAAGGAAACTTATTTCCTTATATTATCTTTTCTTTACATTCTAATACCTAATTCTCAGCCTATAATTGTACTATCCAAGAGCTTTTCTTTTATAATTTTCATATGAAACTACTTATATATGTGTAAAAAGGTTTTAAATTATATATAATTATTATTATTTATTTGGGCTTAACCCTCAAGCTGAGTAGTGAAGACCAACAAGTTTAGTTTCTTTATTAGGATGACTTGGGAGATTTGGTTTAATGGGCTTGGAATATGAATCGTTGGACTAGTCCACCGCATCCAATCTTTCTTAGGCGAGCTCATGCATGCAGGAAGATGATTATCAACCTTGACCTATAATTAGCTCATTCATAATAAGCATGACATAAGTCTTACTTTATCTCATCCATCAATCATTAGGATAATCTTATGATTGTTATCCACTCCAAGTACTTATAATTATTCGAATATTCCTCCTCATTTACAAGTTTTGGAGAGAGAAAGCAAACAATATTTCGTAGAGAAAATTCTACTTTGAAGAATTAAGACTACTTTTACTCCAATGATTTAATAACTACAAGGCTGACGTGTGAGATCCGCTGAAGCTCTTATCTCTCACTTGTGTATTTAAGATACTGAAACTACATGTTTACCGTCTTCGTCATCCTCTCCAAGTCATCCTATTAAGTGTCATTTCCTTATTAATACTTTGATGTCACCTTCAAGGCACGAGATCTATATAATGTGTATGATTACCTAAAAAATAACCTTGCATCTATAATATGTTAAAATGTTTTTTTTTTTTTTTTTTTGTAATTGACCAATAGTAAATGAAACTTAGGCCTTTGAAAAGATTTCAAATTCAATTTACATTTGAAATTAATGTTTGAAAAAGCTTCTTGAGTGATACTACAGTAAAATCTTTAGTAGGAGGAGAATTATTTATAAGATAGCATACCAAGATTTTTCAATATATTTATTAAGAAAAATACATAAAGAGCTTCTTTTTTATAATAATTACATCTTTCAAATAAGTTGTTAATGGCATGGGTGTTCCGGCCTTCCAGATATGTGAGTTCTTAAAAATTGATCCGGGTGTCTGTCATGTTTAAACATATTATCAACAAAAACTTATAGGGAAGTTCCAGGTTCAGTATGGTTGAGCCCACCCGCAGGGGACCTCAATAGTTAACGTGGAGATATGAATTTGACGTAGACATTTTTGGAATAAGTTATCGTCATATCGGGCATATGCATTTATTCAAAGTGAAGGTGTTAAGATGAAGACAAGAGTCCAACCAAACTCGACAATGTTTGTAGCTAGCAAATGTTCACATCACGTCCAAATTCAAACAAAGTTACGTCGCTTTCTGAAGCTAACAACCATCATCATTCTTTTAATGGCTCGTATATCAGTTTCCTTGATCATGTTGTTATATTTTTGAATAACGTGCCTCTCAGATCTCCTCTTGTCATGTATTACCTCATAAAAGTTTGTGTATGGCATGGATCATCTGATTATAAGGATATGAATTGAGGTAATAACAGTGGTCAAACTCTATCCTGATAAATAAATTTTAAGATAAACACTTACTATTCTTATACTTAACAAGTACAAAATCCTTTTCTGGTTTTGGGAAAAACTTGAGAATTTATTCCTTTCGTTTGGTGATATATAAATCATAGAATGAGACGAAAATAATATTCTTATTCAAGAACCTAAATTACTATTAACAATAATATTCTTATTTGGCCTTCCATCCACCATCATATATCTGTCCTTACTATTACTACCATCGCCACAATCATTACTGCCACCAACATTACCGCCACCAACATTACCATAATTACTGCCATTATAAATACAACATAAAAACCAAGTCGCCATCATTATTACAATCATACCATCTCTATCGATACAATACTTTGATCATGCCACCACCATCATCAATAGTTCGGTGGAATTATAGTGGAGGATAATGGCATATCAAGTGCTTGTTCTGTCAATTTTTAGAATTTAGTTTCTCATCTTTAGATTTTGATAAACTTTTAAAGTATGTGCGATTTAGTATCTCTATTAAATAATATTACATAGACTTTTATTTTGATGACAAGATAATGATAAACCAAATGCCTATAATTTTAATTTTTAACATTTTAGTATCACACGTTTAGATTTTAACAATTTTTTTCCAAACATCTGTTATTTTGTCCTCCAAATAAACGTTCATCAAATATTATTTAATAGAGGTATTAAACCGCACATACTTTAAAAATATAGACACTAATTTGCTAAAAACTAAAAATAAGAACTAAATTGCTAAAAATTAAAAATATGAGCACTTGACATGCCTTTGTCCCATTGTAGTAGTGATGATGATTGCAATAGTGACAACTATGGGTAGTGATGGAATGAAAAAAATATATTTAACATAAATAGATGATAATTTCAATAGCATAACTATCAAAATTGCGATCCTATAGTGTGTATACAGGCATAATAAACAATACATGGTATTACTAAAAGAAAATTATACTATACTTAATGTACCAAACAACATACATTAAACTTGTGCTATGCTTTTATTCTTGCATTGTATTATCCTATTCCCTATTTTGTTTGTTTTGTTTTATATTTGGAACCACTTTACCTTATTTTTAACTATAGATGTATAAACTCTGATACATTAAGTCTGAAATCAGTACATATCTATCCCAAATTCCAAGCCAATTGCTACTTCCTTCTATCATCTTTCGACCGTAGAGATATCGTTATTTGGAAGGATAAGAAATGCTCATACTGATTAATAATTGGGCACAGAGCCCTTGGAATATAGATGGACACACCCTAATAGAAATAACAAAACTTTATCTTATCTGACCAAAAAGTATATGCTTCGCTTTCTTGGATCCTAACCCCATAGTTGTCCGTATTCTTTCTCTCTCTCTCTCTTTCTTTGTGTAGTTCAATGTATTTTATATAATAATCTGTTATCAAGAAGGCATGAATAAAGAGACATGTTGAGCACTGTAAGAACAGGGTTCGTCAATTGGATAAAAAGAATCCAAGTGAAAGAGATCTTGCTGTTGGGTGCATTTTACATTGCCCGATATCAGAACCTGCACCACCTTATCCTATCTTCCCCACATCCTATTTATTTATAACATTGATGCCATAAAATAATGATTAAAATTGTTCTCCGTTATCATATTGTAAGAAGATAAATAAATAATATAATATAATATAATATAATATAAAAGCTCTTCTCTCTCTTTCTCAGGACACACGATAGGCTCAACCCAGTGCTGGTGAATATCTGAATTTGTACCATATTAAACTTGGGGGAAAAATACTGTATTGTGGGGCAAGGCAACCAAATTGGTGGTGATGGGACAACCCAACCATCCCGCCAAGCTGGTGGTGATGTATGTGGTCTGGCTAACAAGCTAAGTATTTGGATTTTATTTAATTTAATACATTAATTCCTTTTAAAAGCCCTCATTTTCTTTATAAGTGTATATTCACCACAATTAATTGCGGGGAAAAATGCATGTCTGCTAACTCTATAAGGAAAGTTACACGAATATAAATTACATAAAAATTATCGCATATAGGTTATGTAATTTCATATTTTTCTTAACGAATCGCATAAATAAAATGCTATTTAGTAAGAGATCTATAATGCTAAATCCCACATTTAAAAAGTGATTTAATATATTTATATATGAATCGCATGTTGTATATGGATTCATGTTTTATACATGAGTGACATTTAGCACATGCAATTCGTGCTTATACATAAATCGCATGTAGTATAAAAACATGAATCACATGTGCTGTATGTAATTTCGTATTAGTATTTTAGTAATTTTTGTATAATTTTTATTTTTATACTTTTTATTTGATTGGGTCAGTAATCATACAATTTCTTCATAAATTTACTCTTCTAAATATAGCGATGTCTTAATAAATTATCTTCTTCTTCTTTTTTTTTTTTTTTTTTTTTTTTGCTATCTTAATAAATCTATCTAACCAGAATTGATTGGGGGGAAATTCCTTAAAAAGCGTGCATGAATACTTGAATAAATAAGTATACTATTATTCAAATTTATCATTTGGACTAGTTTAGTAGAAATAAAAAGGGAAGTATAATCAATCTTAACTTTCCTCAACTAACATCTAGCAAGTTTTCGAAAGAGAAGAACGGGAGAGGAAAAAAAAAAAAAAGTAGACCTTTTCTCTCAAGGATTATAATGTGAATTTTTCTTCCCCCGTTTTTTGTTTTATTTCTCTGTATGAACATTATAAGGTGATAGCATGCAGCTCATGCTTCTAAAAGTGTAAAATCTTAAGTCGCACTTTAATTGATGGTTTTCCATTCCATCCTCTATATTGATTTCAATTTCAATTTTATAAACTTTTATTTAGGTGTAGTATACCAACCTTTGGTCATGGATATCTATTATATATCACTTGATCTTCTTTCTTATATATTACTTTAACTTTCTTCAAATATGTCCATGAATATTAGTTTACTTCCTTTATTTCTTCTCGAATATTGCTTGATAAAGTTCCCCTAAGTGTTTGATGATGTGTTATCCAAATATATTCATTTGTAGTGTTGGGTCTTCATATCTTCAGACTTATGTATTTACCTATTTATCAATATCTATTACACTAACTTCTTCAAATCTTCTATTCTCTCATGAGTTTGTTGAAGCTTTCTAGATGCCTCCAAAGTACTCTTTGTGATCATCTGAAATTCTTTATCGTGCATTTGAGCATTTTGCATTTTTCGGCCTTTATGGATCTAACTTTGACATTTATATTTTAATCTTCATTTTTTGGATTCTTCTTTGAGATCACTTTTTTTTGCACACTCATATAAATAGCTTCAATAGTAACTTTTAAAATGTTATCTTATCATCAAAACGTGATAGAAGACTTCAATGTTAATGGTAACATCTCATTTTTTTTCCCTTGAAAAGGAAAAAAAAAAAAAGAAAAAGAAGAATCTTATTAAGGTGACCATGGTGCCTAAAATCCTTGACCTAACTTATAAAAATTGATGATTTTTTTGCATGACTAAAAACAATACCTGTGAAAGTTTAGGAACCCAAATTGTTCGGTTATTCTCCACAATCATATGATTACATCTCAAATGTTATTCCCTAAGGGCTCATCCGAGTCAAGTCTAGCCAAGCCAAATCGAGTTTTTGAAGACTTTAAGTTAACTTATTTAAAATCATAGAACTTGAGCTCAAAATAAGCTTTTTATTGAGCCCAAAAATTAAACTCAAGTACAACTTATTTTGATAAATGAACTTTAGGGTTTGTTTGTTTGATAGCATATTACAGATGTAGACTTTTTTTCAAACATTTTTCTAACATATTATTTATCAAGAAATAGATATGGATAAAAAATAGTTGGTAGTTCTCATTAAAAGATCAAATAGATTAAATATAGATAAAATGTAGATGCACATAAATATATTTACATATATCGTTTCGATATAGACACTGATAAAAAATAGACCATCCAGACAGACCCTTATTTTGAGGTCAAACCAAGCCAAAATTTTTATCAAACCTAAAATAAGATTTATTTCGAACTCAAGTTTGACTCATTTTTGTTTGATTTTTCTATATTGTAATTAAGTCTTGGTTTTAATTATATATCCATGTAAAAAATATCATATTAATATATATGTGTGTATGTGTGTGTGTGTTCGCGTGTGTATATTAAATATAGCTCACAAACTTTATGACAACCTATCCACAACCTGTTTACAAGCCTACTTTCGAGTCGGCTTGAGAGCTTCAATCAAAGCCAAGCTCGGTGTGTTTAGTTAAACAAGCTTTGTTTTAAGCCAAGCTCCACTTATTCACTAATCGAGCTTAAGCCAAACCGAGCTCAAATAGCTCACTATCAATTTAGCTTGTTTATTGCCATATTATCCAATTAAAAAAATTGAAAATTTATAACATGGCCTTAAATATCTAAAATCCATGATCCATATTACAGTCTTGCATGACTATGGGTTATGCAACTTAGCTTCAAGGAACAACCATTTCATCATAAGTTGGTTAATTATGAGGATTTTGCTCATTATATTGCTACCTACCAACAAAAAACATACGCAATTAAAAAAGGAAAAAAGAGGACTAATAAATAACTTTCCTTTGCTCACTTTATCAACCAATATAGTGCTCACAATGTGAGATTGAAGTGACAACTTCCCTTTATACTATATTATAAGAAGAATGTTTAAATATATGATAAGATTGCTAAAGCTAGTCAATCTTGCTATGGGTGTTTCAACCGATTTAGGAGAAGCATTGGGATGATGATACGTATATAGATATCATTGGAGAAGAAGAATAGGGGAACTCAATGTCTCAAGTGCACACGAAATAGCATATCAAACCCGATGTTCTTAATCATTCTTAATTAAATTGTTGCTTTGATATCTCTATTGAGCTATTTCAACAAAGTTTTGCATTTTTTTTTTTTTTAGTTAACTAATACTTTGAATATCTCAAATGAGGAGAGCATTCTTTTATTTATAAAGTTCGGAGGTTGATCATGACTATCAGATAGTTTCAAGATGGATGGTTGAGATTGAAGATTGTAATGACCATCAGATTGCTCCTAGTGGCTAAGATTGCAATGACCATTGGATATGGGTTTGAAGAAGTTCAAAAGGCTCTTAAAAAATAAAAAGAGGCTCAATATCTTTATAATAGAGTCTACTTTAATACAATAGGCTTAAGACATATTTTAGTCTACATAAGCTCTTTTAAATTCAAATAAAGTTCAAACAAGCTTGGAAATATCTTTTTATGTCCATTTTTCACAACAAGAGAACCAACTATAAGGTCAAGAGTAGAGAAAATTGGTTTAACAATCTATATTTCAAGCATGCTAAGTTACATCTCCATTTACTAACCTGAAAAATCGATTTGTGGTATTCAAGTTGCCCATTGACCCAATTGTCAAAATGACTACAATTACCATAGATATAATATAAGTACTTTTTTTTTAGGCCGGTAATAATATGAGTACTTAGGGAGCTCATTTTCCCATGTTTGTTGCCCCCTCTGTACAATATTACATTTTATCCTATACTTGAACATTCACTACATTTTACCCTATGCTTTTACATTTGCTTCTTTTCTTAGTATTAACCCGCTAATTTAGACTTTTATTTTCTAAACACCAACTTGTGTACGTTTTGTAACTGTCATCCATTGATCAAATTCTCTATGTCGTTTTTTTTCTTTTTTTCATTTTCTTTTGCCTGTGTTCCCCCTTTAAATAGTCGTTGCTTTTAATAAGAAAACGCATGAGACATAATACGGCATTTAACATTGATGGGAACGTTAATTAGTACATAACTTAGACTAGGAGAATCGGTGCGACAGCTCTTGCACGTTCCTGACCCTACACTTGGCCCAATAAGTATTTTCGGCTCATATCAAACATCGTGTCCAATGACGATAGGGCTGGGCCGATCCCATAACACCAAAGTTGAACTGTTCTATGTGGCTGGGAGATGGTCCACTACATTTCTAATTCCCGCAATAGGAGTCCGCCACTTTGCAATAATTATAGTAATATTATACATATATATGTAACGTTTGCAATATTCAAATACGTTTTGAAGTAAATTATATATATTTATGTATTGGGATAGCAGATATCTTTTTTCTTCCATTTATTTTTATTTTTTTTAGTCTATTATATTATTTAGAGTAAATATCACAAATGATCATTGAACACTACAAGAAAAATAGGTTTTAAAATCAAAATTTTCTCAAAACATAAAAATTTATTGCAAAAATCATTATCACCAACTCTATCCATAGAAATATAAGCTATTTTACCAATTTTTCATCGCAGAATATTTATTTTTAAAGGTTAATCTTTAGTGCTAAACATTACATATTTTTATAATTAATTATATGAATTTAAAAGGTTTCACTATTTATGAACTTTTTGCGTTCGTTTATAATATCAGAAATAATTTTATTTAGATAAGTACATGTAAAATGGACAAAAAACCATATTGATAATTTTAAGTTTTTAATTTTAATTAATTATAAACATAAGTAAAGTTTATTTATCAAATATAAATATAACATTTACCCTATGTTTTAGGGTAGCAAAGTATGAGCATCCACCTCAATTTATTTTTATATAATTCTCAATATTCACTTTGATTTAGACATAGGTACAGTTTGATTTCGAACCAGAAACCGAATGGAAACTATCACTGAAGGTTCTAGAATCGGAACTAAATCGATGGACCCGTTCCAGAACTAACTACAAAACCACTAGTTTCATGGATCCTAGATGGTTCTTTTGCTTAGAACTAGTAGAATAGGTGGTTCCGCCCGATTCCATTGAAAAAACTAAAAAAAAATATTAAATATATAATTATTAATATTTAAATTATTTCATATAAATAGTAAAATTTATTATTTATTTACAATATTTAATATGTTATTATCAACAATATAAATAAACATGTCTTAAAATTATATATAATTAGTTTAAATTAATTTCTTCTAAAAGAAAATTTCATTTCCTTATTAATGTGAAACTATTTTTTGCATTGTAATTTTTTTTTATCCTCTAGAATATTGATAAGGGCACATTATACTCATTTTTATTGAGCGAATTATGATTAATTATTATTGATTTTATAGGAATTATAAGGAAATGGTACCAAATTATGTTTATTGTGATATTTCAAGTTTTTGAAGACTTAGAGTAAAAAGACGAGCAATTTAGAGGAGTTTTATGCAATTGAAGGAAATTTGAATAATCTAGGCTGGCCAAGTGAAGATTTAAAGCAAATCAGCCAATCCTAGAATGAAAGCTACCAGCCTACAATTTACACCGGCCATTTAAGCCACCGGCCTACAGTTTACATCGACTATTTAAGCCATCGTCCTATAATCAGTCGGAAGCCCTCATTTTTTTATCCTATAAATATTCCTTGTGTTGATGATTAAGGTCTCTTTTTGGCTATTTTGGAGAGAAAAGAAAACAGAGAGAATATGACGTAGCTTAGTTCTTCTTTTTCTTTAGCTTTTTCTTTAATTTTCTTGAGGATTTCACACCAAGATCAAGTAAGCAACACTATTTGTACTTGGATTTAAGGATGGGATTCTGCTGTCATGGTGATTCCATTCTTTTTATTATGTCCATTTTATGGATGGTGTTTGATGCTTATTCCTTTTGCACTTACTAAGGTTTTAAGTTGATGTTTGGTAAAATTTGTTGGTGTTCGCTATTATCCATTGATTATTGCTTGTGGTTAGTTTACTAGTTTGATTTCACCGAGCATGTATTTTGAGTTATACTTAGAATACATGTTAGATTAGGAATGAGTTCTAGAAAATTTTTTCTAATCAAGTCTATGAGTCTCTAACCTGGATGAAAAATCACATAGACATATGGGTTTTGATTCAATTAGGGTTTAAGGATTTAAAAAGGATTAGTCGATTAGTCACTTTTCTAAAATATGAAAAATTGACTGCTTAATCTTGAGTAATTACTCACTTTAAGAAAAGGGGTTTTTACTTGGTACTTTATTGATTGAAAATCCAAATCCACTATCAAGTTGGTTTTGCAAACATGATTTTATTGGGTAGCATACATTCAATTAATTCACGAATATTTAGGATTTAAACTGAATTCATTTTAGGTGTTGGAATTCCCAAAATCTTCAAAGAGTAGTCTAGCTATTATTTTTAGAAAATCTTAAAAGTCAAACTAATAGGTTTGTCTAGCTACAATTGGGGCTAATATAATTGAGAGTCAACCCTCATTCCCTATGAATTTTGTGCTTTTGAAAGGAGTTTAAAAACAAGTGTATCAAATATGCAATCCCATATTACTAACTACAATTTATATTAGATGTGTTTGTATACAAATAAATATGTATTCTAAACAAATTTTTTTAAAAATTAGTTAAATAGTTTAATACTTTTAGATCCAATTATAATTTTGAGTTTAAAATTTATTTTATTAAAACTAAAAAATCATTTATTTATTTATCTTTTATTTGAAAAAAAAAATTCTACAATTCTAAAACCGGAACTGAGAACCGACGCTTCAATGGAATCGGACCGAAACGTGGGAGACGGTTCTTATTCCGGTTCCTCAATTTCAAGACCTAGAACCAACAGTTTCGGTTTTCGATTCGGTTTCGTTCCGAAACCGTGTCCATCTCTATCCTAATCTCCTAATAACGAGTTTTAAGTCATAGCCAATTTTTTCTTAGTATATGAGTAGTTGACAATCGTAAATACGAATATTAATTGTTTCCATTCACATGAAATTGTTTCACTCGTGATCTCGCTTTTTCCCATTTTAGGAGCCCTCCTGATTTTTTTGGAGCCATCTTAGGAACCCTCTTGATGAAAAGACCTGTTTTGGCCAAAAAAAAAAAGAAGGTAAACAGAATGAATAGATTAGTATATGAATACTTGACAATCATAAATACTAATTTAAATTGTTTTCATTCACATGAAATTGTTTCACTCGTGATCTCGCTTTTTCCCATTTTAGGAACCCTCTTGATTTTTTTTGGGGCCATCTCAGGGACCCTCTTGATGAAAAGACCGTTTTGGCCAAAAAAGAAAAAACAAGAAGAAGAAGGTAAACAAAATGAATAGACAGGTTAGCGGTAATAAATTGTTCCCAAGAACGGGATGGCATGATAAAACAGTGGAAACTTATAACATCATACTTTTATATTTATTTTTCTGTTTCACTTCTTCTCTTCGTTATATTTTCACTAAGTCCTCGTAATACTACTTTTTTATTCAAATTTTTCTTTTTTTATTATTAGGACCTCAAAATGTTACAATTATAGTGAACCCATTTGAAATGTTGAGGGACAAGATTTCCAACTAGTATGAATAGGGCTGCAAATAAGCCACCATGCTCACGGGCTACTCAAATCAGCTCGTCTTAGGCCCAGCTTAGCTCAAACTCATTTATTAAATGAATCGAACTCAAACTCAAAATAAAATTTGCTTAGTTTAACAAGTTGAGCCGGAGCTTTTATTCAAGCTCATGTAGGCTCGTTAAGGACTTGCAAACTAGGCTCACAAACAAACCTATTAGAAGCTTGCGAATAGACACGTGAATAATTTTTTTAATATATATTATTCAATTATATAAAATATTTATACTAGTAATAATATATTAATATAATGTAATTTTATAATAAATCAAAAACTAAATGAGCTTGAGCTCAAGTTCATTAAGGCTTGTTAAATTAAATGAGCCTATAAGCCAAGCCTATACTTGTGAATCTTTAACAAGCTTTGGCTTGGACCTGTACTTTTCAAGCTCATTAAAAGCCCAACTTAACTCGTGCTTGTTAATTTTTAAACGAGTTGAGGTTTAGTTATCAAAAGTTTGAATTGATTCGTTTGCAGCCCTAAGTGTGTATAGAGTTAGCACCAACAAAAGGGTATTGATCTAATGTGCGCAATCACAAAAGCAATACCCTTATTCACCTTGTAAATTTCAATTAATTGTGGAATCTAATTTGTTTGTTGCTTCTTGGTTTTAGTGTAAAGAAAAGGGTATATACAACTCTCTCTATAGATGTAGTGGATAAAGAAAAAGATTGTACTATTCTTTTATCTGACATTACACTCAAATTTTATGAATGATTCCCACTTATGCGCTCTTATCGACCGTATCAAATTATAAAATTTATAAACTCAAGTTAAATTCTATGATTAAGCATAGACAAGTATACTTATCTAGAGTAGTATAGGATTAAATCAATCATAAATGATATATCTAAACCATACTTATGTTTGTCATTGTATTTTTGTTATGACATCCTAGTATATAATATAAGTATCGACTTGCATGTAAGACACTTGAAAAAAGTGTTCAACATTTTTGTTTAACATTTTTCTTTTGAAAAGTTCAAAATGTATGTTAGGATTAGATACTATCGAACACTTATGTTATGTGGTGTCTTGGAAAAGAGTTAGTCCAAAACCTTTGAAGATTGAGGTTGTTTCCAATTGGAAACAGCCCACATCAATCAAATAACTTCAAGTTTTTCTCATATTGTTAGGCTATTATTGTATAATATTACTTTTAATAGATCTTTCAAAGAAGGATCAATTTCTTTGACACAAGAGGCTATTAAAGCATTTCACCAACTCAAGAAAGCTCTATTATCCATACCAATTTTATCTTTATCAGACTTTACTTAGATTTTTGTGATGAAAACATGATGCATTAGTATTGTGAATGAATGTAGTCTTATTTCAAGAAGAGAAACCTATTGCTTATTTTATCAAGAAGTTTCCTTCTCATTTATCTAAATCTTCTACATATATAAGGGAGATGCATGCTTTCATGAAAGCAATGGGAAAATGGCAATAGTATATATGAGGGTCACAGTATCTTATAAGGATAAATCAGAAAAGCCTTTAGTAACCATTAACTCAATTAATCAAAACACTTCAATGACAAAAGTACTAAAACAAAATTTTAGGATACGATTATACCATAGTGTATAAATTGGGTATAGCCAATCTATTGTTAATGCATTGTTTAGACAACATAAGCTTCATCTTTGGCATTATCAATGCAAATAGTGGATTGCCAAGAGTTTTCTCATATTTACCTTCATTTGAACCTTTGGATCAACATCTCTTTTTCTAAAGAGGGGCAAATGTTGTTGAGAGACTAAAGTAAAACATTAAACAACCAGCATGAATGACTAGTTTCTTCACAAATTACTTGTACAATAAAAGCATCTAAGGTGGTTGTGATAGCTAGATTTTGACACTAGTTGATGTTAAGATAACAAGATCAATGCCATATCTATTGGAAAGATAAAAGATTATAATAGATTTATAACTAATCGTAACAAATATGTTCAAGTAGTATAAATACAAGTAAAGAGGGAAAAAGGATATCTTCATCCTCAATAAACTAGTGTCCCACAAACTTTAGGAGTCTTTGACTTGACTCAAAGAAGTCATTATCATTCCATTTAAGTACCTTGTTTCTATAGAAACACACAAACCCAATGATTAGCAAAACTCTAATTGAGATATTAATAAGAATAAAGATAGACAGAGATTAAGAGGTAGAGAACTTACGGAGAGGTGGGAAAAAAAACAAGTAAAGGTTTAGGGTTTTCCCTTCTATAATCATAGTTAATAACTGAGAAAGTGGGTCGGGCCCTAAATTATAATATGAGGCCTATCAAGGGATGTATATTAGATGCAAAACAATATAATATGATCAAATTATTGCAAAATATTAGTAAATTAAGTGAAATGATAAGCACACAATAAATGCATAGAGAGAGAAAAGTAACGAAATAAGGAATAGCTATAGGTGCAGGAAAATTTTATTGCCCCATGCTCTTTTTTTTTTTTTTTTTTGCCCTATGAAAAACCAATATCATGAAATATTAAAGAGGTCGAATTTATACATACTTAATCAAGCATTGAAATACTTATTATATTAATTTTTAATATTATTCCAATCCTTGGATGAGATGATAGGGTGAACAACCCACTAATAAGATTGTAGTAATTCGTGTGGTGTAATAGTCTCCAAACGAGAGAAAAAATCTTATCTCTAAAAGGTGAAAGCAAGCGCATTCTATTATTTCCATCCTCAACTGAAAGTGGATTATTTCCAGAAAATCTAAACAATCTTCCCACATTTTTTATAGGAACCTCACTCCTGTTGTGTTTTAAGCTAAACTATGATGGGGCCTTCTCGTTGCCCAAAAATAAAGAGGGGGCAAGGAAAGCCTTAGAAAATGATAATGGGATCCAATCTCCACTTTTCATGTTTATATTTAAGACCTCATAATTATATTATTTTTGTTGAAGTTGTGGGTTGAAGTGTAATTTTCTCTTTCCGCTTTTAATTTTAGACCATCGACGACTTTCTACTATTTTCTCAATCGGAATCACCAACCACTGTTTATCAAGCACCCGTTGATGAGGTGTTTCACCAGTAAAAGACAACAATTTAAACATTATAATTGTTCTTAGTTGATGAATAGCATCTCGAAACCCTCTTAAAGTTTGATTTACTTATATAATTTATAGCAGCCGGTAGCAATGATAGAGACAGATGCGGGATGATACAACTAGAAGGCCCTATATTAATTAAGTTAATATTAAAATTGTCTATATATATCTGCTTACTATTATAGTTATACTGCATCTTATATACACATAAGAATTTCATTAACGATTTCAATGTTATATTTTCTAAATTATAAATATGAAAAAAATTATTCAAGAAATAACTAATGGCTTATTTGGTATGTAGAAATGGACCGGTATGGAATCGTGATCCTAGCTTCCATTCTTTTTCTTATATTTGAAAGCGTTATAAGAAGGTGGAATTGCGATTTCTTGGAATCGACGATTCCTGCTTCTAAATGGAATTCGATTCCACCTTTAAGAAAGTAGAATTGTGATTCCTTTCCATCTTGAATTAAGGATTTTTACTGAAATTACATTTTATTCTGTATAAATTTATTATCTTATTTTTTAAAGGGTATTTTTGGTAAATTCCAATAGAAGCTAATTTAAATCCATTCCATTTCATGTTCATATTCAAACAAGAGAATCGATTTATCGTTCTTATATTGATTCAATTTCATTTCATTTTATTCCTTTAATTTCAATCCATCCCATTTCGGACGATTCTCGCGTACCAAACATAACATTGAGGGTATTTAGTGTATTGGTAAAATATTGTATATATATTATTTAAAAATTAATTATAAAAAATATAGTTAATAATGACATCATTAGTGTTATTTAAAAATTCTTTATGTAATAAAATCAGAACATTTTTAATATGAATAATATAATTATTATTTGTGGCATATTACAAATAAATTTTTTTTTTAAGAATTTATTTAGTTAAATATAATTTTATGATAAATTAATTTAATTCCATTAGTTATTATAAAATGATGCTTTATGCGAAAAAATCAAAATATTTATAATATGAATAATATAATTATTATTTATGGTATACTACAAATAAAAAATAGTTGTTTATAATTTTATAATAAATAAATAATTCTATCAATTATTGTGAAAGAAAAAAAAATTAAAAAGGAGAGAGAGAAAAATGGAAAAAAATAATGTAATAAATGTATGCTGAAAAAAAAAAAAAAAAGAAAGGAAAAAACACCCAAAGGGGATTTGAAGATGATGGAAAACAAAGCACACAATTACTAATTTACTTTTACTTTTATGTCATCATTTGCTCTTTATAATATATGTATAATACATTAATTCCTTTTTTATAAAAAAAACTTTAAAAAATTAAACATTTCTGAATCTAGTGTTCTGAGACCGCATCGGCCCCTTGATCCACCCCTGAGTGATGATACATAGTCACCGTCGAAAAAAGCAACAAAAAGAAGGAACGAGGAAAATGATTTTGACTCATCTATATCATCAAAATATGGCAGCTAACAGCTATCGAATTAATGTTCAATAATTGTAACAACCGAAAAACATCGACAAGCGGAAAGAAGAAACACTGTTTCCAAAATGTAGTTTCGTCAAATGTGCAACGTGCAACCTTTTGTTTGCAGCTTCAATTTTCTCACAAAATTGAAAATTTTTTAATTTTTTTTTAATTTTATTTTGTTAGAATAGGATAATGAATGCCATATTTGCTATCTTAGTTATACCTATTCTTTTCAATTACTTAAAGGCTTTTCTTTTTTTAATTATAACAGGAGAAGGAAAAATTGAACATACTAACTCTCACTTGAGAGATAAGAGAAGATATTATTAAACCACAAGTTCATTAACAATTATTTAATGTTTATACCTAAATTTTATCTACTTTCCAATTAACTACATGAATTTTATTTATTTTTACAATTGGGGTCTATTTGGTTAATTTTATTCTGATCTTTTTGGCAGCATATTTTTATTATTTTCAAACAGACTGTTTGCTAAAAAAACATATACAGATAAAAAACACACATTTTTACAAATAAACAAATCAAACAGACTAAATGCAAATTAGATACATATAAGATAATAAACAAATGAGATACAAATGAAAATTAGATAATTCAAATAAACTCTAAACATCTAAGCAAAGTTAATCTAGTTAATATGCTTGCGGTTCACTTCCTTGAATTAAGAAGGCTGTAATGGAATTGTTATTACTGAGTAATGAAAAAGAGTTATTATATAATTTTTATTTGTTATTTTTTATTTAAATTATTTATGAGTAATGGATGACTATTATATATATTTATATATTATTACTACGGTTTCATCTAGAATCATAATCAACCAAATTAGATAATAACTTTTTATAAGGAATAAAGTTGATGATCTAAAAAAATTTATCACTAAGAATTGGTAAATGCCATCTTAGAAATTTGGAACTAAATCTTGCTCATTTCAATTTTGAAAAGGTAAATTTAATAATTAAAAAAATTTATACTTATAAATTCTTTGAGCTCATTTGTAGCATCTCAACTTACATAATTAATTGCAATTGTAAAAGAAAAATTTTCAAGCAATTAACTGTATAAATAAATAAAGTTTATGGACGGAGTTGAAATAACCAAAATTCATATATTAAATATGATGTTTATTCATCAGTGAATCGATACATTTAAATCCTGAATACATAATTACATTGGCTAAACTTATTATTTCATGATGCAGACGGGTAGAATATGATAATATATTTCTATGAATAAGTCTGTTTCTATCATACCATAAAACCCATAATGCGAAACCAAATAGAATGGAAGAAGGTGTTTTGAGTATTTGTAATATTAGATTTAGAAAAAGAAACATACTTCTTCAACCAATTATATAAATTTAAATGAGAATGATAAGCACCCCCTGCTTCCAAATCCAAATCGGCCCACACACTACTAATTTCTGGATAATCTCTTAAGGCATGCAATGCATCTTCCTCTTGTAAATTGCATCTGGGGGTTAAAATATTATAAAGTTGAAGGTTTTTGACCTACGATTTTATCACTGGATCATGCTAATTCCATTCGAATAGAGTCAAGTAAGAAACGGTCGGCGGTGGTGCTGCTTATGCTTATATAGGACAGAGACAGGTAGTATTGATAAAAACGCTCCTTTCTTTCACCAGCAAATATCGTTTTGATTTTTTCTATTTTTCAATTGCACAAAGCCGAACATGCCGACACTGAAATGTTCAAAACATCAAAGGATGTTTTTGACCCATCGATGCATTGCACTAAAAAAAGCCATCGTTGCCTCAAAATAATGATGGTTGCTTTTTTCTGGTCCTGCAGTCCAGTCAACCAATAAAATAAATATAACATAATTAAAATATTAATTATTTTAATAATTTAATTACGATTAAATATAATGTCCACAGAAACCCATCGCTTCAAAATCAACGACAGCAGAATAGAATTTTACAATAAAATGATAACAGTATTGTATGGTAAACACATAAATTATTATCTTAAATTATTAAATTACATTACATTACATGTTGTTCAACCTTCCAACTATAACAGAAAGGAATAAACAATTATCGCCACCCCCACTCACCACGCATTCCAACCTGTTTTCCACTCTTCACGCAGTTCGGGCACCCGTAAAGTCCAAAACCGCGTTTACCGTTCCTGCCCAAACAGCTCCAAAAGCTGCCCGTTGAGCTGTCTGTTTTTTTCTCTCTTTTTACCCCACTCTCTCTCTCTCTTTTTCCCACTCCCCCCCTCCACTCCTCTTTTTTCTATAAAAATTACAAACAAATAAATTTATCTAATAATGAAATAAAAAATTAAATTAACAAGGAAAAGGGAACGCAGCTCATGGTTTTTGTAATTGCAATAATCCGATCATATGAATGCATATCTCAATCGTATATGCAAGATTTCGCAAGTGAAATTGCTTTATTGAGCTTGGTGAAATCGTAGGTAATATTGCAATCGATTTTCTTGTAGAATTTTGGTTTAACCAATTTTCCAAGTACGTAGGCACGAGATCGAACCACGACGCTCAATCCGAGCGTAACCGGTCTGCTAGTGGTTCCAGTAGTTTGCGATGTGCTCAAATCAGACCCACTTCCATATAATGGGATTTGGTCCGCAGTTACTGGTATAGCCACTGTTCTTTGGCTCTTCCTAGACTGATAAAACTTCTTAATCTGCAAAATGCCCCAAAATGGAGTATTATATTATATTATAATACGGTTAGCAGTAGGAATAATTGGATGAAATTAATTATTAAAAAAAATAGATAAAACTATTAAATTACTTACGCTTCCAGAGGCAATCGTGAGGTCAGAGTAAGTAAGATCCAGAGGAGTGGATGCAACATGGACGCCGAAGAATGTTCCGGTGTTCCTATATAACAATTTGACAGTGGAATTCACGGTGATCATGTCAGTAGCAACTCCTGTACTGTCGGATCCAGCTTGCACCTTCAATTGCTCAAATGTAATACTCTACAATAAAAAATTTAAAAAAAAAACCATATAAAAAAATTATCAAGATCCACCCTTTTTCACTTATTTCATTCACAACCAAGATTTTTTTTTCTTTTTTTTTGCTTTGTAAAATTAAAAACAGATTCTATATCAATAAAAATTCCACATATATCTCAATCAGGTAAGACCCAAATTCTTATAGCATAGCGATGCAATACTGGGATTTGAAAAAAAAAAATTGCAGTTTTATCGTAATTTCTAAAATGGTTGCTGAAAAGAAGATAAAAGGACTGACCTTCATGGTGATTTTGGGTTTTTGAGGTTTGCTAGCACCCCAGAGAATCAAGGAGAACAAAGAGAACAAGACAAAGAAACCAAGAACAAAAGCCAGGACATAACACCTCCTAGGTAACCCACGATTCCTCTCCTCATCTTCAAGCAACCCTTCTTCTTCAATAACATCACACTCCTTCCACTGCTTGTGTCCACCTTTCCCACTTCTGGACAAGTCATTGGGTTGGATCTTCCTGGATCCGGGCTTCAACGACCCGGAGAACCTGCTGGAGGAGGACTGCCGTGAGTGGCGACCCACGGAGGAGTGAGAGTGAGGTGGTGATGCCGTGGGGCTTAGGGCCGGGGTGGAGTGGAAGGATGTAGTGGTCTTTTCCCCATCGTGGGAGTCACGGGATGGGCTCTGGACGTAGTAGACGGGGCGGCGGGGTGATCGGGTTGGCGAGGATGGGGCTATGCTGCTGGTTACTTCGGAATCTGTTTTGGCGTGCATTGTGTGGAATTACGGACAGAACAAAGGCCGAGATCTGCGTTTACCTGTGTTGTGTTGTCTGAGGTTTGGTCCTGTGTGTGTGTGTGTGTTACTTTTGTGGTGGATTGGGATGGTGACTTTGAGAGGGATTTGGTATGTTTGTGGAATCTAGGAGATGGGTTTATGAATGGGATTGGGAGATTATATGGAATATTTTATGACTGTCATTATCATACACAGCTGACTAAAAGATAATGGACTGTTTAACAATAGAAGCAGTGGTTGATCTTTCAATAATTTGACAATCTTGGAATATCATATTCATTGTATGTTATACCTTCTAAGGTGTATTTATTTTACATCAATTCTTTTATTACAATTTAAAAAAAAAAAGTTAGAATTATTGTAATCATCACAACAGTTCACGGGTACTGGTTGCTTTTACATAATTGCAATGGTAAAGGATGGAGAAAATAGCCTATCATTATCACTTGTTGCGGCTAATTATTATAGAAATGTTGATAGGAAATAAAGAAATTGTGGTTAATCATTGTTATTACCTTCCTTATCTATTTATAGCTAAAAGTCTATTAGTCAATTCAATTCATTAACACTGCTACAATAATATTCCACAACATTCAAATTTTATTTTATTAAAGAGTATAAAAACCAAACCAAATAAACTAAATTGTCTCTGAAAATAACACTTTACCTTGTAGCAAGTACTATAATTTCTCTCAATATATCAATGCGTGTATTTTGGATTTATTTTAAATAGATTATTTATTAAAAAATAAATATAAATAAAAAATAGATAAATTACATTAAAAGATCATAATGTTTGGGGATAAATTTATTTTGGATCTCAACTTTTTGAAAAGTTCATTTTTTGTTCTAACGTTTAGAAATAAATTCATTTAAGATCTCAACATTTTAAGAAATTAGTCAATTTAGGTTTCCAATTATACGTAGAAAAAAAATCTTCTGAGTTTTTATTAAATATTCTCTCTTATTGATATCCATCTTTTGGGATCTAATAAGTTAATCCATTTTTTTAAACATTGAGACGTTAAATAAACATTTCAAAACGTTGAGACCCAATATTAACTTACTTACAAATGTTGGAACATTCTAATGTAATTCACCCAATAAAAAATATGAGAAGGTACAAAGATCTAAAATGTTTTACCTCATATGTGATAATTAGAAGTGAGCAAACTTATATCATCCATCACTCATCTTATTTGTCAATCTTTAAACCATCTGATGCTAATCTTTTTAATATTATGAGTAGATGATAGATTTTCGCAATAATTTATTGTTTGGAGTTTAATTTTCAGTTCATAATTGTTTCATTTAAAAAAAAAAAAAGGTCAAGCTTGTTATAAATTACTTTTTTCTTTTAAAAATGAACTCTTGTCATACTGAAAATTCGGAAAGAAGTTGAATAGTCAAACCGTTCTAGATAGAAGGTCCTTTTGGTCGATTACATTGGATTCATTATAATGAGTTACTTTTGAGGTGAAGGTTATGAAAATTAAGATCCTAGTTGGTACTTTTTCAATTTCGTTGGTCTGTTTATTTCGTGAAAAAGTATTTATTAATAAACATATATTTTATTCTTGAAAATGTTTTTTTAAGAAAAGTAACATATTTTTAAATATTTAACTAATTTTATGAAAATACTCTTTTATTTAAAGTTTCGAGATAACTCATATATTTCAAGTATAAAAAATAAAAAATATATATTATAATGAGAAATATATCTATTTGAAAGAAGAATATTTTAAAAGTTAATAATAAGTGTTTTTGAATGATAATGATTGGTAGATGAACTCATAAATCAATAAAAAAATGGCTTACACATTTATATTCTATAAGTTGATTTTTAAAAAATAAATTATTTTCTAAAACAAGAAAAAATATTTTCTATTAATTGTCCTATTTTATTTTCAGCAAATATAAAAATTTAAAAAAATATTTTTCTAAAAAACATTTTCATTGAACTAATGACCCTAAAACATTGTTTCTTTTCCTAGAAAGAAAGCAAAAGTAAAAGCAATAAATTTGCGAGGAAGAGTATTCCTCAAGCCTGTATAAAAACATTCTTTTCATTTCTCAAGGATTTAAGCAGGAAATCGAAGAAAGATACAACTTCAACCTTGAGATAAAAACACGTGATCGAATTGTAGAGGATTTTATTGTACTTTATTAAAATAAACACTACATTATTAACTTGTTCACAACAATTTTTTTAAATCCAAATATGGAAAATTATAATTTTTTTCCTATCTAATCCTTTCCTTCCAATTTCTATTACTCTTAATTTCTCCCCTCTTTCCAAACATATTATTAAATCTTAAAATCAATTGTAATGCTACATTTCTAGCTTTATTAAAATGATAATTTACCAATAAATTCAGTCTAATTTATGTCATGCACACATAAAACACAATTCATTAATAAAGAAAGATTGGTTCCTTTCTTTTTTTTTAAGATTTAACTCCGCTAACAGTTGAAACGATATGTGTAAATATATCCGATTTATATTTATATTTTATTTATATTTTATTTATTTAATATTTTTATGAGAATTATCAACTTTTTTTTATTTGTATCTGTTTTTTGATAAAAGATTTATTAAAAAAAAGTTTAAAAGAAGTATTTGATAAAAGCTAACCAAACAGACCGGAAAAGGGAGAACATTGTACTGTGTATTTCTTTAATATTTAGTGAGAAGAAATACATATGCGGTATGCCTTCTATGCAGAGACAATTTAAGGATGCCTAGGTCTGATAAGAAAGAATGAATGCGTCCAGTGGAGTAATATAAGAGTTTTTATTTATTTATTTTTCTTTTTACAGATCTTTTATTCGGGATGTGTGTCTTTGACATGTTCAGATCTGTCTGCAAAGAGAATACAATAAAATAAATAGTAAAGTCGTTTTAATCTTTAAATTTCTATTTCCTTACCCGCCCATTCTGCCAGCAGACTAGTTTCCATGAGTGCAAGGAAGGAAGGTGCCTAGGAAAGAACGAAACAAGCAAACTGGAAGAGAAGGACAACCACATTACAGTTGGCACCGACTCACCTGCCTATTGCTGAGTAATCACGTGGGAATTTACCTCGATGAAGCTGTAATCTAATGAAAGAGGTTCATATATGGTTAAAGCACACAATAGGGTTAATGATCTCCATACTATTTGAACTTTATCCAAAAGAATATTCAATTACGTATATAGTAGATTACATTAGAAGTAATCAACGTTTAAGGATAATTTTATTTAATATATCAACGTTTTAAATTGTTACAAAGATTTATTAACATTTCATAAGACGAATTAAATGAAGCATCAACGTTTTACAAAGTTCATTTAAGATATTTGCGTTTTGATTAGTTTTCAATTAAGTTTTTAAATTTTCATTTGCAGTCAATTATTAATACCTTATTTGGCTCCCACAATGTAAATACCTCTTTTTAACTTCTTGAAATGTTAATGCATTAAATAAATTTATCCACAAGTTGATTTCTCTTTTAAGCCAGTTGAAATATTAATACCTTAAATAAACTTATCCTCAAACATCGATACATTTTAAAGGCTCGTTTGTTTCATCGTTTTGTGGTCATTTTGGCATCATTTTTGTACCAAACAGATACTAAACCGATACAGATATGATGCCAATAAAAAACCGATAGTTTTACTCATAAACTAACCAAACCGAACTGATACTGAACTGATACACATCCAATTATCAAACGACATTTTAACTATCTTTGCTAAAGGTGTTAGCTTCGTCCTCCTATGTGGTGAGATGCTCCTATTACCAAACGACATGTATCTATTGCAATTTTAAAATAATGAAAGAAAAATTAATATGTAAAACTAAGCCCAATTAATACAAACTAAACTGAATAAAACCAACAAACACAAAGAAAAAAAAAAGGAAAGAAAAGGAATTAAAGTCTCCTTACACTAGTCAGATCCGTTTGACTAACACAAACAGTACGGATCAGGTCAAAGCTCTAGGGTTTCTAATCAAGTCTCTTCTTCCTCTTCAATAGGAACTTGAATGGTAGTTGAAGGATAGGAGAGATTTTTAGTTTGTGTAGTGTAAGATGTAGCCGAGCTTGCTAAGTTTGTCAACTTGACACCATAACTGTCTGTTTGGGTGGATTTTAGTGTGTTAGATGTCACTTAGCTCTATCTTAGGCATAGAATTAGTCAACTTATTAGAAAACTTGACATGGTGAAGATGGTGTTGGTAATGACTTGATATGTTGACATTACCTAGTGTTGGAGGTTGGTTTCAGTGGAGTTCAATGCTGATGTGATGGTAAAGGTTTGTTTGGTAGGTAGAGCTTAAAGGTGGGTTCATTGAGTGGATTTCTATTCAGCATATGAGGAGTTTGGCTATTGGCAAAGGAAGGGTTAAAGGTGATGGGTTTGGATATGGTGGAAATCGTGCAGTTTGAATGGGGAAGAAAGGTTTGTCGATGGAGGTTGTGGTGGTTTAGTTAGTTAGTATGTGTTTATCGTATTTGTTTGAATCCAGTGATGAGATGAAGAAGATGATCCTTCTTCCTCCTCTGTTTTTTGTGATGGAAATACATGAATATATTATTTTTTAATCTCATCATATTAATTTTCAATATGAGAAATTGAAAAACAAAAGTATCTACCCGTTATTTTGAAATTGTATTACATACATGTTATTAGATAATATGAAGATTTCTTCATTTAGGAGGATGGGGGTAACACCATTAGCAGATGTAGTTATTACATTTTTTAAAAGGGTAGTAAAATGATATAAGTAGCATCTAAGTCCCTAACCCTACTAAATATTGGATAGAATTTTTCAACATCTTAATGATTTTATCCTTTTTTTTTTTTCCTAAAGCAAGGTAATATATCATTAACCAAAATCCACTAACATACAAGAAGTTTCAATAGGAGCACCCAAGCAAACCAAACGCTCAAAAGAAAGTAACCTAAGGAGGACGAATAGGGGGTTTTGACCAACAATTCAGCAAACACATCCTCTCCTAATATGATAGGCTACCCAGTTAGTAATGCTATTTGCTTTTCTAGAAATATTAACTATGGAAATTTTCCTGTCTTATTTCCTCAATTAGTAGCCTATCTAGTCTATATAGGAAAGATCATTGTTATATACCTTAACAACCATTGTTCTACATCTTGTTCAGTAATTGCTAACGTTACATTTGGTCGCCTATGACACATTATAGCCTTGTGCCACCAAGGTCAATATTTGCAAATGAAGCTTTGATCAGTAGCTCATATTTTGCCCAAACAGCCCACCTACTTAATTAACTCCGTTTAATGAACCTTGAATGATGGGTATTTTGGGCCTCATTCGACTCATTGCACATTTGGGTCAACCTATCCTAACTCATCTTGAGCTTATAAGAGCACTGATTCACCTTTGACTTAGTAAGCTAGCCATTTGAATGACATGCTGACTTCAAGCTAGATAACTCAACATACTCTCCACAACTACTATTAGTTTTACCGGAGAGAATGAATTAACGTAGATTAGTAGCCTGGCTCCTACATTCATAATAATTGTTCCTAACTTCCCATTACTTCATAATTTCGAGACTTCCACAATTGCCAAGAGTTCACCCCCTATAAATACCCCCTTTGCATATTCCAAAAGACAAATATGCTAATTTGATTACCTATACACTCTATGATTCCTCTACACTGGGGATGCAATTTAATTTAAGTTTTGGAGTGGTCGCATTGTATCGTTAATATTTAAAATTTTATTTTTTTTAACCTTCTAGTAATAGTTTTATGATGGAAGAAAAAGCATTTCAATCTCCATATCTCATCAAATTAACTCTTGCCCTTTGATGCCAATGCATTTCCTCAAGTCCCAAAACCTCATTTAATTGTTCCGATATTGTCTCTTCATCCTCAACTTGATCCACATCATGATTTTGAATGGTACTCAATTTTGTAAAAAATCTCTCAATTTCATTCCTATTATTTACTATAGCCACTTGACTCCATTTAGATAAACTATAACTATAAAACTATAACTTGCTCAAAAAGTAGTCAAAACTAACCCCTTCATTATTTTGGCTATGACTAAATGCTAAAAGTTTTCAAACTTGAACCTTCCTAACCCTATAAATTATGCTAGACATCTTTAATGATTGTGGTAACATAGTCTAACCCTATAGCTGTGGCATTGATCACTTGAGATTTGGGATAAAATTCACCAATTTGCCAAAGTAAAAGCTCTATTAGTTCTTTCTTTTACTAGAACCCCATAAAACATTTATTGATCCATGTATATTTTTGCCCTTGAAAGTCCAAGTTATATAGCTTTGTGTGAAAAACCAATTTTTGAAATCCTTCTATTTATCTTCTACAACTTTCTCTACCATCACCTTTCTCAAAATCTTCCAAAATATCATCATAGTCTCCTGCATAAAGAAAAGGTCTAGTACGGGAATATGACAAAAATATTAAAGGGAATTTGCGAATTACCCTCTTAAACTTTTATCAAGGTATAGATTCACTCTCTTGACTGTCAAAGCGAACTTTTTTTACCCCTTAATCTTTCAAAAATCAGTACAGTTAAGGATAGTTACATTTTTCAAGAATTTACTATGGGGGGCTAAGGGGTAGGGGTATGGCACCAACATAAATTTACACATAGATAAAGGTTTAGAGGGTGAATTCAAACATAGATGAAAGTTCGAGGGATATCTTGTAACTCCCCTTGTTTTGTTTTAACAAAAAAGTTAAGTGTCCTTAACTGTGTCAAATTTTAAAGGTTTAAGGAGTTAAAAAGCTAATTTGAATGTTTAGAGGGTGAATCTACATCTATGTAAAAGTTTAGGGGGATAATTTGCAATTTCCTAAAATATTAAGTTAGCCTAAAAGATCTTTCCTTGAAAATCTATCGATAAATACACTTAAGAAATAAAACCAAAAAAATTCCACCCACTAACTTAACTTTAAGCACTATCCAATATCTACTAGCCCCTAGTACATTTACTACTACATCATTGGATCACCAAGGCACAAGACTAGCACTAAACCATTAGGAGGAACATAAAACAAACGACGATATTTTAACCTTCTTGTTTATAAAAAGAAGTAAAATACTTAGTTTCCATAATAAACACAATATATCGATTATATTTAATTCTAAGTGCATTTAAATATTGAATTGCTAATGAAGGACCCAACCCTCAACAATTCTAACTCAAGAAAATCATGACTCCCTTATAACTAGTTGGAGCCAACCACTACTGTCCTTGAACTATCATGATTCCCTTCACTTCAACATCTACTAAAGAGTTCTCTAAACCTTGCGATAAATTTTCCTTCAAACTACCTTTCTTTCCTCCACAAGTACTCATCCTCTTCTCCTTCTTACAAGGATCTAAAGCGAATTGCAGACTAAACTTCGACTATAATGAGGTTTCTACAAGTTATTTTTAGTTTTATTTCTGTAACCTTTCTACAAGGATTTAAAGGTTTATCAAAAATAACTTTTCTAATAAGCAAATATTTCGTTTTCTTCTCAACGCCACCGTTAACCTTCAAAATTAGGCAATCATCATCCTCATTGTCTAACAAATGGTGAGTCAAAGGCTTTTTCCATTGTTGAAAGGGTCCATATTTCTCTTACTCAACAAATATATAACCATAAAGAGTAATAAAAATCACATATTAAATTAGAGCTATCTAAATACATTTAAAATGTATGTATGTAACAAAGATATGAGACCAATCATGACAATAATGAAATCCGACTCAAATAGGTAAAGAGATGATAAGGTGGATTAGTAACATTAGTTACTTAGAAGAAACAGAAAGATAAGAGAGGAAGAAGAAGAACCTTGGAACAACCTATACATAACACGATAGAAGAGACAAGAAAAGGGTGAAAATAGAGTTAAAACATAGGGAGGAGTAATTCGACATCTACACAAATACAAAACAAACTAATGAAAGGAAATGCAGATAGCACAAAGAAAAGAGTCGAGGCTAAACCTTACAACATAATGGACACTCAGTGGTTTGATATAAATAAATTTAGATCACTTACATTAAAAGAAATGTAAAAATAACCTTAGTGTATGATCCTCTCACTATTCACTTTTTGTAATTTTCTCTATTTTCTACCTGGAAAAAACACGTAAACAAGATAAAATATAAATTTTATACTCTTTTGTTTTTGTTTTGTTACATTCTTTTTATAATTTTTGTATCAAAACCCAAAAGACTCACAAAGGAATGGGAAATTCAAAAGGATTAGGAAAAAGCTGTTAGAGGAGAGAAGAAAGGACTGCAAAAAACACAACATGTAATCAACAATACACACACATAGCATGGAACACGTTTTAAGCATCATGATGATAAACTCTCATAAGATAGGAGTATGTGTTTTCAACTTCTTACTAGTTGAATCGGTTATATAATAATATTTTCATGATCCAAAGTAAAGGAATATGTATAATCCACTATAAATACAGGAATAAATAGAATTTCACAATATAAACAATAATCAATTTCTTTGGTAATTTACATAATATCTTCCTCAAACTGATAATATAACTCCAAAAATTTTGACTAATTTAGATTATGATCCAATATAATTAAAAATAGATTATAATAACTTATTTAATCACATGTCTTGATGCATTAGTGATGAACCAAATCCAAAATTCTATGACATTGTCTTCGCCTAAAAAGAAATTATCCAAACAAGTGAGCTAAAACCTAGTATATAACCATAAGCACATGTAAATATGTCCACTCATGCAATCATACACATAGCCTAATATATTGCATCAATATAAGACATTTTCTTTGAGATTAGCCATCAATTTGAACTAAAAGTATTAATGACTAACCCCAAACTTGTAGTGTATGACAACTCAATGACAAATGTTTACATATGATACATGCAATACTAACACCGATTGATCATAGGGGAAAAAGAAAAAAAATTAATTAGTGCAATCATCCCATAGGTAATAGCCAAATCAGTTACTTAGAGATTGAATGGCTCACAAATCTCCACCATAAAACCCTATAGACCTCATAGTTCCTAGATCCATACCTTCTCTACAAACTGTTAAACCTATTCATGGACTCACTTTAATAAGTAAGCCGCAATAATGTTTCACCAAAATCTAATTAAATACATTTCATGTGCAACTCCACTTAGGGCACATTAAACACCAATCTTTAGGTCCCATGCCATTTAACCAATAACAAATCCTTATCCATATTCGAAAAATGACAATAATTAAGTTTTTTTTTTCTTTGATTATAGTTATCATAACTACCTTAGCAAGCTTGATGGTTACAAATTAGAGCAAGCGACTAAGGAAAAATCCCATATGGTCTAAGGATTACATGATTACATAAGATACATGTTAAAAGCTAGTTGAATCAATAGCAAATTATAAAAAATTTGCATAGTTGTAAACAAAATATATATAAATTACTATGGTAGTTAGTACTTCTAATAGAGATATTGATAATATAACCAATTACAAGTGGTTAAGATAAATAAAATGGTGTTTTATTTAGAGTTTTGGCTAACTCAAACTAGTCAATAGTCTTTTTTATTGTATACCTTGCAACACCATAAACATAATTGATAAAGTGAAACCCTAATTCAAAATATACAAAGAGGAGATAAAATTTAAGGGAGATGACCTTATGAGTTTGAAGGAAGAGTGAAAAGAACAGTAGCATTTTTATATCAACTTGATAAAACTCTATGACCATAGGATTTGAAGCAATTGGTCAGGCCTATTTATGTACAAGGTCTAACATTTTGAAATTTCTCATTTTTGCACTTGGTACTAGAAACAAAATGTTTTACAAAAAGTTACAAATATGGAATTGTTGAAAATATCCATATCTAGCTATTTTATTGCCAAAATGGATAAAATTATCTCAAATCAAAATCATATTGTAGCAATTAATGAATATCAAATTATTGATTTATGATCTTCTAAAGGGTTGGTAGAATCATATTTGTTACTTAACAGTATAAAACTAGAAATTCCAAAATTTTCTTACAAAGATGTTGTGGGTTCGATTTTTAAAGTTCAACAACTTTTCACTTTCCATCATATTAAAAAGGAGTGATGTATTACTGTTGCTTTGTTTGCTCTAGAAGGGGATGCACTTTATAGAGGTATAAATGGATATACCAAAATTAACAAATTATGTTCTTAGAGGAAATTTTTTTAATCTCTTTTAGCACATTTTAGATCATTTTCTTATAGGGATACTTAAGGCAACCTCTCTAAGTTGATTCAAACATCAATTGTGACCTAGTGACAATTTAAGGCTTTATCCAATCATACAAATAGATTGCCTAAATCTTTTCTATAAGTTGCTTTATTTCAACATTAAAGCTTACAATTAGGAGAGAAGTTCATATTGCAAAATCATATTCATTAATGAATTGATATGACTTGCAAGAATGCATGAAAACAAATTAAATGACCAATTTAATGCATAAAGCATACAATTTGTTGTCCACTTCCTATCTTTCATCTAAATCCCTATCGTTAAAACTTTTTAGACCAAAAACATTAAATGCAAACTTGTTATCCCAAAACCATATTCTAAAACCTCAAATAGAAACGAATCAACTAAATAAACACTTATCTGCAAATTATCACCTAGAGAAAAAATGTAAGCTAAGAATGAGAAAAACTTATATTTCAATTATGATGAAAAATTTAACGAAAAGTGCAAATGAAAGGCCAAGTTTCTATTGCTACATTGATGAAGAAACTATTCTTCATGTGCCATTAGAATGCTATGTTCAATGAAATGATGCCTTGAACTTTGCGTTTTATTGTTTTGGATTAGAGTGCCCTTCTATTGCATAACTTAAGAAAGCTATTAGCAAACAAAGGTGTGCTTCTACACTAAACTATTATCTATGCAAGTAGACATGTGTTATATCATAACTTTGTGCGAAGTTGTATAGCAAAACATATAAACCTTACAATACATTCATCGCTTAAGTTCTGTGTTATGATTAGAAATGGGTTAAAACCTTAATGTGCAAGCCAGTGTAGTAATAGTTAAGTTAGCATTCAAGGAATTGAATCTTCAGCCACTTTCTGTATGTTGCATATTCTAGGAGATAAATTAGTATAAGGGTTTAGTGACTACATAATTTAGGGCAAGTGATGATAAATTATAGTAAATGATTATGATTTTTTTTTTTTTTTTGTGTTAGATGAATTTTATGACATTATTAGATAAATAATCATCTAATGTAAGACATGTCACTCATCATCAACTTCAAGGAATGATATAGTTGAGGCCTCTCGTTTACCACTTGTGGCTCATATTGGTGGCGATATATTAAAGAGTGCTACCTATAACATAATTTCAGAGGAAGTTTTGGATAGAATCTCAAAAACCACAAGTGGCCATAAAAATTTAACATGTTTAATGTTTGAGTAAAGTTTATATAAGTTATAATCTTTACATGATAGAACATTAGTTGCCACATTAAATTAATATTTTTTAAAAGATATCATTTGAATAAAAAATTATAGAAGTGACAATCTTTACATGATAAACTACCAATAGTTATATGAAATCCATATTTTTTATTTTTTAAATAAAAAATAATAGGACTTACAATCTTTACAGAATTTAATATAAAATGATATAATTCTAAATATTTATCAAAAGTTGTAACTATTTGAAATAATTTAATATTTCCTATAAAATGTAAAATCAACATTTCAAATTAATCTATATAACGAAAATTTAGACAAATATACCTTTTACAAATTGTTGCTCAAGCTGATTCAGCCAAAAGAGTAAGCTCTTGCAAATAGAGAAACAACAATTAGAGGAGTGTCGCAGGGTTGCTCGATGCTGCCACTCTGATACTAAAGTCAGTCTATGGTCTTTCCTTTCTTGGAGAGTAATTGCTTATGATAGGTAAGAAAAGAGAAAAGTTGTCTCAGGGAAAGGGCTATATTTAGTGCTTTAGGCCATACTAGGAGGGGACCGCTAGGTCTTCTCGTGATGGATAGTTTTTTCTCTTGGTAGTTGGCTTGATGCCTATGGTAGCAAGGGTATCCGAGCTGGTGGTGGCGACTTCAAGGAGTGGAGACAAGTTGGTATTGTCCCCTCGATCTCGAGGTAGGATGTAGATGTCTTAAGTGGCATGCGAGCTCAAGCTTATATGGATCGATTGCTCGTCTGGGGGCATTGAACGATTATCCTAAGGTTGAGCTTGTTCGGGAGCATTGCCGAGCTGAGGAGAGATCCCCTCAAGGATGTTCACAAGGCCTACACAGGTAATACATGAGGTCCCTTTTCCGAGTTAGGTCATGGTCCTCTTTTCTATTCTGTGGGCCTTAGCTGGTTAAGATCAATGACTTATTAGACTTGGTGACTTAGTAGCATTGACGGTGGGCCGAGTGATCTGTGGATTCGGTCATCAACACAAATTATCATTAACTATCTCACTTTTAAAATCAAATTATCCCTAGTATATACAGGATATTATAAATATCTCTCTTAACCAACCACTCTTCTTTAATGCTTGCCAAAAAACATGAATCTCTATAATTTTGAAAGGGAAATCCAAAATTCCAACCAGCAAAAGATTTAAAAGGAAAAAAAGAATGGGAAATTCTATTGTCTCATCATTAATTTTGACAGAACTGATCCATTTGATTATCAAATGACTCATACCATATCCAACTGTGATCGAACGACTAAAATAGTTGATATTTCAATTACTATATTTATTTTAATGGTCATATGGTTGACTAAACAATTCCGTCAACAAGAACTAGAAGCTCCCAAGAAGAATATATGTATAAACAAAAGGGACTTCAATCTTTTCATCTTGTTTCCCTATTTTATCTCTCTCTATGTGTATGTGTGTGTAATGGGGAAGAAAACTTCATATTAGAACAAAAACAAAACAAAAGAACCTACCTTACATGAGAATATGTTTCCATTATGATGAAAAATTTAACAAAAAACACAAATACAAATCTAAGTTTCTATTGTTACATTAATGAAGTTACTGTGCTTCATGTTCCATTCATATGATATGTATTATAGGTGAAATATAAAGTGATATAATTTAATATAAATGTAAACAAATACACCTTTTTACAAAACCATATCTACCATATCACTATTGCTATACATTATCTCATCATTTTTTTATCAAATCATTCCTATTTAAAAAAAAATTATAAATCTCTCTCCTAACCAACCGCTCTTCTTCATTGCTTGCAAAAAACATGAATCTCTATAATCACGAAATAGAAATCTAAAATTCCAACCAACAAAAGATTTAAAAGGGAAAAAAATATATGTATAAACAAAAGGGACATAAATCTTTTCATTTTGGTTTCTGATTTTATTTCTTTGTCTCTTGAGGATGGGGGAAGAAACATCATCTTGGAACAAAGGCAAAGTAAATGAACCTACCTTACATGAGAAAGACATGCTTCATGCATGATGAAAATTTTAACAAAAAGGGTAAATGAAAAGCCAAGTTTCTATTGTTACATTAATGAAGAAACTATACCTCATGTTCCATTAGTATGCTATGTACGCTGGGTGAAATAGTGCCTTAGGCTTTGCTTTACTAGTTTGGTTTGTACTAAGCCATTTTGTGCAAGTAGAAATGGTTTACTTTGTAACTTTATGCCAAGTTATATAGCAAAGCCTATAAACCTTACAATATTCCCATCTCTCAAATTCTATGTTATGATTAAAAATGAATAAAAACTTTAAGGTGAAGACTAGTGTAGTAATATTCAAGTTAGCATTCAAGGAATTGGATTTTCAGTACTTTTGTGTTGCTTATTCAAGATGCAAAATTAGTATTAGTGTTTAGAGGTTACAAAATTTGGGGCAAGTGACAATATATTATAGTTAAATGATTATATATACTGTATCAGTGGAATTCTATGGCATTATTAGGTGAGTAATCTTCTACTATGGGACATATCACTCATCATCAACTTCAAAGAATGATACATATTGATGCTAAGGGCTTTTGTTTTCAACTTTAGGTTGGTGATGATGTATCAAAGGGTACTACCAACAACACAACTTTAGAGGATTTATTGGATAGATTCTCTCATTTACTTGAAGCACCCTCATCATTGCCATTGAAAAGAGATGCTCAACATCATGCTCATTTACAAATTGATATCATCCTTTTTAGAAGAGTGAAACAAATAAGCAAGTCAAGAAATTGTTAGAACAAAGTACAATTCAATATATTATAGGTAATTTTCCATCTCTTATACTCTTAATTAAAATAGTGATGGTATATGGAGATTGTCTATTGACTATAAAGCATTCATTCGTCTTACTTCAAAAGACAAATTTCTTATTTTTACAATGGATGAGTTGTTGGATGAATTAAGGAATGTTGTGGCAATTATGAAATTGTATTTAAGATTAGAATATCACTAAACCCACATGCATGATAAGGATATACATAAGACTTTGTATTTAAAACTCATGAGGATCAAATACTCTGGCTACTTTTCAATCCATCATGAGTAGAATTTCTAAGATGGTTACTTTTTTTAATGGCATCTTAGTATATAGTACGGTTACATGTTGCACATGACACAAATGTTTCAACTTTTAAATGAAAATACTTATGTAAGTTTATCATTGGATTTTTTTTAATGAAATCTTAGCATACAGTACGACTATTACTTTGCATGATACACATCTAATGCAAGTGTTTCAAATTTTATCCAAAAATATTTTTTTCTCAATAGGCCAAAATATACTCTGAGAAAGATACATTAATTATCTAGGTCACATATTTTCTAATGGAGGAGGAGTTAGCATGGAACCAATCAAAGTGAGATGATAGAAATTGTGATGCCTATTATTACAATTAGAAGACTTTACAATATATATGTATATAAGTTGCTTTATCTTATGTTATTTTTTTTAGTTTTAGTTAATTAACTATTTTAGTATTTCTAGAATTTTTGTTTCTTTCTAGAATAGTAGAAGAGTCTTATTTTTATTTGATGTGTGCTTATAGATCATATCAAATTATAAATTTATAAACCCAATGAAATCTAACGATCAAGTTAAGCAAGTGTACCTATCTTATGTAGTATAGATTTTAGCGGGTGGTATCTTAAGGATCTTGAAAATAAGTACTAGTATTACCATTTTTCTACTATTTAACCTAATTCTTGAAGTGAGATCTATAGTTTAACTATTAAATAACTAATCTAGCGAACCCTAAGATTAATTATGTATGCTTTTACGAGACGTATTCAATCACAAAACATATCCCTTATCTTGATCAAATCTAAACCTTAAATTTCTTATGATAATGGACTAATTAATGAATTGTTTATGCTTTTGCACTGTAGAATCTCTCAAGTAAATCAATTACTCCATCGAATTAATTAATTCCTAACCCTACATGAGATAGTGGATACCTCTTCCTCACTAACACCACATAATATTACTCAAAAGTTCATGATCCTTATGTAAAGATTAAATCTTTATGCAAAAATCGAAGATGAAACATACAATTTCTCTATTCATGAGGATCTAACTTGTTGGATGAAACATCTTTCGTATTGAAAAACTATGTATCACTAGGCTTGATTACACGCACATATTGCGCAAACGGAAGCTACAAGGTAGTTTTTAAAACCAATTTTAAGCTTACTTAACCAACCATTGTCTCTTTAATCCTTTTGCACAATTACAGCAATAATAATAAAGAGATAAAGGAAGAAAAAGATTACATTAGATTTAACGTGGAGTTCAGCCCACCTCCTAGTCTCTACGGTCCACAATTTACCTCATTCAATGAGAACTCCACACATTTCATTCACATAAATAATTACCTCACAAAGAGGACTTCACAATAGATGCCTTACAATAGAGGACTTCACATTGCCTTAACAGAGAACTTCACTCAATTCCTTAATACGGGTACTTCACAAATGCCTACACATATGTAAAACTTCATACAAGTGCCTCAACATATGAGGACTCCACTAAAAAACTCAAATAAAACATGTAAATAGTGTCTTACAATATTAGCTCACTAATCTCACAAATAACACTATTCATTTAACAAATGCAAACACAAAATAAGAGAGTATTTTTACATAATATCTGCAAGTCAAGCTTTACTCTCTTCTCTCTCCTTTAATCTCTGCTAAAAAAAAAACCTAAAATATTCTATATATATCAACTTTAAAAACACATCCGTTCGCCCTCAAAGAACCTCCAATGATTGGATTTAAAAGTCTGCAATAGCTATTTTTTAAACTGTTGCGTCTTAAACTCGCCATACCTCAATTTTACCTCTTGACCAAGTTTATTCTTGTTGAGCCTTAGATTCAAACTTACTGCACCTCAATTTAACCCTCGATTAAGTCTGTTATCTTTGTCTTGTCGAGCTTAAGACTTAGCTATTGAGTGTTGGATTTGAGCTTATCGCACCGTAACCATTTGACACGTCGAGCCCTTGATGTGATCTACGACCAAGCCTATTCAACTTGTTTTGTTCCACTTATCGTACCTTAGTTTTACACTTATCACGCCTTAGCTCAAACTTATAGATTCCTCGATTTGCCCCTTTAGTTTAAGCCATAACCAAGGCTGTGCATATATAAATTTGTTCATGCTAAAACCTGCACAAACTCCACAAAACACACAATATACACATATATGCAAATTAAAGCTTAAACATATAAAAATATTTTTTTTGCTTATTAAATGTAGCTTAACTAAGTTATAGAGCATTTATGTAATATATTTTCTCATCAAAATAAGATTGTAACTACCTATGAGTCATCAATCTCTCCCTTTTTTATGAGAATAGTTATTGTACAATATTACTCTCCCTCAAATTAGCACTCCCCCTCAATTAAGCATTTGGGTAGAAACTCACTTATAAAAGATGTAATGCTTAATTAAAGGTTCCTAAGCTACATGTAATAAACAACTTATTAAATGCAACTTAACTTCCTCAGTTAAGGATTTTAGTAAAAGCTTATTTGTAAAGATATGATGCTTAACTAACAGACTCAAATTACACTATATATACAACTCATTATTGAACACACAAAAACACACAAGCTTGCTGTTTTTAAAATCCATAGAAACTTTTCTTTAATATGTGGTTAAGCATTAACCTTAGAGACCTATTTTGATATCAATTGTTGAAAAACCATGCATCACTAGGCCAGATTACACACACATATTGGAGAAGTAGAAGCTACGGACAGGTTTTTAAACCAATGTTAGGCTCACTTAACTAACCATTATCTCTTTAATCTTTTTACATACAATTACAATAATAATAATAAAGAAATAAGGGAAGGAGAAGATTACATCATATTTAATGTGGAGTTTGATCTACCCCCTAATCTCCACTGTCCACAAGTTGCCTCATTCAACGACGACTTTACACATTTCATTCAAGCAAACAATTATCTCACAAAGAGGAAGTCAGAACAAATGCCTCATAACAGAGGACTTCACATTGCCTCAATAGAGGAGTTCACTCAATGCCTTAATACGAGGACTTCACAAATGCCTACATACATGTATGACTTCATACAGGTTCCTCAACACATGAGGACTTCACTAAAACACTCAAATAAAACATATGAATATTGTCTTATAATATTAGCTCACTAATCTCACGAATAGCACTATTCACTTAACAAATACAAACACAAAATGAGAAAGTATTTTTATATAATATCTACAAGTTAAGCTCTACTCTCTTCCCTCTCCTTTAATCTTTGCTAAAAAAATACCCTATAACCATAGTTGTCAAAATCGTGATTTTACCTATACGGTTCTACGAGTTTATGATTTTACGAGGTCCTTCCGAGTTGACTCGTACATAGAATCTTTTTTTGGTAGAATCTTACGATTTCAACCGAGTCTACATGTAAACTTGGTAGAATCTTACGATTTTAACCAAATTTACCGATTCTACCTATTTGAGTCAATTAAGCTAAAATATAAAAAATACAACTATATATTTATAGGCTCATTAACTATTAAGAATTAGAATGATATATCTTTCTTATTGTCGTTTATATTTTGTATCCACACAGTCTCTCTATCTTATTCCCTCCCTCCCCTGAAAACTTATGTTCCACATTTATGGAATTCATTCAAGTTAAGTTGTAGCTATAAAGTTTACGAGAAAACTTATTTATTTCATTTATATAATTAAGCATTTAGTAGGTTGAAATTTTTTATTCTCCTACAGTTTATCACTTATTTCAAACAAAGTAATAGAAAATAAATTAATTTTGATTTTATTCGCTTTTTTTATATGTGTTATATTATAGACTAAGAGTCATTATGAAAAAAATAACTTAATTTCTTTATTTTTTTTTAACATCCATTATGTGTTCTGCATCTTCTATAAGCATTTCTATAATTTTTCATAACTATTTTGCAAAGGTTGTAGAAACTTATGTTTCTACATTTCGATTTTACGTTGTGATTCTACTGTTCCCCTAGTGATTCTATATAGAATCGCGAGTTTGACAACCTTGATTAAAAAATTTTTAATATATCAGCTTTAAAAATATATCCGTTCACCCCCAAAAGAGCCTCCAACGATCCAATTTAAAAGTCTGTAATGACTATTTTTTAAATTGTCACGCACTGGACTTGTCATGCCCTAAACTTTTCGTACCTCAATTTTACCCCTTGACCAAGTTTGTTCTCATTAAGCCTTAGATTCAAACTTGTCGTGCTCTAGAGCATGTCGCACCTTGAATTTTCGCACCTCAATTTAGCCATTGATCAAGTCTATTATCTTTATCTCGTCAAGCTTGAGACTTGAGCTTGTCATGTCCCTAACCATTCAACACGTTGAGCCTTCAAGGTAACTTGAGACCAAGCCTGTTTAACTTGTTTTGTGCCACTCGTCATGCCTTGGTTTTACACTTGTCACTCCTTGGATCAAACTTGTCAAGTCCTCGATTTGCCCCTCTTATTTAGGTCGTGTCTAAGGCTGTGTATATATAAATTTATTCCTGCTAAAACCTGCATAAATTCCACAAAAACATGCAACATACACATAGATGTAGATTAAAGTTCAAACATATAAAAAACAAGTTTTTCTTATTAAATTTAACTTAACTAAGTTGTGGAGCATTTTTGCAATAGATTTTTCCATCCAAATAAGATTATAACTACCCATGGTTCATTATTTCTATCTAATAAGAATGAAACACACAATTAATTCTTCGCTCAAATCAATCATAAGGCAATAAAATTACACAAACAGGTATAAAGACATAAAATTTTCATTAATCAAAAGACAATTCAAACACATGGTTTAGGATTTCACAAAATGCAGGGTATAAAGGTCTACTCCTTCATGGAGTTTATAATAAGAACAAGAAATCTAAAGGAAATAGAAGTAATCATGATGTAACTGGAAAAAAAAAAAATTTGATAGATGTCTTATGATTTCCAATGATGCTTAATAATTCCTCTCCTAAAGTTTGGTGTTTTTCTCTCTTAGGGCTTAAGAAAATTTTTAAAAGCTAATTTAGCAAGAAAACAAAGCGACTATTTATAGTTTATGATGGAAACAATGCTGCATGACTTACCCTGCATGGCCATGCTCAGGGGAAGGTAGAGATCAATTTTGCCAAAATTGAGACTTCACAATATGCATGGCCATGTAGAAGGCAGAGCATAAATTAGAAGCTCCATTTTTGCATTTTTCTCCTCTTCCCTAGCTTTTACATGGTTATGCTTAAGTAAATGCACAAATTACTTGCCTTTTGGTTTGTTCCCTACCATCTTCCTTACTAGTGCTGAAGGAGCGGCTCGAATTTGAAAGCCCACTAGTTTGTTCCCTGCCTCCAGCATAGCCATGCACAAGGTAGTGCATATGCAAAATTTAGCTCCTAAACAAAACTTGTCAAATTTACTTTGATTTTGCTTGAATAAACTTAAAATCTTCCAAATATGCTCTTAAAGCCCTAAAATGAATATTTCACAAATGAGTGTCCTTTTCTTTATCAAATCACAAGAAATACATAATAAATATATCCGAATAAGCACTAAGAATAAGGGTCTTTTGACACTTATCATTATTATATGACACTTATGCTCTTAAATGACAGGGTTTCAAAATATATAAACTTATAACATAACATTCTTCAATGGTGGACTTTTGCTATTGAATCAAATCATTTTCTTTGAAATTCTTTTCCTAACACCCCTAATCTTATCGATTACCTTGACTCATTGTAGTAATTTTAAACGTATAATACAATTGTGTTGTAACATCAATTGTCTAGTTTCTAAACCATTTGAATCTATCAATGGTGAAATCATATTAATTGATCATTCAAAGTAGTTGTTTGATTATAATCTATGCTACCATATCATATTATAATTAAATAAACTAGTTCAAATTAATGTTTAGTGTTATTATATTTGTGGAATGATTTGTCCACATCCATTTTTCAATTCTATTCATAAATATTCTAGAATCCGTAAGAATTACAAAAATCCAAAATAAAAAATACTAAATCTTATTTATTTTTTGTGTTTACTCAAATATGGATTTTATTTAGGGTTAATGTCACGAGTGGTACCTAAACTTTGATAAAATATACAATTAGGTACTTGAATTTGGAAATTGGTCAATTTAGTACCTAAAAGAACTTTTTATGCATACCAACAATTCTTTTGTCAAGTATTTTTAGGTATTAAATTAATTAATTTTAAATTTTAGATATTAAATTGATCAATTTCAAAGTATAGGTATCTCATTGAATACTTTGTCAACATTCAGGTACCATTTATGACATTATCTCTATTATCAATATCATGAAGTTTAAGAAGATCTACCTAGTTCCTATTTCTCTTAAGCAATTTAGAACATTCTTAGGATTATCTATTTGCTAGAGAGAAATCTTAAAAGATTATGCTTCTGTAACTGCTCCTTTAACTGATGTACTAAAAAAGGATCGGTTTATATGGAATAAGAGTGATACCATTGCATTCAACCATTTGAAGAACTTGATTTTAGCTCCTACATTTTTTTTGGATTATTGAATTTTTATCTGTATCATATCTATATTAGATCAGTATCAATAACATATCTATATCGTATCTATGTCATATCAGTATCAGTTCTGTTTGGTCAGTTTATGAGTAAAACTGTCAACTTTTCATTGGTATCAATTTCTTGACAAATATATGTTTGAAAAGGAAAAAAAATGATTTCAAAGTAATGAAATAAACAGACCTATGTATTTACTGGATTTTTCCAAGCAATTTGTACTAGAGACAAATGCTTCAAGTTCAAGTATTGGACCCTATTTTATTGTAAGAAGTAAGAACATCCAATAACATATTTTAGTAAGAACCTAATCCACATTTTAGTAATGCGGTGTGAATTCCATGCAGTAATGAAAGAGATTAAGAAATGACAACAATATTTATTATTATTCACATTTTTTGCTCCATACTGATTATGGGAGCTTGAAAGAGGATTGACTTAGGTTATACAAACTACGAAGCAACAAAAATATTTAGTTAATCTTCTAGGCTATTATCATACTACAATTTAAAAATCAAGCCAATTGGACAAAGTAGTTGATTCCTTATTAAGGAAACATAATGGACATTTTTTGGCTTTTTCAGTACCTTCCTAGCTTCTTTTGATTTGGTATCTCAATTGAAGAAAGAGCACAGTAATCTTCTTGAATTTTGAGAGGTTACATAACAATTCACACTGGGTCTGTTCAAGAAATGACAATGAATTAATGACCTGTTATGTTACCAACAACATTTATATTTGGTGCTTACTTCTCAGTTGGTCCCTATTATTTTACAAGAACTTCATTACACAAGTAGCAGGTCATATTGGTGTCTTAAAAACCTATTGAAAAGTAATGTTTCAATTTTTTCTCGGAAGGGATGAAAAAGATGTAGAAAACTATATGCTTGTGTACTACTTGTCAATAAGTTAAAGTACACGACTGACACCTTAATCGATTCTGTAGGGGATATGGGATGATGTGATTATTGATGTTGTTACTTGTTTACCTATATCACAAGGGTTTTGTGTTATATTAATTGTTGTAGATAAACTACCAAAGTATTTTCATTTTGGTACTTTAGATACAAAATATTCTATTACAAATGTTGTACAGCTTTTTATTCACAAAAATTGTTTGACTCCATGAGTTTCCAAGATCAATAGTTTCAAATAGAGACCCAATTTTTGTTAGTCAATTTAGAGAGAGTTGTTTGAATTGAATGGAGCTAATATCATCCATAAACTAATGAGAAAATGGAAGTAATGAGTAAAATTATATAATAATATCTAAAATGTTATGTTATGGACATTCTTTCAAATTGGGCTCGGTAATTACCATGAGAAAAATTTACATCCAACACCTCATTTCATAAAGGGTTAGAAGGAAGCCTCCTACCACTCCATCTTATATTAGAGGGAACAGTAATTAAATGTTGTGGAGTTAGAGTTAATAGCTAGAGATGAAATTTTAAAAATACTTACATCCAATTTAGGGCATAATTAAGGCAAAAGAGATATGAAAATCGACATATATTTGATATTACCCTTTATTAAGGTAATATGGTGTTTATTCATCTTTAGCTTTACAAAAAACAGCACTATCACAAAGGACTTATAGTAACCTATCTAAAGGTACTGTAGCCTTTTTAAGTTTTTTGAGCCATTGGTTAAATCGAAGTAATGAGCACTAAGCAATGTTTAGAGTAGAGCTAAATTAGCACTAAAGCGCTTATCATTTGTAAACTAATGAGTAAATGAAAGCAATGAATAGAGTTATACAATAGTATCTCAAATCCTATGCTATGCATAAACCTTCGGTTGAATTTTGTACTTACCTTAGGTAGAGTTTCTATATAGCATTTCATTTCATAAAGGGGTTAAATTTACACTATTTAAAGTAGTTTATCAAAGGAAGCATCCTACCATACTTTCTTGTATTAGAGGCATGCTAAATTATATGTTGAGGAGAAAAAATTTCTATATAGAGATGAAATTTTGGAAATGCTCAATGACAATTTAGCTCAGACACAATTAAGGGTAAAGCAATGTGCAGACCAAAATAGATATGATATCACTTTCAGTTGGGTACTATGGTGTTTATTTCTCTTAGCCTTACAACAAATGCTACTATCACATGGGACTTATAGAAAGTTATCTAAAAGGTACTATGGTCTTTTTAGGGTTCATTAAATTATTTTTTAAACATCTTACAAATTAAAGTTAACCCTTAAAGCCAACTTCACAATGTATATCATGTATTTGTTCTTAAATAAGCTGAGGGACAAGACATTCAATTTTGGAATTACCTTCAAAAGCTAACAACATTTATGCATCCGAATATTTTAGGGATAAGGATGATTTGGCAACATGGTAAACAATTGTCTTAGATTTAGGTGTGATTTTAGCCTAAAAGATATGGCATGAGTAGATTTAGTCAAGTTCCAAGACCTCTATCTTTAATTTAACTTTCAGGACATGGTTCTTTTCTGTGTAGAGGAGGAAATTGATATAAATAAAAGTAAAAGACTAAGAAAACATCTTATATGGTTTAAGGATTACAAGATCATATGAGATGTATGTTGAAAATTAGTTGACTTAATAACAAATTACAATAAATTTGAATAGTTGTAAACAGACAAATATTTACATGTAACAAAACAATTGTGATAGTTAGTTTCTATAATATAAATAGTAGTAATAACAAGATCAAATATAGCAGGGAGAAACACAGAACTATTATATTGGGAGGACAGAGTTTTGCTCTCTTCACTCAACATTGGATTTATTCATCAAATTAATTCACTTCTTTTCATAATCATATATATATATATATTATTTATTATAAATGTGACAAAATAAAATTATAATATCATGAAAAAACATAATTATTGAATTTTTGATAAGATGAACGACCCTTTTTTTTTTTTTTACTTTCCTATGTTCAATTTTATGTACCCCATTTGGAACACCAATGTTAATACCATTAGATTACAACAACATTGGTCAAATATCATTTCTTAATTGATGCTTAAATACTCATTAAAATACTATATACATAAAGGTTGTTTTGTGGTTTCCATGAGAAATGACTCATTATAATTACTAGACATTTGGTGATATCATTTGTATTTATAAAACATTTATTTTCCTGAAAATGTAAAAGATAATATCTTCATTACTATTAAATTACTAGCTATTAAGCCTAATGTAAGCAACGTTTTGTTGCTCTTGGAACTTGTTTTGCATATGGGACTCTTTCATTGAAAAGATTTCATTTACCCAGAAAAAAAAAATTATTAGATGGCCTATGAAAGTAAAAAATAATTTTAAGTGAATCCTTAATGTAAAAAAGAAAAAAAAATGTCTTAATAGAATTCTTTTAAAACCTACTTTTCGCATTTGTGAATTGTATCATTACTAATATGTTTTAATTATATCGTTTTGATAATAACTAATAATTTTTTTTAGACTACTAAGTAATAAATACCTACATAAAATATTTTTACCTTTGTGCCCCATAAAAATTGATTAACGATATTTAATAATATCTAGTAAATTATTAAGAAGAATATGACATCACCTTTCTTATCCAAATAGATTATTAATTAATAAAGTTTTAAGAAACACATGCATTTTTTATTATTAAGAAAATAAAATAAAAATACATAAAGAATGCATTGTGTTTTTTTTTTCCCCCTTACGAAGAATTTAACCTGGTAGTTGCATTTTTCAAATTTAATATTTATTGTTATTACTTCACTACATATAAATTGATGTGAAATAACAAAAACAAAAAACCAAAGTTTAACATTGTAGGTAACTCGGTAATGAGTGAAAGAGAAAGATCAGTAATCAATTCATCTTATAAGCCTTTAGGCAAGGAACCATCTAAAAGATGTATAATAAAAAACAAATATTTATAATAAACAAAAATAAAATTATATCTGAGTAGTTATTTACATAAATATTTATATTTGTTTTAGTATTATAAAAAAGATGTAATGTTTATTGATATATTTAATATGGTAGAGAAACATGCAGATTAAGGCAATCAATTAATGGTCAATTTACAATTAATACAAACCAATAAATGCTTGGTGCTTTCGTGAAAAAAATATAGAAAAGGGGAATTAATAGGTCGTCCTTCATGTGACAGATTGTACATGGATTTTTTGCCCTTTTTTGGTTGATGATGGAAGATGGAATTTGAAAGAAATCTATTATAACGAGCCATTATTGTGGCCTATGTATTCTATTATTTATCAGTATGCCTTTAGGATTCACCATAGAATATTTTTGGGCTGGTGGCCGGGGCCTGTATGAGCCCCCGTAGGCCTATCCCTGAAATACAAGTAATATGAATAAAGATGAGATCAAAATGAAAAACCATCTCTCTATTTCCCTCTATAGTGTCTCTCTAAAAGTTCTGGCTAACTTGAGCTAGCCAACAATTATTTATGATTGTGTACCTTGTAACAATATAGTCACGGTACTACCATGAAACCCCATCTCAAATTATATAGAGAAAAGAGAATAGATAAGATAAATTACCTTGTAGTTTGAGGGAAAAGCGACAAGAGTTTTGACCTTTTATATTAAGTCAAGACAATTCTCCTGCCATAGGCCCATAGGGTTTAAAGTAATGACCTTGTATATTAAGTCAAGAAAATTCTACAACCACAAAGTCTAAAGTAGTAGACCTAGCATAGTTAAGTACAAGGCCTCAAGTGGGAAAAAAAAAAAAAAAAATCCGTACAAGACCTCAAAATAATATTGAAAAAAAAAGGGATAATGTCAAAAATGATACTTGAACTTTCACAAAAAAGTTCAATTAGATACCCGAAATTTAGTTTTGAACAATTTGGTATTTGAAGCAAATTTCCGTGCACATTTTTTACTTGAATCAGGTATTTGATTGAACTTTTTGTGAAAGTTCAAGTACCAAATTATTCACAATTAAATTTCAAATACTTGATTAAACTTTTTGCAAAAGTTATTAACTCAAAAAATAAAAAGTCTTACTCGCTAGATGTCACAAATCACCTCTTATGTCATCACATTTGAATTTGAATCAAAATATATAAATCCAAATCATTATGAAATGTTAATTGTTAATAGGATAATTGAAATTTAATATATTAATCACTCATGTTTCCATAAAGAAATCAACAAAGATAACTTTATTATTAATTAAGTTTATTCCATTGTATGGATAATATCTTGATAGTAGGTTAATAACCACTAGCTACACATACTAACAGTCTGTTTACTTGGATGAATGGAATAGAGAGGGAATAGAAAACTTATACTAGTAATAGATTAGGAATTATTTATTAACTTGTTTAATTCATCCATAATTTTATTAAAAGAAATACATATTCCAACATTTACTTTAATTTAAATTACACCTTATTTGGATAAAAAAAGTAAAGAAACTATATAAATATACTGATATACCAATACTTATACTCACACACATGTGCTATTCATAACAAACACATTATATATAAATATATAAACACATAATTTATATATGACATATATAATACATACACATATACAAATATATATTGATTATATGTTAGTCCACACACACACACGTAACTTATAAAATATAACACATATGGATACATAACTGATACATATTACTTATATATTTTATTAGTGCTCTATTTATTTGTCATTTATAAAATATTTATACTCTAGATTATTAATTTATGTATTTTTGACATATATATATAAATCATAACTTATAAATAAAAATGATATATTGTTTAGCTTGTAACTTATATATATGAATTATAGCTTATATATATAACTTACATATTTTGTCAATATTCTATTTACTTGTTATATATATTACATATATAATACATAATATTTATATTTAAAATCTCTAGATTATTTATTTGTATTTTTGTATATATTTATAACTTATATGTATGACTAATATTTCATATAACTTATATATATATATATATATCTTATTACTTAAAATGCATATATATAAACTATAATTTATAACTCAAGAAGTATAGCTTATATATAACTTGTAACTTATATAACATAAAACATATATAACTTATAACTTATAAATATCCATATATATAATCTAATTTATAAAATAAAACTTACACATATAACTTATAACTTATATATAATCTATGTGTTTTATCAATACAATATTTATTTATCGTATATATAACATATATAATACATAGCTAATATATTCAAAATCTCTAAATTCTTTATTTATATTTTTTAGACTGAGTAATATATATATAACTCACCACTTTTATGCATAATTAATATATTATATAACATACATATAATTTATAACTCATAACTTATATGTTAATATAAATTATATATATTATTACTTATGACTTATTTATATGTAATATAACTTAATATATATATAACTTTTATATATTATATATACGAGGTATGAATTATAACTTATATCTTCTATTTAACTCATAAAATATAACTTATGTGTGTAACTTATATAACTTATACATACAACTTATATATTTTATTGGTGGACTTTATTTTTCTTATATATATATATATATAACATATATAATTCATATCTTATATATTTATAATCTTTAGATCATGTATCGTATATTTTTTTATGTGACTCATATATATGGGTGATATATTATATATATGTTAATATAAATTTAGATATATATTACATATAACTTATCTATATGTAATATATCTTAATATATATAACTTTTACAGATTATATATACAAGTTATGAATTATAACTTGTATCTATTATTTAGCTTATAAAATATAATCTGTGTATAACTTATATATATAATTTATGTATTTTATCAATGTACTTTATTTTTCATATATATATATATATAACATATATAATTAATATCTATATATTTATAATCTTTAGAATATGTATATGTATTTATTACCATAAGAGAGGGAACAAAATTAGTAAGGGTAAAATAGTAACATCGTTCAAATATTTATTACCATGAGAGAGGAAATAGAGAGGTAATAAAAAAAAAAAAACCTTATGGTAGGTGGTTTTTTTTATTCCCTCTATAAGGGGAATAGAAAGATTCCCGGTAATAGTATTGCCCCATTCATTTGTGCAAGTAAACGAGATAATAGGTTGATTTCTGGGACCAACTATTCTATTTTCTCTCTATTACCTCCAAGTAAACGGGCTGTAACTATCTGAACCTAAACTGATAATAGTAGATGTGTGATTGCATTGCATATACAATTAACAAAAAAATTTATTTTTTTCCTATGTAAAACTATTAAAAAGGTATAAATTGGAATACATTTGTAAGTCATTTATTGACAAATAAACTGAGTAATATCTATATTTTAACAAAATTGTAGGAGAAAAAGAACAGATGGGATATTAATATTTTTTTAAGAGTATATATTAAGGAAAGCATAGTTGAATAAAACTTTGTCGACTTAATAAAATAGAAGATATTTAATAATTGATAAATTGGGTATAGAATAAAAATTTCAAAAGCATATGTAAAGATAATTGAAGTCCAATAAATTTTATTGATTTGATAGATAGATAGATAGAAAAATTAATAATATATAGATGAGAAAATTGTGGGATAGAGCGAATAAATAAAAAATAAATAACTATGTCAAAAGCATATGTTAAAAATAAGGGATAATGTTATAGATGGTACTTGAACTTTTACAAAATATGCAATTAGGTATCTGAACTTTGAAATTAATCAATTTTAACACCTAAAAAAACATAACAGGGGGACTGTTGGTATACATGAAAAGTTATTTCAAATAAATAAATTAATTTCAATTTTCAGGTGTTAAATTGATCAATTTCAAAATTTAGGTGTCTAATTGCACATTTTATCAAAGTTCAGATAGTTATATTAACCATAAAAATTAATAGTCAAATACAATTCCTTTGCTTAATATAATGGAACAAATGCATAGATAGATTGGTTAAATCACTTACTTATTATTGATGACAACCTAACAAACAGATAGTGAATTATTACTAAAATATTAAATATTTGTAAACAACTAGGCACTAATAGGGTTATAAGTGAGTCGAGACAGCTCACGAGTTACTCTAGTTCAACTTGATAAAAGCTCGAATTCGACTCACTTATAATCGAATCGAACTCAATTCGAGCTACTCAAGTAGTTATCGAGCTTGAGTTCGAGCTTTAAAATACTTGGCTTAGTAAGTTCACGAGCCTAATCTAGCTTAAATGAGTATTAAACTGAAGTGAGTCAAATTCGAGTTTATTGAGTATTAAATACTCTATAGTTAAATCAATTTTAAAAAATAATTAAGCTCAATCAAGTTGAGTTTGAGCTTATCGAGTATTAAATCAAGTCAAATTCAAGCTTAAAAATCAAAGCTTGATCGAGTTCGAGCTTCGAGTTTTTTATTCAAGTCGAATTCGAACTTGGTCTTGTATCGGCTCAACTCAACTCAACTCAACTTTTTTACAACCTTAGGCATTAACCCATTTTTAAACAATAATTAAATTGATCATAAGTTATATACACATACATATACATATAAATAACTATTATATATACATGTTCTTATTGTTGGTTACCAAACCATGTAAGTAGTTATATATTATTTGTTTGTTTAGTCATTTATTATATTTATTGTAATTTATTAATTCCCGCTTATATTCCAATCATTGCTTAACATTACACATCATCACTGGTTAGTTTTGACCTGAGAACTGACTTAAACCACCACTGGTTCGTAAACCAGAAATCGGATAGATAATGGCGGATTAGAACTGGCCCAAAACTCGCCAATTTTGGTGGGTTAGTTTGGTTCCAATTAGGAAACCGTGAGGAGCTGTTGGTTCCTCAACTGTTGGGTCAAGAATCAAATGACCCAGCAAGTCTAGTGGTTTCATTCGAAAAAAATAGGAAAAAAAAAAACAAATTTTCTCTGCTTTGAAATTATTTGCATATAACTGAATTGTTGATGATAGCTTCTTTTGTAATGAAATTTGCTTTTTAAACTGTCAATCCACTAGTTTCATTTACATTCCTGCTGCTTTATAAAGCTTGTCCTGGATAGTAATTTCAATTTCTTCTTTCAGTAGCCATGAAATTTGCTTTAGATGAATAGCATATTGGAAAAATGATTGACCCATGCTTAAAAGGTAATAATGTCTATTAAAGTATTTAGAAGACTAACTTGTCTGCTAGATGATATGCTTCCCAACACGGATGAAGTCTTGTTCCTACCTCATCCATGCATTTACTCTTCTCAAGCTATCCAATGAAGAGTCTGCTTCTGATAAGGCCAAAGCTCACAGCAAAGAGTACTGGGAGGTTCCATTTCCTAAAATGCTACATCTTTATCATGACCAGTGATTTCATGGATAAATGACATATAACATAAGGCATTTCATAAAACTAATGTAGGGTGTACCTCTAACTCAAAACTTACTCCTACGCCAACAATTTTATCAACATCATCTTCAGATATAAGAAACTCGTTTTGATTTTCATGTCCCCCTTTAGAAATACGTTTGGATTTGTTGACTGGTAGAAGGGTAACTGGAAGACTAGAAACGGTTTAGACAAATTTATCATGGGAATCTCGTTTCATTTTTTTTTTCTTTTTTTGTAGATGACCAATTGAAAAAATGAAATAAATTTAACAGTCTACGATTTTGGTTTAGAACTGGAACCAAATCATGAGACCCGTTAATTTCGTAGAATTGGGAATCGGCCCAGACTTGACAAGTCTATGTCTAGTTCTAGTTCCTCCAAAATTAGAACCATGAACCGGTGGTTTGGGTCCGATTATGGACCCGACTTGAATTGTAATGATATCTATTAACAATGACTTTTATATATATATATATTATACTTATATGTTTTAAGTCCCTTATTAAGAAAAATATTTCTCCTCGAAAATATTTTCCCAATTGATTGTATTTGAAAAAAAAATTGTGAAAATGATCTTTTCGATATTTGAGATTACTTTTATGTTAATTATAGTAAAGTGTGTAAATAAAATATTATTTATTACAAAGGTAGTTTGAAAACAACTTCATGCTTGTTAAAATAAAGCTTATGTAGATTTCATTAAAACAAATGTCAAATTTCTCCCATAAAGAGGGGTGTGTGTATTTCCAACAAAGAGAAAATACTTTCTACTTAAAGAGATATTTTCAGCCCAAGAAACAAATGAAAATAAGGATTACTATGTAGGTTATTTGGGTTATCATTTATTTGCATATGACAATAATTATAATTACTATTATAAGTATTGTGTTGCTTATTCTTGCATGTCTACCAACACATGGTCAATTACTCCTACAATTATATGATACTACTAATTGGTTTTAATTAGTCATCAATATTTGGACAACACCACTGGTAGTAACATTTATTGTCAAGGGATAAATACACTTGAACTTTCACAAAAATTCAGCAAGTTTTTACGAATATTTTTTCTAATTGAATTTTGGTTTTGATAATTTTGATACCTAAAATAAGTTTTTATGTATATTTTTCCTACTAAAGTAAGTTCAATCAGGTAGGAAATATGCAGACAAAAACTTCCTTCAGGTATTAAAAATATCAAAGTCAAACTTCAGATACTTAATTAAACTTTTTACAATAGTTCAGATACCAAATTGTTCAAAACCAAACTTTGAATATCTAATTGAACTTTTTGCAAAAGTTTAAATATCGTTTTTGACATTAATGCTATTATCAAGTCAATGTTAACAATAGCTTAGTATCTAATATGCGGAGTAATACTAAAATCGTAAGCATTTATTATATGGAGATAAATAAATCATTGACATTGCTTTGACTTAACAAATGGCCGATGAACCGTTTTAAATCCAGACCATGGAACGTGTATATGGCGTTTCGTACACATCTTTCCAAATATAATAGAATGAGAACTAAAATGGTAAATTTATTCTCATATTTGAATGTATTTATGAAATGGAATGAATATGGTATTTATAAAAAATATTTTTTGTAAATATGAACGATAAGTACATAAAATGATAAAATATAATTATAATAATTAATATTAATCAGTTTCGACTTTTCAAAGGTGGAATAGAAATCCAATAATCGTGATTCTATTTTGTGTGATTAAATGTGACATAATGTTAGATTGGCCTGCAATTTTTCCAAAATTTCTAGCATATGAAATTTTGCAAAAATTTCACAAGCCAATATTTCATCTCATGAACCAAAAATCAACTTTTCACTCATATCATTTTACTCTCACTTATACAACTCTCTTCAAATTTGGCCCCCACTAATTAGTCTCGATCGATGACCACAAACGATTTCTCTATTTATCCTAATCTATAGATTCTTTCAACAGTTGGATACCATTAGGTTATAGCTAATATCCCTTAATAGTAAAATCTATGCATACACTTTCTTTCAATTAGTATCACAAAATGTACCCTTTCCCTTTACTTTGCAATCTTCAATTTGACCATCAGCCCTAAAAAATTTCCATTGCCCATCATTTGATTATAATCAAAATCATTACGTTTTCACAAGGTTATGATTAGAGATACAATCAAGATGGATATAAAACAAGTTATATAAAATTCTAACCTGCCCCAGATTCTATAGGGCTTCTCAAAACCTGCTCTAAATTTTATAGGGTTTTTTCTATTGTGTCCAAACCCATAGGATTTTTAGCAAAACCTAAACCCACTCTAGTAGGGTTTATAATATATTATGCAAGTATGATGAAAAAGAAGTGATGGCACTAGGCTAGCAAACTTGTGATGAAGTGTAAAATTATAAAAAAGAAGGTTGGATATTTTAGATATTATAATTATTACATATAGTGAGAGATGGAGTGGGAGATAAGTTATAAATATATTTATGTTACATTTGGAATGCAGCGATCGTTTGGAATGGAATGAACTAGAATAGGAGAAAAAGGAATGGAATGAAATGGAATAAGAGGCGCAATGATGTATCCATTCTTTGTTTAGATATATCATTGAATGGAATGAGATTAATATGTTATTTGTCAAAAATATCTTCAATAATTAATGTGAATAATAAATAAACAAGAGATGAAAAATTAATTTAATGGAAATTATTTATAAGGGTGGAATGAAAAGACGGAATCGAATTTTCTTTCAAAGTTAGAATCGTCGATTCCCAAGAATCGCAATTTCGATTTTAAAAAATGCAACCAAACATAAAAATGGAAATGAAATCTGAAATCGTTGTTTTATTCCGAGTTCATTCCTGCATACTAAACATGACATTAAAATTACTTTTATATTTTTAAAGTTCTATTATATTATGTGGTAGTTTGAGTTTTCCAAGGAATTTGTATGAACCATACATGGAACAACTATTCCAAAACCTTAGAATTTTAGTGAGTAAGATGGATGAAACACTTTATAACAACACGCATCCATATTCAAATTCAAATTCTTTCACATATGAACGATAAATACTTTCACATATGAACGATAAAAGCTTCACATGTAGTACATGCTACATGTAATACACAAGCGATGAGTACTATTTGAATCGCAATTGAATTTTTAAATCATAAATAATAGTTATCTTAAAAACTACACACCATATCTTCCATATGTCAAAATACTTCCACACTTACATGAGTATGCGCATCCACGCATATGCACACGCATGCACACAGGTGGATATATTACTTATTATTGAATATTTTCCCATGTCAAAGCAATAAACTCATCCCAACTATCTCTGCTTTTATTAACCTCTTGTAACCTCACGATTTGATACGTTCAGCATCGTCACCATGTACCATTTAAGGTTACTTTACTAAAAAGTTACCCATTAACTTCCACGCCCCATTGCCTCAGCTTTCACTGAGAGAAGGAGAGATTTTTGTCATCCCTCTCTAAAATTCAATATTACGTTATTTTAATTATTTCATTAACAAGTTTAACTTCATTCTAACATGTTCATCATTGTTTCATGAATTTACCTAAAATTTAATGCTCTACAAGCTTTATTTATTTATACCATTTTCGTCTAATTTCCTGTCCTTTCAAGGTGTGAAGTTATTCTATGGTCCGTGGAACAAATATTGCTCATATTAGTGTTATTATTCTATGCCAGTAGCAAAGTAGTCATCTATAATTAGCAAACTATAAAAATTCAAATTCCACTCTGAATTAGCTTTTCAGAAAGTATGAATTAGGAGGGTTAAATATATATATATATATATTTTTTTTTATATGTATATAAAGGATACATAAGACAATCAGTTATCAATTGCAATCAATTTCTGTCGGATCTAATTTTTAACTTAAGCTTAAAACTTAAAAGAAACAAACCTATGAATAATCATACTATATGGTGTGTCTAAATTGTTGGATTATATGCCAAATTGCAAGGTCTGGATAATAACAATAAGGGCCATGGAGAATAAGCACACATGCAAAGAAGAAACATAGCTTATCTAAAATTTAAAAAATAAATAAAATTTGGGAATATGTTACATTTAAGTTGTATTCTAGCTCTTGGGTACGATGATGACCCCCTCATGTACAGAACGCATAAGTTGTATAGAACTCTCGCATTGTCTGCTGCTCTGCGGAGACATTGCCTCCAACAGTTGCCATGTTCATTCCAGGTTCTTCCATAATGGTTGTCAGTCTCCACCTATTAGGAAAGATTGCCACAGCCATGTTAGAATTCTTTTGGTTTGACACAAAAAAGCCCATGTATGATATATTGATACTGGTATCCCCCCATTGCTCATCTATTATAGCATTATTTGTTTTAGCTGAGGGAGTGAGTAGAGCATAGAAGACAATAACCAACGACTCTGACAAAAATGAAAAGCCACTAAGAAACCATAAGTCACCTTTGTGAAGTTGAGGACTCCTCAAATATGAATGGAAAAGCCAGAAAGACTAACAATCATTATGGAAGGAACATGGCGACGGTTGATGGAGGCAATTCTTCACAGAACAAACACCACAAATAGTGCTATATAACAAATGAGCAAAGGTCAGAGAACAATATCAATACTTGGGTTTTGGTATCAAACCAAGAGAATTCCAACAAGCCTCGGCAGTGGCAATCTCCCCTCATAAGTGGAGACTAACACCCATTATGGAAGACAGTGAAGTTGGCATAAAAACTATTGATGGGGGCAATACTTCATAGAGCAGGACATGGCAGCTTCACACAATTTATACACAATACACTAAAGAGAATCAGCAGAATTCTCAACTCTTAGAACACAGCAAAAATACACACATATTCACAAGTCTTTTACAAACATAAACATGTAAGTTTCAATATTACTACTAAGATTAGGTCCAATTCTTTTGTCTGTCACTACTCAGAAGAAAAACAAACGCAGAAGACATTATCTATTCCGCCCAATAAAAAGATCGACGTATTAATGAAAGAGCTAAATGTAAAGTAAAAATTGATTTATGGTATTTGTGCCCTAGGTTGAAATAGAAATGCAAAATAAAAGAATGATAATAGGAATTTGACAGTTCAGCACTAGAAATACAAATAATTAACCCTCCAAAAGTTCATGCTAAAATAGAAAGCTATGCTTTCCGATGACTTGGAGAACACATGAGAGACTGAAAAATGCATAAGAGTAAAAGAAACAATAAAAATGGAAGCTAATATTATCTAGAATTGGGAAAATTAGTCCAATTCCTTAAACAAGATATGCAGAAAAAGACAGGAGTTCACCCAGGAGACAAAGCTAAGATGAATGGCAGCATATGAAATCTTCATCAATTACAAGTAAAAACAGAATATAAAAGTTTCCATTTAGAGCAGTTGATTGTTCACAAAGCATCACTATGCAGTACAAGTAAAAAGAAACGAATCAAAATGAAAAGCTCTAGCCACAGAGCTCTATTAACCCTATTTTTTTTTTCACAAATGAATTAATGAGCCAATCCATTTTCAATTTCAAAATTCTGGGATTAATATTCATATCCATATTGCTATGAAACACCAGTGCCCAGTTCAAGTACCGAGGAAAAAACAAAAAAAATCAAGTCATTCCTATGAACAATATGATTATCATTGCAAAATGCTGTATATAAGTATATGTACGTACGTATAAATAATCGAGCAATCTCAAACTAAGATGATGTATGGCATCAGTGATGGCAATACAACAAAGCAAACAAAGTCAATCATGCCCGCATATATAGATCCACCTCGACAACGAAAGCAACACATAGAAGAAAAACCAGTAACTATTGTTGAAAATTCTTGAAGCTTTGGAGTAAATATAAGAAATAGAGAAGAAAACAATATTTAATGAGACATTCCCAGTTTCATTGTCTGAATTAGTCCATGCATAAACATACAAGGCTTAATCTATAAGCCAAGCATGTGCAAGTATGAACTAATTCAGACGGTAGGCACATATGAACTTCTTAAATAGGTTTTCTGCTCTCTATTTCATCTAAATTCTCCAACAAGACTTTACAACGGTAGCTCTTCTCTGCAAGATAATTAAGGAAAATAGCAAAACCTAGAGACTTATCCCCATTACTGACCTTGCTACTCTCAGCTCGTGATTACATCAAAAAGCTACTAGTAAAACGGAGATGGTGAAAATTTGCATGAGCCGAGAAATTCCAGGAGCAAAGGTTTGTGTAGAGTGAAGAGTCAGAGAGACAGAGAGAGAGAGAGAGTGGAACGGTGGAGTCTTGGTGAGAAGTGCAACCACTTGGCGCGCTGTCAACCAAACACGTGGTGTAACATGCTCGTTCGGTCGTGGTTGGCATGGGACCGATGGTCAGGGCTAGAGTTCTCGAGGGCTTTCGTCGACTGTGTTCCATTGGCTAATAGAAATGGTTTTTTAAATATTTTTTTTATGCCGTCAAAAGGATAAATTCATTTCCAAAATCAAGAGTTAGTCCGTCAACCGGAACATCAAACAAAGAATCATAATAACGGTCTAAAGTGTCATTGCTTAAAGTAGAGAACGAAGAATATAAGGGTTTATGAACCCAACTTAGAAGACACATCTTCATTCTATTGTGAATTACTATCTAGTTAGCAGCTGAGTTATCTTCTCTGGAAATTAAATTGAACTCCACATTATCAAAAAATTATAAGAGTGAAAGCACATTTGACAGGATAGTTTGCAAGCACTACTGAGCTTCTATATCCAATGTTAAAGCCCGGTGCACTGTGGCTGAATCTGTTTCCACCATAATCTTTAGCCATCCTTTACTCTTAGCAAGAATGAGGGAGTCTCTCACCGCATATGTCTCAGGTTCCAAGACTGAGTTGACCACCATAAACCTGCTTCTATCGCCCAGAACTACACCCCTTGAGTCTCTAGTGATCGGTCTTACTGCTGCTTCGCTTGTGAATGGATCAATAGAAGCATTGCAGTTGACTTTGATGACATTCGCAGCAGGGAGATGCCACCTTATATTAGCTATGTGTGCCATTGAAGAGAGAGTATGCGTACGCCTAAGCTGCTTCAGGGAAGAGGGGCTCGCAAAAATAGACCTACTTTAGCTGTGATGTCGGCACTGTGGAGGAACATTAGAGGAAATAGATCTGGTGCCGAAGTCTCCGTCTGTTGTAAGCTTTCCCGCAGTTGATTGTTGCTAGAACGTGCCGAAGCCTTTTGGTGGTGCTCACCGCTACTACTTGTTACTGTTGTATTTTCTCACTGCTGAATGTTGGTGTCTAAACTGTTGGTTTGTGTTCAAAAAACCTCAAGGCTTGGTTGGGGCCATTCATTCGAATGGTAGGGGTAATTAAAGGCACTATCATAGTGATTAGGCACCTATGGCCATCGTGAGATAAGTTCTGCGCTGCCTTATCCAAAATGATATCCAATTCTAGTGATGCTTTTTCTGCCATGGCTATTACTGGATACACCTATGAGGCCTTTTTGTCAAATACTGTTGAACACCTCCCCTTCCATATAGTCCAAGAAACAATACTTAGCTAAGCAAAACAAATGAGTTTAGCCTTTTTGTCTGGAGTCCCTAGGCAAGAAGTCATCCATTCATCTAGAGTAATAACCCATGCTGGGAGAATTCGGATCCCCAAGGTTACATACTAGACCATAAGTGTCCATGGACAACAAAGAATTAAATGTTCTAGTGTTTCAACTTCCGAACAAAACTAACAAAATGGTGACTGGATTACCTCTCATCTTGCCAAATTCCTTTGTGTAGGCAATACATTATTCAAAGCATGCAAATGAAGTGTTTGATCTTAGGGAATACTCGAATTGTGCCATACTAGCTTCCAAGCTTCCTTTTCTATGATATGAGAGCTTGAATCTTGCAAGTTCTATTGGTGAGAATTGCATCTAAGGAAGTTATAGGCTAAGTGGACTGAGCACTTTGCATTTTTCTCATGATGCCATATCACGTTGTCATCATTCTAGCTCAAAGGGAGTGGTATCTTGAGTATAGCTTGGACAGTATGTTCATCAAACCATTTTTTCATTCGTGCAAATTCTAGGACCTTGATTGTGGATGAGTCAAATTTGCTATCGTCAAGTCCTAGAGTTCCTCATTTGTTGTTATGTGTGGTCGATAATTCTCAAGACTATGTACTCATCTATCCATTGTGGCCTTGATTGTTTGTCCATCTCCTACCTACCATAAAGCCCCTTGTAAAAGAATCCTCTTACCAGGTAAGATGCTGGCCCACCCCCGAGTCTTTAGACCCTCTATAAGCCTACAAAAGGGAGGAATGAGGATAATAGATGCCCTTAAGTACATATACCTAAAGGGCATCAAGATTAGAATGAATCCTCCATGGAAGTTTGAGCATGATGAATTGAAGTTAAGAAGATTTTTAAATCCTAAACCCCCTGTGGATTTTGGAAGGGTGATTATATTCCATTTTTTCCAACGAATTTTGTGCTTCTCTTTATTTTTTCCCCACAATATTGGGCAATCAAGGAGTTAACATCTTTACACCATTGGCGAGGAATTTGAAACAACTCATGAGTAAGTTGGAATGGCTCCTGTTATTGCCTTGATAGAAGTCTCCCTGCTTGCATTTGAAAGTGGACATTCTTCTAGTTCTTAAGTTCCAGTCGGATCCTGTCATTGATAAACCCTAATGCTTCAGTCTTGTTTTGTCCCCACATCATGGGCAAGCCTAGATATTTGCCTGATTTTGTGTGATGGGGAGCTCCATGATGTTACAGATATCCTCTATGATCCTAAGTGGGGTATGTAGGCTAAAAAACATATTGACTTCTGGAAGTTAACCATCTGAATGAAGCTCTACAAAATTCTTGATAATCCTTTTGAGTAATTGCATGTTATATGTGGTAGCTTTTGCAAAGAACAAAGAGCCATAGCAAATGAGAGATGGGAGATCATAAGGCATGATCACCTAATTTTGAGGCTAATGAAGTCATTTCTAGCAACAACATTTTCCATATTGTATGGTAGTACATCTACTATTAGAATGAAAAGGTAGGGGGCAATGGATCTCTTGTCTAAGGCCTTAGGTGTCTGACATAACCTATTATTTTCCATTTGTATAAGTACTATACACTACCATGGTCACACACTCCATAACCCATTTAATCCAAGCATCACAAAAGCCAAGATTTTCCAAAACACCTTTTAGGAAGTCCCATTCAACTCAATCATATGCTTTGTTAGTGTCAAGTTTTAGGATACAATAAGTTTCTTATTGTAGTGCTTGCTTCTAAGAAAGTGAAAAACTTTGTGGGCTATTATGATGTTGTCATGGATAACTCATTTGGCACGAAAGCACTTTGTGACTCAGATACTAAAACGTTCAAAAAAGGTTTCAATCTGTTGACTAAAATTCTAGAAATGATTTTATAGACAAAGTTACGAAGACTAATAAAGTGACTGACATCCTAAGGGGATGGGATTTTAGGTATAAGCACAATTTCATAATTATGTATTGAAGAAAGAGAGAGCCATATCTACCACGTTGTTCCCACTATATGCTAGTATCGTTGGTAGAACATGCTGGGATAGCCATTTGGTCTTGGAGCTTTCAAAGCCCTAGGTGGATAAGTTGCATTCTTAACTTCTTGAGGTAATACCTTTGAATCAAGGATTCATTCATTTCTACATTGATAAGAGCTGGTATTGAGTCAAGAGTGTTCCCCCAATCCTTGTTTCCACTGATCAGAAGAGATTAGTGTAGAAACTTTGGAAGGGTTTTCATTATGTCTTCCTCTTTCTTTAACCACCTACTATCATCTCCTTTCAGGTCTAGAATTTTGTTCCCTTCCTTCTCATTAGAGTAGATTGGTGAAAGAACTTTTTGTTTCTATCTCCCTCTTTAAGCTAACTAACTTTGGATCTTTATCTCTAGAACATTTCCTCTCTTTTCCTATTTGGCCAAGTTTTGATAGTAAAGCTTTCTCAAGTAGTAGATCCATATTTGCACCTTTCTTAGTTCTTGTGTTGTTGTTTGGAAAAAAACCTAGCTCCATTCCTTCAGCTTTTTCCTACATCTCTTAAGTCTTTACCCAAGTGGATATAGATGTCTTGTAGGGGGAATTCCAAGCATTTCCAATAACTCTTAGAAATGGTTTGGTCGATTCATTTTGAGTTATATGTAAATATTTAATTTTAATGTGCTAAGATAGATTTTGTAGTCCATGGACTTGTTTAAATTATTTATGAGAGATCCAGAGATTACCTATAACATGGAATTTTTTTGTGTTGATTGCATAGCTTTTACTATAAGGAGAGGATGTGTCTTCATTTATGGTGGTGATTGAACCAACTCGTGTGTGATGATATTATATATTTTTTTATGTATAATTTAAGAATGGATGATATATAAATAAAATTCCTTTGCTATTAGTTGAAATAGAAAACATTTCTTATGTTAATCTATCTTTTATTTTTCGTGTTCATTTTCATTTTCATTTTCATTTTCATTTTATTTTTGCTTTGGCAAAATTTAAATTTAAATTGGATAAGATTTTATATTTCTATTAATATTAATAAAGCTATTGAAGGGTTGTAATGATTTACCTTTATATAAATTAATCATATAGAAATTATTTTAGATGATTATATATGAAAAAGTAGTAATTTTAGAAAGAAATTGTATATAAAATTGTTTAAATGGTTATATCAAGTGAAGGTAAATATACTTTTTTTTCCTATGAAAAACGTAAGTTTTCAAAATAATATATATAATTGCTAAATTTGATTATTTTCATTACTCTACCATTTACAGATGGTGCAAGATGAGTTATGTAGGCCAACTTGATTAACTTAGACGAAAAAAAAAAAAAAAAGCAGATTGGACTTAAAATTTCAACATGTTTTACCATGAAGACATTTTGGCTTGCCACTCAAAACCTACGGGCTAAAGCAGGTCAACCCACTTGAGATGGGTTGACTCACAAACCTTCAATTTTTTTTTTAAATATGAGCAAACATGTGAAAGTTAAAAAATAATTAAATACAAGCTAATAGTAAATAAATATATGTAAGTACAATAATTAAAAAAAAAAAAAGAAAGAAAGGAAGAATGAAAAAAATTCACTAACTTACAAAAATAAGAATGGATGAAAATAACTAAGTACTGAAATTACCTAAACTAAATATACTAAATTAATTAACATATATGTTATGTTGGTTGATTTTATAAATAAATTGTGATAATTTAAGTTATAGGAATTTTAATTGATGAAATGATAAATTATTAGTATTACAATGTGTTAAAAATGGAATTGTATCTGGGATGGTGTAATTATGTAATTGTAGTAATATATATATTGGATTGAGTTGTGTTGTAATGTGATGTGTTATTTTCCTAAGTAGAAGACCTTTTGCTGCAAAAATTTTATTAAAAACTCAAGCCCAACTTTTAACTAAAGCTAAAGCCCATATGAAAAGCAAGCCTATGTCCAAAGCCTTCTTCTAAACTCTTCTTATTCTGCTAAAAGTAAAAAGAGAGGCAATTTTTATAAGATAAGTAAAAAGCGACTTTTACAAAATTTATCAAACCCAAAACAGACTCAAACGATAGATTCTCTCTCTTCTCATCAAATTCTCAAACATAAACAAATCTAAAATGACACTCCTCAAAATCTCTTCTAAACTTTGCCACATAAGATCCTGGGTAAAGAATTAAGATAAGAAACAAGTGGAAGTAGAAAATTAAACCAAGAAAGTAGAAAAATGAAGCTTAGTTTTTTGTAATATCATATAAGTAAGTGAAGTTGGATTCTTTCGTGTTTTGTTTAAATACGAGTTTTATTTGATATTAATGCTAAATAGGAGTAGAACTTTGATGTCTTAAACAAATTAATGATATGCTAACACGTATGTTGAACTAGATATACGAATAGACATATGTACTCTAGGTGTTTGATGAAATGAATATGAAGTTTGTGGTAATATGGTGTGTGCAGTGATGTTGTTAGTGGTAGATGAGTAAAGTTTTAGTAACTAGGTTGCTAATAGAGCCCTAGAGAGCAAGTATAATAGACTTGTATTCTTAAGTTGTCTTAAGTTTAGATATTGTTATGTGTATGCATGTATAATGGATATATGTATGCAAAAGAACCTGATGGTATTTGATAATATGTTTATAAGTAGGTCTTAACATGTAAAACTTAAGTGATGTAAAACCTTGAAAATTTAAGTGATGTAAAACTTTGAAAATTTTTAATCAAGTATCATAGGGAATATGCCCTGTTCAAAATGGGTGTGATCGAGGTCGTTATCTTGTTGAACCTAATTTTTCATGTCAATCATGGCTATAACTAGGACCATGACCTCTTCTGAGTGTCTTTAAAATGAAACACCTAGATCACGACCATTACCAAGGCTACTATCTCTGTATAATTTTTAAAGCTTGATACAGCTAAAATCATGGCCATCACATACGCATGATCTCCTCTAGAAGCTTTTTGAAAAATTTGAATAAGGCTATCACAGGCGTAATTCTTGATACGGCCTACATCATGGGCGTGATAGGGGGCGTAATCTCCTATCATGGGCATGATGTGACAAGGCCAATTATATTCATCATGGCCCATGATCATGGCCGTAATGGTGCCGTGATATCCATCACGATCCTTATCACAGCGTACAAATTCCTTGTTTTGTTCATAAAAAAATAATAATTGAATAATAATAATAATGATTGAATAGTGGAGTGTGATATATATATATATAGATATATGTATGAATGTGAAGTTATGAGATGATGTGAACTTCTATTTAATTAAATGAGGATGTAATGACTTAGTGTTCAATTATAGATTCACATTGTTTTATATGAAATGATTATCCTTGATAGATTCCCGTACTTAGTCATATTTGAGCACTAGTCTTTTTCTAGATAAATCCATTTATTTAGGTACGGAGTAACTTGTTTGTTGGATGATAAGATGGACATTCTTAAATTGATTGTAATCAAAGATTGGCTTAATAATGATTGAATTAATTGTGTTTGTGTCATTTAATTCGTCTGGGGAGCAACAACCTTGCTTTCGGTCAAGCATGGAGTTTAGGTGCTTAGACCATCCCCATCATGATGCAATGACATTTATAAATGGCTTAACGGGTAATCAATAGGAGAAACGGTATCGATGTAACATTTGCTTTCTCATAAGAGGAAATAATATGATTTAGTTCATGTTTATGAGACCAGTTAAACTAGGTGATATTATGGATTAAGTAAGTAAGTTAAGTAACAACTATGAACCCTAAATGAGATTATTAATTGCAAGGTTATGTAAAAGATATAAGTATTCGAGCTATTTATATTAAGCCCCTAAGCAGCTACTGTTACTCAGGACCCTAGATTCTTTTAGGATTATAATCGGAGTTTGAATACTCCAATGTTGATTTGTTTTACCTAAGTGAAGATAAATAATTCTATTGTTTCTTGCATTACATTTGTTAGGATTGTGTGCCACTTTGTATTTGATTATGTTGCTATGTACTAGGCCCTTGGCTCACTTTTTCCTCTATAAGTGTTAATAACGATGAATATTATGATAATTTGGGATATTGTACTGATTGGGAAGTATTCCTAGAGAAATAGGACGATTAGAATGTTGGACTATTCTACATTGTTTTTCTTGTAAAGAGACTTGTATAGGACCTTCTGTTTAAGATGTAATAGTATAGACTAAAGGCTTAATCATAAGCTATGTTATGTTATGTAAAGTACCTAAGTTTTTTGTTATGTATCCACAAGTATAGTTTTGTAATCTTGAAGTTCCAACCTGATGATACCTTTGTATTAATTATTTAAAGTTATCTAATCTCATATGAGTAGTTTTTGTAAAGTTTGTATCTAGACAGGTTGAGTAAGTAATTAGCATGAACAATTGCTTTTTAGACAACCTTATGTATAATACTTTCATATACTATACATGGTTGGGGACATGACATGGTTAGTATTTGGAAGAGTACATGTCGGGTCCTTACAAGTACACTAGATGAAATACTTAATAAGGGGAATGAATTGAGTATGTGTGCAATCTTGTCCTACTTTGTAACTTTGTTAATTATTTAAAAATCACAAGTGATTATAACAACAATGTGAAGTGCAATAAATAAAGAGAACAGAGATAAAAATCAAGCCTAAGATTTAACTTGGAGTTTAGTCCACCTCTTAATCTCCATGATCATACCAATGTCTCCAACAGGACTTCTAATAAGTCTGTTATACTCTATTCCATTTATACATATTTAAGCCTTATTTGATACAAACTGGATAAATTCTTATGAATTTTGTACTTTTATTGATTAAATGCAGTTTTTTAGCTCTTAAAATCAAGAAAAGAAGAAACAAAGTATTTTAGATCATATTAGGAGCAAAACTACAACAAAGTTTAAAGACAGATTTCTATCAAGGCCTTTAAAAATGCCTACAGAGGGCAAACTACAAGGCAAAATAAGGCAAAGTTCACAGTTGCCCCCAAAACCAAGCCCTCAACATGACTCGTGGTTTTGTAATGAGATGATTGAGCACTGGACTTCATGAGGCAGCTTCAATTAAGCCCCAAAGTCAAGCACTAGATTCTTCCCACAATTGAAGCTGAGCCAAAATTTGAGCTTATGAAAAAAAGAATACAGCTTAGACCATGGCCAAACCTCAAGCCTCAGATCAGATCCGTGCAAAGTGCCCTATCTAGTTGTCATGAATTAGCTGGCTCAAACGATGTACACGTAAAAATAAGGATGATTTTCAATATAAAGAATCTACCACATTAGTGAATAAAATCTTCATGATTTATGCGCCTTTAGTATATAAATAAACGTATATAGACGTCTAACAAGGAATGTACTATATGTAATAAATTATTGACATATAATAGAAAGAGAAATCTTTAGTGAAAGAATCGTTTCTTCGGATTAAGGAATTCGAAGTTTCCTAAGTAAAATCATAGTTTTTATTTGTAAGATTTTAAACTTAATTTGTAATATTCGTATTTAATCCATATTATTTCTGTTGAATCTATGCTTAATATTTGTGTCTATGGAGAAATAACTATCTTAAGTTCTGATTCATATGAGTTTAATGTGCTTTTTATTGAATATTGATTGGGTATTTATAATTAGTAACTCAAATTTAATTTCGAGAGATCATTATTTTGAATAGATCTAAGCTACTAATAAAGGTGCTCACAATCACTTGAGAGAGGAATAGTGAAACTTTCTGTCACTTGTTTTTAAGTTGTCAAATGGGTTTTTAAACAAATGGTTCTTAAACTTTATGCGAATTTAGATTGCTGATAGCTTGAGAAGAGATTCCAGTAGTCTAATTTTGATCTAGAGTTTTTGACCTTAAGAGGCTTTAACTTAATTGTTGAGTTCGACAATACAAATATACCCAGCAAACAACACATCGAGTTTGTTAAGAAATCGCATGATAAGGACTTAGAGAAGTAAACATAAGTCTCATCTTGCATTTACAAACTCATCCTATAATGTTACCCTGAAAACATGTATATAAACTACTTTAGCTTCAAGTTTGCAATGATTTGCTAAATTTTTCTTTGACTAGATAATAGATAAAAAAGTGAGTACAGTAAATGCTGACAATCTCTAAGGAATACAACTTAATATTTTCTATGATACTTCAGTAGGTACGCTTGCCTACATTAGTGATTACAATAGAAATTGAACATAACTTATTAGGCTTTATTTTTGAAATACTTCAGCTTTGTGTTTACCTGTTTCATAACACACGCCAACACGAGTCAACTTTACACTGCTGTATTAATTATCAATAAGACGATGCTCAAATGAGCTACATAAGGTGATTCACTAATCGAATATAAGTGTAGTATTTTTTACGAGAATTGTAAGAAGATAAATAAAGCACTACTCTTTTCTTTAAACACTAACTAGGGCTTGGAATTGTTTACAAGAATATAAAATGAGAGAACAATTGATTTCTTTATTTGATAGCAAATGAAGGCTCTTAATTAATGTTTTGATTTGCCTCTCAAATATGAGAGACTAAACTTGTGGACATTAGACACCAAATACCCAAGTTCAATCCCGCATTAAATGCACTCCAACGACTAGTAAAGTTGCCACAGGTCTAGAGTTTTTGTAAGTAGCCCAGACCTTTTAGACATCTTGTAAAAGGCTAATATTCTAATCGTCGAAAGGTTTAAACCTTTGTGCAATAGATTGTTTAGTCAACTGGACCTTCTATTCATGAATGGTCCAGACCTTTGTGCAAATGGTTTGGACCTGTTGTCCTAGAAGTACCTGATACATGTAAAGTAAGCATATAAAGTCAAAACCTTTGTGAAATGGTAAGAAATTCTTTGAACAAATCATGCTTTTTCTTAAGACAACATTTTGCCAATCCTTTTCACAAAGCTTACTTGTATAAGGCCTTTATGTAGTTGGTTGTGTTACTTAAAAAAATGTTTGTTATGATTAACTTAGATTTAAGTAAAATTATAGTTTTTTCTTATCAAAAGTACATATAAACTTTTAGGTTCAACAATCTCCCCCTTTTTTATTAGATCAAAACTATAAATTCAATTCAATTCAATAACCTACCCTCAACTAATGCTTCCCCTTTTTCTTTACAATAAGCTATCCATGTTACAACTTTTCTTTTAGAGATGTAAGGTTCACTTAGATACTAAAATAATTTAAAGCAAGAACAATTTATGTTAAACTACATTTTCTCCCTTTTGCTTCATAAAAAAAGAAATAGACAAAGGGAATAAATCAATCAAAAGTATGGATAGCATTTAAAGAAAGGAGCAAAAGTACAAAAGATGACTATGAAGTAAGTTCATCATGACAGTACATCTTAAGTTTTACAAAGCTAAAAACAAGCGACATCAAAGAAGCAACAGAATAAAGGCCAGTGAAGGCTAGTACATGAAAGTGAAACTAGATAGAAAGCCTCAATTGTGTGAAGGTGATGGTAGAGGGTACAGAAAGTGACGTGGTTGAGCAGGTGGATGGTAGCCAGGTGGTGGGAAGTCATATGGAGGTGGATAAGCCAATTTTGAGCTTAATACATCCCATAGACATCCTGAGAGAGTTGATGGATCATGCTACTATAATAATGATCTTGAGACTCTTGGGATTGATGCATTTCTAAGATGAGGTATCATTTGAGAAAGTTATTGAAGAACTTAATCCTTAGAAGATTGAGAAGGCTGTAGGGGTATGCGAGAACTACTGGGGATATCAACATAGTTAGATGACCATGAGCTAGAAAATGAACCTGGTAGGAGGTTCATTGATTGGTAAATCAGAAGCTGCTTCCCTACCATCAGATGCCTCACCCTCTTCTTCCCCCTTACTATTGTCCTCACCATGTGCTTTAGAGTAGGAGTCTTTCTTTGCCAAAATTATATACCATCACAATCATGAACGAAGCTAAACCTAGTCCTTTTCAAGTTAAAGCTAGAGAACACCTCTACATACTTCATTGTTAATGATTTAGTAGGAAACTGAAATCCTAATGTTTCTATTAGAGATGTGATGAGGCACACATGAGGTAAAGGTAGGTCTTATGAATTTCATTTTTCTTAAAAAGCTTGAACAACAAGTGTAATAGTTGAACTTCTCATTGCCCATTAAGGTGCCTAAAACCAAAATTTCCTCAGCAGTCATCCTCCTCTAAGCAAGTTGTAGACTATTATTATAGATAGTCCAAACATGAAGAACCCAACCAAAAGGAGTGAAGGATTGGTCCCTAGTTTATTAAATTCTTGGATCTAATTTTGAGTAAATTCAATATCATCACCAAAAACACATTCTAAAAAAATCTCCTAAATATCATACCCCTTTTGATTGTACACTAACCCACTAGTTTCAATGTGCAAAAGATTTGCTAGAAATTCATGGGTTAATTAATACGGTAGCCAAACACATTGGTATTACAATGCAAAATTACTCTGATTTTGTCTACTACTAAAACCAACAATATATCTCTTAGTCTCTACATCATATTGATCAGTCAAAATGCAAAAGAAAAGCTTTATAACTACTTTACAAATAGGATAATGTCATAAATGATACCTAGCCTTTGACAAAATATGCAATTAGGTATCTAAACTTTAAAAATGATCAATTTAGTACGTGGAAGAACTTGATGAAGGGACTATTAGTATCCAATTGTATATTGATCAATTCCAAACTTCAGTATCTAATTGTATATTTTATCAAATTTTAGGTACCATTGACATTAACAATCACAAACACGATGAGGCAAGGAATCTAATGTAACTATGCCATTTTGTGCTAAATCAACTTCACCTTAGAAATGACTTCATCTAAAAAGTTTCATCAAACTCCTTGCCGTAATGAATAATGTGGGAATGAAAACCACTCATTGAATTGAATCTTATGCTTGATGTTGCGAAAGAAATGTGTAGGGAGATCTTAGAGTCTTGCGGGTGGGTAACAAGAGGAGACTATGGAACACACCTCCATAGCCTCCATAGTCGATTCAGTGCCACAGTTGGAGTGAGAGTGTTGGTTAAGCAACAAGTGGTTTGCTTGCTTTTACCATGGTAGGAAGGAAAGGAAGTGTGGGAAAGGAATGATGGGTGATGATGATTCAAATGAGTAAGGAAAGTTTAGATGGGTAGAAGATGTATTTTGGAGACCTAAGAGATAGAAATGGAGGAGGAATGAAAAGAGAAAGAGTGTTCACAAGTTTTTGTATTTTTGCTAATGAGTGCAAAAAGGTCCGGACCATTTTGAAAAGGTCTGAACCACTAAGACAGACTTAGTTGAAAAAAAAACGACAAATAAGTTTGAACTTATTGGACAATTTTCAATTATATAGCTGAAGAGTTCGAACTTGTTAAATATGGTCCGAACCTCTTGGATATGGTTCGAACTTATTAGAAAGCTTGAAAAATTGCTTCAAAACAATCCAAGAAAAATAACTTTGACACGTTTGATTACAATTGATGTGAAAAAATTAATGATGAACAAGTTTCTTTACCCTTGATTGAGTTTCAAGTGAGTGTGTGATGGAAAACATGCAAATGGCCTAATGATCACTACTTAGATCCATAAAATTTTAGAATTTATGCCTAATCATGCCCAATTCCTACACAAAGCACAAAAATGATTTTCATTTACTTTTTTTTGGTGAAAATATCAACAATTTTATAATTAGTATCAATAAAGTCTAATTTCGATATGTTTAGTCCTAAGTATTGGATTAGGTTTTTTGTCAAATTGATAGCACTAGTGCTACCATAACAATTGAAACATGATCATATGAGAGCCCATAGTCTAATAAGGTTTGTTTTATCCATAAAACTTGGGCACAACAACTATCGACCACTACATATTTGGTCTTGGCGATTGAAAAAGTGTAACCGATTTTATTTCCTAGGTGCTAAGAAATTAAGAAAGTTCCAAAAAAGTGGCATGTGATCTTGTGCTTTTTCCCGTCAACTTTGCATTTAGTAAAGTTAGCATTGGAGCATCCAACAAGATTAAAGAAGGTGAACTTTAGACACCACAATCTAATTTTAATAGTGCTCGCAAAACACTTAAAGATGCATTTTACCACACTTAAGTGAGATTATTTGAGGCAAGATTGAAATCATGCACATAAGCACACCAAGAACATGATATCAAGTCTAGAAGTCATTAAATGTAATGACTACATAGCATGCCTTTATATAATTTTTCACACACATTTTTTCCATTTTCATCCGTATCAAGTTTTTACTTGTACTTATGGGTATGAACTTGTTTTACAATTGTCCATTTTAAATTTCCTTAGAAGTTCCTTAGTGCATTTGGATTGATTGATAAAGGTATCATGTTTGATTTGTTTTACTTAAAGACTTAGAAAGTAATTGAGTTCTCTCATCACACTTATATCAAAGTCACCCTTTGACTCACCAAAATTATTAACAAGAGTTGTGCTAGTAGCTCTGAATACAATACCATCCACATAGATTTAAACAATTAACGTGTTAACTTATGGTTTTTAATAAATAATGTAGTATGAATTTTTCCTCTTGAAAAGCCTTTGTTTGTTAGGAGGCTACTAAGCCTTTCGTACCATGCTAGAGGAGCTTGCTTGAGTCCATAAAGTGTTTTGTTTAATTTATAGACATGATCAATGAATTCATTATTTTCAAAACCTGGTGGTTGTTCTATATATATTTCTTCCTTGATGGACCATTTAGGAAAGTAATTTTGATATCCATTTGAAAAAGTATAAAGTCTTTGAAAATAGCATATGTCAAAAGCATTCTAATGGCTTCTGATCTAGCAATAGGTGCAAAGGTCTCATCAAAATCTGTACATTCTTCTTATTTGTAGCCCTTGCTACTAATCAAGCTTTGTTCCTAGTTACTACAACAGTTTCATCAAGTTTATTTCTATATGCCCATTTAGTTTCTATTATCGATCTATCATTAGGTTTAGATACAAAATCTCAAACTTCATTTTTAGTAAATTGATTTAGCTCTTCTTGCATTACTTGTATCAGAAATTCATCTTTTAGAGACTCAACTACATTTTTTAATTCAGTTTAGGATAAGAAAATGATATGCAATTGATCGTAACCAAGAATAAAATAATATAATAAACTCAATAGCAATCATACAATCAATTCTAAGGCAAGTATACCTATCTATTATAGCACATGATTTCTATAGGTGTCATTCTTTAAGATTTGAATACCAAGTACTAGTATTACCGTTTCTATACTATATAGCCAAATGATTGAGATGGGATTATTAAACAATATTACTAAATAACTAAATTAATAACCTAAAGAGTTAATTATGCGCTCTCTTTAAATTAATCAATCACAAAACAACACTCCTCTCTTGATCCACACTAAACCCTAATTTCATATAATAAAGATTAATTAATGAATTGTTTATATCTTGAACTGCAGGAATTTGTTATTAAATTAATTGCCCTCTCAAGCTAACTAATTCCTAAATCTAAATGAGATAGTGGAAATCTCTTTCGTCACTAACTCTACACAGCATCACATTAAAGAACAAGATTCATTTCAAGAATATGAAATTAATACAGAAGATCAAAGTTTCCTATCTTTAGGTAAACATGTAATCTCTCTATTCATGAAGATCCATTCAATTAGATAAAATCTCTTTCTATCTAAAAAAAATCACATGCAATCAATTCTGATCACAAATTAATCACAAAAACAATAAAAACAAATGAATAGACTTAGGAAAATAAACTTTCATTAATAAAAGAAAAAACAAGTTTAGTACATTGGTTTAGAGTTTCACAAGAATTAGGGTATAAGACTCTACTCTTCCATGGATTTTACAATCATAGCATGAAATCTAGAAGAATAGAAAGTACTCATAATGTAAACAAAATCCCTTCAATGAAGTTTTGTGATCTTCAATGATGCTATGACACTTTTCCTCTTGAAGCTCGTGGCTTTTGAATGGGTAAAAGTTGATCCTAATCCTCAAATAGACACATTAATATGTCTATTTATAGATAGGACATGCGTTAGGTCTGCATGACCTCTAGCATGGTTGTGCACAATTGGGACAAATAAAAAAACCTCAAAACTCAACCTTACATGACCTTGATCCCTAGCCATGGTTGAGCCCATGCTGAACTTCAAATTACTCATGTGATAGTTTTCTTCCCTACACAGCCTTCTTCCTTAGCCATGCTCATGCTTGTGTAGAAATGTAACTTGCTTTTTAGACACTTTCTTCACTCTATATAGCTTTCAGCACTGCTTGTGTGGAAGCTAGGGCACACTAAAGGATGATCTCTGGTCACTTTTTCACTTCTTCTTTGGCATCCAACATGGCCATGCATGAGGTAGTGCATATATAAAAATAAGCTCTTGTCCCATATTTTGCCAAATTTGCATTAACTTTTCTTGAATCATCTTCAAATATTCTAAATATCTTCTTTTAGCCTTGAAATTAATATTTAAACTATTAAGTATCCTTTTCTTATTATAAGCACATAAAACACATATAACATATTATTAAATGAGCATTAAAAATAAGGCTCTTTTAACATTTATCAAAAACTAGATTGGTCATACTTCTTCAGAAGACCTTGTTTGTATTCTATTAGATGATTTGCCTATGATTAGATCCATAGGTTGTGCCTTAGCATATTTCCATTCCCTAGGGAAGGTCATGCCTATATGATTCATTTAAGTCGTCTTTCTTAGGTTCTTCTCTTATATTTGTTTCTTTACTACATCACTGTTTTCAAAAGAAAATTTATCTAAATTAGCACACACATCATTCATGTCATCATTAGAGTAAACATGAGGCAAACTATTCAAAGGCAATATGAATTGATTCCTCAACGACTAGTGTTCTTTTAATGAAAACTTTGTAAGTCTTATTAGTAAGAGAATACCTATGAAAAACAAATTTTGCATAAAATTTAGTAAATTGATCTTTTTCGTTGTTCAATATGTAACATTTTGTGCCAAATGGATGAAAATATGATACGTTGGGTCTTTTATTTTTCTAAATCTCATAGGAGGTTTCTTAAGTATAGGTCTAATGAACCCTTTATTAGATATATAACATGCGGTATTAATAGATTCCACTAAAAAATATTTGATAAGTTATTTTCACATAACTTATTCTAACCATTTTAATTAAAGTCCTATTCTATTTTTTTTTTTTTCTGCTACTCATTTAGTTGTGGTGTCTTAGGCTCCAAAAATGTGTGCTCAATTCCAGGATTACTATAAAAGTTATCCATTTTATAATTTTCAAATTCTCCTTCATGATCGCTTTTGTATAGTCATAATGTTAAGACCTCTTTTTCTCTTTTTTTTAACTTTCTTGTAATATCTGAAAAATACATTATATGATTAGTCTTTAAGTGCAAGAAAGAAAGTCCATGTATCTAGTAAAATCATTAACAATAATCAAGATATATTTTTTGCCATTAAACTTAAGATTTGAGTATGTCCAAATAAGTCTATATGCAATAGTTGAAGTGACCTAAATAAGGAAATAACAACTTTAGACTTAAAAGAGGTTTTTGTTTACTTTCCTTGTTGACACACTTGACAAATCTATGTTTTTTAAAATTTATTTTTGCTAAACCTTTGACAAGATCCTTTTTAATAAGTTTTGAAATGATGTCCATGCTAGTATGCCTTAATTTTCTATGCCACAACCAAATATCGTCATTTTGGGAGTATGAACATGTTTCTTTTGAAGATTTAAAATCATTTAAATTGATTTTCTATATCTATACCCCTTAAAAATCTTGATGTTGTCAATTCTTTCAATAAAATATTTATGGCACAAAATATCCCTTCGAATCCATTATCACATAATTGGCTAATGCTAAGCAAGTTATATCTCAGCTGTCAACCAATAAAGCATTCTTAATTACTAGATCCTTGTTAACAAGAATGTTACCTTCACTAAATATGATTGATTTGTGATTGTTTCCGAATTGAAACTTCTGGATCCTTTAAGATTAAAGTGTAAACCTGATGCGTCTCTAGTCAAATGCCTTGAGCAACCACTATCTAAGTACCATTTGTTATTTTCCCTTGAAGGTTCCTGCAAAATAAGGAATTATTTCTTTGGTACCCACTTGAATTTGGGTTTTTGGGTTAGTCGCAATGTGAACTTGTCCCTTAGGTACCTAAACAAGTTGTTCTTTATGAGGATTATTCCTAATGGTGCATGTATGTGCTATATGTCTAAAACTTCCACAATAGTTACAAGTTTTATACGTTGTTTTAACAAAGTAACACTTTTGAGTTCTATTTTTATTTTTACCTTTATATCCAATTCCATATCTATCCAATGCATGCCTTTTTGTCTAACATTATGTTTAAGTTCTTTTCTCTTCAACAAACTTAGCAATTGTTTCTTTTGATTCATTTATCTTACATTTCAACATGACATTTTCTATTCTAAAGTTCTTCCAGCTCATTTATGAATTCATCATCACATTTCTCATTATTATTTTGACATTGATTTTTCAATTTTCCTACTTCAACATTTAGTGCTTTATGCAATTTACACAATTTTTCGTTTTCATCCCTTAATTTACCATTTTTATATCTAAAAAATTTCGAGTAAATTATATAGGAAGGTATTAACGTTTAATGGTAAGTTCATTTAAGGTATCAACTTTTCAAGTGGTTAAAAAGAGATCAATGTTTGGAGACTAACTCATTTAAGGTATTAACGTTTTAAGTATTTAAAAAGAAATATCAATGTTTTGTAAAGTCAGTTAAATAAAGTATTAATATTTGACCATCAACGAAAATTAAGGAAACTTAATTGAAAATCAACCTAAATAGTGATACCTCAAATGAACTTTACAAAACGTTGATACCTCATTTGATTCACTTTACAAAACATCGATTCCTTTTTTTAACCACTTAAAATATTGATACCTTGAATGAACTTACCACTAAACATTGATACCTTCTAATTTAATTTATCCTAAAAATTCCTTATCTTCATTTAGATTGTCATTCCTAGTTTTGAGTTTGTCATATTCATTTTTAAATTCCTCAAGTTCATTTTCCACACTCATCATCATATCTTTCAATGTTTTCATTTTTCTTTTGCATTTTTAGCATCCTTTGCATAAATCATTATATATAGTTGCAACATAAGAAATTTATGAAGAAGAACCTACCTCATTATCTAAAGCCATGAAGCATACATCATCATCAAAATCACTTGTATCATCATCTCTCTAAGTGACAATGAGAGCTTCCTTCTTAGGTCCTCTAGATGCCTTCTTGAGCATAGACAATATTGTTGAATGTGTCTCGGCTTGTGCATTAGAAGCACGTAATCACATCTTTCTTCTTCTTTTTGTATCTTGAGGAGCTTCCTTCATCATCATTCCTCTTTATTTCGTTGTTAAATTTCATGAATTTGTTGAACTTTTTAGCCATGGAAGCAACCTCCTCCTCCTTATCATCACACTTGAGTTGTAGCCTATGACTTTGAATGTGATAGCCTTCTTACTCCTTGCTTCTTGATCAATTCATGTATTTTAAGAGTGCCATGAAGCTCCTCTTTACCCATGGTGTTTAGATCGCATGCCTTCTCAATTGTAGTTCTCTTAGCCTCCCAATCATTTGGCAAAGACCTAAGGAGTTGGACTTAATTTCAACATCAATAAAGTTCTTTCGAAGACACTTAAGGGATTTATAATGTTAATGAACCTATTATGTGTCTCATCTATGGTTTCATTTGGTTGCATTTTGAAGTTTTCAAATTAATCACATATAAGACTTATTTTATTGTCTCTTATTTTAGATGATCCTTCATAAGTTTTCCTCAATTCATCCTATATTTCTTTTGCGGACTCACATGTACCATTTCTATTAAAATCACTTTTATTCAAGTCACAATGCAATATGTTCATATATATTTCATTTAAATCCAATCTTCATCACTAAAGTCTCTTTCTTTCTTTCTTCCTTTCCTTCAATCTTGAAGGGACATCTTCTATGATCTTTCATTTTAGCCTATTTTGTGTCTTTAAGAAGATTTTTATTCTACACTCCCAATAGGGATAGTTTCTCCCACTTAGAAGTGGTGGCGTGATGGCCTATTAATAACTTGTCATTTTAGAAATCTTAGTGCACTACTTGTTATGATGTTTAATTTAAAATGAAATTAAGCATAATAAACGTAGAGACCAAGTTTTTCTACCAATTGAAAATACCTAGGTACACTAGATAAATATTTTTTTTAACGGGGGAGGGTGGGTGAAGGTGGTGAATTGAGTATTTGTGCAATTTTGCTTCAATTTACAATTTTATTGATAATTAAAAATCACAAGTATTTAACAACAATGTAAAGTGCAGTAAATATATTAATCACCATTAAGACAATGCTCAAATGAGCTACACAAGGTGTTTCACTATTTAAATAAAAGTGCAAGAATTTTTACAAGAATTATAAGAAGATAAACAAAGCACTACACTTTCTTTAAACACTAAGTAGGGCTTGAAATGATTTACAAGAATACAAATGGGAGAACAATTGATTTCTTTTTTGATAGCAAATGAAGACTCTTAAGTAAATGTTTTGATTTGTCTATAACCTCTTAAATATGAGAGAATAAAATTGTGGACATTGGACAGTAAATCCCTAAGTTCAATCTTACATTAAATGCACTCTAATAGTTAGTAAAGTTGCAATAGATCCGGACTACATCCAGACCTTTTGCAAGTGGTTTAGATCTTTTGGACATCTTATAGAAGGTTTGCATTTTGATCACTGAAAGGTCTGAACTTTTGCGCAAAGGTCCATACAGTTTAGTTGGCTGAAGTTCTATTTGCGAATGGTCAAGACCTATTGTCGTGGAAGTACCTGATACATGTAAAGCAAGCATACATGTCTGGACCTTTGTGAAATAGTATGAAATTCTTTGAACAATATCATGCTTTTTCTGAAGACAACATTTGCCAATTCTTTTCACAAAGCTTAATTGCATAATGCCTTTATGTAGTTGATTGTGTTACTCAAAAATATGCTTGTTCAAATTAACTTAATTTTAAATAGATTTATAGTTTTGTCTCACCAAAAGTACATAAAAACTTTTATGTTCAACATGTGAAACATTAATGATAAGTAAGAATTTTTTATCCTAATATTATATGGATCTTTTAATCTTTATTTATTTTTTACCTTATGTGCAAATAATTTTTTTTAATTTAATTAAAAATAATATTTAGTATGATTACATATTAAAATTTTTCAGAAAAAAAAAAAATCTTAGCTAGCTAGTGTTTTAACTTGCATAACCTACCGACTTATATGGGCTAGATAGGCCAAAAGATTTTGCCCAATTTATAATGCGGGCCAATCTATCTAATCCCGTGGATCAAAATGTGATAGAATGACCCGCCTAACCACATACAGAGATCTACTACCATCCACATCATTAGGGCTATAGACGAGACGAGCCGAGCCGAGCCGAGCTTTTAAAGGCTCGAGCTTGGCTTATTTAAAATCTAGTGAGTTTAAGCTAGAGCCGAGCTTTTTATCAAGCTGAAATTGAGGTCTGAGATAAGGTGCATAAGTTTGAGCTCGAGCTCGACTTGTTTATGAAACGAGCATGAGCCGAGCTAAGCTTTTTATTAAGCCTAACGAGCTTTTATCGAGCTTGAAATTTAAATTCTAGTTCAACTCATTTAGATAGCTTGTTTTCTTTTTTTTTTTTTAGATTAAAATATAATATATAAGTGTTGCTATGGTATATATACTTTATTATTAAATAGAAATTGCTTTTTATTATTTTTATTTTATAGTTATAAGTAATATATCATGCATAAAAAAATTCATAAATCTGTTAATGAGCTGATTAATGAGCCTGTTAACGGGCTAAATCGCAAGCCTGTTCATAGGCTTAAACAAGATTGTTCATGAGCCGGCTCGCGTGCCTAAATCAAAGCTCAAGCTTAGCTCATTTAGATAAACGAGCTTCACATTAGGCTAAGGCTCTACTCGTTTACTAATCAAGCTTGAGCCAAGCCGAGTCAAGACTAAAGCCAGCCGAGCTTGACTAACTCGTGAATAGCTCAGCTCGTTTGTAACGCTACACATCATTGCTGCTCCACCCTACACATCATTGCTACTCTGTCTCTCTTGGTAGTATCTCCAGAATCATGTGTATAGAATCACAGTAACATGAAAATGGGGAAATTTATACCAGTAGCTATGATCACGTCGAAAACTGTTGTAAGGATCAAGTCATATTTACACATGTCTTTTAATTTTTTTTAGCATAAATTATTTTTATATAAGATATAATGGATATTGTTTTGCATAAACAAAATAAGTAACAATATAAATGAAAAAGCGAAATCAACTTCTTAAACTTAACTTCAATGTGGATATACTTAATGTACTTTTAAACATTACAAATACCTTTTTTAGATTTTAATAAAATAATAAATAACTTCAAAAAGTAATTATTGTAATTTTGGGCCAATATATTAATTTTATGGTGTAAACTGTGCAATTGAATTGAGAAAGTAAACTTTTAAATAAAGATAATCATTTAGTTATTGATAGGGCTGCAATCGAATCGAATTGAGACAGTACAGTACTGAGTTTGAATTCGAGTTTGATTCGAAATTTCAAAGTTCGAGTTTGATCGAGCTCAATATTTTAATCTTAAGTTCGGCTCGAAATAAAATTAAATAATCTCGATTTTGACTCAATTAAGCTTGTTTAGACTTGATTTATTAAAAAAAATATTTTTTTAAAATTATAATTAAAATAATATTAATATTTGAACTCGATTCGAATTCGATTAACATTTATACTCGATAAAGCTTGATTAGACTTGTGAACTAATCGAATCAAACATATAAAGTTCAAGTTTGGTTCAATAAACTATTTGAGCAATTCAAATTCGAGTTTGATTCGACTATTTTCGAATCAAACTCAAATAAACATCAAGATGTGTAAAAATGCTTATATTTTATTTCACCTATATATTATGGACCAAAGTGAAATAAAATAATAAAGGCTATAAATAAGATTGGAATCCCAAGTCTAGAAAGTGTGAGGTTTTCTACTCTATCTTTGCCTAAATCACATAGGTAAGAAAAATCAAGAGAGCAGACACTATTATGGACTTGAAGACTAAAACTCTCTCAAAGGAGTTGGTGTTTGTTATGGATTCATGTATGTTTCTACACTTATTTAAGTTTATTCAATGTGCACTAAGTTCATGCATGGGATCATATATTAATTTGCATGTATAAATCTCTTAATTTTTCCAACACTGACAACCCCTTAAATTTTGAACCTAGATTACAAATACCCCTCAATCAAATTAAATTTTATTTTAACAATCTTTAAATTTGAACTAAGCGCATGTTTTTTATAATTTTAAAATAAAGACCTTTTATGTTGTCAATTTATTAAAATTTATAAGAATTATTTATAATTTTTAAAGTTCATGAGATATATCATCTCGTGTCAAATTTTAAGTGAACCATTTACAAATTTTCCCCAACTTAAAATATATATCACCAATTACCATGAAGCAAAGCAGCAATTGCTTGCTTATATGTTACTGTTAGGCCTATGTCAACTTGGCTTAAATCGTCATCAACGGATCATGATTCATGACTCGATCATACAGGTCATGACCCATCAGTGAATCTGTTGGTCTAGTGGGTTTAGGTCGGTTCAAGGTCTTGATTCATCGACCCAGTAAGTAAGGCGAGTCAAAATAAAAAAAAATACAAAAAAATTTAAAAATACAAGGAAAAAAAGAAATAAATATTTAAACTCATTTTAATGTGAATAGATATTATTTATTATGAAGTTGTCCTTTTTTTTTTCCTTCATTTGTTTAACTATGCTTTTTAGCCTAAGTGTGTGCACTATAGAGCAACTTTTCTATTCAAGTGTGCTTTCTTTAATAAACTTTACTGGTTTTGTACAAGTTCGTAATTTTTTATGATGATCTATTTATGTGTTTTTTTAATCAATTTAGTTAAAAATTTTTATGAAAAATAAAAAAAAATCATGGATCAAGGGCCATGAAACGGCCCTGAACCGCCGGTTTGAACCAGCCCGACTCAACCCTTTATGGTCATGGGCTGGTTCCTGTTCAACCATGGCTTGAACCGTGATTCGGTAGTTCTGGGCCGGTTCAGGACTGGTTTAACCCAGTGCTGATGACTAGTTAGGCCTACCTTAGCCAAGTCCAATGTACAAAATTTGAAGTTTAGGTTTTGTCAGTAAAAAACCATAAATGCTATGTAACTAAAATTGGGAAAAAAGCAGACTAAGTGCTTTTACTATTAATTTTTCGTAATTTGATATATTTATTTTTAAATTTTGGTAAATTAATATATGTACTTTCAAAGTGTTTGTACTTTTAATTTTTAGTAATTTGATATTTTATTTTTAAATTTTGGTAAATTAATGCTTGTACTTTAAAAGTATGTACGATTCAATGTTTCTATTAAATAATATTTTACAGATATTTATTTTATTGATAGGATATTTATAGATATTTAGCTAAAAATTACCAAAATCTAAAAATACGATATTAAGCTACCAAAAAAATGTAAAATATTAAAAGTATAGACACATAACTTTCTATTATCCTATCAATTATAAATATTATTTAAAAAAATTAAAATATATATTTAAAAGTATAAGTACTAATTTATCAAAATATAGTGTAAATACTCATCATTCCCTCCAGTTATTAATTGTAGTTTTCCACTTAATTTATTTTCGCTACTTACACCAACATTTGATCCCTTCTAACTTTTATGCTCTCCATATTTCGTCTTTGTTTCCACGAAATTTAGTTATTGCAAACAAAAAATTACACACACACACACACATATATAGAATAATGATTAGATACTTTCTGGGTTTAGACTGAATAAAAAAAAAAAAAGAAAAATTACAACGAAAAGCTTAAACATTTGAGGTTAAGTTCATTTAAGGTATTAACGTTTGTAGAGATTAAAAAGAGGCATAAACGTTTGAGCATGCAAGTCAAACAAGGATGTCGTCTAACCCTATCTATTTACTCCGTTAAATGATGTCACATGTATTAAACTTGATTTTCTTCCTCAACTCTCTCGATATTTCTCTCTTTTCTTTCTCTCTCCATCTCAAAAGATACGTGTATTAAATTTCTTCAAAGAAAATATATGCTAGCGTGAATTTGAATTATATTGAACAAGGTTGCAAAATAAATAGAATATTAGAAAAAGAAATCTATGCAAAATCTGACCCCTAACCTAAAACTCAGAAGGAAATCATCATCTGCTGGCAACATATGCGTATTAGTAGGAACCTATTTTCAGTTCTAGACCATCTAGGATGAGGACACTTATGCTCTTATCTAACTTATTTAATTAATTTAATGATAGTGACATGCCGGAAGGTTCATGTAATTTAGTGAATGTGTTTTTTTCAAAAAAGTTACCTTTTGAACCTAGTTTCCTAACTAAAGCTTTAGGACTTAGAATCATAGAAATGGAGGTGTAGTTATGACCTTTGAATCCTTGTTATAAGTTTCTCAATTGAATTTTGCCAAAAATAGCTACCTAGATTAGGAGGAAAACTGGGCAGGGGGGAGGGGGAGCGAGAGAGAGAGTTGAGGAAGAAGATCACGTGTAATTCACATGACATTTGACGGAGTGGATAAACAGAATTAGACGGCATGCCTTATTTGACTTACTTACTTAAATGTTTATGCCTTTTTTTAACTTCTGCAAACGTTGATGCCTACTCGTGTAATTTTTCCAATAAAAAAAATGAAAAAATGTAACTGAATGTGAAAGAATGGATTTATTAGTGGGTATCTTGAATTTTTCTTATATTAAGTTTGATTTTATTTCAATTCGATTTGTAAACGAACCATTGGTCCAAAATAAAACTAGAAACTAATTTTAATAATATATAATTCGATTTTTATTCATACTTTATCTCATATCTTAAGTCTCCAAACATGTTGGTTTTAGCTAGTGAGCTACTTGAATTTAGTTTGATTTAAGCTTCACTTGGCACTGCTTGATTTGTACTAGTTTGGCTCGGTTAAGCTCAAAGTCGAAAAAAAACTTGTTTAGCTAAGCAAATTAAGTGATAAGTCCATAATTTTCAAACTCGATAAAAGTTCATCTTGACTTGAGCTTAACAATTTCATAAATCAGACAAGCCTTAACAATGAAGAGTTTCGCCGGACTTAATTCATTTGCTTCCTTGGCTAGACTTATGAAAATTTATGAAATAGTTGTCCACTAAAAATTTTTCACCAGCATAACTAACATAAGAAAGTTGAAGAGGTTTTATTTTATTTTTACTTTTGTTTCTATATCTTTTTTCGGTCTCTTAATAAGAATTCTATAAATACTTAGTAGAGAACCTCAGGAAAATTACCGAAGATTTTAAAATTATAGAAATTGCAATAGGTGGAATAAAATTCTAAATACAATAGATTCGGACAAATGTTTGCGTACCACGAAAACCAATATTTCTACTATTTTTCTATTTTAGAATCCATGTTTATACCTTATTTTCTTTCATTATAGAACCTATGTTCTCAAAATTCGGTTGAGAAAAAGGACGTTTCATCCACCTTCATTAAAAGAATCCATAAGTTCAAGTTGACATCAAAGCAATGGCACATCAATAATAGTAATAATTTCCACGGACAGAAAAAAAAAAAAAACAGTAGAAATGATTTTTTAAAAATCTTGCGTCATTATAAGAAAATTAGGATTGAGTCGAAATTTTTGAATTATTAGTTCTATTTGTAGATATATAACTTCTTTTACCATTGCTTTATAGCAAATTCTTTTTAAAAGTTAATTTTCTTATTGTACGTGTTAATATTTAAGAGATAGATCAATGAATTTAATCTCTCTTATAGAAAGGTGGATGAACGTATCTTTTGTTCATTTATTTATTCATGAAAATGTAGGTTTTAAAATTAAAAAAAGCAAAAATATTGAAAGAAAATGTAGCACTAATTTAGGCACTCTAAACGCAATTATAATTTGAATAAGTTTGACGAATAAACTATTAGAGTTAATATAGCCGGCACACAAAGTTTGAGCTGATTCGTATGAAGGAATTCGATTACTGAAATTTGTTAGAACTACCAAGAGTGGTGTATGTTCTATGAGTTATGTTATTGGTGGTAAAAGTTTTCACAAATAAAGAATTTCAATCATGCATAGCAAGAACCTTGATTCACATACGATTAGGTCCCAGACTCAACAGTATGAGGTTTTTCGTCTATCTTTTTTCACATTGCATAAGTAAGAAAAATCAAGAGAGTAGATATTATTTTAGACTAGAATATTAAAACTCTCTCAAAAGATTTAGTCTTTACGATGGATTCAAGTAGACATCGTCATGGTTCCCGAACAAAAATCGAAACAGCTGATTCCGATTCTTAAAATTGAGGAACTGGAACCAGAACCAAAACCGTCTCTCATGATTTCGGTCTGTTTCCATAGAACTCTTAGTTCCTGGTTTCGGTTTTGGAATAGTGGAACCATCTTTTTAAAAAAATATATAAATTTTAAAGTCAAAATTATTATTGGATCTAAAAGCATTAAATTATTTAATCAAAATTTTAAAAAATTTATTTAGAATATATATTTATATGTATACAAACACATTCAACATCGATTATAGTTAGTATTATGATATTATAAAATACTCTAAAAGATGAAAAGAAAATTATAATGCAAAAAATAGTCTTACATTATTAAGAAAATGAAGTTTGCTTTTAGGAAAAATTTATTTAAACTAATTTTATATGATTTTAAGCTATGTTTATTTGTATTGTTGATAATAACATGTTAAATATTATGAATAAGTAATAAATTTTAATTACTATTTTATATGAAATAATTCAAATATTAATAATTATATATTTAATATTATTATTCATTTATTTATTTCAATTGACCTGGGTGGAACCGTCTTTTCTACTTTTAGGTCAAAGAACCACCTAGGAACCATAAACGGTGATTCCATAACCGGTTCTAAAATCAGCTAACCGATCCGATTTCGGTTTATGAACCGTCGGTGATGGTTATGGTGCGATTCCTTTGTTGGGATTGAACCATGCCTATGTCTAGATTCAGATATATTTGTGCACTTGTTTAATTTTATTCAATATGCGCTAAGTTCATGTATGAGATCCTAGATTAATTTGTATGTATAAATTTATTAATTTTTCCAATGATAATAACCCCTTAAAATTTGAACCTAGAGTACAAATACTGAAATAGTCATGAATTCCTTAAATTGCATGCTAATATGTTATTGGAATGATATATATGTGTGTGCTTAGCTAATGTAATTAGTGAATGTGTTAAATTATATGTGTATAGTCTTATAAAGTTTATATTATTGATTGATATCTATAAATGTGTGTATAGTGTAATGAATGTGTGTGTCTTTTGCAAATTAATATGCATATGTTATGTTTAGAATTTAATCAAATTGTTTTTGAATTTGTTTAAATTATGATAGAATTTTTGTAAATTTTAAACCCACATTTTGAGCTTAAATTCAACCCAAATGCATTTGAAATTTGCCCAAATTAATCATAGGACAAATATACCCCTAATGACTAAATTTGGATGAGATTTGACTTTGTTTAGACATGTTTTGGACACTTTTTGGGGCAACCCTCCCTTTCATCCGAATTTTCTTTCTTTTCTTTCTTCTTTCTTTCTTCCTTTTCTCATCCCAAAATCTTTAACCCTAAGCCAAGACTTATTACAAGCTTTAGGATTTGAATATCATTCCAAGCCAAGATCCAATCATGTGAGTTTAATGCAACCTTTGTCTTTTATTTTATATTCTATGTTGAATTGTTTGTAAATGTTAGAATAGATATGATTTTGAGGTGATAATTGGTGTGGAATTGATTTGATGCATTGATGATAGTTTGAATGGGATTAAGTGGCTAATAAAGTGGTAGTATATATCTTATAGGAGTGTATATGTGTGGGAATGAGTATTTTGGAAGATTGAAGAATGAGTAGTAGATATGTGAAATTAAAGTGTGAGTAGTGTTTTGATGATTAGAAGTAGAATTCATGTTGTTAGGATAGTATTTGGATCATATAACAAGCTTTAGAAAGTTTGGACTAAGTTTGGAAAATTTTTTAAAAATGAACAAGTTGTATTAAAACAGGGGAAATCAAAAACCATTTTCGTGTAGGCTAAAATTTGAACGTACGCCGGCACCTGGGAATTCAACACCGCCGTAGAGGCAGCGTTGGATTCAAATTTCTTAATGCCGCTTTTCTACACCATCGGCTTTTATGATAAAAATTGCCAGCGTTTGTTCTTCAGAACGTACGCCGGCAATTTGAGTTTCTACGCCGCCGGCTTTCGCTAGAAAAGTCAGCCGGCTTTCTTTTCATTCATATTGTACGCTGGCCGCTGGGCACCAAGGCCGCCGGCGTATGTGGCAAAGCTGCCCGCGTAACTGGGTAAGCGGACGGCTTAGACCTCTCTGGACGTTTTGAAAAATTTTAGGTTTTGGATTCTACGCCGGCTTAAGGCCGCCGGCGTAGAATGAAGGCAGTCGGCGTACCCTTGAACACTGCCAGTGTTGGCAGTGTTGATTTCCAGAGTATCGAACACCGGCTCAAAGCTGCCGGCTTTGGCTGCTGGCGTATCCCCTGTGCTTTTGAATTTTAAAAACTTTTTCTAAAGTTTTCCGAAGTTTGTTATTTGATCAATTGAGTATTTGTTAAGCGATCTAGGGTATATTAGGATGTTTAAATGCTTTATTATAGCTGTGTATTAATTTATCTGGATTTCTTTGATATATTTATACTTTATACTAGTTAATTAGTGCTTACGCTAAGTGTGAATTTAATATTGATTAAACAGTGATAGTTCCTCGCCCAGTCAACCCCGTTAACTCCCGAGCTGTCTCAGGTACGCAGTAACTTGTTTGTCTCTTTGTTAGGGTAGGCATCAAGATCAAACTACTCTAAAATAAGAAAATACTAAGGATATATGAGTGTTGATTGTTGTTGTCTGCCGTTGAATCTGGTTCGGAGAGTGACACCCTGCTCAGATTGGGGGCAGGGTACTTTCTCGTGATGCGTTACTCAGGAACCCCTAGTATTACGGGCTACGCCAGAAGGTGGGGCTGCTAGTCTGTGAACAGTAGGGACCACTCAGGAGGCACGTAATACTAGATCCTTGTTGTCCGGAGTTTGAATACTCCGTGTTGTTTACTAACTAAAGACTTATTAATAATGAACAAGTGATTGTTGCATAGAGCATTTAGCCTAAGAATGTGTGATCCACTTCGCATTTTGTATTCGTTACTTGTGTACTGGGCCTTTGGCTCATATTTTATCTATTTCAGGTGATGATTCCGATGAGTTCTATACGAGTATGGGGTACGGAACCGACTTTGAAGATTTTCTTGATGGGTTGGAGGATTAGAGATGATGATGGACTCAATGGACCCTATGAATGTAATAGATTAGATGAATTCTTTTTGGTTGATGTAATTATAGTGTTAGTTAGGTTGTGTTTTGAGGATTTTGGTTAAGGCTTGTAAGAAGCCTTTGGATGTAATATATATATATATATATGTATATTTAGCTATTTAGAAGTTGGTTGTTTCCTTTGCCAAAATGTGTTGTAGTATAGCTTTGCTTAAGGTTTAAAAAAAAAAATTTATGTCTCCCATTATATATATTTATGGAATTAGATAAACAATTACTCAAACAATTCCTTTAGGCAACCTTACATATAATCTTAGGGGTTATATGTGGTTGGGGAACCGTTATCTCCTATTTCAAATATAGGGGTGATAGCGGGTCCTTACAGTTGGTATCAGAGCGAGTTTGATTAATTGTTATCTAATTGTATGATTATTTAAGACTTGACCTAGACACAATTAAGTAGTATAGAAAAGAATTAAGTATCCAAATAGTTGTGTGTAATTTCCTTCTTGCTTGTTTATATATTGTTATTTGTTTTCTTGTTTACTAATTGCTTATTGTTTGTTGATGATTTTGAATTGTTTGTTCATTTATGTATGAATGTAAATGTTAACTTGATAAGTTTTGCATGTGATTAGGAATTTAGATACATGTGTGAATGTGTGTTGAATATATCTATGCAATTGTAAAGATGGACAGGTTGAGGAGGTCTACCAGGCAACATTCTGATAGAGAAAGTATGCCACCACCACCACAGTCATCGTCTACATTTGCTCCTACTTCATCTTCTACACCGAGCAGTGAGACTACTCCATCGCCTGCATCGGCTTCAGCTTCACAAGTTCCTCCACCAGATTCCTCCACCTCCCTATGCCACCCATTCCTCCTATGTCACAAATACCAACTAGTGATCCGAACTCGATGTACAGTATGATGAGGGATATGATGGCCATGATGCAGCAATATCAGATGATGATGTATCAACAAACTCAGCATCTCATGCAGCAAGGTAACAGCAGGGAATGAGACAAATGAGGCTACTCTGTAAATGATCAATCCAATCAAATCAAATTACATGATTTTAGCAAGATGGTTCCAGAGTTTGATGGCACTAGTACCGACCCTACAGTAGCTGAAGGGTGGATAGAGGAGCTTGAGAAAACATTTGCAGCCAGTAGAACCCCGGAAGATAATAAAGTGGATTTAGCGGTTTACATGATGAAGAAAGAAGCTTATAATTGGTGGAGATTAACAAGTGGAAATCTACAACTACCCATATCATGGAATGCATTCAAGGATATATTTTTCATCAAGTATTTTCCGAATTCAGTGAGAGAGAGGATGATAGCCGATTGGTTGAACTTGAGACAAGGGAGCAAGACTGTAGATGAATATCATGGTGAATTCTGTAGACTGTTGCGTTTTGCTGGAGGTGATTACCGAGATGAGAGGATGAAAGTTCAGAAATTTCAGAATGGACTGAATGAAGAAATCCAAAGTGAAGTGAAGAAATTTGAGTTGCATACCCTATCAGATACGGTGGCCAAAGCTTTGCTAATGGAGCAAATTCAGAACGATAGTAGAATTAGAAGAGCAAAGAGAGCTGCATTTCTGGGAAAGAGACCCGCTCCTACTTCATCCTATGATAGTTATCGGGGTGGGTAAAGGAAAGAAGCCATTTATGGGACGACAAGGAGATCAAAAGCCGATATAAAGCTCCTACACTTGCATTTGAAAAGAAATGTTTTAGGTGCTATGGTCCTCATGAGTTGTCCGATTGCAAGTGGACTCCCAATGCATGTTTCTCATGTGGTCAAGTTGGGCATAAGTCTAGAGAGTGCAAGAATCCGAAACTACCACCGGTCTTTTGTGCATATTGCAAGCAAAGAGGGCATCACATTGCTAATTGCAAGGACCGACCTAATGTGAAGAGTGGAGTTGATGTAGAGAAGGGAAAGACAAATCCGAGGGTTTTCGCCTTACAACAGATTGAGGACACACCCTCAGTAGACACTTTGGCAGGTATACTGAGTGTTGCTAATAGGGATGCATATGTGCTAATTGATACTGGAGCGACTCATGCTTGTATTTCTGAAAATTTTATGAATGATTGTGAGCTTGCTCTGAATTGTTGATTGATCGTGTTATGTGTGTGACTACTCCGTTGGTGATTGAAAATACATCCTTGTGTGTGTAAAAGTATAAGTGTTGTGATTTCAAATGTGAACATGCCTATTGATATGATAGTGTTGCCTTTATCTGATTTTGATGTGATTTTGGGAATGAATTGGCTAAATCAATATAAGGTCACGATTGATTGTAGTAAGGCGGAGTTAAGTTTCGGTTGATTGAAGGGAGTTTCACACATAAATTGGAGAGGTTGAGACCTAGGAGTATGAAGTTTATGGAGCTGTGGGAAAAACCAGTTGTGCAGCTATAAATATTGAAGAAGTGGATATCAAAATGACGCCAATTGTGAATGAGTTTGTGGATGTATTTCCCGAGAAGTTACCTGGATTACCACCGGATCGGGAGATAGAGTTTGGAATTGAGGTATTGCCTGGAACGGTACCTATCTCTAAAGCTCCATATAGAATGGCTCCAGCTGAATTGAAAGAGTTGAAGTTACAATTGCAAGAGTTACAAGATTTGGGCTTTATCAGACCGAGTATATCGCCCTGGGGTGCTCCTGTGCTGTTTGTCAAGAAGAAAGATGAAAGTTTACGCATGTGTATTGATTACCGGGAATTGAACCGAGTTACTATTAAGAACAAATACCCTTTACCTAGGATCGATGATTTGTTCGATCAGTTAAAGGGAGCCACAGTGTTTTCTAAGATCGACTTGAGATCAGGATATTATCAACTCAAGATCAAATCGCAAGATATTCAGAAGACGGCTTTCGAACTCGGTATGGACACTTCGAGTTTTTGGTAATGCCTTTTGGGTTAACCAATGCTCCAGCCGCATTCATGGATTTGATGAATAGAGTCTTCAAGGATTATCTGGATTCATTTGTCATAGTATTCATTGATGATATTCTGATATATTCTCGGAACAAGGAAGAGCATCGAGAGCATTTAAGACTTGTGTTACGAAAACTCCGAGAGAAGAAACTTTATGCGAAATTTAACAAGTGTCAGTTTTGGTTGGAAGAAATATCCTTTCTTGGACATATTATCTCAAAGGAAGGTATTTCGGTTGATCCAATGAAGATTGAAGCCATTTTGAAATGGGCAAGGCCTACTAATGTGAGTGAGATTAGAAGTTTCCTTGGATTAGCTGGATACTACCGAAGGTTTGTTGAAGGATTTTCGAAACTTGCATCTCCATTAACAAAGTTGACACGGAAAATACTAAGTATGTGTGGGATGACAAGTGTGAGAGGAGTTTTAAAGTTGAAAGAAAGATTGGTATCAGCTCCTATTTTGGCATTGCCTGTTAGTGGAAAGGAATTTGAAGTTTTCAGTGATGCATCTATCCAAGGACTCGGTTGTGTTCTCATGCAAGATGGAAAAGTTATAGCTTATGCATCAAGGCAACTAAAACCCCATGAGAAGAATTACCCGTGCATGATCTTGAATTGGCAGCAGTGATTCTCGCATTGAAACTTTGGAGACATTATTTGTTTGGAGAGAAATGCAAGATCTACACGGATCACAAGAGTTTGAAATACATATTCACACAGAAAGAACTTAATATGAGGCAAAGAAGATGGCTTGAGTTGATTAAAGATTATGATGTGGAAATACTTTATCATCCTGGGAAAGCTAATGTAGTAGCGATGCACTCAGTAGGAAGAAGCAAATGGATGATGTGACTTTGATTTCTAGCCAAAGAGGAATTCAGATGGATTTCATGAAGTTAGAACTTGAGGTTACATTAGAGCAAGTTGATGTGATATTGGCTCAATTATCCTTGCAACCGACAATTTTGGAAAGGATTAAACAAGTCCAAAAGCAAGATGATGAAGTTAAAAGAATAAAGATAGCCATTGGAGAAGGGAAGAGAAAAGAGTTGAGAATTGATGATGAAGTTATTAGATATGGGAATCGACTTTTTGTGCCATATGAGTTGAGAGAAGAAATCCTGAAGGAAGCTCATTCATCTTCATATTCGATCCACCCGGGAACCACCAAAATGTATAGAGATTTGAAGAAAAATTTTGGTGGGAAGGTTTGAAGAGAGATATTGCTCATATGTATCCAAGTGTTTGACTTGTCAACAAATAAAAATCGAGCATCAACGACCCGGAGGAGAACTTCGACCTTTATCCATACCTGAATGGAAATGGGATGATATTACCATGGATTTCATATCGGCTTTACCCAAGACTATTGCCAAATGAAGTTATTTGGGTAATCGTGATAGATTAACGAAATCGGCTCATTTCATACCTTTGAGGGTTGGAGATTCTTTGAAAGAATGGCACATATCTATATCAAAGAAATAGTGAGATTACAGGGATTCCGAAGACAATCACTTCTGATCGAGATTCTCGTTTGTCAGCCGGTTTTGGAAAAGTCTACATGCCGCTTTAGGTACTCAACTTCAGTTTAGTACTGCATTTCATCCACAGACAGACGGGCAATCGGAAAGAACATTCAAATCTTGGAAGATATGCTTAGAGCATGTGCTCTAGATTTTGGCAATAAGTGGGATACTTATTTGCCACTTGTTGAATTTGCCTACAACAATAGTTTTCAAGTAACAATTCAGATGGCACCCTATGAAGCGCTTTATGGTAGAAAATGCAGATCTCCAATACATTGGGATGAAGTTGGAGAAAGAGTTATTTTGGGTCCAGAATTAGTGCAACAAGCAGTGGATAAAATTCAAGTGGTTAAGCAAAGGATGAAAACGGCTCAAGATCGGTATAAAAGCTATGCCGACATGAGGAGAAGACCATTGGAGTTTGAAGTGGGTGATCATGTGTTTCTTAGAATTTCTCCAACAAAAGGGATTATTAGATTTGGAGCTAGAGGCAAATTGAATCCGAGGTATATTGGTCCGTATGAGATCTAGAAAGAATTGGACCATTAGCTTATCGATTGGCTCTACCACCAATTTGTCGGAAGTGCATGATGTATTCCATGTGTCACAACTTCGAAAGTGTATATCAGATCCCGAAGCTATCATTTCTACACATCAACCGGATTCAACCAAATTTGAGCACAGTGGAGAAACCGATCAAAGTCTTGGATAGGATTGATAAAGTGTTGAGGAGAAAAGTAATTCCTTATGTGAAGGTTTTGTGGACTGGACAAACCGAGAGGGAAGCGACATGGGAGCCCGAGAACGAAATGAAGCAGAAGTACCCCGAGTTATTTGAATAGCGTTAAGGTAAGCTAAGTTTCGAGGACGAAACTTTTTGAAGGAGGAGAGAATGAAATAGCCATGAATTCCTTAAATTGCATGCTAATATGTTATTGGAATGATATATATATGTGTGCTTAGCTAATGTAATTAGTGAATGTGTTAATTTATGTGTATATTATAAATTTATATTATTGTTTGATATCTATAAATGTGTGTATAGTGTAATGAATGTGTGTGTCTTTTGCAAATTAATATGCATATGTTATGTTTAGAATTTAATCAAATTGTTTTGAATTTGTTTAATCATGACAGAATTTTTGTAAATTTTAAACCCACTTTTAGCTTAAATTCAACCCAAATGCATTTGAAATTTGCCCAAATTAATCCTAGGACAAATATACCCCTAATGACTAAATTTGGATGACATTGACTTGTTTAAACATTTTTGGACACTTTTTGGGCAGCCCTCCCTTTCATCCGAATTTTCTTTCTTTCTTTCTTTCTTCTTTCTTCCTTTTCTCATCCCAAAATCTTTAACCCTAAGCCAAGACTTATTACAAGCTTTAGGATTTGAATATCATTCCAAGCCAAGATTCAATCATGTGAGTTTAATGCAACCTTTGTCTTTTATTTTATATTCTATGTTGAATTGTTTGTAAATGTTAGAATAGATATGATTTTGAGGTGATAATTGGTGTGGAATTGATTTGATGCATTGATGATAGTTTGAATGGATTAAGTGGCTAATAGAGTGGTAGTATATATCTTATAGCAGTGTGGATGTGTGGGAATGAGTATTTTGGAAGATTGAAGAATGAGTAGTAGATATGTAAAATTGAAGTGTGAGTAGTGTTTTGATGATTAGAAGTAGAATTCATGTTGTTAGGATAGTATTTGGATCATATAACAAGCTTTAGAAAGTTTGGACTAAGTTTTGAAAATTTTTAAAAAATGAACAAGTTGTATTAAAACAGGGGAAATCAAAAACCATTTTCGTGTAGGCTAAAATTTGAACGTACGCCGGCACCTGGGAATTCAACGTCGCCGGCATAGAAGCAGCGTTGGATTCAAATTTCTTAACGCCGCTTTTCTACACCGCCGGCTTTTATGATAAAAATTGTCAGTGTTTGTTTTTTAGAATGTACGCCGGCAATTTGAGTTTCTACGCCGCCGGCTTTCGCTAGAAAAGTCAGCCGGCCTTCTTTTCATTCATATTGTACGCTGGCCGCTGGGGACCAAGGCCGCCGGCTTATGTGTCAAAACTGCCCGCGTAACTGGGTAAGCGGACGGCTTAGACCTCTCTAGACGTTTTGAAAAATTTTAGGTTTTGGATTCTTCGCTGGCTCAAGGCCGCTGGCATAGAATGAAGGCAGTCGGCGTACCCTTGAACACTGCCAGCGTTGGCAGTGTTGATTTCCAGAGTATCGAACACCGGCTCAAAGCCGCCGGCTTTGGCTGCTGGCGTATCCCCTGTGCTTTTGAATTTTAAAAACTTTTTCTAAAGTTTTCCGAAGTTTGTTATTTGATCAATTAAGTATTTGTTAAGCGATCTAGGGTATATTAGGATGTTTAAATGCTTTATTATAGCTTTATATTAATTTATCTAGATTTCTTTGATATATTTATATTTTATACTAGTTAATTAGTGCTTAAGCTAAATGTGAATTTAATATTGATTAAACAGTGATAGATCCTCGCCCAGTCAACCCCGTTAACTCCCGAGCTGTCTCAGGTACGTAGTAACTTGTCTGTCTCTTTGTTAGGATAGGCATCAAGATCAAACTACTCTAAAATAAGAAAATACTAAGGATATATGAGTGTTGATTGTTGTTGTCTGTCGTTGAATCTGGTTCGGAGAGCGGCACCCTGCTCATATTGGGGGCAGAGTACTTTCTCGTTCATTGATAGAATTGTTTAGGAGATGTGAGTATCCGAGCTACTCATATCAACCCCCTGAGCGTCGTGATGCGTTACTCTGGAACCCCTAGTATTACGGGCTACACCAGAAGGTGGGGCTGCCTAGTCTGTGTGAACAGTAGGGACCACTCAGGGAGGCAGACGTAATACTAGATCCTTGTTGTCTGGAGTTTGAATACTCCCGTGTTGTTTTACTAACTAAAGACTTATTAATAATGAACAAGTGATTGTTGCATAGAGCATTTAGCCTAAGAATGTGTGATCTACTTCGCATTTTGTATTCGTTACTTGTGTACTGGGCATTTGGCTCATATTTTATCTATTTTAGGTGATGATTCCAATGAGTTCTATACGAGTATGGGTACGGAACCGACTTTGAAGATTTTCTTGATGGGTTTGAGGATTAAAGATGGCCATGGACTCAATGGACCCTATGAATTGTAATAGATTAGATGAAATTCTTTTGGTTGATGGTGTAAATATTAGTGCTAGTTAGGTTGTGTCTTGAGGATTTTGGTTAGGCTTGAAGAAGTCTTTGGATGTAATATATATATTTATATATATATATAATGTTTGTTAGCTATTTAGAAGTTGGGGTTGTTTTCCTTGCCAAAATGTGTTGTATAGCTTTGCTTAGGTTTTAAAAAAAAAAAAAATTATGTCTCCATTGATGATATATTTATGGAATTAGATAATCAATTACTCAAACAATTCCTTTAGGCAACCTTACATAGTAATCTTAGGGATTATATGTGGTTGGGGAACCGTTATCTTCTATTTCAAATAAAGGGGTGATAGCGGGTCCTTACAAAATACCATAAATAAAATTAGTTGTATTTTGATACCCTTTAAACTTTGAACTAAGTGCATGTTTTTTAAATTTAAGTAAAAACCTTATTATTTTCAATTTATCAAATTAATAAACATACTGACAATTTTGAAGTTCACGAGATGTATATACTGAGTCAAATTTTAAGTGTAGTATTTGCAAATTTCCCCCAATGAAAATATATATCACCTATTACACACTCAAGTAGCAAAGCAATTGCTTGCTTTTAAGTCACTGTTAGGCCTGCCTCGGACAAGCCAAGCCCGACTCGGTGGTTATAGTCATCACTATATATAGAAAATTTGAAGTTTGGGGTTCGCTGTAAAAAGCCAGAAATTCTACATAAACGTTACTAAAGTTGGGATAAATGCAAACTTACTTTTAATTTTGGTAATTTGATATTTATTATTAATCTTGACAAATTAATACTTATATTTTTAAATATATACAAATTAATATCTTTATTAAATAATATTTCACAGTTAGAATAATGATAAATACGCATGGCTAAAAATTACCAAAATCTAAAAATACGTTACTAGGTTGCCAAAGAATTTAAAAAAATTAAAAGTATGGGTACTTAGCTTGCTATTATCCTATCAATAAAATAAACGCTTGTAAGATATTATTTAATAGAGATATTAAAATGCACTACTTTAAAAGTATAAGTAATAATTTATTAAAATATAAAGACAAAATACTAAATTACAAAAAATTAAGTGTCATTACCCATCATTCCCCCCAGTTGCTAGTTGCCGTTTTCCACTTGATTTATTTCCGCTACTTACATGAACGTTGTATCCCTTCTAACTTTTGTGCTCTCCATTTTTTATTTTCTTTCCATGAAATTTCGTTATTGCAAACAAAAATTATATATATATATATATATATATATATATAACAATAATGATTAGATATTTTCTCGGTTTCTGCTTCTAGACTAAATGAAAAAAATGGAAAAATGTAATTGAAAGTGAAGGAATGGATTTATTTGTGAGTATCTTGAATTTGTCTTATTTCAAATTTGGTTTCATTCTTCTCGATTTCTAAATGAACCATATTTGAGTCCAAAATAACTAAAAACTAATTTTAAAACATGTAATCTGATTTATTTGTTATTCTTTCATCCATTTGTTTATGCATTCATTTTTTTTTCTATATTTAACTTCTAGGCTAACTTTATCTCATATTTTAAGTCTACAAAGGTGTTAATTTCAGCTCACAAACTAAGTTATTAGTGAGCTACTTAAACTTAGCTTGATTTAAGCTTTACTTGACTTTGCTTAACTCATATTAGTTTGGCTCAATTCAGCTCAAATTCGAAATAACACCTATTTAGTTAAATAAATTGAGTGATAAGTCCATAATTTTCAAACTCAGATAAAAATTCAGCTTGATTTGAGATTAGCAATTTCATAAATCAGCCAAGCCTTAAGAATGAAGAGTTTTCACTCAACTTGATTTATTTGCTTCCCTAGCTACATTCATGAAATGGTTGTCCACTCAAAATTTTTCACCAGCATAACCAACATAAGAAAGTTGGAAGAGATTTCATTTTATTTTACTTTTGTTTCTATCTTTTTTTAAGTCTCTTAATAAGAATTCTATAAGTACTTAATAGAGAACCTAAGGAAAATTACCGAAAATTTTAAAATTATGGGAATTGCGATAGGTGGAGTAAAAATCTAAATATAATAGATTCCAATAAATGTACGCGTACCATGATGACCAATATTTCTACTATTTTTCTATTTTAGAATCTATGTTATACCTTATTTTCTTTCATTATAAAACTTTTGTTCTCAAAATTGCGTTGAGAAAAAGGACGTTTCCTCCACCTTCATTAAGAGAATCGATAAGTTCAAGCTGACATCCAGACATTGGCACATCAATAATAGTTTTCCCCCGAAAGACAAAAACAGTGGAAATGCTTTTTCAAAAGTAGATGGTAATATCTCTCATGAATATGAGATGCGTCACTACCAAAAAAAAAAAAAAAAAAGATTTAGAGACGAAATTTTTTGTGTTTGAAAACAAATTTACCGTAAAAATTATCGTTGTCAATTTTGTTATAGACTATAACTTCTTTATCATTATTTCATAGCAAAATTTTTATTTCTAAAAGTCAATTTTCTTATAATACATGTTAATATTTAAGGGCTAGATCAATGAATTTAATTTCTCTTAAAGAAATATAGATGACCGTATGTTTTATTCACTTATTTATTCATGAAAATTTAGGTTTTAAAATAAAAAAAAAATATTGGAAGAAAATGTAACACTAATTTAGGTCCTCAAAATGCAACTATAAATAAGTAAGATGTATAAACTGTTAGAGTTAATATACCCTACACCCAAGTTTGAGCTGATTCATATAAAGGAATTTGATTACCAAAATTTGTTAGAACTAACAAGAGAGGTAAATGTTTTAGGAATTATGTTACTATTTGTAAAAGTTTTCATAACTAAACAATTTCGATAATGCATAGTAAGAACCTTGCTATTTTATTTTTAAGATCACAAACAAAATATCTTAATAAGGGTTATTTTCAAATATAATTGAATAGTTATAAACAACTAGTAAATGTCATCATAAATATTAAAAATTAATCAAACGTCCTTACTAATTATTATTTAAAACTAATTTAGATAATAACTTCTATAAGGAGGTTTTTAGTTTAAAGCGTTATTATAGGAAGTTTGGGATAGAGATGGAAAGATGGTCTAATGGTTCATTTGTTAAGTTACCGCTACCTATAGTAACTTAGTGACTTAATGAAATACTTTGAAAATACCATAAACAAATATTTTTTAAATGAATGGTAGAAAGGTAATTGTAATATATTTGAATGGGGCAACTTTTGCCCAAGCATTTATAAAAAATCAAGAAATCAAACTCTCCTCTTTCCCCTCCAATTGCCGTCCATAATTTTTGAAAAATCTTGGATGAAATTCCGCAGTAAATATTCCTTCCTTGGTTCTGCCAATTCTGATAATATGATGAATAGATAACAAAACCTTGGCATCTTAATGATAATATCGGTACCTTACAAGAAATGCCAAAATTCTTGGAGAGAAATCTCCAAAGGAGAATATTTAGAAAGTTGGAAAGATAAAGAATTAAGAGAGTTTATAAGAAGGTAATATGGTTTTAAACCCTTTAGTCGATAGTTACAATATAATCAGATGGAATTTTATACTTTGTGAAGCTATAGTGATAAAAATATGTTTGAAAGGATTTAAACCTCTTTTAGGTTTTATATTGTAAATAAAGAAAAGTTTGATAGATATGATGTCTTCTAAAAGTACATGACCCACGCACGGTTTATGCAATAGTTCGTGCACCTCTTGAATGATGGTTAAAAAAAATTAAATCAAGTTACAAAAGAAAACATAGAAATGCTATTGTTGACAATGCTAATCTTAAGCTACACATAGAAATGGACAAACAATTTATAATCCTATTTGCATGTGCCTTCACAAATGATTTTTTTCTAAAATTATAATTTTATTGTATTGTAATGCCTATAAAGGGTCAAATCTTATAACATATTTTTTGTATCATTTATGTGATTGTAATATTGAAGCTCTTCCTCTCTCTCTCACTCTCTTTTTTCATTGTTGTGTGTGAGTTAGACAAAATAATGTCTCATTAACATCAAATTAGTATCACAGCAAGGTTATTATTTCATGAATAGATTTTGTATTGACCAAAGTAGGGTCAGGTGCAATGCCACAATGGTGCAGTGTCGAGTTGTTGGGCATTTGACTGCAGAGAATAGAGACGTCTAATGAAGTAGAAGAAGGAGCATCTTCGCTGCGAAGGAAAAGATTTTCATATGGTAGGGTTCGATTATACGATGTCTGATGATTACATGAGTGTGGTGAAGCAAGTCGTCTTTCAGTTTACAAATTGGGGTAAATAAAAGAAAAGTAACTTGATTTTCAAAAAAATTGCTTGGAGTACACATTTTAATTAGTGTAGCAGAATTGGCGAGCGAATGAGAACTATATCCTGAACCTGTGAATCTTCATCCTAAGAGCAGGAATCTTATGGCCAATGGCCTGCCGTATCATCTGGACTGCATCGCTCTCCTTCGACGGAAACTGAAACTCGTAGGACTTCTTGACTTCTTTTAGCTTCTGCGACATTTGAGTCCATTCTTCTTTGTGATGCTTCTGATAAGATTTTGATAGGATCACGATCACTATTCTGATAATGATAAGCATAGGTGGTTGTATATAGATAAGGACAAGTTGTTGTAACCAATAAAGATTATAGATTAGCATCCTGAATATATCTGTACTTCTCATAGCTATGAATATTAAGATGCTAATGATATGCAGTGTTAAGAAATAATAAAGACGAAAAATAAAGATTGAAATGACAAAGACACAAAATTGTTTACCCAGTTCGTCACGGATTGTGACTACGTCTGGGGGCGCTACCAAGCCAGGATATTCACTATATGTTAAGAGAGATGTGTATTACATAGATGGGCTATTTATAAAAAACCCTAATGACAATTTTACGTGAACTGCCTAAAATACCCTTACTAACAATAATAATGCCTTTTGGGAAGAGTTACAACTCTTCTATATACCCCTTCAAGAAAAGTTACATTGTTTCATATACAAGAAACATGTCCCTTCGCATATATATTGAGAAGAATTATGACTTTTCAAAGGTGTACAGTATTCAGGCTCCACAACCCAACAATCTCCCACCTGGAGACTGAATCTCATGTAAGCCACTTCTCAATCTCTCATCAGTAACTTGCACCAAATGGTAGCGCCAAGACTTCTCTTCAAGTTTCAAGCCCAGTTGAAGCCATACATAGCTTCAACTTCTCTAAGGTCACAACCTTAGTCAACATATCAGCAGGATTCTCGCTCCCTTGAATCTTCACTAGCTGCAAGATCTTTCTCTCCAAGAGATACCGTATGTAGTGATACTTCAACTCAATATGCTTTGTTCTTGAATGAAATGCTGGATTCTTAGCCAAGAAAATAGCACTCTGACTGTCACTGTATAGGGTACCATCCTTATGCTTTTTCCCCAATTCACTTAAGAAATTCTGCAACCATACCATCTCTTTACTTGCCTCTGTCACTGCCACATACTCTGCTTCTGCAGTTGATAAGGCTACGATCTTCTGCAACTTAGAAGCCCAAGATATCGCTGTACCACCCAAAGTAAATACATACCCGGTTGTACTCCTTCTCTTATCTAGATCACTAGATGCCAAATCCGCATCAACATATCCTGCCAACTTGCAATCCTTGCCTTGAAAACACAAACTCCTATCTGTGGTACCTCTCAAGTACCTAAGGATCCATTTCAGTGCTTCCCAATGCTGTTTGCCCGGATCGCTCATAAAACGGCTAACAACTCCCACCGCATGCGCAATATCTGGTCTCGTACAAACCATGGCATACATAATGCTTCCAATCGCCGAAGCATAGGGAATCTTCTTCATATGGGTTCGCTCTTCCTCACTCCTAGGCGACTCTTTGCTAGATAGTTTAAACTGACCACCTAGCGGGACACTCACTGGCTTAGCATCTTGCATATTAAACCGCTTTAATACTTTCTCGATGTACTCAGCCTGTGAAAGATACAACTTCCCCGCCTCTTTGTCTCGAATGATACGCATACCCAAAATCTGCTTAGCCTCTCCAAGTTCCTTCATAGCAAATTGCTCGGATAACTGCTTTTTCAATTTACTCACTTCTCGAGCACTGGACCCTGCTATCAACATATCATCTACATACAGCAGTAGAATGATATAGCTTTGGTCAAATCTCTTGAAGTAACAACAATGGTCGGCATTGCATCTGACAAAGTCAATTTCCTGCATAAACCCATCAAACTTCTTGTACCACTGTTTCGGTGCCTGTTTCAAGCCATATAAGCTCTTCTTGAGCTTACACACAAGGTTAGTGTTACCCTCTGACAAGTATCCTTCTGGTTGCATCATGTATATATCTTCCTCCAAATCACCATGGAGGAAGGCTGTTTTTACATCCATTTGCTCCAATAGCAAGTTCTCTGCAGCTACCATACTCAACACAATACGTATAGTGGTTAGCTTCACAACAGGAGCAAAAATGTCAGTATAGTCAATACCATGTCTCTGCTGAAACCCTTTCACAACCAGCCTTGCCTTGTAACGCTTGCTTCCATCAACCTCCTGCTTAATTCTATAGACCCATTTATTATGCAATGGTTTCTTGCCCTTTGGAAGCTCGACAAGTTCCCAAGTATCATTGGACATCAATGAATCCATCTCATCATCCATCGCAAGCTTCCATTTGGCTCGATCCTGTCCCTGGCTAGCCTCTGCATAACATTCAGGTTCACCACCATCAGTTAACAGCAGGTAATAACTTGACGGTGAATACCTGTCTGGTGAACCACACACTCTGGTAGACCTCCGCAGCGGAGCTATGGGCAGTGGTGTACTCTGCTCTGCCTCAATAACAACCTCATCATTCTGAACAGCCTTGCGCCCACCTGAGTTCGAAATATCTAACTCAACAATCTGGGTACCTACACTGTTAGAATCTGGTGCATCCAATCTGTCCTTGTACAGAACCTGCTCATTAAATATGACATCTCGACTACGAATAACTTTTCGATTACGTTCATCCCAGAATCTATAACCGAACTCATCACCACCATATCCAATAAACGTACATTTAACAGATTTAGCATCTAATTTAGTTCTAGCAGCAGCATCAACATGAACATAAGCAATACAGCCAAATACTCGAAGAAACGACAGGTTTACCTCTTTACCACTCCAAGCCTCCTCTGGTATGCCGTTCTCCAAAGGGGCTGATGGTCCTCTATTGACCAAGAAGGCAGCAGTGTTGACTGCATCTGCCCAAAACATCTTGGGTAACCCACACTTCAGCCTCATGCACCTAGCACGTTCATTAAGTGTTCTGTTCATGCGTTCTGCAACGCCATTATGTTGAGGAGTTCCTGGCACAGTCTTTTCCATGCGAATACCATTATTAGCACAAAATTCTTTAAACTCACTGAGCTCATATTCACCACCATTATCAGATCTCAGACACTTCACTTTCAGGCCTGTTTCAACTTCTACCAGAGCTTTCCACTTTCTAAAGATATTAAAAGCATCAGATTTATTTTTTAGAAAATAAACCCATACCTTTCTAGTGGAATCATCAATAAAAGTCATGTAATATGACGCACCACCAAGAGATGTCACCGGCGCTGGTCCCCATAAGTCACTGTGTACTAACTCAAGCTTCTGCTTTCTCAAAGTTCTGCCAGCCTTCGAGAAACTTACCCTCTTCTGTTTCCCGAGTACACACTCCTCACACAATCCGACTTCAGTTGTCTTGAGGTCCGGCAGTTTTCCTTTTGAACACAGCTCCTTCATCCCTTTCTCACTCATATGACCTAGTCGGCAATGCCACAAATCTGCATCACTGTATGCTCCTGTAAGAGCAATACTATCCTTGAGATTTGTCGTCGTATACAATGTACCCTCCTTCTTGCCTCGAGCCACCACCATGGCTCCTTTTGTAATTTTCCAATTATTGCAGCCAAAGGTTACATCATAACCTTCATCATCTAACTGCCCAACCGAGAGTAAATTTCTTTTCAACCCAGGGATATGTCTCACGCCATGCAACTGTAATACAGATCCATTCGGTGTTTTGATCTGAACATCTCCCTTCCCCACGATTTTCAGAGGTTCGTCATCAGCAAGATAGACTTCTCCAAAATCACCAGAAGTATATTCTTCCATTAACTCTGCACCACTGCAAGAATGAAACGATGCTCCAGAATCCAAAACCCACGATTCCAATGGACTGCTCACACTCAAAATTAATGCATCTTCGGTTTCATCTACTGTTGCATTTGCCTCCTTCTTTTTCTTCGGTGCTGTGCACTGATTCTTGAAGTGACCAAATTCCTGACAGTTCCAACACTTGATTTTACTCAAGTCCCTTTTCGATGCACTTCTTCCCCTGTTCCGACCTCTTGATTTCGATCTACCCCGATTCGTTTCCTTCGAATCAGATCTGCCCCTATTTCCTGTGTTCAAAACTGACCCTGAAGTAATACCTAATTCCTTCTTGCGAATTTCTTCACTAATGATCAGATCTCTTACTTCGTCAAATTTCAACTTCTCTTTCCCCGATGAAGCACTAACAGCTGTAACTGTTCCGCTCCAACTCTCCGGTAAGGAAGACAGCAAAATTAGGGCTTGGACCTCATCATCGAAATCAATATCCACAGCGCTTAATTGGGTTGTGATCAAATTGAACTCGTTAAGATGATCGGCAACCACAGTATTCTCTGACATCTTTAGGTTGAAGAGACGCCGCATCAGATGAACCTTGTTTGCTGCTGATGGTTTCTCATACATCTCCGATAACGTCTCAAACATCTCCTTAGTGGATTTCGCTTTTGCTGTATGAAGCGCAACGTTCCTGGACAGAGACAAGCGAACCACGCTCATCGCCTTCCTGTCCAACAATTTCCAGTCTTCGTCCTTCATATCCTCTGGTTTTGTACCCAGAGGCTGATACAGATCTTTACCATACAGATAATCCTCGACCTGCATCTTCCAGAATCCGAAATCTGCTCCGTCAAACCTTTCAATCGGCAATTTTCCGTCACCCATCATATCTATCCCACCGAACCTTGCTCTGATACCAATTTGTTATGAAATAATAAAGACGAAAAATAAAGATTGAAATGACAAAGACACAAAATTGTTTACCCAGTTCGTCACGGATTGTGACTACGTCTGGGGGCGCTACCAAGCCAGGATATTCACTATATGTTAGAGAGAGATGTGTATTACATAGATGGGCTATTTATAAAAAACCCTAATGACAATTTTACGTGAACTGCCTAAAATACCCTTACTAACAATAATAATGCCTTTTGGGAAGAGTTACAACTCTTCTATATACCCCTTCAAGAAAAGTTACATTGTTTCATATACAAGAAACATGTCCCTTCGCATATATATTGAGAAGAATTATGACTTTTCAAAGGTGTACAGTATTCAGGCTCCACAACCCAACATGCAGAGCTTTCTCTGATCATAAATTCTTCATGGTATCAGAGCCATCTCTAAGAGGTCTAACAACCTAAAATAATTTTTTTTCTTTTTCTTCTTTTCTCTCACAATGTCGACCTCCTCTGGTTCAATTACCACCACCATCAATTCAAATTCTTTCGTTTCTGCATCCTTTCCCACCATTCCTCATCACTTACCTATCAAATTGACCTCTACCAATTATCTGCTATGGAAAGCTCAATTATTACCATTGTTGCACAGCTACAACCTAGCTAAACATATTGATGGTACTGCTTCACCACCTCAGCTCATTGATAATCAACCAAACCCAGATTTTTCCAATTGGTTTCGAATGGATCAGCTTGTATTGAGTTGGATAATTGGCTCTATGACTGAATCCTTTGTGCCTCAAATCATTGGCACACATACTGCAAGGGCAGCTTGGCAAAAATTGGCTGCAACCTATGCCTCCGGATCCAGAGCCCAAATTCGCACGCTGAAAACCAAATTTTTCAGATTGGCGAAAAACTCTAGTGAAACCATTACTCAATATATGCAGCATGCTAAAGGCATGTTTGATCAACTTCTTGCTCTCGGAAGTCCGGTTTCTGATGATGATCTCATTCATGTGATACTTCAAGGTCTCGGTACGCCATATCGTGCTTTTGTTCGTGGTTTAGAACAACGAATTGAACCTGTCAATTATGATGATCTTTTTGGTCTTCTCCTTAGTGAGGAAGACAGCTTGGAAAATGATACTATTGTTACAGAGCCTATCCAACCGACTGCTCATTACGCACATGCTCCATTTCGCGGACAGTCCATATCTCGAGGACGAGGTGGACGCAGTTGCGGATATGGGAGAGGAAACTACGGTTCTCGTTTTTCACCACAGCCCCTTTCTTCTCAGCGACATCACTCAGGACTTTTGGGACATCCTCCTATCATGCCGCTAATGAACTCCAACGTCTTATCCATCACCTGTCACACTTGCCATGGATTTGGTCATTTCGCTCGGCGATGCCCCATGCCAAAGACTCAAATCAACAATCCTTCTAAACCAACCACTCACCTAGCCACCAACACAAATACTTCCCATCCCATTCACCCTCAACAATGGATATTGGATAGTGGAGCTACTCATCATCTCACTTCGGATCTAGAGAATTTAAATATTCATTCTGAGTACAATGGTTCTGATGCAGTTACAATTGGCAATGGTAAAACACTTCCTATCTCTCATGTTGGCTCTTCTCTTTATACTAATTCATATGCCTTCAATTTGCAAATATTCTCTGTGTTCCATCCTCTTGCAGCAATTTACTCTCTGTTCATTCCTTCACCAAATCTAACAATGTTTCTGTTGAATTCTTTCCTGACTATTTTCTTATCAAGGACATCCACACGAGGGAGGTGCTCCACAAAGGCCTGAATGATCGTGGACTCTATCCAGTGCTTCTTCAGTCGACGCCACTTTCTAAGAATGTTATTAGTGCTTTTTCATGTTCTTTGCTTGATTGGCATTCTCATCTTGGACATGCCAAATTTCGTACTGTTCGTCATGTTTTAGGAAAAAATAAATTATCCTTTAGCAATAAATTTCATTATGCTATTTGTAATTCTTGTGCTATCAGCAAAAGTCACAAATTGCCTTTTTCTTCTTCCGCTCATCATTATACTTCTCCATTAGAATTAATTTGTTCTGATTTGTGGGGACCGGCACCGGTTGATTCATATGATGGTAACAAATACTATGTCATCTTTTATGATCACTATAACAAATATACATGGATCTATTTTATCAAGTATAAATCTGAAGTTTTAAGTGTGTTCATTAAATTTCGGCACCTTGTTGAAAAATATTCAATGCCCTATCAAATCCTTTCAAGCTGATTGGGGAGGTGAATTTCAAGCTTTAACTGATTACTTGTTAATGCATGGTATTACTCAACGATCTGCTTGTCCTAAAACACCTGAACAAAATGGTTGTGCTGAACGTAAACACCGACACATTGTTGAGACTGGACTTTCATTACTTACCCATTCTTCAGTGCCTACCAAATATTGGAAACTTTCTTTTGACACTGCTGTTTACTTGATAAATAGATTACCTACATCTATCCTTAATTTTGACAATCCATATCACAAGTTGTTTCATCAAACTCCCAGCTATAGTGATTTACGCATTTTTGCTGTCTTGTTATCCATGGTTGCGGCCATACTCAAAACATAAATTTTCCCCTCGTTCTTGCCCATGTGTCTTCTTAGGATATCATAAAATTCATAAAGGCTATATCTGTCTTGACTTATCTTCTGATAAATTTTTTGTCTCACGACATGTCGTTTTTTATGAACAGAATTTTCCATTTCGAAGACACGATGATGGTCGCTCCACGCCTGCATCCATATCTGTGAACTCCACCTCGACAACTCCCCCTGCGACCATTCTTCTACCTATCTCTCACCCTACACACCCAATCACGACCTCATACAACTCCCATACACAACATATCTCTTCTCCCTCCACTTCCAACTTACCTCTACCCGACAGATCTCTCCATCACCCACCTGACCAACTCCTATCTTCTCCAACCGAACCTACTCTCTAACCAACAAATACTCAACCTGATCCTCCTCTGCCTCGTACACCTATTTGCCTAACCTCTCCTGGCCTTTCCTCTATTGTTGATTTGTCTCGCAACACAGCTCATCATCTACCCACATCCAATGGTAACTAGACTTCAAACAGGGAATCTAAAACCGAAGGCTCTCCTCTCCACTAGTGGTGATATGCTGGAACCTACATATTACTCTCAGGCAGCTAAATCCTTGCAGTGGAGGCAAGCCATGCATGCAGAATTCAATGTGGTTTATCGGATTAAATACAATAAAGATGGTTCCATTGATCGATACAAGGCAAGATTAGTTGCCAAAGGTTTTCACCAACGCCCCGGCATTGATTATGGAGAAACGTTCAGTCCTGTAGTAAAGCCAGCAATGATTCGTATTATTTTATCTCTTGCTCTCTGATATGGCTGGCAAGTTAATCAATATGATGTGTCAAATGCCTTCTTACATGGTTCTTTGGATGAAGATGTTTACATGACTCAACCTCCAGGATTTGTTGATGCCAGCAGACCTTCCTATGTTTGTAAGTTACACAAATCCATTTATGGGCTTAAACAAGCACCACGACAAATGGCACAAATGTCTTACTGCTTCTCTTTTAGCTCTTGGTTTTATTGGGTCTAAGATAGACAGCTCCTGCTATTTTTACAAGCATGATACTTGTATCATTTTCTTCCTCATTTATGTTGATGATCTTTTGTGTACGGGTAATGATCCCACTTTTATTCACTCCATTATTCACAAGCTTCAATCTTAATTTCCGCTAAAGGATCTTGGTCGCCTTGACTATTTTTTGGGTGTGGAAGCTAAATGGACTTCTCAAGGTTTATTTTTATCTCAATCAAAGTACACCACTGAGGTGTTGCAGAAGGCTCACATGCATGAAGCCAAAGGTGTCTCTACTCCCTATTGTTCTCAATTTCAGCTGTCAAATTCGGATCAAAATACTTTTGCAAATCCAACTTAATTTCGTAGCATTGTTGGTGCTTTGCAATATCTATCCAAGACTAGACCAGACATTTCATTTGTTGTTAATAAGGCCTCTCAATACATGCATTGCCCTCTTAATTCTCATTGGGTGGCTGTTAAAAGAATTCTACGGTATCTTCAGTCTACACTTAACCATGGCTTATTTCTTCGTTCTTCTTCCAATCGCACACTCTGTGCATATAGTGATGCAGATTGGGGAGGAAATTTGGAAGATCGCAAGTCTACTACAGGCATGTGTATCTATTTGGGTCCGAATCTTATCTCGTGGGTTTCACGTAAACAGCGCATTGTAGCTCGTTCTTCCACCGAAGCTGAATACCGTGCTGTGGCAACGACTGCTTGTGAATTACAGTGGGTTCAATCATTTCTGACAGAGATAGGTGCTGTCTTTTCTACTCCTCCTATCATTTGTTGTGATAATGTTTCAGCAACTTACCTTACCAATATGCCTATTTTTTGTTCACGATCAAAGCATTTGGAAATTGATTTTCATTTTGTGCGCGACAAGGTAGCAAAGAAAGAACTTCAAGTCAACTATGTCTCTACCAAAGATCAACTTGCTGATATTCTTACCAAGCCTCTTGCTAAGTCTAAATTTCAACTTCTTCGTGACAAGTTGATGGTTTTTCCAAAACCCGTTCACCTTGAGGGAGGCTGATAAAGATCACGATCACTATTCTGATAATGATAAGCATAGGTGGTTGTATATAGATAAGGACAAGTTGTTGTAACAATATAGATTATAGATTAGCATCCTCTATTTTCTGATATATCTGTACTTCTCATAACTATGTATATATATACATGAATGCTAATGAGAAATATGCAGAGCTTTCTCTGATCATAAATTCTTCAGATTTATGAGGAATTTTGGTTTAAGAGCATCTAAAGTTCGAACAAAGATGCAGAGCTTGTAATATCCAGCACTTGGTGTTGAGTGTTTGTGAGGAATAAGAGCGTTCTTTTAGTTATTTTAAAAAAAAAAAAAAATTTATCAAAGAGTGAGATATTACAACAAATTATAATATTGTGTGGTCAGGTCCTAAGCTAGATGGGAAACTTGATTACAATTATTAGAAACTGTTGATGTCTACTCATTTAAAAGCTCACAATATTTGGAACTTTATTGAACTAGCTTTACAACAAGGAGCTGATGATGCTACTCGAAGGAGGGACCAGTTGGCATTATCACAAATTCACCAAGGTGTAGATTACTCAATCTTTGGAAAAATAACGAATACCAAAACTGCTAAAGAAGCATGGAATATTTTGAAGTTGTCATATAAAGGAGTGGAGAAAGTTCAGAAATCCAAATTGCAATCCCTGCATAGAGAATACGAAAGATATGAGATGTCCAACTCAGAAAGTGTTGAGCAATATTTTTCTCGTGTTACAAATCTTGTCAATAAGATGAGGGTGTATAGAGATGACATTCCTAAAAGCAAGGTGGTGGAGAAAATTCTTCGGATCATGCCAATCAAGTTTGGTCACGTGGTGACTAAAATAAGAGAGTCCCACGATACAGATACTATGACGGTTGCAAAATTACAAGGAAGCATTGAAAGTCATATGAGTAGAATTTTGGAGAAAACGAAGAAAGTGAATAAAGAAGCCTTGAAGAGTTAGATGAACCTCAACACTAAATTTTAAACTAGTCAAAATGCTGAAGGTAGAGGTCATGTTTTTAATAGTGGAGGAAGAAGAAATTACAAAGGTAGAGGTCAAGGAAATTTCAAGGGAAGAGGTCGTAGTAGTTTCAACCAAGGGAGAGACAAAAATTACAAACCATTTAGTCAAGGAAGAAGTGGAAATAATTTCTAAACTGCTAATCGAGGAAGAGGAAGAAGCAACAACTATCAAGGAAGAATAAATATTAATTGTTTTCACTATGGGAAGTTTGGACAAAGCTGCAAACTGTAGATTCAAACAACGAGCAAACATGGTAGAAAATGAGTACCAAAATATTGGTGAGAATTTTGATAACTTACAAAGTTTATTTTTTGCAGTTAATAATTTTGCAGAAGATGGAAATATCTGGTATTTAGATACTGGATGTAGTAATCATGTGTATGGCAAAAAGGAGTTATTTTCTTCTCTAGATGAAACGATTAAATCTACCATGAAATTTGGAAATAATAGAAATATTTTGATATTGAAGAAAGGAAAAGTTGCTATTAGATTGAACGATGGATCTCAATACTTTATCTCTGATGTTTTCTAAGCTTCTGGTCTTCATCACAATCTATTAAGTATGGGACAACTATTGGATAAAGGATACAACATGCAGATTTCTCAAGCTATTGCACATTGATTGACAAGCATGGAAAGTTTGTAGCCAAAGTACTAATGATACTGAATCGCCTATTCTCTTTGAAAATTCAGCATGGAAAATTTTCTTATTTAAGTTCTGTTATTCTAAATGATGATTGGTTATGGCATATGCGTTTTGGACATTTTCATTTTTCTGGATTGAATTATCTATCACGAAAAGAATATGTTTCTAGTTTGCCTATTGTGAATATTCCTAATGGTGTATGTGAAACTTGTCAACTAGGCAAGAAGCACAAATATTCATTCCCAACTGGAAAGTCTTGGAGGGCGAGAAAGTTGCTGGAGATTATCCGTTCAGACTTACGTCTCGTTAAGGTATCAATACATGGTGGTAACATGTATTTTACTACTTTCATTGATGATTTCAGTGGAAAGACGTGGGTTTATTTTTTAAAGCAGAAGTCAGAAGCTTGTGATGCCTTTAAGTCATTCAAGGCATTAGTGGAGAAACAAAGTGGCTGCAAAATTAAAGCACTAAGAACATATAGAGGTCAAGAATATCTTGTTTGTGTAGACTTCTTTGAGCAGCATGGAATTCAACACCAACTAACAACCAGATACACACCTCAACAAAATAGTGTTGCAGAAAGGAAGAACATAACAATCATGACATGGTAAAATGTATGCTGAAGGCTAAACAATTGCCTAAAGAATTCTAGGCAGAAGCAATTGCCACTACTGTTTATATTTTGAATAAGTGCCCAACTAAGAGTGTTCATGGCAAGATACCTGAAGAAGCTTATAGCGGAAGGAAGCCCTCAATCCGACATCTCAGAGTTTTTGGTTGTATTGCATATGCCCATGTACCAAATCAGCTTAGGAAGAAATTAGATGATAAGGGAGAAAAATGCATTTTCACTAGCTATAGCTCAAACTCAAAGGCATACAAGTTATACAACCTAGAGACAAGAAAGGTGATTATCAATAGAGACATGACATTTGATGAAGAAGGAATATGAGATTGATCTTCAAAATCCTAGAAGGAGGCGATAGTAATTCCCTATGATAATGAAGAAGATGAAGGGCAACCAGGTCCAACTCAAGATTGCCAGAAATTATAAATTTTGTCTTGTTTGCAGATTGTGAACCAGTAACATTTGAAGAAGTTTTAGGAGACCAAAATTGGAGGACGACTATGGATGAAGAGATTTATGCTATTGCGAAGAACAAAACATGGGAGCTAACAGATTTGCCTATAGATAAAAGGCCAATTGGAGTAAAGTGGGTCTACAAAACAAAATACAAGCCTGATGGAGAGATAAACCAATTTAAAAGCATGGTTGGTGGCTAAAGGCTACAAGAAAAAGCCTGGTATTGATTATTTTGAGGTATTTGCTCCAATTGCAAGGCTAGATACAATCTGAATGATTATTTCTCTTTTAGCTCAAAATAATTAGAGAATATATCAAATAGATGTTAAAGGTGCTTTTCTAAATGGAACACTGGAAGAAGAAGTCTATGTTAAGCAGCCTGTAGGTTGTGTGATTGAAGGAAAAGAAGATAAAGTTTACAAACTGAAGAAGGCTCTGTATAGGTTGAAGCAAGCACCAAGAGTATGGTACAAGAAGATTGATTCATATTTTGTGTAGTATGGTTTTCAAATATGCCCATTTAAGCATACTTTATATATTAAATTTGTTGAGCCTGGAGATATTCTTATTGTGTGTCTTTATGTTGATGATCTAATTTTTATTAGCAACAATTTAAGGATGATTGAAGAATACAGGGAGGCTATGATAAGCTACTTTGAAATGATAGATATGGGCCTAATATCTTGTTTTCTTGGCATTGAGGTTGTTCAACAGAATGGTGACATTTTCATTTCTCAGAAGAAATATGCTAGTGATATTTTGAAGAAATTCAAGATGGAGAATTCAAAGCCACTCTCCACTTTAGTCGAAGAAAAGTTAAAGCTGACAAGAGAAAATATTAGCAAGAAGATAAATTCAACTCACTACAAAAGTTTGATTGGAAGCTTGAGATATTTAACAGCAACAAGACCAGATATTGTTTTTGGAGTTGGATTGCTTAGCAGATTTATGAAAGAGCCATATCTTTATCATCTGCAAGGAGCTAAAAAAATTCTCAGATATATTAAAGGTACTTTAATAGAGGGAATTTTTTATGCTAATGATAATGATATGAAACCGGTTGGCTATACAAATAGTAATCGGCAGGAGATATAGAAATAAGAAAAAGCACCATAGGATACACATTTCATTTAGGGAGTGGTACAGTATCATGGTCATCAAAAAATCAACTAGTTGTTGCACTTTCTACAACCAAAGCAAAATATATATTAACAACTAGTTGTGCAACTCAAGTAGTGTGGCTGAGAAGAATACTTGAAGTGATGCATCAGAAGCGGAAAGCTCCCATAGAAATATTTTGTGATAATAAGTTTATTATTGCTCTATGCAAAAATCTAGTTTTTCATAGACCATCTAAGCACATTAATATCTGGTTTCATAAGATTCGCGAATTGGTTGCTGAGAAGGAAATAGAGATTAATTATTGCCACATTGAAGATTAAATTGTAGATATTTTTACAAAGCCTTTGAAAAATGAATTATTTTGTAAGTTGAAGAAAATGCTTGGAATGATACAAGCTTGATTTAAGGGAGGCAATGTTGGTTAAAAAAAATTAAATCAAGTTGTAAAAGAAAACATAGAAATGCTATTGTTGGCAATGCTAATCCTAAGCCGCACATAGAAATGGACAGACAATTTACAATCCTATTTGTATCTGCCTTCACAAATGGTTTTTTCTAAAATTATAATTCTATTATATTGTAATGCTTATAAAAAGTTAAACGTTGTAACATGTTTTTTTGTACCATTTATATGATTATAATATTGAAGCTCTCTCTCTCTCGTCTGCTCTGTGTGTGTGTGAGTTAGACAAAATAATGTCTCATTGACATAATTGAGGACTCGAATAAAATAAATCCTTGAAGTGCACGACTCATGCATGAGCTCATGATTCAGATCATATTACTCTTTATGATATGGAAAAAAATGAACTTTGGATATACATAACCTAAAAATGAGCTTGTGCACTAGATCGTGTATATTTTTATATGCGGATGAATTTTCTTATAAGTATAGGACCTTATACACAGCTCATGTACACGTACACGACCCTAAACACAAGCGTGCACTTTACTTGTATACTTTGTAATTTCACCTAAATTGCCTTTTTCGTTCAAAATAACAATTAAATCTTTTTTTATACTTTCCTTTAAGAATTTATCTATACTTTAAGGTTTGGAACCTAGATTTGGGTAAAGTAAAGACAAGAGCATTAAGAGTGTAGACCATAGATTAGTAGAAGTATAAGTGATCTTAAACAATTTTTTTTTGTTATGTAATTCGAGTTTAAGATTTCTAGAATACGAGCATATCAATACATTAGGTACGTGTATAGTTTGTTTGTTGTTTATGGTTGCATGATATAGAAACTTAAACGGATTAATTATCTATTCGACTTTAGGTTTGCTGTGTTGTTTGTGCTTTGTTGTTGGTGTTAGATGTGGAGTGCATACTTTGTATCATGATAATCCAATGATCCTAGTAGTGTTATCTTGAGTAGTAGCACTAGGTAGTGCTGACATCGTGATTATTGGAGAATACTCAATAACCAATATATATGTATATATATTTGTGAGTGTGTTGGGATATTGTATCCCTTTATTGCATTTATGACATGTAATTTGACTGTAGGTTTGATGTTGCTTGTACATATGCATGCAACTGTTAGTGTTCCATATTAGGCTTCAGCTTACTACTTGTCTTCACTACAGGAAAAAGTGAGTTTTTAGAGACATGATTTTTATCTTTAAAAGTAAAATTTTTTTATAAAAATCATTATCGCCGGTTTTATTTGTAAAGATAGAATTTCTTTTATCAATTTTTTATAATTAAATTTTGGTCTGTAAAAATCAATGTTTTTGTAGTGATTATGGTTAACTATGCGGAGGATGTCAGTGAAAAAGATAATGCATCCGCCTTCAGATTTAAATTTTTTGTCCTTGGAGGACTGCAACTTCTAAAATTTTTGTATTTATAATAATCCTATGTGTAAGAGTATTATGATAGGGCATGGGCCCCCAGTGAAATTATTGGTTGGTAATGTGTTAGTTTGTTAAGATGGACTCTAGTGTTATTGTAACGTAGGACTTTGATTACTCCTGTGATTACATGTGAAGTTATTTATTGTATAGTTGGGACTAGAAATCCAAATCCAAAAAATGAATGTATGTTAATAGTTATGGTGAGAATTTATTGTGGTTGGTAGTAGGTTTTAAGTCATTGTATATTATATTTAATAGACATATGATGGGTTGTTGGTGTTCCTAATTTAATACGTTAGAAGTTTGAATTAAGTATTTGAATTCTTGGATAGGTTTTGTAAAAGTCGTAACACTTAACTGAAAATCTGGACTTCCGCTAGATGGATAGGCTTAATGTGAAGTTATCATCTTATCTCGTATAATTAATTAATTACATTGCCATCATTGTCGCAAGAGTATAATAGAAAAGTTTAATTGTATATAAAAATATGTCTACTTTTATAATCTTTTTGTATGCTAAAGATTAGTAAAAGTTGTATCTGAAAATAGATATAGCAAGATCCACGTCGAGAAGAGAGTGATGTTTTGAAGGTTCGCAGAAAGGCAGGGTGATGTGTGGAATAATTTACCACTGGTCCACAATTCCTCACATCTCGTGAGAGTCCTTTGTCGGGTTGCAATTGTTGAAACAATTGCAAGGTATGTGAAGAATTATAAAATGGACTTTTTGAATCATCTGTTTTTAATTTGTATTTATATTTTTTTTGAAATAATATATATAAATATATTTGATTTAAATTTATATTTTATCTATATTTGATTTTTTAATGAGAACTGTCAAGTTTTTATATCTGTATCTAATTTTTTATAAATAATTTATTAAATTTTTTTTTAAAAGTACATGTATCTATAATCTATTAACAACCAAATAGAAGTTTATTGTAAGGTCTTTTTTTTCTGTCCCAGTGAAAAGAAACACCTTGGCCCAGCATAAGAATTTCTTTTCCTTTTATTTTTTTAATTAATTAGTTTCTGTCCATCAAATTTACTTTTGTGGGATTGCATGGGGACGTTTTCTTTATTCGTATTCATTAATAGATTTAAAGGAAGATGCAATTGCGACCACATTAAACTTCACCTCCCATTTTCTTCACTCTTTTTTGAATAACAATGGTACACCTCTCATTTTCTTCCCTCTTATTTGAACAATAATAGTACTAATAATAACCATCATTGCATGCTATATATTTATTTAATACATATTGATGATCCCACGAAAAAAAAAAATTATTATTATGGACTAAAAAATTTCTAACGTGACAGTTAAAAGGGAAATGCTGAGATAATGGAATCATGGATGACGTATGGGTCCAAAAATGCTGAAAATGAAGGTATATTTTAATGATTTAAACAAGCTGGTGGTTATTTATAATGTATATAAAAAAGTATATTTTTAGTGATTGAGATAGATTTTAAATATCATATAAAAGTACAACTATTATATTAGGTACAGGTTAAAATTTATTCATATTGATATGTTCATTACTGTTGCAATTGTGTACTGTTAGACTCAATTTCTTCCTAATGTTACTGAACCATATATAAAAAATTCCATGTGATTTTACAGTTCAAAAGCTAAAAGGAAGACATCCTTTTCGGCTAGCTAGAAGAAGCAAAATTCAAAGACGAAGACATTGATTATGACTACATTTACCAAGGACGGAACGAAACAATGTGTTTGTGGAATAAATTTATTTATCATATATGTCATATATCTTTTGTTCTTTATATATATTATGGAAAATTTATTTTAAAATCTATGGGGTCTAGAGCCCATTACATTTATCTCCATTAGAAATGCAAGTGAGTCGGACTTTTGAAGGCCCAGAATCAACTCATCTAATCAATCAAAGGGCTGGATCAGAGTCAAGCTTTTAGTGAGCTTGAAATATAGAGGCTTGGGCTTGAAATGTGGAGGATTGAGCATGAGCTTAGCTCTTTTACATAAATAATTATATATAATATTATATTAATATATTAAAAGAAACTTTAGTGAATCCATTCACAAGTTTTGCTTATAAGCCTTTAACAAGCTTGTTCGCAAGCCAATTCGTAAGCCTGCAAAAAAGCTTACACTAAGCCCATTTAATTAAACAAACTAAAATTTAAGATCGAGTTAAATCTAGGCTAATTGTTAGTACTGATGTTGCTGGTACATTTCATTGGATCTTAAACATTCTATTCTCCAATTATACAATTTGACATAGTCTAAGAAATAGTGCCAGCCGAAGTTTGGTGATGTCCTTTCATTTCCTTGTCATCTCATGTGCTTGTAAAAATTTATCACAATCAACATTACAATAATTGTTTGTAAAAGCAATATGTGACGTGTCCAAGGAAGATAACAGTCCAAAAGATGTGAGATGTTAATCTGTTCTGGCTGCAATAATACGAGCTTTGTTGATAAGAAGAATAAATCATCTTCAAAATTGGTTGTAACCCCTCAAGGGATAATAGTCACCAACCATGCTTGGATCCAATTTAGATAATTATTAGATTTGATTATTGAAACGGGTGGTCTGAATTTTGTTATATAAAGTATGTGGACCAATAAAATGAAGGGGTTTAACTAAATTTTCATACCGACAATTTTTTTTCATCCTTTGATATACAGATTTATCATGATAAAAGGAATTGATGGTACATATACATTTGTTGTATGTGTACTCAAACTTATTTTAAATTGGGTGGTTTGATCCTTAGTTCTTAAAAGAGAAAAAAGATAATGTTTTTAGATTTTATTAATTGTTTACTTTTTTTATTCTTTTGGACCATTTTACTAAGAAAATATCAAAATCATATTTATTATTCTTTTATTCACATGTTGCTGACAATTTCCTTGGACAAAGTCTTATGAGAATAATATGAAATACCAATGTGTGGCTCTAGTATGTTACTATGTTGTTCTTCAAGGTTTATTTGGTAATATTGCACTGATCTTAAAAACATTCAAAATCGGGCCAGTGCCTAAAGGGGACATAGTAGGCAATACTCATCGACCTAGTCTGATAGTTCTCAAGACACATTAGTTTTGACCCCACCATAAGCACTCTATGAGAGAGCATACTGAACCGATATGTCTTAAATCCCATCAACTGCTTATGAAACATCTTAACTATAACCACATATCAAAGGAACTCACCTAATGGTGCTATAATGAAGGGGTTTGTAATATGAATGAATTAATAAAGTACCAAGCAAAACCATAGCTCATAAAGGTAGTCTCTCTCAATGTTTGAATTGCTTAATATGAATAATGAAAATTTATTATCTATTTAGACATTAATGTATTATTAATAGCAACACGAGCAATAAATATATTTTAAAGCATATATAGATGGATTTATATAGACTTCTAGGAAGAGTAAAATCTTTTTTCTTAATGTAGGACTTGTTTTTTATCGTTGTAGGACATAGTTTTTGTCTTGAGTATTTTTGCACTCCCATGTTGCTTTCTTTACAACTAGATGTAGATGCGATTGTGTATAAATAAATGCACGTCTCAAACAATGATTTAAAAAAAAAGGACTAGAGACTATTTTTCTTAGTCCCAATTTTTACTTTATGTTTTGAGATTGGTTTTGTTAATATTAAATTTATGTTTTTAATTTTATTAAAAAGAAAAATTGGCATAGCTAGTTTAATGAGTCCTGAATTGAACTTGTGAAACTATGGTTCTATGGTACTAGCCTAGCTCAACTTGGGTTTATATGGTTTTGGTTTTGGTTTTGGTTTTTACCAGTTTGAACTTGTGAATCGGTGGTTTTAAGTTGGTTATGTCTAAGTTTAGTGATAATTTTATCGGATGTCATGTAGGTTGTTGGATGCAGGAGCTTGTAGGAAAACTAATACCATGTGAATAAACCAATGCCATTTGCATGGGTGATGAACGAACCTCTTAATCCTACTAAGGAAATCAAGGTTACACAACATATCATTTTTAGAGGCTTTTAGCATTTTATTTCAACGAGACATGTCTTTGTGTGGACTAAGGTCGAGATTTGTCTTGATTTTCTATTTATGCATAAAATGTAAATGCTAAATTGTTTTTGCGATGGTAAATATATTTTATATGCCTTTATTTTGTTGTTTTAATTTTTATATTTATATTTTTGTTTCTTATATTTGCATATCTATACTTTATCTTTGTAAGGAAAATTAATTAATAATCCGATCATGGGAGCGCGCGTATACAAGAGATTGACATTCAAAGCCTACTCTTCAGAGAGCATATATGGTTTACATTTTAAAACCAATTCTCAAAAGTACATAAGCCTCTAGATTTTCAAAAGAACTCTTTGCGTCCACCTTTAAGATTATTTGATGGAAGTTAAATTGAATTGGTCAAAAAGGAAATGAAATGTAACAGAATTGAGGAGAAAGATAGCGAAAAATGATATGTATACTATATTGATAGCTCAATGATCTAAACAATAGCTACTTAATTTTATTTTAATACAATACTTGTAGAGACTATTGTGACAATTTTATTGGTTATTGACTTAGAAATTGTCCCAATAAGGATATCATAAGGATATTTGACTTTGACAGCATAGAATAAAGATTGAGAATCGATTCACTTGCTCTTAGCCTTACCCATTATCTTGCATGCAAAAACTAGCTAAAAATAGGTAATTTTTGATCGACTTGGATAATATGATCTTAATAAGTGGTAGGCTCATTTTAAAAAGGAAGTGGACTTCTTTTACATTGAAGGTTGACTCATTTTATAAACAACTAGGCTAAATTAAGCCCATTACCAGTCTAAAGGCCGTTAGTTATATAAGAAAAGGAGGCTTCAATTTGGACGATAATTGTCGCAAGCATCTAAGGGTTCTCAGCAAAGATTTATCTCATCCATATCTCTTAACTTTATCCAATTGACTAGTCAAATGTCAAAGTTTTATGGATAAGAACCTCCTCCTCCATTTGAATATCTAAAATATCAACAAGCTTTGCATAAACATTGTTATTTTGTTAGAAAGACTCCATAGAAGGTCAAATGACATACTTCATATAGGATGGAGCAAGAACATTATATTTGATCTTTTGTCACATACACGCTATGAGGATTTTATCTGTTCCTCCTCCTAAGTCTCTCTCTACAACATCCCTTCACGTATCATCAAATTAAGACTTACAAGATTAACTTTTATGTGCATCGTATGTGATTGTTCATCAACAGCAGCTAATGTTGATCGCTTAACTAATAAACTTTATTTAAAAAACTTACCATCAAATAATTTTTTTTATATCTATTGACCTCCCGCAAGCTAGAGCATAAAGCTTTTGTATACCCAACTTGGACATTGAAGTTTTGAATGAGAATACTAAAAGGGTCTTGGTAGACAATTTGCTAATTGATGAGATGATTGAACATGCAATAGAGTAATTAATCTAGCTTGTAATTTTTCATGAACAATATAACAATTTAATTCGATATTTTAGTTTGTTGGTGAAAAATACTAATTTAAACAATGTAAAGGCAAGCTAATTATCACAAAACAGCAAAGTACGATTATCATGTGAAATGCTAAAATCATAAACAATATACATTAACTATTGTATCCCAAAAATTGTGGTAGCCATTACATGATATTAGCTTTAAGCAAAGATTTAGAAATTGTTATTTGTTTCATTAATGCCAAGGACATTAGGTTTTCTCTAGAAAAACACATAATCCCATAATATAGTTCCTAGTATCACAATATAAAGCCTAATTCGAGTCTATGTCTTAATTTTAAGAGATGAAGATATCAAAAGAATTAAAAAAAAAAAGCTCCAACTAAGTGTTGATTTTCAGTCACATAGCAAATGATGAGCAACTTTTAAGAACAACTCAATAAGATGGTCTAAGAGTTGGGATGATTGTTGTATTACCAATAGTGTCGAGTCTAGTGCATAGGTCCCAAATTGATAACCAAGAAATGGGATACATTAGTTATTATCAAAACATAAAACTTTTTTAAACTCCTACAAAATCATCCCCTTTGGTTTTTTAATTAACAATGGCATGAAAGGAAATTTCACAAGCAAGTATAGCACAAATGAAATATATGCAAAAATGTGAAGTGAAGGGAAAGAAGAAATTGCTTGAGTGTTTATAGTGGTTTTATCTTATGTGTCAAGCCACTCTTTCTGCTCTAATGTAGAGACCTTGTTTTCCACATGAGTATAGTCCACTATTTCCAATTGAAAAAGATTACAAATAGTTTACCAAATATCAAGTCTTCAAACTCAATCAACCCTGATCAGTCTATCTAACTTAACTTATGCTATAACTAAACTTCAGAGCCTAATTATAATCAGTAACTCTACTACAACAATTTACAAATTGTAAGCTTAATACAAATTGATCTCCACAAATAGATAGACACAAATTGCAATAAGGAAACTAAATATTGCATGTTTAGAACAGTAGCAAGAAGATTTAAATTCACCATGTAGCTCTTGCAGTTTTTGAATATTGATGTTATAGTAGTTGTTGTTCAAAGATTTGAATGGTTGATGTTGCATTATTATCTCAACAATTCTTTAGATGTATGAATTTTGAAAATGAAATAATATGAGATCCACTGTCTCCTTTTGATGTTTCTTTAATACTTTCCTTAAAGAATAATTGAAATTCATGATAAAACTATCCAAATATGATATGATCTATCAAACTTAAGTATCCCGCAAGTTTAGGTGCATATTGTGGTACTTCAGCTTTCTTGAATTCTCCAAGGCCTTAACTAATATAATCTTCATCAAACATGCTTCTTCTTCAAGAGAAAACTATCCTTTGCCTCGAAAATTGCCATAATAATCAAGACTAATAAAAGAATAGCTTGAATAATCTTGATAGTATTCCAATTGTAATTGAATGAAATTGATTAATCTCCATGCGTATGATTGTACAATTAAATGGAACATGTTGAATATATTAATCTACTATATCTAGCATTCAAGTTGGGCCTTCATTAGATAAAAATAACATCATTTTAATAAAATCTAAAACATTCCATGGATATTTGACTCAATAATATTTTTGTGCAGTTTCAGGTTTTGAGATTTGCTATGCTATTAGTGTGGTTCGAGTGCTATTACTTCATACAATCCTTTAGTTTTTCCTTTGACGTTTGCTCCATGTTTCTTTTAATCCTACCTAAAATCAAGATAACTAGACCATGTCATTGTAAATTACTTCAAAAGTTAATATACACGCTCATAAACAACATTATCACTCCTTGATCCTTTTTATTATGAAGAGACAACCTAATATTCCCCTCAAATAAATAATTAAATTCAAGGATCATTTGAAATAATTTCAACTATGAGTATGAAACATATTTGAACATTATCCTTTGATTGAAAAATTTGTGATGTTTAATTAACTTTAGGTTCTTTAATTAATTTCACAGTTTTTCAAAAATCAATCATAAAATGCATAATTTTGATTTTAATTAGTTTTAACAATAAACTAATCAAGCACACAACATGTTTTATTACCATTATACCATAAAAAAACATCTTTAAAAATTGCATGCTTACTAACATTCTCTTTTTTGGTGATACTTATATTCTTCTTATTTTTAAGAGCTTATGATTTCATGAACTTCAATCGACAACATATTTTTGTAGATTCAAAATGTTGAAGCAGTTTCACTAGTTTAAGATTTCCTTTACATTACTGAAATTCATAATTTGTGAACAATAAAGGAATTTTATTAGGGTAAAAATATAGCAATAGAGATATTTTACTAAAGAAATTTATAGTAATAATATAGTTATTTTTTAAGAAAATAATGAAATTGAGGTTTGTGTTGATGAGTAAAGATTATAGTGATTATAACATAAGTAGATAATCAAGTGTAATTGCTATAATTTAAATATTACTACTTATGATTTTAAATAATTATATTTAATCTCAATTGTCAACAATTAAATTGGCTAATCAATAATCTAAATGCAAATCTTTGTTACTACATTTTTCTTCTTTACTTTTTTATTTCTACAAACTATTATATAAATATGAGTTAAATGACCATAAGAAAAATGACATTTAATATAAATCCTGTGATAGAAAATTGGTAAGCCACAAATAGAATCATGACAGTGATTTTTTAGATAGAAATTTATTATTAGAGCCAACAGTTTTATCTCTAAAACCTAGTTTTTTTGTCAATATTAAATCTCATACCTAAAAATTTAGCAGACAATTTAATGTCTAATCAATTTTTTTTTTTTTGTTATTTTGCAACCTCTATAACACTAGTTAGTTTATTAAAATAGAAGAGGCTAAATACCATTGACTTTTCACAACCTTTTCTAACACTTTCCAACACTGATAAGTTACCTCTCCCATATTAAGAAACAGAGCAAATGAGTTAATAAAGTGGTAAAAATAACCAAAATTGTTTGATAATGTATTATATTGACTACTAAAAGTTTATATAACAAATTAAATTTTTGCGTAAAGTTCATGTATCAATTTGATATTTTCCCTAAATAAGATTATATTTTTAAATTTCATATTGGTATATAAATTCAAATACATCAAACATTACACATTGAAAAAAAAATCATAAAAGGAATGTATCATAAATTAACTAATGGTAAAACTACCAAATAAAAAAAAAAAAAAAAAAACAAAGAACTAAAAATAAAAGAGACCCTATTGTGATAGTATTAATTGCGTAAATACACATTAATATTCGGTAAATTATTCTAGAATATATTAATGTTTAGCTAAGTTCATTTGACTTATCAATATTTTAAGTGGTTAAAAGAAGTGATTAATATTTTGCAAAATAAATCAAATGGGGCATCCATTAAAAAAAATCAAGAAAATTAATAAAAAACTATTCAAATATTGGTTTATTACATAAATTTTGCAAAGCGATATTACATTATTTGACTCACTCTTCAAAAAGTTAAATTCACTATTTTAACTATCCAAAATATTGATACATCAAGTGCATTTATCCAAAACATTAGTGTAATTTATCTCATTAATATGAATGATATCAATTGAAATTATGAAATTTTAAATTAATAACTTAAATTTGGTTTATAAATGTGGTCGTAATTATAGGAGTCTGATTTAAATTACAAATTATAAATCATAAATGGTGAAATTAAAACTTGGCAAGTATAATGACACATAAATTAATGAAACAAAATTATATAATTGATAGGAATATTAATAGCAAATGTAGTGGCAACAAAAATAAAAAGAAAAAGCAACATATGTCATTCTTTTTACTATTGACCAGAAATTTTTTTTACTATTTTTCTTTTTTCATATGTATATATATTTTAGTTATTATATGTATATATTTAGTCGTTTGTTTTTTCCCCCTTAAATTTTTGGCATTCCTGTTTGGATTGTCATTTTGTCATCGTTTTCAAGCCTAATAGAAATTGAATGTAATAAATATGATACCGATGAAAACCAACAGTTTTACTCATAAACTGACCTAAACTAACCAAATCGAATAGATACTGAACCGATGCCGAACCAATATTAATCTGATACAAATCCAATATAAATAAAAATTTGATAATCCAAATAAGCATGTTTGGATTATTGTTTTGATATTATTTTCAAAAAGAGCAAATAAAAAAAAAAATATAAATATATACCTATAAAAAAATAATTTACTCATAAATTAATCAAACTAAATCGATACTCATATGATACAGATCTAATATAGATAAAAATCATATCATCCAAATAGCGTGGCAATTTTCACTAGCATCCATTATGTAATTTATGATGTCATATCAACAATGAGTAAAACACCAGCTATATGGTTTAAACGCAGGACAACATCATTGACTAATATTAAAAATAGTCCAATTAGGCAACTACTATTATTACTTCTACTGTTACAAGAAGAAGAAGTAAAATGTTAGTCTATTATTATAGGTCAAATGAGATAGTTCATCCAAACCTAGAAACAAATAAAATATAATTCAAATAATTTTATACTTATACTAGTTTTTAAATCAAAAATAGATTATGTAGGATCAGACAATTTCCCAACATCCCTTCCCAAATAGATCATATATACATACATATAAATGAAGATGGGTTTGCTTTCCCAAAAAACTATCCTATTTGTATTTCTACAAATAAATATCTGATACGTGTCAAATAAATTATGAAAAAAAAAACAAAGAACCTTAAAATGAATGAAATACTTAATGACACATGTATTTACGGAGACAAAAAAGTTAGTATTGTAGTATCAAATTTTGTTAAAATACCATAAAAGTTTTATATATCCAAGCTTCCCATCCTATAGACTAGATTATCAAATCAGTGTTCTAACAATTAAAGTAAATATAGTAATTAAAATATTAACTATTTTAATTGTTCGATTAAGATTGAGTATGGTGTGAGCCGTTGGATTTAACAGGATCAGTCCTATCAAATTTAATGATGCATAGAATTTTTCTATCTTTAAATATAAATTTGTTTAAAGGGTAAAATTGCTATTTTATTGATTATCTCTCATTCAAAAAGAATTAATTTTTTGTGGCCCATCGAAATTTTTCTTTCCTAAATGGTGCCCTTGCATTTCCTTCCTAATAATAATAAAATAATCAATGCTTTTTTTTTTTTTTCCAAATTCCTGTGCTTCCCTTCTTTCCCTCAATCCAAAAACTGCATTAGAGTAGAAGTGAAGGATTTGATATAGTAACGGAGATGCCGTAACCTACCCTTATCATTAGGGTGTTAATTCTAGAAAGTTATACCCATTCAGTTGAATATAATATTATGAAATATGGATATAATAGGTTTATTCACTCACCCTTAATAAATATATTGATCTATTGTTTACTTTGTTTTAATATTTCGGACAAATTTTATGTTTGTCGTTGCAAACGTCTAAAGCACTTGTCCAATTATCACAAGTTAGATTTACTTACATTATCTTCTATTTGAGATTGGCATAACTTATCAAATTAAATTCATAATTGTCATATGCCTTTGAGAAAGTTGTTGATTTTCTTTTCTTTTCTTTTCTTTTTATATATTTTTTCCATCACGGTTAAGCAAATTAAAGAAAATTTCATGATATCATTTAGGAAAATTGGTGAAGATATAAAGGCAAAGATGCAGAGTGTTTGAATTTGCAATCATCAATTCCTTTCAATCTGATTCTTTTGTTTTGCTTTTTCTTTTTTTCCAACTAATTATTAAAATTCCTATCCCGTCACGGTATTAATACTGCCAAACTCTGATTGAAAATGATTAAAAGAAGGAAAGAACGTATCACATAAAAGTCTTCATGCATTAAATCAACCAAATGTTGATAGGAACACGTTGCTTGAAAAGAACATGGTAGACAACACAATTGTTTTCTTCTGGCCAATAGCCGAGACATTAGGTAGCTCAGCCAGTGAAACTGTGCAGCGTGCCCCATCTTGGAATAAATGCTTTAGTATTTGACATAGCCGCGGTTCCAAAAGCCAAATCAACCGGAACCGAAATCATCAATTTCGAGCCTTGAAAGTATAAAGCAGAGCTAGAACCATTTTTTATGGTTTCAATCTCATTCTATAGAACAGTAGTTCTTGGTTTCGATTTGGAATCATGAAACCACATTTTAAAAGTAAAAATAAAAAAATTTTAGCTTTTAATAAAATAAATTTTAAATTTAAAATAATTAATTATTGAGTCTAAAAATATTAAATTATTTAACTAAAATTTTTAAAGATTTTTTCGAATGTATATTATTTATAACAAACACAATCAATATTAATTATGGTTAGAATATAAGGTCACAAAATACTCTAAAGGATAAAAAGAAACTTACAATATAAAAAATAATCTCACGTTATTAAGGACAAATGAATTTTACTTTTAGGAAAGTTTATATAAACTAAATTATATATGATTTTACTCTATGTTTATTATGCTGTTGGTAAATATATTAAATATTGTAAATAATAATAATTTTTTATATTCATACAAATAAATGTAAATATTAATAATTAAATATTTAATATGATTTTAAAATTTTTTTTCTAATTTTTTTATCAATTGAACCGACTGAAACCACTGGTTCCATTCAGTTTTAGGCCATAAAACTGCCTAGAAACAGGAAAACCAACGGTTCCTTAGCTGATTCTGGAATAGGCCAAGCAGTTCAGTTCCGATTCTAGAATCGCCGATGACAGTTCCAGTTCCAGTTCTACTTCCGTTCTTACTTTAGAATCAAACCGTGACTATGTCTAAGTACCATAACGATAAAGATGTCGTTGGAATATCTATTAAAGGTTTGAAAAGGGTTAGATCCTACTTCAATTTTGGTAAAATATGTAATTAAATATCTAAATTTTTATATTGTTTAATTTAGTACTTAAATTTTGAAATTGATCACTTTAGGACTTAGAAGAATTTTCGTATACACTAACAGTACATTTATCATATTAGTTATAAATGTCAGTATTAGCCGCTAATTTGATGGAGGTACTATTGACTCATATAAAAAGTTTTTTTATATACTAATTGATTGATTTCAAAATTCATGTACCATTGCTAAAATTAAGGTACTATTTGCGATATTAATCTGTCTGAAAAATAATCCTTTTACCATTTTTATCATTGAGCATACGCCCTATTTTAATAAAAGATTTTTTTTTATTGAATTTCATAATAAGTGCTTGTAAATATTGGTTAACAATTTGATTAACTTTCACAGTTTGAATTAATGGCTGTTTTCCATTTTATTTTGTTTATTTATTTATTTTGAGAATTCATGGGTAGAAGAACTGGAAGAGTGAGACGAAGATATGGCTGCTAGAAGCCGCAAAATCAACAAAGATAAAGCAAAATCATACGTTCATATAAATATCTACTTTGCTTATTATTTTTCCGAAGAAAGAAACGAAATATTATTTTCTGGTTACATATGCAAATTGGTTAGCTGATGCTCCTTGGACTGGACACGAACTGAAGACAATGAAAAAGAAATAGGTTCACATGATGAATCAGACAAAGTTAGCTCAATGCTTGTGAACTAAAGCTTGTTGCTACTATAGGACTTGTGACCGCATACGTGCCTTCGCTATCTGCCCAACTAATGAAACCAAAAACCACCGTCTCCTTCATCCGAGCTGGTCCTTCTATGATCAGTTTGTAACTCTGCTTCTCATTTTTTCTTTTGAAAGCTAATATCTTTGGTTTCACACTGACCTTAAACCCCTTCAATGGTGTTATGTTGGCCGTGAAAGTTGAACTTCCAATTCCAACATTAGTCACCGTCCTCTGAAATTCCTGAACCTTTCGAGTGCCTGATGATGCATCGTCCGAATTGAAGAATGCAATGAAGGAAGGGTAATTCAAATCTAATGTTGGGTTAGAACAATCATTCGAAGTCATTCTAGTGACTGCTTGAATTTGCTTGGATGTATACTTCAATGCACATAGGAAGTTGACATAATCTTCTAATGTAGCATCATAAATAAGTCCAGGGTCTAAGGCCTTGCTAGGATTTATATGCCCTGCTCCCATAGCAAGAGGATTGGCTGGATTATTACTATCTCCAATGTCTTTGATGGGGGCGTTTGTGTTGTCGATCGAATATGCGGTGGTCATTAGAGCTGATCGAATTGCTGCTGGGCTCCATTCCTTGTGTACCGCTCGAAGAAGTGCTGCTACTCCTGCCACATGAGGGCAGGACATGGAAGTTCCCGACAACAAATTGTAATTCGTATATTGTTGTTGGGAGTTCACTACTGCGGCTACTGAATTTGGAGGCCATGCTGCAAGCACCAAAGAGCCTGGACCTGTTACATCGGGTTTTAAGACAGTTGGACAACTCGGGGACGGTCCCCTAGAACTGTAGCTTGCTATTTTTGGAGCAGGTTTGATTCCTAAAAAGGTTTGCGGAACTCTATGCTTGCTTTTGGATACCACGAGCTCTTTATATAGTCCTTGATAGTTTTACCATCCTTTGGAGTTAGGAAAATTGCTGGAAATGAACTTTGGAGGAAAAGCTCCATGTCAGAATTATTTGTTATGAAGACACCACCTAGCACTCTTGACTTCTTCACATTATCAATTTGTTCCTTCATGATATCATACCTATCCTGGCATACCACAATTCTATGTCTAGCTTTGTTCAGTTCAATTGAGTTATTACAATAATCTAGGAACACAATTGGGGTTTCGCTAATAGAAGATGGATTCCCGGAAAGAGTCATTCCTATTATAGTAACTCCATTTCCTAGAGTAATAGTTCCTCCAAACTGGCGATCCATGCCACTTGCAGCAACGGTTATGACCCAAGGGGTACCATTATGAAGGCTACCCTCTTCAGGGCCTCGGTTACCTGCCGAAGTTGAAACAAATATGCCTTTGTTTATGGCTGCAAATGTAGCAATAGCAACAGGGTCTTGATGAAGCGGAACATCATCTAGGCCAATTGACAAGGACATTACATCCACACCATCACTAATTGCTTGATCAATAGCAGCAATAACATCAGATGTGTATGCGCCTTCCTCCCATAAAGCCTTGTACATTGCTACTCGAGCCATTGGTGCCACACCTCTAGCAATTCCAGGAGCATATCCGAAAAAAGATGCATCCTTAACAAAATTTCCTGCAGCTGTGCTAGAAGTATGAGTACCATGGCCCTCTGTATCGCGTGTTGAGTTCATGGATATTGTCAAATTGGGTTTTGTTGCTAGTAGACCCTTGTTAAAGAATCTAGCACCAATTAACTTCTTATTGCATAATGAACTATTGAATTGTGTCCCGCTTTCACATTTCCCTTTCCATCTTGAAGGAACATCCGTCATTCCCTCATCCTTGTAGCTTTCACTTTCAGGCCAAACTCCAGTGTCTACCACTCCAATAATAACATCCTTGCCATAGTTTGAGGCAGACCATGCTCCAGACGGAGCATTGAGGCCAAGAAATTGAAATGAATGAGTTGTATCGGGCTCGACAGGTAAGTCTCTCATAGAAGACACAAATCCTGGTGAATATTTTAAGGCCTCAAGCTCAGCCGGAGAAAGATGAACACTAAAACCATGAATAACATGATTGTAACTATAAATGAGTTTGGAATGAGAAGGAGATTGTGTACTAGTTGTGGTTATGGACTTGGAATTATCAAGCAATGAGGAAACAATTGTCAAGTACCAATTGTGGTGGTCTAAGAAGGCCTTTGGCATGAAGGATAAGTCCATGCTGATAATGTAATTTTCTGAATTTGCTGATATGGCGATGCTATGTGAAACAATTATCAAGAGAAGCTTAATGCATGTAAAATTTATAAAAGAGGCCATGACAAATAGTAGAAGGAGATTGGATTGTTTTTGCGCTCCAAAGCTCATCACTTTAAATAGAGAATCGGAATGCAGGGGTTATTCACAAAGAAAGCTAGAAATTCTCCATCACTCAAATTGTTTATTGGCATTTTCCACTTTATTTAATATCTTGACATGGACTCACCCTTCTTGCATTATTAAGTGATATCTTCAATACTTAGGTGCCACAGAAAAAGAAAAATGTCAAATTTGGTACCCCAGTTTAAAATAATCAATTTAATATTTAATCAATTTGTTAATAGTTATTTTTATTATTTTATTAACACCATTTGATTTATTTCCTAATATGGAAGAAGCAACTTTTAAGATATACTATCTCTTTCAAGTCAACAAACAAAACACAATGTTAAGAGCATAATAAAAATAACTGCAAAAAATTTGATTTTTAGTATTAAATTGATCATATCAAAATTTAAATACTAAATTCAATTTCGATAGAAAGTGTAGATAATAAATTTCACATTTGTGCCACTGGAAGATCCAACACCCACATAACATGTAAATTTAATATCTTTTCTCCGTAAGTTAGTAGTACTAGTACTTTATATAAAGGTTGGTTCTCTTCTAACTTTTTAGCTCTCCATGATTTATTTTCTTTTACATGAAAGTCCGTAAGTTAGTATAACTAGTTGCTTCTCGGTTTCTGCTTCTGGACAGAATAGAGAAAGCATAAATGTTAATTAGTGCCTTAAGTACATTTACGAAAATATCAACTTCTAAGATTTTTCAGCCGTATAAGCAATTTAAGAATGTTTGAAGAGGTTTTCACTTTTCATTTTCCTTTTGTTGACTCCTAATAGGCATTCTATGACTTAGTACAGAACCTAACAAAATAGCAGAGATTTGATTGTGAAATTTGCTTTAGGTGAAATCCAAATCTATATAAAATAGATTGGAACAGATTTACTAGTAAGGCCCATAGTTGTATTATTTTTCCTTCCTAGGTCTATGTTTTACATCAGGCTGAACACCTTACAAACTTTATAAAGAATACCAACACGATTTTTTAAAATATACCCAATACTTTTCTAAAAATGTGACCACCAATATTGATATTGTGGCATCATGCAAAAATTGATATGTCATTACCGTGCTATCATTATGTCATCACCATTTGATCCACTTTAAACATCATAAAGAGATTCTTAGCTTAGACGCTTATATGAACGTTACATTTGGTTTATTGGAATGGAATTGATATTTTACTTTTATTACCATATTCTTTTATTTGATTTGTAAAAGTTTCTATAAAAATATATATATATATTCCATATAATATAGAATAGACTAGTAATGTTTATTTCTTCTCTTCTTTGGATGAATAGCTATTCCTGACAAAAGTAATTTTGTTCAAAAAATACTTCAAATAATAAAATAAAGGAATTGCTATTCCTTTCTAACTTCATTCTAATCCAATAAATAAAATTTAACATAAGAACCTTAGATAAAGATGCTCTAATAATTATCAATTAATTTCCCACTATTAATGATGACCTGATTAACAAATTTAATTACTTAAACTAAATAATATGAAATAGATAATCGAATTCTATAAATGACTTTTGTAGTATGATAATATTACATCTAATCTTCCAAATGGGACATGTCAATGTCTGGTTCAAATACCTCTCTTTTCTATTATAATGACTGGGAAAAAACAAAAACAAAAAGTTGCTAATGGTATCACAACTTCGCATGTCTATCACCATCCATCCTCGCGTAATTACATCATCATCACTTTTGCGAGGAAAAGATGATAGACGGGTTTCGTTGCACGTAGAAAATATATATTACATTCATAAATCTTCTTTTTTTTTTTTTAAGTGAAATGAAAGTTAATAATATAATTTTATTTTATTATACTATTAAAGCAAAATCACCCCTTTTAGTATTTTTAGTGTAAATATTTTTAGTATAAATGTTTTTAATATAATATTTTTAGAATATGGATGTAAAATATTTTTGGTATCCCCGAGATCATGAAATTAAATAGGGTTTGAATATAATTAAATAGGGATTGAATAGACATAGTTTTTCTTTTTTAGCATATCGGCATTAAATATTTTTGGTATCCCTGAAATCATGAAATTAAATAGAATTTGAATAAAATTAAATAAAGATTGAATAGACATAATCTTTTCGTTTTTTAACCTAAGCATGTATCTTTATATTGATATAAATGTTTTTAATATAATATTTTTAGTATATTGGTGTAAAAATTTTTAGTATCCCTAAAATCATAAAATAAAATAGGGTTTGAATAGAATTAAATAGGGTTGAATAGACATAATCTTTTACGGGCGTAAAATATTTTGATATTCCTGAAATAATAAAATTAAATAAATTTTGAATAAAATTAAATAGGGTTTGAATAGATATAGTTTTTTTTTCTTTTTTTAACCTAAGCATATATCGTTATATGCCAATCTAATATCATATTTAATCATGTTCTGCTATGTTTTCTTTGGATAAAATTAATAATATTTTCAAATATATGATGCTGGCTTGAGATTCAACACGAAATGCTTGAAGGACAATCATCATAAGAAATCAACTCTATATAGCATTATCACGAGGAGTATCGATTGCATCAACAAAAGTTTTGGTTAAGACAGATAATCCACTTAAGATGTGTGGGACATACATGAGAAATGTTATATACGAAAATGCATTATTGTCATGGAGATATTTTTATTACCAGCATATTATATTACATTGTCACATATTAAAAATATTGATGGATATATATGTATTACATCGAAATAATTACTAACTATTTACTATTCTTTATATCGTTTTCAAATCAAATTAGTCAATATTTTAAAAACATCCGGATCCATCATCTACTTGTTTTACTAAAATACTATAAAAACTCTCAATTCTTAAATTATGTATTTGTCTTTTCTTCTAAATTCTCTCCCAATTGTCTCCGAGTCTTTTTGGTGGGTCCAAGTGGAAATTTTCTTTTCCAAATCCATTTCTTTCCTATTTTTCTTCCTTTCCCAAATAAAAGAAAAGTAACTTTTTTCCTTTCAATTTATTTCTTCCTTTTTTCTTCCTTGAATCCGAATATTGAGTAAGATGGAAGCACCAAAGCAGGGAGATATTTTAATGGAAGGTAGATTGCAATTACTGGTCCGCGCCGAGTGGAATAAATTCTTATGATCAATGATTAGGATAACTTTGTTGCATTGCAATTATTTTGAATAATTGCAGGAGCATGTGAAGATTTATTTGGATTGGTTTTTTGTAAGATCGTTTTCTTTTCCAACTATAAGAAACTCATTTTCCCTGCATAAGAACTTCTTTTCTTTTTATTTTTATGATTAGTTTCTGTCTATCAAAATTACTTTGTGGGATTGCATGGGAATGTTTTTTATATGTATTTATATCTAGATTTAAAATAAGATGTAATTGCAATCACATTGAATTTCACATCTCATTTTCTTTCCTCTTTTTGGAAAAATATAATAATTACCTAGTTTATATTTAATGATGATAATTGCCTAATTTATATTTATTTAGTATATTAGAGTTTCTATGGTCCTGTTAATAGGACTGTTCTACCATTAATCTAACCATTAAAATAAATATAGTAAATGGAATATTAACTATTTTAGTAATTTAATTACGGTTCGGTAGAGTATGAGCTGTTAGATTGTGACGGGACTGGTCCCATTAAAATTCATGGTAGGACCATAGAATTTTACTTAATATATATTGATGATCCCATTAAAAGAAGATTAATGATATCCACAAACTAGTAAATGGAATATTAATTATTTTAGTAATTCGATCACGGTTGGGTATAATGTGAGTCTTTAGATGATGATGAGACCGATCTCATCAAAATTAATGGTGAGATCGTAGAATTTTCCATGAAGTTCTCATGCAGCAGGTAAAGTAAAATATGGGTATTATGAATCATGGGTGATGAATGGGCTAGACCGCTAAAAATTAAGTTATATGGTCTATTTGAGAGTTCTGTTTTTCATCTGTATCTGTATTCTTTTTTAAAATGATATTTGTAAATATGTTCGATTTATATTTATATTTTATCTATATTTGATCTTTTAATGATAACTGTTAATTTTTTTTATCTGTATGTAATTTGTTATAAATAATTTGTTAGAAAAAAATTTAAAAAATGTCTGTATCTGTAATCTGCTGACAAACAAACACACCCTATATTTAATGGTTTAAACAGGGTGATGAGTATCATATGAAGCATTAAAAATATTTTTTTTTAGATTGAAATATATTTAAGCATTAAATAAAGCATATCCATGATAATAGACAAAGGTTATTCATATTGACATGTTCAATTGTTGCAGTTGTGTGTTAGAATCATTTTATTCCTAACGTTACTAAACTAAACATAGAATATTCATGTGAACGCATTGTCCGAAAGCTAGAAGAAAGACAACTGAGAGACAGACATTGATCTGTTAATTATGACTTGCTGAGAAAATTTATTTGACCTTAAGGATGCTTTTTGAAAGCAGCAACTTGAAATATTCTAAGAAATAGTATGAGACGAAGCATGATGGGTTGCAGTATGGTGACATGTCCTTTCATTGCGTTGTCGTCTCATTGGGTTAGAGGAGCAATCATGCTCAACATAATAATAATTATACTCAAAAGCATCATATGACGTATTCAAGGAAGATGAGTCTAGAAAGATTTGTCGAAAGGAAGAAGGAGAAGAAATCATGTGCAAAATTGGAGGGAACCACTAACCCTCTCGAAGGATAATAGTCACCAACCATGAGTGTGTGATCCATCTAGATAAGTATTAGATTTGATTATTGAAATTTATTCATGCGGTCTGAGTTGTGTTGGATAGAGACTGGAGTGTATGGATTCATAAAATAAAGAAATATATTCTACTATAACATAGGTTTTGGATTTTATTTATATATATTTTTTCCTTCTTCTCCTTTTTGTTATTGTGTCTTTTTTAACTCCCAATTCTCCTCTGTTTAAACTTTCATATGTTGCCATATGGATTAATCATACAGATTGCCTTGATTAACACTTGCTCTTTTTATCACATTATTAATCACCTACTAACATGGTTACACAAATCTACAACATGTAAGTACAAATCTACACCATATGACATATATATTTTACATGTGTAAATATATATTTTATATATATATATATATATGTATTAATTTATATGTTATATATATAGATATACATAAATATTGATAATACATGTAATATGATTTATTTGCTACATATACAATCTATCTTGTGTAACTCATATAGATATAAGATATTGGGTAATATTACATGTTTAATATACCTTAAAAAAATTATGCAAAATGAAATTATAAATAAAATATTACATAAATAGTATTTTTATATCGGATAAGGGGGATGTGATATAGCTTTTTCTATATGTCACATAATGCAAGCATGATACAGCGCACAAACAAAACTTTTTTCTATTGGAGTAAAAGAAACATGAAAGGCTATCAGCTTTAGAATCACTTCATAGTCATCACATTACACTTCGTTTCATATCAAATTATAGTCTAAGTCTTAACTTTTCTTAGTGAATTTTAAATTTGAATTTACCGACAAGCAATTCAAAGAAATGGACAGTGAAATCAATCCAATCATAACTATAAACAAAAGTGTTGATCATGAATTGATCAACTTCAATAACTAATTATTATTTGGTATAAAAAGCGAGGTTAGCAACTAGAACTGACCTTCTGTTGCTATTGGAATGAAGCTTGAGGAGGTGAGGCAGAGCATTGGCATTGAGGTCGCAAGCAAAGCTACCAAGGTCGGTAGCGGTAGACTAGATGAGGAGATTGGAGTTGTTGTCAAAAGAATCAAATAAGATAGAAGCGATGGCCCAAACGGTGGCGAGTTTGATGTAAGTGAGCTTTTTGGTAGGGTTGCCGATGATTTGGTTCTCGAGCTCTATAAGGACTTTTAGATAGTATAGTATGTCTTCACTAGACCCTCTAAGCTGATGAGTTCGGTCTTCTCGAGTTGGGGTAGTGAAGTTGGCTTATCTTGACTAGACAAAGGACTGTATCACTTAGGGTGGATGCAACACATGTATCACATAATGCAAGCGCAATATAACAATAAATAAATTTTTTTTTTAGACTAAGTTGCTATATAACATCTTGTACATGTGACACAAATAGAATTTTTGCTATCTCTTGACTAACATGGTACATAGGAATACTAATATCGTAATTTTTTCTACAATTTATATTTGTGTATTTTTTTTTTTGAAACAACGATAGATATGTGTTTGATCTTAAGATATTTATTATATATCACATATGAATTATATATATATGTACATATAAACATGTAGTCTATTTATTTGTTATATGTATAATATATATAATAAAGATTGTATGTTTATAATAGGGTTCATGTCACAAATGGTACATGAATTTTAATAAAATATATTATTATATACCTAAACTTTGAAATTGATCAATTTAGTACCTAAAAGAACTTTTCGTACATGCCAATAGCACTTCCATCAAGTTTTTTCCAGTACTAGATCAGTTTTAAAGTTTAAGTACCTATTTACTTATTTTGCTAAAGTTTATATACCATTTGTAACAATAGCCCTTTATATATGCAAATTATGTGTACATGTTATATGATATATATCGATCCTGTTTATATATCCATGATATCTATTTGTGTGTACATATTGTTATACCTTATAGATTATATTTATAACATATTATATGTGTAATCTTATTAATTATTTATAAAAAGTATAAACATCTATAACATATTAATTATTATTAGCAAATTACTTATTCCTATACATAAAAACATACCAATGTATAGTGAATGTTTGAATAATAATCATTTGTCATACAGAAGGCAAGCCATATACAATCACGTGACTTTATTTTTTCTGTTCTTACAATTTATGGAATATGGAAGATTTTAAAAGTTTTAAATGTGCTAGAGAACTTTATTTAATGAAGAATGCAATAACTATTAATAAATTAACATTCCACATTAAAAAAAAAATCCCACATACCTTTGTTATGTCTAGCTTTTTGTGCTTCGATCTCAATCTAGTTCGGACTTCAAAGTTCGTAGATTCATATTTTTCCCTTGTATTTGTGCCTCAATATCCATTGATCAATCCGCATAGTCTATACTTGTGCTTGCATGCCCAACTTACCTTCCACCCATACTATACAAACTATGCTAGTGCCATCATCACATGCCTTCATATTCTAAAGGATCGTATTTTCATTTTAGGTTAAATACAAAAAACTAACTTGTGTTTTAGTGCTTTTTACAAAGACATGACATTGTGTTTTTTTTTTTTTTTCTTTTATAATTAATGACTTGCAATTACATCCATCTTGTTACATCCAATCTGACATTAAATCAACCACATGTTAGGTTAGAGTGAGGAAATAAAAGAAAAGCCCAACCTTCTTCTTCTCAAATGTACTAAGCTGTTGAATGAACCACCTTCACTACCAGCTTGAGCCAATCTTCACTCTTTAAAGCCAATTGTTAGACCTCCATCTCTAGTGAGAAAACAAATCCCAACCACACTTAGGTTGAGTAGCCTTCCCATTTAACCACCATGTGAGTTGAATCTCTAAATCCTTAGCCAAAACCATTAAAACTTTGACAAATCCCAAACTCCCATCCACTACTGTTTCCCAATCATGGAAAATCACCTAATTGATACCTAAACCTACTTTTGTTAATAACTCTCGAACACCAAAACATAACCCACTACATTGCCCAAACTAAACTCCTCTGCACATAAAACAAATCACGTCTACGCAAACTCATACAAACCTGACCATCCTTCATCACCCAAAGCCTATAAAACCCATACCAAACTCATAGCCTACCTACTGCCATCAAAGTTGAGAATCATCTACTCCAAGTTCCATCCACCTTCATCACAACCATTGCAAAACGCATTTAGACATCACTAGTCAATGGCAAGAAGTTGAACTCATGAGAGTGGAGTTTGGTAAACCATAAGAAGGATGTGGGCTTTCCTAGAAGCTACGGTTTCTGAATGTGGTTGAGTTGGTTGGTGAGGTTGCTTATGGAAGTAGCCGATGTCTAACTTGGTGGCGAAGTTGCAACATCAATGGAGGTTTGTTTGAAGGTGAGAGGTTGTTGGTGTCGTCTTCTAGAGAAAAAGAGGGGTTAGAGAGAGAGAGAGAGAGAGAGAGAGAGAGAGAGAGAGTGAGGAAGAAGACAAATCCAAGGAAGAAGATGTCTTTTTTGCTTAGCATGTGCCTACCACGTGGCTAATTTAACACTAGATTAGACAAAACAAGACGAATATACATAGATAATATCTTTGTAAAAGCACTAAAACACAATTTTTTTTTTTTTTTGTAATTAACCTTTTTATTTTCTTGTATAAAGGTGTAACTCACTACATTTAGCCATTTAGGCCTTTAAGTTTGTAAAAAAAATAATAATAAAAAGAAATTGGGATAAAGCGCAGTATATTCAACTTTTATTATAAAGAGTAATTCAACAACTTATGCCTATTGAGATTAAAATCTAGCTAATGGTTTGATAATGTATTTTAATTGGTATACTAATTACTACTTTACTAGCCATATAACTTTACAATTCAAATTGAAGAAAAACATATTTTTTTTCCAAAATAAATTAATTTCATTCGATAGAGAAAAGTTACATCAATCGTATCAATCAACATAACAAAATTGACTAACAAAGAGTTAGGGGTATAAAAACCCATAGGAGTAATTGAATACATCTCTTCAAGCATCAAATTGTCCCTTACTAGGGATATAAATTCTCCAAGAACAAAATCCACCCTATTGGCAAGAAAAACAAATCACGCATAGGGGTTAGGGTAATCCCGCATAAGGGATAGAAATAAAAGAAAAGGAAAAATGACAAAAGAAAGAATGAAAGAAAAAAAAATCCACTTATTTAAAGAAATTACTAGTAAATATCTGTTGGCCGCCAGAATCTTCAAAATAACCAAATCTATTGAAAATATACTTCTAGTAGTGGAATGGTGATATCACTAATCGATGATGGTGGGAGTGAAGGAAAAGCAGTAGATTTATGATCAAAAGTGGTAGATCTACAAATATTAATATATCAACAATAGATCTATGGATTTATGATGATGAAGAAAAGAAAAACATTTACGCTAGGATTTTTTAGAGAGAGAGAGAGAGAGAGAGAGAGAGAGAGAGAAGTCTCAAGAGTTGTCACACACTAAATTTAAGTAGTTAAATAATGAAGAAAACAATTTTACTACATGAGATTTAGATCAAGACAATTAAACGAGTACTAAATGTTCATTAGTTACACTATCATGGACCAATACTATTATTACTATTATTTCTAATATTGATATAAAACCACTTGCACACATAAAAACTTACCAACATATAGAAAGTATGCAAGGAATTATTTGCATATATTTAGTAGGAAGTGGTACATTTAATTGTTATTTATTTATATACTTTTTATTTAATTTGTTTAATATGTTTAACATTTTCTTTAGAAGATTTCATAAGATATTGATATGGGTTGAAATTCCATTTACTAATAATTCTTATATTGTCATTCAACATTTTATTAAAAAGAAAATGAAAAATAAAAGAAAAGCAAAAATAAAAAAACTGCCCACCATTCAAGTAGTCTTCAATAGTTAAAATTATTTATAAAAAGTACAATATTTAGACATGTGTTGAACACAACCCTTTGAAAGAAGAGGTTTTTCTCATTACCTATCCATATCCTCTTCTTATGTATTTTAGAAGCATCAACTTCAACAATAATTTCACAAATAAAATTCTTTTATCGTATTCTTCTTTTTCTTTTATTTATTTTATAGCTTAAGCTCTCTTAGATTTTTCATTTTTCTAATATTTCATTCTCTTGAATTGTCATTCAACATTTTATTAATGGAAAAGTTGAAGCTTCAATAGCAAATTTTAAGCCTAATGTTTGTAAAAAATTTATCCCCTGTTGTTATAAAAAAAATAAAAATAAAAGCCATAATTAATATAATAATTTTTTTTTGTTAGTAGCCTAGTAAAAAAATTTAAAACATTAATAGACAAGCCTTTTAAACAACTAAATTGGGTAAGTGTCCCTCTGACTGGAGATTAAGTTAAGGGGACTATAGGTCGAAAGCCCATGTTACGCGGACCGTGGACATTTTATTGACTTAGGGACTCTTCACGTTCTAGGGGTTTCTTACCTCAATTTTCACCAAAACAAACAAGAAAAAAAAAAAAAGAAAAAGAAAAAAAGACTCTCTTTTAACATTAAAAATAAAATTTTATCATGTTTTACAACAAATGTTTGTCGAATTTAGTGAAGTTTTATTTCATATATGAGTTTCTCGCTTTGAAAATATTTCACCAGATCTATGGTTCTTGAGACTTTGGTTGCATCCAAGATCATTTTTTTTTTCCATGTTAAGGAACATCTCTACAATAGTTTCATCTTTTATTTAACTTATATGTGGCGGTATTAGCCGCGCTTCGCATCCTCTGTGTGGCAAAGCTTTTATATTTATTTTGTTGGCATTACGAGTCTACTTGGTGGATTTTTTATTCTTGGGATAGATGTTCTTTTCTACCTTTTATCTACTTGGCAGACTTATTTGAGTGTAAGAAATATTTTTATTCTAAGCCTATTTATATTTTGTGCCAAGTGATGGCGCAACTTTCAATTCAAGCCAAAAATATATTTGGTCCAAAATTGGATAATCGAATTTCCTCACCAACTATTCTAAAAAAGTCTTTTGTTGCTATCCTTAATGAGACATCTAGTAATCCACAAGTAATTTAAGGTGAAAAAGTAGGTTATTTAGAGGGGAACTTGCGGTTTTTTAAATGAAAATGAAGTGGAAGAATTATGTGCCCCTCGAAAGTTCTCCTTTATTGGTTCTCTTTCTCACATAAGACTATCAATGAAGCAAAGTAAATATACGTGTGTGGTGTGCGTGTGTATTGTTGCTAGAGGATTCAAAGCTACATTTGAACTTAGTTTATTTATCAACGTCATGTACTTATTAGGCCATCCTAGGAAGAAGACAATATAAGAATTTAGGAAAGGAAGTCGTGGGATATTGATTCATAGGTAATGTGAGTGGTGAAATGGTCTCTCGACTTCAATCTAATGCAAGAATTTCCAGTTGCACTAGTATGAATTCCTTTTCCTTATCTCCTTATACATTGTTTTCAAAAATTGATGTTATTTACATTAGTTTTTGCATTTGGTACTCCATTGAAGCTTGATGAACCCACTACAAATCTTAGTAGGCCTTCAATAGCTAAAATTATTGTTGAAGTTGATGCTTCTAGAATACATAAGAAGAGGATATGTGTAGGGTTTTATTGATACAAAAATTTCGAAAATTTTGTAAAAACACAGCGGAAAAACGAAAACCCTATACCAGTATCCATGTTTCTTAATTAGATCTGAACAAAAAAAGGTTTCTTGAATATACCTTATATTGATGCTTTCAAAACGATCAGCAGATCGGATTTGTTGGAACCGCAGTCTCGCAATCCCCTCTATGGTATCCACACGCAAACGATTGTGTGCTAGCACTCGAGAACACGAATTCAATTCATGTTAGAATTATTTTTCTTCTTTTCTCTCTTTTAGGTTTACATAATTTCTCTGCCGTCTAATGTGACGTCAAAGAGTCTAACCTAAAAACTGTCTATAGATATATATATATATATATAGACATGTAGGAAACCTTAAAAGAAACCTTAGAAAATAAATATGATGAGATATTTATTTAATATTTAATAAAATATATTATTTCATTAAATATTAATTATTTGTCATAATCATTTATTATTCTTAAACTATTTAAGAATAATAAATATAATAATTCCTATAGGTCTAAATATAAACCCATAATATATTTCATTCGTTTTTTTGTGTGTGACCCTGTATGTACACCTAATGTTGGCAGTAGGCCCTAAACACCTTTTAGACCTATAAGACATCATTGGTCTCTAGCAAAACATTATGTCTATCCAAATTAGGTGAATATCAGTAATCCGATTTTTGTCTGATCTATAATTTATGTCATTATCCTTTTTGTCACATGATATCTAGATTGAACATAAGACATGGAAAGTGTCATTCTTATATTGTTCAATCTTATCATTTCTCGATTTCCAACTGATTTGATAATACAAATGAAATTGATCACACTATCAATTCATTTGAGCATGGCCATGCATTTCTCAGTCTCACTTATCAAGCGGCCTAGAGATATCTCTCTCATAACGAAAGGGACAAATCCCATCTTAATCACTCAACTTCCTCTACATGATATACATTATGCCCAAACTTAACTTTTATAATTATCCGGTTAAAGACAACGTTTGATTGAGTTGAAACATAACATTTCTCATGTTGGAACCTATGGTGATTTCAGGTCCAAGGATACGTTGACATAATTATTATGAAAATCACTTATGACAATATTCCATGTAGTGATCTCATAGTAGGTCAGTTCAGCACACAATCATCTAATATGTGCCTATGAGTTTCATTTGTATCACCATACAAATAGACATCCCATGTTTACCAAATAAAAACTCATACTAGATTTAATTCATTATTATTCCCATAATAATGAGCATCTAGGAACATTTAAAATAATAAATTATTCATGGATTTCTATTATAAAATAAATATGTAAACGATACAAAAGAAATGCCTCTGTTTATTTATATATATATATATATAAATAGATATAAATATCAAATGACAATATCTAGTAATTGGCCTAGGGCACAATCACTAACAATATGGATAGGTAATGAGAAAAACCTCTTCTTTCAAAGGGCTGTGTTCAACAACATGTCTAAATATTATACTTTTTGTAGTTTAATGAGTCATGCATTGAGTGAATGTTATGTGAAAGACCCCACTTTAAAAGAAGCTCAAGAAAATAAGGTTGAGAAACATGAAAATAAAGCTCCTTAGTCAAAGAAGTTAAAAGTAGCATATGGAAATGTAATTGCAAAGATGGTTCAATAGTAATATGTGCCAAGAATAGGGGTAATGGAAACAATTAATGGTAAAGCAATTCAAGTAGATACTATTGCATCAGGAGAGAAGGTGGTAAGTGAAACAGGTCCTTCAAATACACCACCACTTGCAAATGTTGAATAAGAGTTAGATCAAGTAGATGATCAAGAGATGGAATCAATAGACACAAGTAAAGGAGATGTCTCTCAACATGTTGATAAGGTAGTTCCTCGAGGTATGACATGTGTTACCAATACTGAGGTTAACTCTATGCCTCCTAATTCATATAAGTCTCCTAATGTGTAAATATGTGAAGTGGACATGACCAAGAAGTTGGATGCCTTAGAAGTACCTACTCCAGCAACACCTCTACGACATTTTGATAGAGAGAAAGCCATGGCAATATTGAGAGCTCCTTCTAGCCCTTTAATGGGACTATGTGAGAAGCACTTAACTAAGCTCGATGAGTGCAAGTAGACTACAAAGAAGAGGGTAGTAGTGATGAAGAAGATATAGATGATGATGATGACTATGATGATGATTGTGACTATGCTTCACACTTATGCAAGTTTGAATCCTCAGGATCATTACATAAATAAGGCTTTAAAATAGAGAGGTTAATGGATAAGTCGAAGGATGGTCATCATGAGTAGTAGTGATTGCTTTATATTTGATATGATGTAATCTTCCTTAAAGTTTGATTACTTTCATGTACTTTGCATGATGGAAAGGTAAGGTCCATGCCCTCCTCTCCATGTACTTGAGTTTTTATTTTGAATAAAAGCCAAGGATACCTTTTGAAAGAAAAAATTAAAAAAGTATTAATCTAAATATGTAAGTGGCTGGCAAAAAAGGACAAAAAGAAAAAGAAAAAACCTAGACATGTAAGAGATCCAAACCTTATAATTTACCTAAATAACCTGACTAAACATGTGGCATTAAGTTATAGGATATCTTTCTATGTGTTTGAGCAGGTGAAAAAGGTTTCAATCATAGTAACTCGAAAACTCCACCTACTAAGGTATTATCTATTTTGGCGAAATGCCATACGATTTTGTCCTTGATACCAACTGTTTCCTAAAAAGTTACCCATCTTAAAGCACTCTTCACTGATAACGCTTATATTTTGAGGGATATCACATTCTTCCTCAATTATAAAACTAACGTCCTTATCAATTTTGTAACACAAGTCCAAAATTACACCAAGTAGGGATGACACTAGAGGTGCTCTATACAATTTTAAGAAGTGACTGGACTCTAAGGCTCCTTACTTGTATAACACTTAACTCCCCTACTTCCGACTGATGAAATGTTCTGATACCATTTATAACGACTTAGAACTCTGTCCACGGGGGTATTATTCACTTTGGCAAAATGCTACACGATTTGTTCTTGATACCAACTATTTTCCACGAGGTCATCTATCCTATAAGTATTCTCCATTAAGTACACTTAACTTGAGAATTATGATAAACTCCAAGCCATTACACAAAAAGGTGTCTCGATAATTAGAATTTTATCACCTTATATTTAAGGAGTATATCATATACTCATAAAATTGATGTTCTCGTTAGTTTTATTGCACATGTTCCAAACCACACCAAGCAAAGATGATACTAGGGTTGCTGCATATAGGCTTAAAAAATACCTCCATTTTGAGACACTTTTTCCAATACAACACTTAGCTCCCCCTACTTCTTGCCAGTGAATTGCTCTAATACCACCTGTAACAACCTAGAATTCGTCCGCTATGGTGTTTTCCGCTATGGTAAAATGCCACATGATTCTTGGTATCGGTTTTCCTAAGAGGTCACTCATCCTTCGAATACTCTACACTAAGCATACTTAACTTTAAAGTTTCGATGAACTATAAGCCATTATACTCAAAGATGTCTCGACGATTAGAGTTTTATGGGTATCACATCAATGATATTAATATGCTATGAAAATTATTTAGTTGCATATAAGTATCAATAAAATTATGATATGTGAACAGTTGTATGAAAACTATTCACTTTTACCACTATTTGTCTAAAAGAGATTAGTATTTATTTTATCACTCATCTAGACACATGCTGGGGGTTTTATAAAAATTATTAAACCAAAATATGGGCTTTTAAGATTGGTTTTCTTATAATATTATAGGGTAAAATATATTGAAAGGTCACAATATTTGGAGATAAATTAATTTAAGGTCACAACATTTTGAGTAGTTCAAAAATGATTACAATTTTTAGAGAAATGAGTCAATTAAGGTCTTTGTTGACATATGTTAATAAGAGAAATATTTAATTAAAATTTAGAATATATGATTCGTTGTGACACGGGTCAATGAATACTTCATTTGACTTACTTCTTTAAACGTTGTGACCATTTTTTAATAACTCGAAACGTTATGACTTCAAATAAATTTATCTCTAAATGCTATGACTTTACTGTGTAATTGACCCTAATATTATATTCCATTTGTATCCCATCACTCCAAACTTTATATTTATTACATTACATTGCTTTTAAAGTCTAAACTCTAAAAGTAACATTAGTGAATGTAAAGTCGCCGAAAGAATACTTAAATAGTAATACAACACATGAGAGTTGTGGTAATTCTAGCAAAGTGTATAGTTGCAAAACCAATCAAAAGAAATCTATACTACAATTTCGGGAGTTAACGGAGCATTGAGCCTAGCAAAGTAAGGAGGGCTTGTTTAAATTACATTACCATTAGGGCACGTGGTAGCATCAACATATAATGCGATTGAGGATGGGTCGAAAACGCCAACACCTAGTGGCTCCTCTGCCTACAACTGGATCGATGATCAAGTACTATCTCTGTAGGGAAATGAAATAAATTGGAATTTAACTAAATCAAAACCAAGCAAATGAATTAAGAAAAGGAAATATATGAATATACAGCATATGTATATGATATGGACGAAGCTCTCGATAGAACTTGAATTCATAATTTGTTTGTATATTCAAATTATGGCTCAATAATGATGATGATGATGATGGGTAAGACTAGAAAAACATGGCTTGGGGGTTATTTATTAGCCAATGAAGTTACATATTTAGGAGTATCTAAACGCACTAAATATCATATATTAATTGAGACATATACGCATGAAATTTACATAAATCATAAGTAAATATATTCCTAAATTACAATATATAAAAATTTAAATAGACCATAACTATTAAATGTGCTTTGGGAACTTTGGATGTGGGAGGGGATCAATAAAAATAATTACAATAATAAAAATAAATTATTCCAAATCCATATGAATAGCATAAAACTTGATTACCATACTTACTGCTTTTTTTTTTTTTTTTTTTTGTAATTGCAATTTCATTATAGTCTTATTCCTTACGAATAACTATTATGATGTTTAATTCATTAAATAGCGATTTACAGTGAATCTCTATTATACAAAATATTAAATAGACATTTTTTATTCAAACCTATGGATACCAATTCAATGGTATAATTGTCTTTTTTTCAAAATATTACCAGTTAAATAAAAATTAATAAAAAAAAAATCCTATTATAACTCTATCACATACCTTCGTAATAGAAATTCCATTACAATCCTATTCATTCAACGAAGTGAACCAACCGTTAGTCACACTCATAAATCAATGCACTCACTTGTTAATTTACTGACAAGGCATAGGTGCCACTAAAAAATTAGGACTAATAGTCCTACATATTATGTCCATTTTGAAATTGAGCTTCAAACATTACTTTCTTTTAATGCATGCATTATTTTAATTTTTTTTTGTTTTATCAGGTTGTTATGATAAATGTGTAAATAGACATTTATCTCTCTCTCTCTGTTTATTTTATTTATTTTATTTTATTTTTTTTTGTGGCCTTTCAACATTTCTCTTTCATTAATAGCACACTTCCATGCATGTAAATTGTTAAAATGCATGCTTTCGGCTTATTGTACTAGAAAGTGAGAAAAAAGGATCCAAAATTGGTTTCCTATGTATGTCTAGAGCTTTTCTTTAATGAAAGATCTTTTGTAATTCAAGATCAATATAAATTTCTGGTCGGTTTAATATGAAGTGGAAATCTTGGTGTGAATTCTTTGTGCTTTGAGTTACGTAGAGAGCACGTGCGAGGATTAGTTTATGAGCATCAAACTTTGATTATTTTTGTTCCATTGGTCATAATCGCCGGAGGACAAGCTCAAGAGAAGAGCTGTGTTCAACCTGAACTAAGTTTCAGTCATGTAGCAGCAGCTCATAGCATTTTAGTCCTTGTCCATCTGAACCATTCAGAGCACTTGGAAGAGATGCAAATAGTACAGTTGACGCAAAAGTGTACTATTGGGCCTGATATGGAGTGTTTTATCCAACTATCCAAGTTCAATTTAAGTTGCTTTGACATGAGAAGAAAAATCTGCAGCAACTTACTTTAAGTTATGTAGCATAGACAGAGTAATCAAGACAACAGATCTGAGTCTCTATCACCTTTGTCATTTGCAACAACCACTGACTTCCCAAGAACACCCTAGTAATTGATGAGTAATGTACTACTTTCATCTGGGAGCCCAGTTACAGCAGCATAACATCTCCAGTTGGAGCGCCACCATGCTTCAACTGAGCTCAAACCAAGCTGCAGGGACTCAAGCAAAGGACAACGGATTGCAGCAGTAATTGAAGCATCCACAACTTGATTCTGAGCTTTTTTGACAGCAAACTAGCTGCAAACCGAGCTTCAAGTCATTTCCAAGCTCCGACTATCCACTAATCAAACTTTTACACAACTAAACAACAGTTTCATTCTAGTGTTCGAGATGCACATTGCAGCCATTTACTGCTCGTTCATTTCATTGCAATTGCGAATAACTATTATGACATTTAGTTCACTGAATAGCGATTCCACAATGAATCCCTATTACACAAAATATTGAATAGCCATTCTTTATTCAAATCTATGAATACCAATTCAATGCTAGAACTGTCTTTTTTTTTTTTTTTTTAAATACCATCATTTAAATAAAAAAAATTAATAAATAAAAATCCTATTATAGTTCTATTCCGTTTCTTTGTAATAGGAATAATATTACAGTCTTATTTATTCAGCGAAGTGAACGAACCATTAGGAAAAACTGACTAGCATAAGAAGAGAACCCCAAGTTTACAGCAAGACAAAGGGGAAGCCAAGCTAATCTCACTAGAACAGGCCTGGTTTGAGAAGAAGAAGAGATCCGAAGCTAATTCTAAGTTGTCGATCTGCCAATTATCTTGAGCACAACAATTTCTGAGCTGCTTGAAATCCTGAGCTGAGCTGCTGCTGCACTCAATAGAAGTTATCCTGAGCTGGTCTAATAGAACTAAAATTCCAAGCTACTATGATGGACTGAATAGAACTAACCAAAGCAGTACTAACAAAGTATCGTGTGACAGACTAGAACAGTGAAGTGCCATAATGTCCTCCAATAGCACCAGACTACAGCAGCTGCTTTTCACAATTTGAAGCCCACAACTGCTACTTCTAGAGATGACTTTCAAGAGTTTAATCCGTGGCGATTGCAATCATCCAAGTAGCAGAAATTCAAGCACTAGCTGAACTGAGCACGTTGATGAATATGAGCTCAAGGAGAGAACTTATATTGAGCTGCACAAGCCAATTAACCGAGCAAGAGCTCCACAGTCGACCCAAGTTGCAAACAGAACTATGTAAAATCTGAGATTATCAAGCTCGGACATTGTCCATGACAGCAACATGACAACCTGAACCAAACAGGTAAATTGCGGTAACTGATGAGTCCGATCCAAGCTCAACTCAATTAAAAATTCAGAGCAGCGAAATGCCAAGATGGTGAACTCCTTTTGTCACTATATTGCCAAAATGAGCTAAACTGAGGTGTAGGAGTTGAGAACCAAGCTATCCAATTCTGCAGACCAGAGTTGAAGAATTAAGCACTCTTGAGAAAGGCAATATCCACATTCTTGGTATCATCATGATGCATCCTAACTCAGTGGATTTACAGAGACATCTAAATGGACAATAACAACCTAGAACACTGCACATTGATTAAGAAAGGGACAGAGTATACCACAAGTAGATGTAACCTTATAAGCTCAAGATGCTTATTTTCAGAGGTCCATAATGTAATCCGATATATATGAAACAATTTCAGATTAAATCAACTAAAGTCATACAACAACTGTTATATAGATGGATGTCAAACAATGGTGCAAACACGATTGAAAAGTGAATTCCAGGCAATGTCCAACTTACATGATCAAATTATAATTTTCATCTACATAATAATAGAACAAATTACCAAGTCACTTCAACTCCTTTGAGGTTGCTTTATTTGAAGCTGTGAAAGTGAGGGGAAAATTAACACAACATTTGTTACATAGCAATGCTCAAAAAGAAAACTCTGAATATGATTCTATCTTCTGTACAAGTAGGAGTTATAGTATGATTTGGATATTGAATTTAGAAGACCGTTTCATCTAGAAGATCCCATAATTGCTGTCATGCCAAATTCAGTTTGAGAGATATTTCATCAAACAGTTATCCTACACTTCCATCTAGACATCATCACGGGTCGGTTCCGAACCGAGAACCGACCTAACCCGTCACCGGTGGTTCCTGAACGGAAATCGACCGGAAATGGTGGGTCTGAACTGGTAAAAAACCCATCGGTTCCGACGGGTCTTTATGGTTTCATCCTTAAAAACCACATGACCCGACGATTTTGGAACCGTTGATTCAGGAACCGGCAGAACCAGCGGTTCTACACCATAAAAATTATAAAAAAAAGTAAGAAAAAAAGAAAAAAAAATTATAAAAATTTGTAATTATAAAATAAATATCTAAAACTATTTTCGCATAAATAATAAAAATTTATTTCCTATTCATAATATTTAATGTGTTATTATTAACAACACAAGTAATAAATACATTTGAAATCATATATTGTTAAATTTATGCAGACTTTTAATCAAAGTAGACTTTCTTTCTTAACAATGTGTGATTTGTTTTTTGTTATTGAGAATTATTTATATCTTGAATAAGTGTCAAATTGCTAATATAGCAACTAAAAAAGTGCAAGTGATTGTTTAAATAAATACATAATTATAGAATTTCTTTTAAACTAATGCTATGAAACAATTATTGTTAGGTCAATGTTATTTCAAGTTAAAAATAAATTTTTTTGCATTTTTTCTTAGTTATATTAAGTAAATTATTTAATGATTTTTTTTTTTTTTTCATAGTTCCCGGTTCCTCTAGAACTAGAACAGAACAATGGGGACCGACGGTTCCTAAGAACCGAGAACCGGACCGGCTCCCACGGGTCTGGTTCCGGTTCCACCACTTTTGGAACCGGCGATTCGAATCTGGTTCCAAACCCGAACCGAACCGTGACGATGTCTACTTCCATCTCATCCATACTACCTCTAACAGTTCTTCTCAAAACAAGTGAAAATTGAATTCAATATAATCATGATACAACCATATTGAACAACTACATCCTACGTTTACACACATCATATCATAACCTCAAATAAAAGTCCAATTTTGACGACCAAATATCTTAAATAACTTAAAGGACAACACCTAGATTTCGTAATCAACCTAGAACACAAAACTAGCATAGACATATATTAACAAAAAGAAAACCTCCAATTGAAGCAAAATGAGGGGAAAAAGTTTTGTGTATATAAACAATATCCTTATTTCGATAAACCCTATCCTCGCATCTTTGATCTCATGCCTGTCTTGAAGAGATAGGAAGAGAGAGAGACAGAGGAGCTATGGGTGTTCATGGTTTATTCAGTTTAAGATTGAAACCAGCCGAATCGGAACACCATTGGAATAATGGGTCTGTTTGTCTCGTTTTTTTTTTTTTAAGGGATACAGGCACTTTTTTTTTTTTACTTTTTTTTAACAAATTATTTATAAAAAATATAGAGATAGATAAAAAGTAGTTTATAGTTCTTATTAAAAGATCAAATATAGATAAAACCTAGATGCAAATCGAACATATTTACACTTATAATTTTTATACAAATACAAATACAGTTGAAAAATAGATAATCCAAACAGACCCAATAATTGTTTTCTAGGTTTTGATTCCTTATTGGGTTCTTTTGAAAGTTTAGAACGGAAATGAGTGGGATGGACTGGGCCTTCAAAATTTTTACTCAAGGCGGCCTTCAAAATTTGCTGTTTGGGTGGGTATCTTCACTGCACCACCTACATAAACCAAAAACATTATTAATTCTATCCAATTTTATAATATTAAATGTCTATAATAAAAAAAACCTAAAATTTACAATCTAACTTTCCAACAAGCATGCAATTTATCTCATCCCCATGATCAATCTAGACAGCAAACCCACAATACTTCACGCATTAATCGATATTTTACCAACTCAATGATCAATTCTCAATACCAACTCCAAAAAAATCATCCCATCCTTAGCACAAATCTATTGAAATTCAACCACAACATAATGTAAATAGGAAATTATTATAACTAAACACAATCCATAAACTAAAGCAAAGTTTAACACAAAACATATCCAAGAATACATATTGTTTAGAAAAAACAAGATACATGAACATGACAAAAAAAAATGCATATATGACTGAAGGGCTGAGATTGCTTGCTGTGTCAACCCCTCACCCATGTCCTGATCATTATGGCATACCACTTCTATAGTACGATGAGTAGGATTTGAAGATGTTTCCACATTCACTGTAGGGAGTGTGGTACAATCCAAAAATTGAAGCAAAAGAATGGTTGTTAAAGAAGCACTATGCCGTCCAAGGAGAGGTGCTCGATGGACATTGTGCTCCTGATTCGACTCAAACTCATCATCTCCCTCAGCTACACTTTCATTATGAGGTATATACTGGTCCTCAGGATATAGATGATTAAGGACTCTATGCTCGTTCACCCTCTCTATAGCTACATCTGCAATTGTGTAAATACCAGTTATGTCAATTGTCAACCTTATACAATGGAACTGATCGATTTGCAAAAATAGTTTGAACACACAAAGTTAGAATGTGAATTGCAACACATGTTATTGATAGATGAATATTGAAATCATTTCTACCAAGTGACTGAACGAGTTCCGGTATGGCTAACATACCACCTAGTAATACGCCTATACCAATTGGTATAGTTTGGGTTTGTGCCAAATGGATCCTCAATAGGGACTACACAATCCTATCGCTCATTCCGCATCCCATGGTAGACAACATGATGCATAAGCCAATTTGTTTCTACTCTCGCCCTCAAATCAATCTAATGTAAGACTATATCCATATTCATGAATTGCTTGGAATTCTCTAGTGTCCCACCAAACTGTCTCATGACACGATCAGGGAAATACCCATCCACAATCCAAAAGCAAATGATTGGGACTCATGCAGTCCACACATCAGCATTGGTGCAAAAATAAGCTGGAAGCCTACTCATGATATCATCTGTGTAAGGCATCCAAACAACTTGTTTGACAGGAAAAAAATGGCATTACAGTGGGAATTAATGCTATTACACTGCATAATTAAAGTTGATAAAGGAAAAAAACATATGTACCAATAGAGAACTTAGAAGGTCAAATGCCTGCTAGTATGCTGAAACCACATGAGATGGATGACAAGTAGTGTCCCTAACAGTCCTCCATTGTGCAGCTAGGGGTACCCCGTCTTGCAGTAGTGGGTTGAAACAAGCATGAGGCGAAACAATGAGAAATCGATCCTAAGCTCAAACGTGCAACAACACAATGGCTATACCAATCTGACCAGCATCCTCAGCAGAAACTCAACACAACTATCAGTACAACCAACTCAAGCATGCAAACCCCTAACTATAATGACAAAAGTAATCGATGGGCACCAGAGAGCATGGTAAACCAAATGTTACAATCACATAGATAGTACCTTAGCAAATAATTAAAAAGAGCTTTTTATATAAAACCTAACAATAACACCCAATTGTAATTTAACCCATAAATAATCAATTTCCACTATGATTATATGATGTCCAAGAAACAAAATATACATAATTTCCCATTGATTACTTTCGCCATTCGTTCGAGTTAAAACATGAAATCAATATGAAGAAACAAAAGGAAAAGTGTAAATAAATCTTAAATTTTGATTTGATATGGATTTATCTCCTAAACATTTAAATACTATATATGTGTATATTTATATATAAATTTTGAACCATTGAAAAATGCTCCCGTAAGTTTTAACATTAATATAAAAGCAATATTTAAAATTTGGGGTAATTACAAAAATCTTATTTGAACTTTTACTTATTGCAAATACATAAGCTATATTAATTTTTTAAAACAAATAGGTTATATTTATTTTACTCAAAAGTGTCAATATTATATAACAATTTTAGAATCACACAAGTTAAAATATTACAAGTGGAGGTGGAGACCAGTATCACTTTTTCCATTACAACAAATGAGGCAATTGCAAAGTGATTCTCATGAATGGGGACACTATCATCTCCCATCAAAATAAAGATGACATCAACTCCATCTACCAGCACTTGTTCTAGACCAACTAGAATATCCAACACAAAATGGTGTTGCCACCTCACCCAAGTTAACCTTGTACAATGACAGGCAAGTATGAGAAATAACAATTCTTTATATACCTTTATGTCACGTTTGGTATGCAGGAATCATTCGGAATGAAACGGATTGGAATGAAATAGAATGGGAGGTGGAATGATAAATCTATTCCTTTGTTTGGATACATCGTGGAATGAAATGGAATTGACATGTATATAAAAAAAATATCTCTAATAAGTAATGTCAATAGTAAATAATCAAGAGGATAAAAAGGTAATTTAATGTTTATTATTTATGATGAAAAAACGAAATCGCGATTTTTCCTTTTCAAGAGCGAAATCGAATTAACCCTCAAAGTTGAAATCATCTATTCTCGGGAATCGCGATTCAGCTTTTAAAAATGCAACAAATGTAGGAATAGGAATGAAACCTACAATTGTGATTCCATTTCCGGTTCATTCCCACATAACAAACATAACATTAACGTAGCAAAAAATAGAAACATCTTTCACATAATTTCCCCCCACGATAGTGGACATATACATCCATGTACATTGGTGTTCGTTGTAAAATTCATGGAGATATTGATTTTGAGATGCTCAGCTTTAAAAACTTTACTAAAACACCTAGCTCCGATGACCTTCTTGTTGAAGAGGGAGGATTAAACTAATCTTACGCTAGTAAATTCCTTTCCATCTAAAAGGAGGTATCGGGTTGCCATCATCCTTGTAACTTTCGTGTTTTAGGCAAATTTTGGTTCAATGACTCCAATAATTAGAGCTACAAACGAGTCGAACCAAGATAGAATAGTGCTGAACTTGAGCTTAACCAAGCTTAAGATTTTAAGCCCGAGTTTAGCTTGAAATAACACTACATACATAAGCTTAAGCTCGACTTGGTTAAGGTCATTTAAGCTCGATTTATTAAGAAAATATTTTAAATTCTAATGTAAATAATACTAATACCCAAACTCAATTTGAATATAATTAACATTTATACTTGACTTGAGCTCAATTAGGCTCGTGAGCTAACCAAACTAAAATATGAAATTCAAACTTAGCTCGATAAACTATGGGCCTATTTGGATTGTCAGTATTAGATATGTATCGATTCAATATCAATTGGTATCTGTTAGTATTTCTCTTTTGATGTTTTGATGATAACAAAAAGATTAAGTATTACTAATGAATTTTTGAGTATGCAGAAATCTCAATTTAATGTGATAAGTGAAGTAAGAGTTTTCAAGAGCTAAGCAAGAAGTTATGAAAATTTAAAGATAAATCAGAAAGTAGTTCAGAGACAAAATAGAAAGACAAAAGTATTCAGAAGGAAACTCAGAGAGTGAAACGGCTGAGCGACAAACAAAACTACTCAGAAGGTAACTCAGAAGGTAAACTGGGAACAAGAACAGGATTCGCACAAAAAGATCACAGTTCGAATCTTTCAAAATTATTTTATTATTTTGAAGACCCAGCTCCAAAGTTGAGTGTATTTGGGTAATACATTCAAATGTTCCACAAAGTTGGTTATTATATCCAAGGGGATTCGATTTTTTTTTAACGTATAAAAACTCAAAAGCTTATGACAGAAAAATTAAATTAATCAAAGATCAGATTATGTCTGTTATTTATGGCTTGGGTTTATATTCAATGATATTATAGAATTCGTTCGTTTTTTATCAAGTTTGACAGTCAGATCAAGAAGGAAAGATTCTATCCTATTCTTTTGGGATTTAGAAGATATTTCACGAGAAAGTCTATCTTCAAGACGGTCAAACAACAATATGGATAAACATCAACGTTATCAACAGCAAGATAAGATTTGGATAATCACAGAAGTATATCAAGCACAAAATCAGGAACTACTGGAGATTATCATCTATCCAATTGTTTTGAATTCGAATTCACTAACCGTTTTCAACCGAAGAAGAAGGAGAATTTTTTTAAATATCTCGAAGACATGAAGAAGAGGTGTGAAAAAGACGAGAATAAAAAAGCCTTTGAGAATCTCTTGCAAAATTACTGTCATTCGAAATTTTCCTTGAGCTGAAATTTTAGAAACGTTTATTCTTTTGTTTCAAAGCATTGTATATCTTGAATGAGATTTGTGTAGAAGTGAGAGTTACATTTAGTCTCTGTAGATCAGTAAATAGCTTGAGTGAAGCTAGATAGGCTGAGCAGAGTGTTTGAAGTTCTTTGTTGAAGAACAAGCTTGTATTCTCATTTCTTTTGGAATAGTGGAACATACCGGTGTGGAATACCGGGTCCCCGGCTTGGAGCTGGAAGAGAGGATTGACGCTCGAGGCGGAACCTCTATAAATCGATCTTGCAATCTCTTTCTACCTTATCTTTTTAATTTCGTGCATATTTTATTGTTTATTCTTGCTGCATTATAAACTCAGAAGACCAGTCAGAGAGTAACTGGAAATTTAAGTTCTACTGAACATTGAACTCAGAAGATCAGTCAGAGAGTAACTGGGAGCAAAATAAATTTTTATTAACATATTTTTTTATTATTTGCGAACTTGATCTTGTCTGATATTATTCGAAATTTATCAATATATTTAAAATAGAGTTTTAGAAGCCATTTAATTTGAGTAACTAAGTAGAGTGAATTTGGTTGAATTTAAAAAGGTTAAATTTTATTAAATAACCAATTCACCCCCCTCTTGGTTATTCTTTCGGGACCAACAATTGGTATCAGAGCGGTTCTCTTTTGATTAATTGAGTGATCTTTGAAAATGGCTGATAACAACATTGCAATGAACAAGGCTCCTTTCTTTGATGGCACGAATTTTGCATATTGGAAAATGCGGATGTCCACATACATTAAAGCTAACGACTTTGATTCTTGGCAGGTTATCTCACATGGTGATCATACTGTAACGATTTCTGATGATGAAGTGTTGACTCTACCAGAGAAGAGGCTGATTGAGACAAATTCCAAGGCTAAGAATCTCTTACTCATGACTATTGCATCATCTGAATTTTATGTGATATCATGTTGTGAAACTGCAAAAGAAATATGGGACACTTTATGCATGACATATGAAGGAACTGAAACTATAAAAGATACTAAGATTAATGCATTACTTCAGAAATATGAGCTTTTTAAGTTCAAATCTAATGAGAAAATAAAGGATGCATTTGATAGATTCACTGCCATATCTAATGAACTGACATCACTTGGTAAGAAAATCCCTGAACCAGATTTGGTGAGGAAAATACTCAGAATTCTTCCTAGAACGTGGGATGCGAAAAAGACGCTATTGAGGAGGCTCAAGACTTGAAGAGATTGACTCTTAGTCAGCTGAAAGAAAAACTCATGGCATATGAATCTCACTTGGACACCACGGAAGAAGCTGAAACAAGCAGAAAGCCATAGCTTTCAAAGCTAAGAAAGTCAGTGAAGCAGAAACCGAAGATGATGATGACAGTGATGATGAAGACATTACTTTGCTGGCACGAAGGCTCAATAAAATGCTCAGGAATAAAAGAGGTAAAAAGTTCAAATTTACTAAAAGAAAAACTTACAAAGGTGATGCAGGTGAACTATATAGAGAAAAAGAACAAAGAAAAGAGAAGAAGGAAATCATTTGCTATGAATGTAAGAAGCCAGGACATATAAAGTATGAATGTCCATCTCTCATTGAAAAAATGAAGAAGTTCAAAAAGAAGAACAAAGCGATGATGGCAACCTGGAGCGACTTGGATGAGTCAGAAGCTGAATCAGAAGCTGCAAGTGAAGATGAAGAAGAAGCCAACTTGTGTTTAATGGCAGCATCCGAGGTAAACTCTGAGTCTGATGCTGATATAAGATAGTGAGATGTATGTAGAAATGAACAAATTGTTAAAGGCTCTCAAAAAGGCTAATGTAAATATCTAAGTTAGACATTGAAAATAAGGCTTTAAAAAATGAGAAAGATGTCTTGAAACAAACAAACAAATTGATTATTGATGAAAATGACATTCTGAAAATTGACAATGAAAAATTGCATGAAAATTCTGGTAATCTAAGAAAAGAAAATGGTGTTTTGAAGGATGAAATTAAAGATCTAAAAGTAAGATTTGAAGATCTGTCAAAAACCATTACAAGCACCTTCAATAAGTTTGATGAGAGTGATAAAAAATTAAATATGCTACTTTCTAGTCAAAGAATTGGAAACAATAAATATGGACTTGGATATGAAATTGGAAGTAGTTCTAACCATATGAAAAAGACTGTATTTGTGAAAGCAAAGGAAGTTGCATGTAATCAACAACCTGTTATCAGAAGGGAAACAATGAATAGACCCATAAACAATAATAACAGAAGGTACCTCAGAGTGTGCCCTGAACAAAGATATCAAGTCAGAGGCAACCTCAGAAGGTCCAGTCAGCGATACACTCCAAGGTATCCTAGACAAAATAGATGGAACCAGGTAAATGCAAGATATAATAGACCTACCTATACTTGTTTCTTCTGCAATAAAGTAGGACACATTGAAAAGTATTGCTTTTATAAAAAGAACAAGCTCAATTCGAATCAAGTAAATAATAAGGAGAAAATGAGCTTATCTTATCAAGGACCCAAGCTTGTCTGGGTTCCTAAAAGGGTTTGATAGCCTTTTATGATTAATTGCAGGAACAAGGAGCAAAAATAAAAGGAACTTGGTACCTAGACAGTGGGTGCTCAAGTCATATGACAGGTGATGTTTCCTTGTTTACAAATTTAGTATGGAAAGAAAATGGTTATGTAAGATTTGGAGATAATAATAGAGGTAAGATTATAGCCACAGGTATGATTGGTTATCCACCACATGCTATAGAAAATGTTTCACTTGTAAAAGGACTAAAACATAATTTGCTAAGCATAAGTCAATTATGTGACAAGGATATAAAATGATTTTTGAGAAAAGTAAATGCTATGCATATGATGATAAAGGTATTAAAATGTTTGAAGGATTTAGAAAGAAAAATATTTATCTAATTAAACCATCTGATATGGATATTGAGTGTTGTTTTCTTTCTATATCTGATAATGTGCATTTATGGCATAAAAGACTTGGACATGTAAATTTTTATCAACTCGAAAAGTTATCCAAAAAGAATCTTGTTGCTGGATTACCAAAAATGATTTTTAAACAAGATATTAAATGTGATACATGTCTTAAAAATAAAATGGTATCAGCTCCTCATAAAAGTAAAAATGTAATATCTACCAAAAGACCTTTAGAATTGTTACATATGGATCTCTTTGGTCCAACAAGAGTTTCAAGTATTGGAGGAAGCAAATATGGACTTGTTATAGTTGATGACTTCTCAAGATATACTTGGGTACTGTTTTTGAAAAGTAAGACCGATACTTTTGATGCCTTTCAAATTTTTGCAAAACAAATTCAAAATGAAAAAGGTTTTTCAATTATATCTATAAGATCAGATCATGGTACAGAATTTGATAATGCTCAATTTATTTCCTTTTGTGATGAATTTGGTATAAGTCATAATTTCTCTGCTCCTTACACACCACAACAAAATGGTGTTGTTGAAAGAAAAAATAGAATAATACAAAATGACACGTTCAATGCTTAATGAAAGCGGTGTTGCAAAGAATTTATGGGCTGAAGCTGCTGCAACAGCATGTTATATCATAAATAGAGTTTATATTAGACCTTTCACATCAAAAACAGCATATGAAATTTTTCGAGGAAGAAAACCAAATGTTTCTTATTTTCATGTGTTTGGTGCAAATGCTTTGTGAAAAAGAACATTCATAATCTTGGTAAATTTGATGAACGTTCCGATGAAGCAATATTTTTAGGATATTCATTGAATAGTAAAGCATATCGGATTTTCAATAAAACATCCAAAGTTATTGAAGAATCAATAAATGTGCGTTTTGTTGAAGAAATTAAAAATGATTGTGATGATGATAATACAACTGTGTTTTTGAAAAATGCTACTAATGATGCTACTATATCAGAATCACCCAAAGAAAAATCTAAAGAAACAACGATACCTGATTACTCAGAAGCTAGATCAGAAGGTCAAACAGAAGGTAATACAGATGCTAGTGCTAATACACCAGATAACTCGAATGCTTGGAGATATAAAACGGCACATCCACCTGAATTAATAATTGGTAAAATAGATACTGGTGTTAGAACTAGATCAAAACTAAAAGATTTGAAAGTCACTTTGCTTTATTATCAGAAATTGAACCAAATTGTGTTGAATCTGCTTTGATTGATGATAATTGGATAAATGCCATGCAAGATGAATTAAATCAATTTCAAAGAAATAATGTATGGATTTAGTGCCTAGACCTTTAAATAAATCTTATAGGTACTAAATGGGTATTTAAAAATAAATTAGATGAAAATGGCAAAATAGTAAGAAACAAAGCTAGACTTGTAGCAAAAGGTTATTCTCAAGAAGAAGGAATAGATTATGATGAAACTTATGCACCTGTTGCTAGGTTAGAAGCCATACGTTTGCTACTTGCTTATGCATGTTTTAAGAATTTTAATTTATTCCAAATGGATGTAAAGAGTGCATTTTTAAATGGTTATATTAAAGAGGAAGTGTATGTTGAGCAACCACCAGGATTTGAAGATCCTTTCAAGCCTGAATATGTATATAAATTAAGAAAAGCTTTATATGGACTCAAACAAGCCCCAAGGGCATGGTATGAGAGACTTAGTGATTTTCTCATCACAAGTGGATTTCAAAGAGGTAATGTTGATACAACCTTATTTTTGAAACATTATAATGAAGATATATTGATTGTACAAATTTATGTTGATGATATAATTTTTGGATCTACTAATGAGAAATATTGTCAAGATTTTGCAAAGCTTATGCAGGCTGAATTTGAAATGTCTATGATGGGAGAATTGAATTTCTTCTTGGGTCTACAAATCAAACAAACTAAAGAAGGAATCTTTCTTCATCAAGAGAAATATACAAGGCAAATTCTGAAAAAGTTTGGTTATGAAAACAACAAACAAGTGACTACACCAATGAGTACTTCAATCAGGTTAGATGCTGACTCAGAAGGTAAGAAAATCAATGAAAAACTTTATAGAAGCCTTATTGGATCTTTGTTATATCTTACTGCTTCAAGGCCAGATATTTTGCTTGCTGTGTGTATATGTGCTAGATTCCAAAGTAATCCAACTGAAAATCATCTAAAAGCTGTTAAAAGGATATTCAAATATATTGCATGTACTGCAAAATTAGGAATTTGGTATCCAAAGAATCAAAATTTTGAATTGATTGGTTTTTCTGATGCTGATTATGCTGGTTGTAAAATAGATAGAAAAAGTACATCTGGAACTTGCCAATTTTTAGGAGATAAATTGATTTCATGGTCTTCAAAGAAACAAAACTCAGTTGCTTTATCTACAGCAGAAGCTGAATACGTATCTCTTGGAAATTGTTGTGCTCAAGTTCTTTGGATTAAACAACAAATGCAAGACTATGGTGTTGAAAATAAATTTATTTCGATTAAATGTGATAATACAAGTGCAATTAATTTGACAAAGAATCCAGTTCATCATTCACGATCAAAACACATTGAAATTAGACATCATTTTATACGAGATCATGTAGTTAATGGAAATGTGTGTATTGATTTTGTTCCAACTGAAAATCAACTTGCAGATATATTTACTAAACCCCTTGATAAAACCAGATTTGAATTTTTGAGAAATGAGATTGGAATGTGCTATCCTTTTTAATATTTTTATTCATATGTTTTTCTCTTAAAAAATATATATAAATAATAAGAATAGTAAATAAATTAATAAATTCTGTGTTTGCGATTTTGAATTCAAAAGATTATGGAAAACGTGCAAGACAAGTGAATCATTAATCACGTCTCCATTTTCCCACGCATTTCAAACGGCCAAGGACGTGACTCTTCCATTTCCCTGTGCTGCTGCTATTCGTCATCCAACGTTCCTTCTTTTTCTAAACAAACTTCAAAATTCTCTCTCATTTCGCGCTCTCCTTTGCTCTTCCAAACCCTAACATGGCACCACGAAAATCATCAAGACTAGCCTCAAAAGGTCCTAAAGGGAAAGTTGTTAAAGGAACGATAGAGATTCGTGATGAATCTTCTGATTCAACACGAACACTCTCTGAACTTCAAGAAGGTAGAGAGAAGAACGAAAAAGAAAAATGAATCTGTCGAAGTTGAACAAACAACCCCTGAGACAGAGCAAGAAAAGGAAAAAGATTCGTCTTCTTATGAATCTTTAGATGTTACTACCCCAGAATCTGAAGGAAAGACTAAGGAGGGTTCAAACCCTAAACCAGACGGTGACTCAGACGGTGATTCAGAAAGTTCTAAGGAAGAAATATCTAAGTCACGCAAAAGAAAGAGAGTTCGAAAAAGAGGAAACTGTCTTCAAGATCCCCAAAGAAAATGTCAGAAGCAAAAAAGAAGAAGACAGGAAGTTCTTCTAAGAAAAGGTATGGGAATATCAAGATTCTTGATAATTCGTTCATAGATTTTTCTTTCTTTAAGAAAAATGGGTTCTATTGGAACCATTGGCTAGATAATATAGGATGTCGAAATTTGTGTAATTTGTCTAGTGAAGTTGCTGGAGAAGTTATCAAGGAATTTTATGATAACTTGACATTGTTGGATGGACTGAAGTTGAAGTCTGAAATAGCTGGGCAAAAAGTTAAGATAACTAGGAAAGATCTTATTTCATGTTTTGATATGAAAGATGAGAAAGATGATGACTTCTTTGTATCCATTAAGAAAAATGATCTGTTTCGTGCAATAAATGATGGAGTGGGAACATATTCTGAAAAAGATGTGTTTAATACTGAGTTTAGCTTGTTGATAAGGCTGCTACACAAGATAGTTGTAGACTGTTTGCTTCCAAAGAATGGTAGTTCTACTACGATAATAAAACCGAAGCTATTGTCATTCTGGCAATAAAAAGAAATTTAAAAGCTTGATCTACCATCTTTGATTCTGAAGCATCTGTGGAAAACTAAGTTTAATATGCCTTATGGAAGCATGTTGATGAAGTTGCTGAGGTTTAAGAAAGTAAAGCTGCCAGAAAATGCTAAGTTTCCTCAAATCTGAAAAGAATTGGGGAAATTGTGCTTATGAGAATGAACATCAATGTTAAGCACAAATTCTGGTTGCTAAGGATGGAGCTTGGTATGTTCATCCTAAGTTCAGCAAAAGAATTTTGATTGGGAGAAAATTAAGTCTGCAGTTGAGGGGGAGCACTTACTAAGAGCAGACAGTGGCTCAGAAGGTGATACCCAAAAGAAAAAAAGAAACCTCCAATGCGAAGAGCAGGAAAGAGGTTATGAAGAAAAGAAAAGGAAGAAACCTGTAATCATGACTGGAGGGAAGTTTGAAATGAAGGAGAGGAAAACATCTGGACACTGACTCAGATAGTGACTCAGAGGGCATCTCTGTTAAGGGTCCAGGAGAAACATCAAAATCAAGTTTTAAGAAAGCTATTCTTGATCTGATGGAGAAAAGATTACAGAAATGAAGGCTGAAGTAGAACACATGTTCGAGGACATGTTTACAGATCCTACTCATGGCTCTGTTTCATCTCCACCTCCGCAACATGATTCTGTCCCTTCTCCACCAGTCTTTGAAGCTGACATGGATGTTGATCCTCCTGAGAAGTCTGAAGCTTCACATCCTGACAAGGAAGTTTCACCACCTCCACCGACAGTGGAACCAGATGTTCAATCATTTCAGTTGATTCCTATCTCTCAACCCTCTTCAACATCCGAACCACAACAAACTCCTCAAATCATTCTTTCTGATGTTCTGATAGAGTATCTGCAATCATTCAATCCGGCGTTTAATTCTCCTCCACCTCCTGAAAGCTCAACTCTTCCTATTGTTAAATATTCTGGACGGAAGAAGACCACAGCTAGGAAGTCAGTCAAGCCCAAAAAGAAGCGCTAATTTTCTTTTCTGCTATTTTTTTTAAGTCTGTTATTTTTTTTAAAGAACTCAGTTGTTATAGACCTTTAAATCCTATGCATTTTCTTTCAGGACTATTTGCTATTCTCTTTTATGGATTTATTCTACTTGCTGATAACAAAAGGAGAGAAGATATTAAAACAAAGATAATCATGCAAAATAATGATTAAGAATTAATGTGCGATGCAAGTTTTGTGCAGGTTATATAGGTTAATATGTTAGTACAAATTATAACTCGTATTTTAATCATGGGATTATGCAGATTATGCAATGAATGGAGTTATCTTGAAAATATTTTTTTGTTTTAATAGATGGGTTTTGTTATCATCAAAAGGGGGAGAATGTTAGTATTTCTCTTTTGATGTTTTGATGATAACAAAAGATTAAGTATTACTAATGGAATTTTTGAGTATGCAGAAATCTCAAATTTATGTGATAGTGAAGTAAGAGTTTTCAAGAGCTAAGCAAGAAGTTATGAAAATTTAAAGATAAATCAGAAAGTAGTTCAGAGACAAAATAGAAAGGACAAAAGTATTCAGAAGGAAACTCAGAGAGTGAAACGGCTGAGCGACAAGACAAAACTACTCAGAAGGTAACTCAGAAGGTAAACTGGGAACAAGAACAGGATTTGCACAAAAAGATCACAGTTCGAATCTTTCAAAATTATTTTATTATTTTGAAGACCCAGCTCCAAGGTTGAGTGTATTTGGGTAATACATTCAAATGTTCCACAAAGTTGGTTATTATATCCAAGGGGATTCGAATTTTTTTTTAACGTATGAAAAACTCAAAAGCTCATGTCAGAAAAATTAAATTGATCAAAGATCAGATTATGACTGATATTTATGGCTTGGGTTTATATTCAATGATATTACAGAATTCGTTTCGTTTTATTATCAAGTTTGACAGTCAGATCAAGAAGGAAAGATTCTATCCTATTCTATTGGGATTTAGAAGATATTTCACGAAGAAGTTTATCTTCAAGACGGTCAAACAACAATATGGATAAACATCATCGTTATCAACAGCAAGATAAGATTTGGATAATCACAGAAGTATATCAAGCACAAAATCAGGAACTACTGGAGATTATCATCTATCCAATTGTTTTGAATTCGAATTCACTAACCGTTTTCAACCGAAGAAGAAGGAGAATTTTTTTAAATATCTCGAAGACATGAAGACAGAGAGTGTGAAAAAGACGAGAATAATAAAAAGCCATTGAGAATATCTTACAAAATTACTGTCACTTGGAATTTTCTTTGAGCTGAAATTTTAGAAACGTTTATTCTTTTGTTTCAAAGCATTGTATATCTTGAATGAGCTTTGTGTAGGAGTGAGAGTTACATTTAGTCTCTGTAGATCAGTAAAAAGCTTGAGTGAAGCTAGATAGGCTGAGCAGAGTGTTTGAAGTTCTTTGTTGAAGAACAAGCTTGTATTCTCATTTCTTTTGGATATAGTGGAACATACCGGTATGGAATACCGGATTCCCGGCTTGGAGCTGGAAGAGAGGATTGACGCTTGAGGCGGAACCTCTATAAATCGATCTTGCAATCTCTTCTCTACCTTATCTTTTTAATTTCGTGCATATTTTATTGTTTATTCTTGCTGCATTATAAACTCAGAAGACCAGTCAGAGAGTAACTGGAAATTTAAGTTCTACTGAACATTGAACTCAGAAGATCAGTCAGAGAGTAACTGGGAGCAAAATAAATTTTTATTAACATATTGTTTTTATTATTTGCGAACTTGATCTTGTCTGATATTATTCGAAATTTATCAATATATTTAAAATAGAGTTTTAGAAGCCATTTAATTTGAGTAACTAAGCAGAGTGAATTTGGTTGAATTTCAAAAAGATTAAATTTTATTAAATAACCAATTCACCCCCCTCTTAGTTATTCTTTCGGGACCAACAGTATCGATTTAATACCAATTTGATTTGGTCAATTTATGAGTAAAATTATTGGTTTTTCATCGATATCATATATGTGTCAGTTCACTATCTGTTTGGCACCACAACAATGCCAAAATGACACCAGAACAATGAACCAAATAAGCCCTATATAAATAGCTCAAGCTCAAATCGAATTCAAGTAAACATCGAACAGTTTGTGAATGGCTTGGTTCATTTGCACTCCTACCAACAATTAAACCTTCTCCAATTTGAAAGTAAAGATAATGTGCTTAGGAGAGAATGAAGTAGTGACAAAGCATAAAGGAACAAAAACAAGCAGACTTTTATAAGTATTAAGCTAGAGAGAATGTGTTTAGGGGAGAATAAGTAATGACCTTTAGACAAACTTAATGTTAATATAAAATCATTTGCATTCATAAAAAAAAACTTACCATTGTAGAATTAAAAGCAAATATTTAAAAGTTATATTTAAGAAATATTTTAAAATCATAATTAGTTTAAAAGTACAAATAAGAAAACGAATATGTCACTTTTTGTAATGCCTTTTACTTTTCTACTAGTCTCATCACTACAACAAAAAATTTCTAAACCGACAACACAAAATAGGAAAAATTTAAATCGTCAGTTTTGATATGGCTGAGAAATCACATTTTGTCATGTTAACTAAAAACCGAACAAAAGATTTATCTGTGTATGGGCCATCTTTTAAAATTACATCATAAAATTTTTTTACTTTTCATCATCTTCATCTCCTTATTAATTACTTGGCAACATTACTTGGCAACATGAAAATCTATCACCTGAATTCTCTATATTTTCATCAACAGCCAATGATTTCAAGGTAACTGTTGTCTATTTTTCTTACATTTTTCCTCAATTGGGTTTTAAAAATCCAGCGTTTAGGATTTTGACCTTGCATGTGTTTACATGACATTCTTTTGTAAAAGTATGAATAATTATTTTGTTAATGTATGTTTTTTCAAACCCATTCATGATTCTTTAGGGATTGATATGTTTTTCTTGTTAATTGTCTATGCTGCAATTTGTTACTTTTATGGGTATGTTCAAATAAATGCTTGATTACACATAAAAAAAAAACTTATTAGATAAAGGAAAAAAGAATTTATGATTTTATTTGAATGGATCAGTTAAACTAGATTGTCCTCCTTTCCTTAACTAGAAATTCTTGTTATCAAATAAGTGATTGATTGATAGTTCATTGGGACCAGTCTGTTCTTCATTGAAATCATATGTATATAATGGAAACTGATATAAGCGAAAAGGTCAATGATAAGTCGGACATTTAAAGTAGTAGAGTTTAGTTATCGTGATATTTCATGGAGAAGATATAAATTGATTTGATATGAGGACATTTAAGAGAAATCTAGGTAGAAACTTGAAGGAAAGGACAATAGATCCCTAGACCTTTTGTAGAGAAGGATTGGTGTGAATGCATCTGTCTCTGTAACTTTGACAAAAGCTTGTGATGTCCTTATCAAAGAGTTAGGAGCAAAAGTGCATCCTCCCTCTTTTGTATGAGCTAAAGAAAGTTTTACCTTGAAATGAGAATTAGACATTTTCTTTTTCCTTTTTAAAGGATTGTAGAAGAGTTGAGACTGCTTTCTATCTTACTACTACTACTTGGCTATGAGAGAGGAATCGCATTGAGCACTAATTGTCTAATTGAGGGACAAAGAGAACCTATTACTAAATGCTAATAATAGAGATGTTTAAGTACCTATAAAGCTAATAGTGCATGATAGATTCTCTGCTTGTAGCTTTACATTCATGAGACCAGATAGTATTAAACCTATAACTTAGATTCTAGGGCGTTTATTTTCTTCTTTTTTTTTCCTTTTTTCCTTTTAGTTTCAATTTTATATGTGAAGTCTAAAATCGCTAAAAGCCATTACCAATTCAAGTTTTTGTTTGCCAAATATTATGGTTGAAATTTGAAGCTGTTAAATGTTATACACAATAAAACACATATCCATTGTCTTCAAAGTTGTGTCATACTAGTGAGCTTTTAGTATAATTTTATTACATTTCATGTGTTAAACGAAATTGTTGGAGTTCTTAACTTCTTAAGGTATCCTAGTCTTGGAAATTTTATTATTGTATCTAAGCTACATGAGCTAGATCTTTCTTAACATCGTGATTTACTACCAAGGGTTGTCTTCTTATATGTTTTGTAATGCCCTAAACTTAAGGGCACTTACATCCTGCCATATAATATATAAACATGCAAAGGTTCGAAACCTGCTAATATCCATAATATATACCATTTACACTTTCAACACACATATATTAATACTCTAAATCCACAGTCACAACGTAAGTACTTCATTATAGCTACTATATAAATTCATACTTCCTACACATAGATACCAAAGGATGGCTCTAAGAGTCCATCTAAACATACACGCATATATATATTAACAGGTGGATCCATGCCCTCACACATTAGCTTAATGCAGGAATAATAACCACATAACATAAGAGGAGTCTCTATCTCCTACAATCTAACAAAACATGTCTAAATGTCTGCTAAGCAATCTTCGTCACTAACGTCCTCCCCAAGGTCCATGATAATATCATATCCAAATAAGTCAAAATTCATAGGGGTTCCATCTGTACCTAAAAAAGATAAAGAGTGAGCCGGAGCCTAGTACGGTGCACTAACAAACACATCCGCATGTACAAACAATGGCAAACTCACATGCATCATCATCACATAAATGCAATAAGCAACCATTTAATTTTCTAAATCTTTAAATCTAACATCCAATAAAAGGATAACTCAATATCCCGATATATACTTAAGTTTTTACTTACATATATATTAGTCATTCGGTACTCTCCAATAACCACGACATCGATACATCCTAGATCTATCTAAATCATTTTCATGCACGACTTTGTTCAAGACAACATCACACATGAATCATCAAGATGTCATGATCATAGCATGAATACTCTCCACTTATTACTAGTAGCCACACACAAACAATATATGCATCATTAATGCTGATTAGTTCTTAAGTTAATTTTAATTTCTATCATAAACAAACACAAGCACATACATAGTATACACATACCTGGATAGTTGATTCAACTTAGTCCAATTGATAGAAAATGCTAACCTGGATTTACAATATACAAAGGTAATTAGACTCTTTTACATATCTCAATTTATTCTCAAATAATATTCTCCAGGCTTCTCTCTCTCATTCTAAAGTTAAAATGGGTATTTATATAAGATATTTGCATATATACATCAAAAGCTTTTTCTTGCAATAAAATAATGAAAAATAGTAATTAATTGATATTAATAAGGCCTCGAGTTTTTAGAGTAATAATAAATCTTAAAAAAGTTAATTGAACAAGTTTTAAGTGTTTTCTAAAAGAATAAATCAAGTTTTAGAAAAATTGTGTTGTACACAAGCTTTTACACAAGCTGTATACAAGACCGTACAGAAACTCATTGTACACAACCTTCTACATCGACTATGCAGGGAGGTTGTGCAAAAAATAAAAAGTGGGAAGAAAACACTTTTGAAGTACATGATCTTCTACACGAGCTGTGTAGCGAGGTCATGCAGGTGCAAAAAGAGGGTATAATGCATTTTTGAAGTACATGACCTTCTACACGGAACGTGTACGAAGTCATGCAGGATCAAAAGTAGGGTTTTTCATGCAATTTTTACAAAGCTCCGATTTTCTTCGATCCCAACATTAGAAACACGACTAATGATCCAAACTCAACCCTTTTCTAAAACCCAAGCACCCATTATGACAAAACTTGCGTAAAGATTAAATCTTATAGGGGAGAGACTTCCATTATCATATTATGAAGTAAAGAAGATGTTGCAAGAGTTAGGGATGGATGCACACTCAATTCATGCTTGTAAGAATGATTGTGTATTATATTGGAAGCAGTTTTAGGATTTAGATCAATGTCCGCAGTATCATGAGTTAAGTTAGAAGATTGATAATGAAGGATGTTGGAGTTTATGACCCGATTTCCGTAGCTAAAGCCTAAGCCGGCATCTTACGCTACTAACATAGCTTTTTACACCACTAGCCTTTAATTTTAGGCTACCAGCCTTTTTTTAGGCCACCGGCTTTATGCTGGCTATCATTAAACACACACACACACACACACACACACACAGTGTGTGTGTGTGTGAGTGTGTCTTTAGGGTTTCATGAATATATATATATATATATATGTTCTTTGTATTATCATCTCTTTAAACAATACTCATGTACTCTTTTTTCAACATATAATGAATTCTCTCTTCTCTACCCATAGTTTTTTTGGTCAAGAGTTTTCTACATAAATCTCTATATGTGTTTTATGTTTATTGTCATTATTCTTCATATCGACTATGTTTGCTTGCTGAAAAAGTCCCGTATGGCTTGAAACGGTCACTTAGACAATGGTGGAAGAGGTTTGACTCATTTATGACTACTCATGATTTCAAGAGAAGTAGTTTTGACAGTTGTGTTTACTTCAAGAAGAGCAATGATGGGTCATTTGCATATTTACTCTTGTACATCAATGATATGTTGATAGCAACCAAAGATAGAGGAGAGATAAGAAAGGTCAAAGCCCAGTTGAGTAAAGAGTTTAAGATGAAAGACTTGGGAGCAGAAAAGAAGATACTTGGAATGGAGATTCTGAGAGATAGAAAAGAAAGCAAATTGCACCTAAGTCAAAAGAGGTACATTGAGAAAGTTCTTTACAAGTTTGATATGCAAAGTGCTAAGCCTATTAGACTCCTTTAGCAACTCATTTTAGACTTACATCTGCTTTGTCTCCACGGTCAGATGATGAGGTTGACTATATATCATGAGTTTCATATTCTAGTGCAATAAGATCTCTTATGTATGCTATGGTTTGTTCACGGTCATATTTGTTATATGCATTCAGTAGATACATGGCAAATCCTGGTAAGGAATACTGGAAAGCAATTCAATAGATTTTCAAATACTTAAGAGGTACTTACTAATGTTTTTTATAGTTTAGAAGAACTAGAGATGGAGTCATTGGATATGTTAATTCTGACTTTATTGGAGACCTAGATAAAAGAAGATCTCTCGTAAGGTATATTTTTTCTATTGGTGGTTGTGCTATTAGTTGGAAAGCTACTTTGTCAACTACAGTTGCTCTGTCTACTACTAAAGCGGAGTATATGACTATCACCAAGTCTTGTAAAGAAGCTATTTGATTGAAGGGACTATTTAGTGAACTTAATGGAGACTTGTAGACTACTATAGTCTTTTGTGATAGTAAGAGAACCATCTTTCATACAAAAGACCAAATGTTTCATGAGAGAACAAAGCACATTGATGTTCGGTATCATTTTATGTGTGATGTTATTACTTATGGTGATATTGCTGTGAGTAAAGTCAGCACTCATGATAATCCTACTGATATGATGACCAAGTTGCTTCCTATAACCAAGTTTGAGCATTGCTTAGGCTTCATTGGTGTTTGTTGCTGATTTATGCTCTTTAAGGGTTTATGGAAGAGGTGGAGAATGTTTTTATGTCAAAGATTAGAGTCTATGTTTCTACTTTGCTACTGAATTCATGTCAAAATAGAGATTGTTGGAGTTTGTGACCCGATATTCATAGCTAAAGCCTAGGCTAGCAGCATAGCTTTTTACACCGCTGGCCTTTAATTTAGGCTGCCAGCTTTGAGAGAGCTGACCTTTCTCTTAGGCCATCGGGTTTATGTTGGCTATCATTATATACATATATATATGTGTGTGTGTGTGTGTGTGTGTGTGTCTTCAGGGTTTCCTAAATATATATATATATATATATGTTCTTTGTATTATCATCTCTCTAAATGATACTCTTGTACTCCTTTTTGACATATAGTGAATTCTTTCTCCTTTGCCTAAGGTTTTTCCCATCAAGAGTTTTCCACATAAATCTTTGTGTGTGTTTTACATTTATTATCATTATTCTTCATATTTATTTATAATAGAGGAAACAAAAAAAATGCCATCAAAGGTGTTAAGATATTTTCCTTTGTAACCACGACTTCAACGACTATTTATGTCAAGGAAAACATCACCTATGATGAGATGGCATAAAGAAGAGTATGTTAGTGAGGAAAACATGTTAAGACATCCTTTTGATTTTGAAGCATGGAAATCCTTAGATAGCTAACTTTAATCCTTTTGGAAACTCAAGTACTAGATATAGTGTGTGGCTTATAATAGTCTTTCCATATAATGTACCTCTATGGAGGTATATGAAGGATCCATATATGTTTCTGTCCTTTTTAATCGCACGTCGTAGATCACATGGGAAAGAGTTGATGTCTTCTTACAACCTCTCATTGACGAGTTGAAGGGATTGTGGATGGAGGGAGTGAAAACATTTGATGTGGTATCAGGTCGATCATTTCATATGCATGCAGCACTCTTATGGACAATTCATGATTTTCCAGCATATGGCGATATATTAGGGTGGGTAACTAAGGGTTATAAAGCTTACACCGTATATAATGTGGATGGAAGTTGTATGCGCTCACAAAGCAAATTACATTGCATAGGTCATAGGTATTTTTTAACTAGTAATCATAAATGGCAGCATGATAAAAGTTTTAATGGCAAGATTGAGAACCAAAAGCCATAAGAAATTTCACTAGTCAAGATATATTGATTCAACTTAGTCTTTATGAAAATGTCAAACTGGAGAAAGCAGCTGGGCACAGACAGAGAAAATGGAATGATGATGAAAGTAATTGGTGTAAGAAAGGTATATTGTATGAATTGCCATATTGGAATAAATTGGTTTGAAGACATAATCTTGGTGTAATGCATATTGGAAAAAATATTTGTGATAACGTCCTTGGGACTATCTTAAACATAAAGGTAGAACCAAAGATACTAATAAGGCAAGGATTACTTTTGAGGAGATGAGAATTTGACGCAATGAACATCTAATTTGTCAGAGTAATCAATTAGTTAAACCCATGGCAAGACATAACCTACCATAGAATAAAGTTGAACTATTTTGTGATTTTGTTAAAAATTTCAAATTTCCTCATGGCTATTCATCTAATATATCAAATTATTTTAAGCAAACCCAAGCATCACTTAAAGAGCAGTCACAGGCACCTCTTAAGGGGCTAAAGAGTTATGACTGCCATGTATTGCTCCAAAGGATCCTTCCAATTGGTTTTCGTGGCCTTTAGGATGATGAGATATATATCACAATTGCTTAATTATCTTGTTTTTTTTTTAGAGAATTTTATAATAGGAATTAAAAGTTAAATTTGTTGGAAAGTTTAGAGAAGAGTATTGTTCAAACCCTATGCAAGTTAGAAAAAATTTTTCCACCTGCGTTTTTTTGTTGTGATGGTCCATCTAGTAGTGCATTTGTCGAGAAAGCACATTTATGTAGACGAGTTCAGTATAGATGGATGTATCCGATAAAAAGGTTTTTAGATGGATTGAAAGCAACGGTGAAAAATAGAGTGCGCCCCAAAGATTGTATAGCAGAAGCATACATTGCAAAAGAAAGTTCAACATTTTGTGTACTTTACCTAGAAGTTATTAAGACAAGGTTTAGTCGTCGTCCTATGTAATGGGAACCACATGAAATTTCTAAGGGTAGTTTCAAGTGTTTTCATGGCGAGTTTATACTTTTGGTGGTTCCAAGTACGCTGGTGTTGGACTTAACCTAGATAAGTTACACTGGTATGTGTTGAATAACTGTGAGTAAATTCAACCTTACATGCATTAATAGTTTTGAATTTTAATTATTTTTTGCTTATAAATTTATATTAGTCCTAATTGCAATGTCAAATTTTTTTAGGGAGTTTGAAGAAGTATTATGTGTGAATAACTCACATAACATTGAAGATGGCATTATTAGAAAGTTCCCACAATGGTTCCAAAATAAAGTCATTCCATATGCTTAATCAGGTCAATTACTTCAAAATTGCATAATTATGTTTATGTGCTTTATAATAACCATTAAAAAAAACCTTAATTTGTTGTATAGTTTATAGTTTTGGCAAACTAAAAGTGTAAATCCTCAAGAAGTGCTTTATCATAGGGGCCACAATTAAATGCAAAGTTATTTCAAGTTGTATTATAAATGGTGTGAGATTCTTCATGGAGGAATAGGACAAAAGACGCAAGTCACAAAATAGTGGTATTAGTGTTGTAAGCTCTCATAAGGGGCATCCTATCATCTTTTATGGTATCTTGAGAGATATCATCCAACTAAACTATGTACATGGGCGTCGTGTGTTCCTTTTTAAGTGTAAGTGGTATGATTTGGAGTGAAGTAAGCTAGAACTTGTTGACAATGATATGATAAGCATAAATACAAGGAAAACCTAGTATGATAATGATCCATTCATACTAGCACATCAAGCTAGACAAGTGGTTTACATAAGGGACCGAAAAAGTATCTTAGGGAGTGGAAAGTAGTACAAAAGATGCATCATTACCATACATTCCATCGTCAATTATTTGATTCTCCAATTCCCATAATTGGAGAAAATGATGAAGTTGCCCATAAGAGGTGCCACGATAGGAAAAATGCTCTGACATGACACCTATCCAAGACATTTTTGTAGATCTCATTTCACTAGGTTAGGTAAGGACACCAAGCAAAGCCTTAACTGATGTTGCCTCAACAAGTCTTGTGGCTGAGGTAGATGGATGTTGATGGTGGGAGCTTCAATGAGCAATGAAACACTCCATAAATTTCAACATGTGTTTAGTGACATTTACACCATTTCTCTATGGGACTCATAAAATTTACCGAAAGTGAAATTAGGTTGTCATTAGGAAGTAGTTTTGTGAATTTGTCTTCACTAAAGAAAAATTTCTACAACATTACTTCACGAGTGGCTCATAGTGGAAATCTTCTTTCTTTATTGTTGGTAGTTATTTTCTTGCTATTAGCCATCTTATTACAAGTTCAAGTTTATAGTGTTAGAACGAGTGAAAGTTGATTAAAACCTCATGGTCTATTCAGTAGACTGAAAGTCCAAAGCAACGGTCTTGTGATTTTTCAATTATAGCTATGTGTAAGATTCCTTTTCCTTCATTTTGTTGAGAAAATTGGGAGCCTTTAGAGTTTTACAGCTTGCTCATATACAGGTATGCCTTCTACTGGAATTTTTCTAAAGTGATTTAGTTTAAGTGGCGTTTTCAGGATAACTAAGCACTTTTGTTATTTCATTAAGAAAGAAAAAACTAAAGTGAGAATTATTTATTCTTAGTAATATAAGTCGTTCTTATTTATTCTTTATTTAGTTTCAATAAAAAATCAACATATTAAAAATGTAAATAGAACTTCCTTTTTCTTTTTATTGTGTTATTGTGAATTTTTATTTTTAAAAAATCAAGTAGTTAAAATTGGTTAATTTTTATTATATCAGAGATGCTTATATTGAGTGTTTGTATACTTTATATAAGTGTTTTGCTAATTTTGAGATAACAAATACTTTTTTTTTTTTCCTCTTGCATCATGAATCAAGATCGATTCCAAGACATTTATAGATCTGTTTTCCACACATCATCATCTTCAAATAGATAAATAGGTAATTTAAGTAATTCTTTTTAATGCTATTTTAGGAATTGCTTATATAATCTCTAATTTATGCATCTTTTTTTTTTTTACTTCACATATATGATTTGGTGCAACAGATTAATTAGGTGATGATCCAATCCTTACATTAAATACATATTAGTATACTAGTGCATCTCATCAAAATGTTGCCAATCATAACTTTGAATATGATGAAGTAAATAGATAAGAAGAAGAGTAATATTCATATGGAGATGGGGACAATCAAATAGATAACCATGTGAATGGTCAGTATGAGAATTATTCAGGTGGTGATGATGAGACTGACAATGAGAATGAGATATAAATGAAATTGCGATTGAGAATGAGAATAGGAATGGGAATGGACATGAGAATGGGAATGAGAATGAGAGTGAGGATGAAAATGAGAATGGTACTAGGTAGCTAAGAAAGAAACACAGAGGTCCTTACCGAGGTAAGGTGTGGAAGATATAACAAGGAGGACTAATAAGGGGCCATATTTACCACTTCCACTAGGCGTAAATCGTCCTATTATCCTAAATTCAAGATTACTTTCTAAAGATTCATGGCCATACATCGTTGGAAGACACCCTTATATGTGGAGGGTAATAATGGCAAGGCTTGGAGTGTGATACCCTTAGATATATGAGAGTCCATAATGGTGAATGTTGTGCTAAATAATTTCTATTGCAAATTGAAATTTTTCCTCCTCTTTCTAAGGATATTTTATGGTTCATTATATTAGCTTCTTTCCATTTTTTTCTCCTCTTTTTATTATCATCTTAATTGTTAAATTAGTAAACCAAACTTTTTCAAATGTAAAAGAAATTTGAGACTGATTGGAATGATCCACATTGGAGAGGTATACTACATCAAGTGGCAGCAAAATCCTATAGTGAGTTATGTCGCAATCTCCAGCATGCACGTAAGATTATTTCTAAAGGACTAGAACATTGACCTTGTGATTAGGTTAGGCTATGTGACTTCTTTGATTCTGAGCCTACAAAGGTAATATTCATCATCTATTGATATGTTAAACACTACAAAAAAAAAAAAAATACTCCTTGTAACATGAATTAATAAAACATTGAGTTTCTTGTTTTCTATTATTATTTTTTTAAGAAAAGAAATGTAATCAATAAGAGGAATCGTGGGACTCTTCTGTATAACCATATAATGAGACCTAAATCTTATGAGAAGGTATTTAATTTCTTTGAGAAAATATATAATTATTGTTTTAAATTTTAATTTAATTGATTCACTATTATCAATGATATCTTCCTTTAGAAATTAGGATGGACTAAGACATTTGAAGTTGCTTATGAGAAAGATGAAAAGTGATACAATGAGATAGTGCAACAAAAATATGTAAGTACAGTATCAAATCAACTATTTCTTCCATTGTCCTCTATTTTTTTTAATGATGACTTGTTTTTATTAGGTGGCATTATAAAATCTAGTAGCCCTTTTTGTCAGTGTTTGTGTTGAAAAAATTGTTCAATAATGGTGATAACATAGATTGTTGTATTGTTCTGATTGTCAAGTCTTTTTAACTATGTTTGGCTTTTAATGCAAACTTGATATGGAAAAAAAATGCTTACATGATGAGTAAGGTGTTTATATAAAAGTCTAAACATATTTATGTCTAACTTAGATTCTATAGTCTATACATTACATATTAAAAACTTAGTTTCGACCTATGAAAAATAAATTTGGTATCTTTGTCAGTTAATTTGATCTTAACTTTGAAGCACTCTTAAAATTATAACTTCCTGAATTAGTTCAACCTTAAAAGAAATAGACGACATATAGACTGTATGTAGATTAAATAAATCTATCTATAAAAACCAATTATAAAAGAAAATTTTTCATAATTTTGTCAATAAAAGTAACAACATAAGATTGAGATCCCTTTATAATAAATGACATGAATCACTTCCTTTTTTTAATTTTTTTTCCTAATCCAATGGAAATCATAATAAAACAAGTAGCTCAAATAAATAGAAGCATATCCAAATATCCTATCAAAATAAGTTACCTTGCTAGAAACAGTACCGTCATCATTATTATTACATTTAGAAAGTTATCAAAGAGCCTCACCTATATTAACATTGTTAAAAAAGGTCTTGTGTGCCTTCTCTCCAAGATGGCAAAAAAAAGAAAAAGGTCCAAACAAATCTTCCATATTGTTAGATAAAACACTAAAATTTGTAGCAAAGGTCTAAACAAGAAAACTTTATCACATTCAGCTATCTAAATTTAGGTTGAAAAACTTTTTCATTTAAGGCCAAATAATGAAACAACTTAAGCATAGCAAGAGTGGCTTACCATAATGGCCATCATGCGTACGAAGCATCTTTTTAAAATTCACTAAGTTTTCATTGTTAGACAATTAAAATCCAAATCATTTGCTTTTGTTCTAAGTCTGGCATGCAATAGATGGTCCTTTTTTCTCCCTTCTTGTTATTGTCTTTTCTGTCATTTTTTATTATCACTTTTTATTATGTTTTGATACGTTACCAATGGCTTGTTTTTGTTAAGGGTTAGAATTTTAGAAATTGGTTTTGCTCGTATTATTTTTTTTTTTCAAAGAAAATAAATGAAACCTTTAGGAAGAAATGTAGAAGATGATAAGACTAGGTATTGGAATATGATTCACGATAAAAGTGCTATTACATGGAAATCTATCCATTTGTCTAGTTGATTGAATGATATGTATTTTTTTTAATCTTCTTAAAGCTTTAAGGCTACAACCATTAACCAAAGTTGCTTCGTGTTGTTCGAGCTCCTAATCAATCTTTAAAGCACAAAGTACTTCAACACAAGCCTAATCAAATGATTTAGTAGCTATGGGAAAATTTACACCTAGATTAACTATTGCAGAAATATAAGATGCAAGTAGGCCAAAAAGATTCATTAAGTTTTCAAGTAACTCAGGTCCATTTAGACTTACCTAACAAATATAAAATACAATTGGAATGCTTGCACTATGTGATAGCTCAATAATAGACTGAATCCAAGTAAACCTTGAGCCTAAATTTTAAGGAAAATTTACTTTTATTAAACCTTAATTGCTTAGGGTTATGTGTGAATAATTTGAGTAAGTATTTAAAATTCTTAATGACTAGTAATGTTTTAATGAAGGTTACTAATAATTATATCACTGTGGGTTATTTTTATGAGTTGATTGCAAAAATTGAAGCTGGTAACTTAATTTATATAGTATCTCTTACATGCAGGATGGGTGAATAAGTGAAACAATTTATTAAAAACTGCAGAGTTGGAAGGCTCTTCTCCACTAATAGAGGTGCTAATTATGACACAAGTATTGGGGTGCAAATCCAGCTATTGCCGTGGCTTAGGATACAGTGGGCCTAAACTACGACCAATTCATCTACATTATCACCAAGCCTCTTTTCATTCCAGATAAATTGTACCACTTGGAGATTCTCAGAAATTACAAAAGGATTTCAATGAGCTAAAGGACCTTGTTAAACAATTTATACGACTAATCCCATTGTTGTCAGCATCTCCACCAACTACTACACCTCCACAAGTACAGCTTTTCTCTCCACAATCTTCCTCACCGTAATCATTAGAGCTAACATCTAAAAGAGTCAGGGAACATGGGCTGACACAACAAGCTCATCAATTAATTGTGCAACATACATTGACTACTCCTTTACAAGGAGTTAGGACACTTAGCTATTCATTACAATCTCATCAATGCCTTGCATAAAATGTACCAATGTCAGAATTATTGAGACTTAGTGGATCATCTAGGCCTATAAAACATTCTACTCAACCACCAATGCCTTCAGGATGTATGTATATGCAACAACCTATGTGTCCATGTGCTCAAGATAGGTTGCCTATGCAACTCACTCAATAACCACCATCTATGTTGCAGCAAACACAACAATTACCACCTTCTCATTAATCTAACAAAAGGCCAAAGCATGCTACACTAAATTAAGCTAGTCTAGACTATGTTTTTACTTTCTTTTGTTCTTTTCATTATGTGAATAGCATTGGTTTTTTTTTTCAATTATGTAAATAACATTTTTGGACAAACTTCGTTGTTAATTTCTCTTGTAAATATGACTTGATTTTTAAATTTTATTTATGTAAAGTACATTTATTAATTAATTAACTTAAGGTAAAATTATTGATGGTATTTTAGTAATACAAGTATCAAAAGGATGAAATAATTTTGTTTTTGTGGAAGAGGCGGAAAAAAAAAAGAAAGAAAGAAAGACGCAACAACGTAGGGTCAAAACTAAGAACGAATTCTCGGATATGCAGTAGAGATTATATTATATGTTTTGCCATGATTTTAGTGGTACTCTCGAATTCGAGAACATGCTTTTGAAAATTTTATACCGACGAAACTTGTGTCGGTTTATGTTTCATTAGAATAACATGAGGTGACAAAATCTAATGAGAAGAGAGTTCTTCAAATGAAATATAATACGGTAAAATTTTAGTTGTAATCCAACAAAATTCTTCCTTAGATATAAGATCAAATGTTGTAGTGCATAATCAATAATTCTATTACGAATTAGTAGTTAACAATGTATTTAATAAGATTGTAAACTCCTTCATGTCTAAATTATCAAGTTGGATCGGTTCAAGAATGCATTGCAAGTTTAATCTAGTCTTCTTCTCCAGAAAGGTTAAGCTTTCTAAAAAAGCTTATACACAATCATGAGCACATGCTCGAAATGTAAATGATAAACCTTATAGAAAGAAGCAACACGAGTTGTTCATATGGGCATGGAATTGGTTGGTTAATTTATCCATGTCATAGGATTTGACGCCTTTAGGGAGGAAGTGAAAGGTTTCATTGGATCGCCGAACGATGAAATGTTGCAATTTCATATGCAGTGCTTGTTAATGAGTTAGATGGTTGAGGTCAACGTTATGTGTGTTTTTGTTTTAGGTAAGTCTCTTTGTCAACTTGATTTGTTGTTGTTGATGATGGACAAGATGAAGATTGAGGACTCATAATTGTGATCCCATGATTGGTTGCAAATTGAAGAAGAAGAAGAAGACCAATAACTTATTTCTTTTCTTATTTTCTCCTTTTTGCAATATAAGAAAACGAAAGTGATAGTTTAATCTTTTGTGTCATTATTAAATAAAAGCCGCTAGCCAAAGTTTGTCTCTAAGCTAATCTAAATTATTTAATACTTAAATTTTTTATTATTTAATTACTTTAGTGTTAATAAAATTTTTTAATATATATATATATAAAGAAAGAGAGAGAGAGAGGCACATATTGAGAAACTATTCTAGTTTAGATTCTATGTCACAATCTACCTTTTGGGTGTCCTCTTACTCCGGTAAAACCTAACCATGGTGCACAACCTTCCATAGATAATATAATATAAATAAGATTATATGGTTCATACTACTATTATAATCTTCAACATTTTTAGTGTCTCTTAACTTGCACTAGAGTCTTATTAATATCAACTTTATACAATCCATGTTAGCTTTGAACGTAATTCTTATGAAGTAACATGATTATTTATAAGCTTAAGCCATATTCAAAGCCTATCTCTTAAGCAGATAGTCAGAATGCTTATCAACCTATGTGCCTTTGTATTTTTGACTTATGTATGCTATTTGTGTGCATTATCTATTTATTTGCATGCCACCCATGTCTTGCCTACTTGTTATCCATGTGCCATATGTGCGTCTCCTACATGTTGCCTGCATGTCACCAGCCTACCACCCACATACTGTCCATTTGCCTTTAAATGGATCCAGTTGCCTCTATAAGATATGTGTGTGTGTGTGTGTGTGTCTAGTTTCAAATGCTTTTTTCAGGATTTATGTTAACTGAAAATTCAAAGAAAATATTTGAAAGTCATATTCAAATAATATTTTGAAGGGTATTTGTCATATTTGGTACCTAATTTTTGTCTATTTTTGCAATCAATTTTATAAACTTTAAATGCATCTATTTGGTATGTTTAAATGTGTCGATTTGGTACCTACACTTTACTAATATTTGTAATTAACTGCTTGAAGTTTAATGATAAAGAAGATGAGGATTGAAGACTCAATAATTATGATCCCTTAATTTGTGGTTGCAAATTGAACAAAAGATCATTGCTTACTTCTTTTCTTGTCTTTTTTTTTTTTTTTCCTTTTTGCAATATAAGAATATAGAAGCAATTAGATAATAACACAACTATGTTCAAATATATATACATATATATATATTGGAAATTATTCTAATTTTCTAGTTTAGATTCAGTGTCAACTCCCCCTCCCTCTGCATTTCAAGTGTCCTCATACTCTAGTAAAACCCAACCATGCGTCTAAATGGGAGACATAATAATAAGGATAAGACTATTATAAATTTCTTAAAATTGGAATAACTCATGCTTCCATAATAAATATAATATAATTGAGATTGCATGGCTCATACAACTAGGGGTGAATTTTCATATTAGTAAAAATAAATAGAAACACAAATGTAGAAAATAGAAGGTCAATATAAGACTTAGCAAATGCTCTAGAATAGAATTAAGAGTACTAATGAACCTATATATAACTTCAAAACCCTAAAACAAAGTTCTCTAGATAGTAACAGATACCAAAGATAAGACTTTGTAGCTAGTATGAAAACTCAAAATATAGAAATAATTAAAATAAGATTTCAAGTATGTTAGAAAGTAATAAAAAAAATAAAGCTTATATTTAGAAAAATATAACTTAAGGATGAATCATTAGGTTCATAAATACACAATAAGAATAAAAAAAAATCCATAACTAATAATCTAGACTTCAAATAAATATTTGGATTACACTATTGTTCTAGTTAGAGAATTCTGAAGCTCTTAGAGACTGAAACCAAAAATTAGCCTATTAATCTTAGAAAACCATAATTGCGTGAGATAAAACCTTGAAAATAATTAATTGAGTAAACTTTAAACTCACGTTAAAGTAAAAAATAATATAGAAAAATTGTAGAAAAGTTAAATCAATTTCTGGACACAAAACTCCTAAATAATTGATATAAATATACATGTTTAGCTTAATAAATTATCCTAAAATTAAGATAATTAATTAAGTAAATAAAATTATAAAATAAATTATATATTTTCGATGGAAATTAGCTTGGATATACAGCTGGGATCTCCTTGATTTTGTAGCAGCCGAATTCTTCAAGACAAAGGAGTCAACTTGGAGTAATTAAAGTCAAAGAATAGAAATGATAAACCAATCAAAGTTGTCCAAATTTGCAACTCATTAAATGCAGCAAATTCATGCAAATGTACGTTGGTTTGGTAGAGGAATTTGCTCCCTTCTTGGCCGAAAATTTGATGAGTTGCTACGTTTACTTTACTTATATATAGACTTCTCTTCATTAACAACAAAACAAATTTTTGATGAGTTGCTACGTTTACTTTACTTATATATAGACTTCTCTTCATTAACAACAAAACAAATTTTTTAATAACACACCACCACCAGCTAAAATTGCAAAACAACACTCAAAATACACACAAACATAACTTCATAAGAACAAGTTCCAACAATACACATATAAGCTTAGGAAAGAAGCTAGTAAAGGTAAGATAAACAATTCATTTTAAGTTAGATTATGTGTTAAACACTAGCTTGAACAATGTCTTTATCAACTTAGGTTCGTATCAAGCTTGGAGGAAAGGTTTATCATCTCCATCATAGTTCAAACAAGGTAATATTTAACATTAAACCTTATTTATACATTACAATATGTGTAGAAGCTAGGAAATCACACAGTATGATGATTATGAGATGTTATACTAGAAGATATATCATGAATAATGGTTGTAAATCATGGAAAAACACTTAGAAGTAGCTTAAACACTTGTATGATATATATATCATATAAGAAAAATAATTTTTGAACCAAAGGAAAACGAGGAAGATGATGAACAGTACCTACATTGGCCCCATGCCAGAGGTGTACATGGCTAAAGCTAGCATATGTGGGATAGGCCGGCAGCCTTTTAGTCTGTGTGCTCCGAAATGAGGCTATGTAATTTTGTAACACATAAAATTTTCATGAACACTAGCAGCGTATATTCGAAGTCCAGCAGCAAACGTGAATAAGCTGGCAGCCTTTGAAGCTAGCTCACACTGGAACAATATCATGTAAAAATTACACGAACATCGGTAACTTTGAGTTCAACGCTGGCAACGTTGGATGCCGGTGTGCGTGCAAATTTTCCCTAAAAATATGTTTCGTCCGTCAACATATTACACTTATATATATATATATATATATATAAAGAAAATAAAAGACAAAATTAATAAATAAATGTAAATAATTTGAGCTTAGTATGTCTAAATAATTGTTAATTATTAAACTTTAATAACCATTACAAATATAAAAAACTTTTATTATATCAAACAAAAAGATTAGATTATGATAATTGTCTGATATTATTTCTATATAAGTAAATATACAAGAATGAAAAATATGAAAAAGTTATATTTAAAGATAATGTAACTCCCATAATTGGCAGATAATAACATGAATACAGATCAAGAGAAACACGATGAAAATAAATGATAAAAAATAAATATCAATTATCATAGGATGATTAAACTAAAGAACGATAAAAAACAATAACTAAGATAATAATAAGATCTTGAAATTATTAAATACAAACTTTGTAAGTAACTGATAAAAATAAAATATTTAAAGATTGTTAGTTATCGATAAATAATAACTTAGACAAGATAATATAGATCCAAAAAAGATAAAAATTTATTTTAGGAGACTTAGACAACCAATAGAATTTATTTATACAGATATATACATATCTAATTAGTGAAAAATTGTTCATTCAATAGGTGATACTAATCAGTTAGTGGATTTTCTTGAATATTATTACGACTGATCAACATGAGCAGGTGAATAACGCAGATCTATTATATTGCTTGTGTTTGTAACTAATAGTATATGTAATGCAAAGATAATAAAAGTGATCAACATGAGTAGGTGAGAATGATTTAGGTTGTGAATCGGTTGCTTGCAATGCTCACACAAGTTAATGAAAGTGATAATACAAATTGTTTGATGACTTAAGAAAGGCATGATATATGTTGTGTGTATAATGTATGATCATTATAAGCCTGATTAAAAATTATTGGCTTTATAATTAGAACAGCCATGCATTACACGAATTGCATTATTGCACACATCAAAAAGGATGATAACCTGCTACGATTAATATCTTGATTCTCTGTTAATGCTTGGTTTTTCTAAAATGTTAGTTATTCCAAGGTTTTTTTTTTTTTTTGTTCTACCGATTTTATGGGAACTAAGTGGCAATGAAGGACGATGTCTGTAGTATCGCTTTAAAATTACTAACATTTAGGGAGTTTCTAAGGATTGACGCAGGAAACAATCAGTTAAAATACATCTAAATTAAAGTGATAACCTAAAACAAGAAATCGTTGATTTTCTCATATACTTAGTCTCTCCTACACAGGTGAGTCATTAAGTAAATGTCCTTTAACCTTAAGAAGAGGGCATAAAATTTTTACCTGTTTGGATTCTAGATCATCTAAGCTTTGTATCTGTGCATATGATTGATTATTGCATTACATATGATTTATTAATAAACTTGCTTGATGTGTAATATATCTGGTTATTTAATGAGCCCGTGGTTTTGCTCACAATCCTAAAGACCTTTCAGATTGACACTTCGATCCTAGTTTATTTCTTCCAGGAGCAAGACTCCGATAAGAATTTATAAGTTAGAAGAATTCAGGATATTTAGGATAAGTGGTTTACTTTTATTTGTTAGTTATAAATTAGTTAGTAATTGCAATATCATTTTATGTATTTGGAGACATATAGAATATGAATTGGTCTATAATATTCAGTTACTCAAGACTAGTGATGACAGATATTTTACTAATTTATGGCTTACATGTATTTGTCATTTCTTATTGATGCAACTAAAAGATCTTGTTGTTTGAAAATACATCCCCTGAAAGGTATATCTGGTGGTAGTATACATGTGTGGATTGTATGCTACTATTAAGATACCCTTGGGGCTTAATAGAGCCGATATAGGATGTGTAAGGTATAAAGCCTTATCTGTACCCGACTCTATAAAGTATAAAGTATTAATTCTATTACTCGGAACCTACCCATAACATCCTGTACAAATCATGTACTCTATACCCTTAAACACCTATAGAGTATGAGGTATCTTGAGAAGGGCAAAAAAACTGATAAAAGCAAAAATTGAATCAAAACCAAAAAACCAATTCGAAAAATATGGTTATTCAATCCAACAATTTCGGTCGAGGATTATGATTTTTATTTTTATTTTTATTTTTTTGGTTTTCAGTTTTCGATTTCAGTTTGTAACAATGAGAATCCAGCAGTTATCCATTAAAAAATTGATAATTTAAACATTTATGTTTTAATTGTTATATTGTTTTTGTGTTGTAATTAAAAAAAAAAAAACAAAGGAGCATACTATAAAGTTTTAATTTGTGTAATATTGTATTAGAGTTATATTCTTAATTTATTATTAGTTTTATAGTTATTTAACTTGTTGATTTGCAATTTTTTAACATAATTATGATATTTAATTTATTAATTTTTAATTTTTTAATGTAATTATAAAACAACAAGGTTTAGCTTTTTATGGACTAATTAAAAATATGATCAATTGTAACTTTTAGTTAACCATTATGTTAAATGGTTAAAAATAAAAAATATTATCTACAAAAATGATTAATCCTTAAGGTGGTTAACCGTTAATAATCGACCGGTTTAGGTTTAAGATTTATAAAAAATTATTATTTCGGTTAGGTTAAAAAATGAGGTCATAGACTGATTAACTGAACTATGCCCACCCCTAAGTGTATCTTATGGAACATGTAACTTTTTTGTGAATTTTTTTTCTTTTCTTAAGTTTCAATTTTATAGTGATATATACAATTTCATGTAATATATATAATTACCTTATTTTCATATATTTACAATAACAATTAGTGGAAACTAATTTAAAAAATAATTTCTTAATATCACAAATTTGTGATATAGAGAATTTATTTATGTGAAATTTCTTTAATTGAAAGAAAAACAAAAGAATGACTAACAAAAACCATAAAAGAACAAATATATTTACTTAAAATTCATTAAAAGATTTGTAGTTTAGTTTAATTATCCTTAAATAATACATATAATATTTTTCAAGTTAAGCCGTTAAGGGTAATTAAAGGAATTTAGCATTATTAAATAGTCAAGACACTAAAGAAGTACCAGTGCCTTAAATAATATTTATTTTAGCAACAAAATTAGTATAAATAAATAATATTATTTTATTATTAATAACTTAATATTGTCTTATCCCATTTTTATAGGGTATATACAGGATACCTAGGAACCTATACTATATATTTAATAGATAACAAGTTCCAGAGTGAGTATAGAGAATGGAAAGCTCATACTCATACGCTACCTTATGGAAACAGATTTTAAAAATTTTGCATCTATAGCCTACCCAATCAAGCAGGATGAGTACTATGTGTGATAGGGTTACCCACTTACCTCTACATACAACCATATTCTTCTCTATTCGTAAGCTTTACCTTTTGAGTTTTATTAACATAAACTTTAAATATAATTAGTAACACAATGATCGATAAGTTCAAGCCATATTCAACTTGTAGGCAGGTAGTTAGAATTCTTGATTTCAAAAACCATTTCTATTGGCATCAAAGCTTGTTATGTAGCTGAGAAACTCCAATCCCTGAGTTCAATTATACAAGTAAGTAAACATACAACATGTAAATACAATAGCAACAATATGCGAGTTCAATTATGCAAATGAGTAAAACATACAACATGTATATACAATAGCAAAGGCAATTATAGGATTTTTAAATGGAATATACCCAATTTAATATCAAAACTTTAATAAAAAAATTCAATTAAGTACCTAAATTCTAAAAAGTCCAATTTTTTACTCAATTGAATTTTATGTGCCTCTAAATATAATTGTATCCTTTCATTATCTTTGAGTAAGAACACTTGTAAGATAATGATTGAATGATATAGTGTTTAGGGTATAAAAAGTTCGATTGGGTATGAAATTGGACTTTTTAAAAATTGAGTGCCTAGTTGACCATTTTGTTAAAGTTTAGGTACCAAATTGGGCATTACCACTTTTTAAATTTTAATTACAAATTGGGAAGTTAAACTATCAATGCATAACTAAAAAAATTTAAGAAAGAACAACGTTTTTTTTATATATATTTTCGACACTTTTCACCGTTTTTATCATGTTGTTATGTGTAGATAATAGGGACATTGATATTACTCAAAACTCGTAAATTTCTTTGAAAAGGAGGAATAAATAAATTTTTACAATTTAGGTTGATGAAAATTAAATGTAAAAAATAATATTCGAAAGTTTTATTTTTATCTTTTGAAATTTGTAAATTAGTTTTTAAAAAATAAGAAAAAGAATATCCAAATATTAAACTTTATTTTAATGAGGACTAAGTCATGAATGAATAAAAGAGGGTTAATGTAAAAAAGGATACTTGAATTTTAACAAAATATACAATTTGATACCTGAAGTTTGAAATTAATCAATTTAGTACCAAAGTTTAAAATTGACAAATTTAATACTTGAAAGAAATTCTTGTACATGTTAACAGTACCTCCATCAAGTTCTTTTAGGTACTAAACTGATTAATTTCAAAGTTTTTTAGATATCAAATTGATCAATTTCAAAGTTTAAGTACTAAATTGATCATTTTTAAAATTAAGGTATCTAATTATATATTTTGTCAAAATTTAGGTATCATTTGTGATATTATCCCTAAAAAAAGACATAAAAATAATGAAAATAAAAAAAATGAATTTTACACTTCATCATTGGTATGCGAAAATGATTTGGAATGGAATGGGTTTAGGAATGATAAATTCATTCCTATGTTTGAAAATATACATAAAATGGAATGGTTATGAAGTGTATTTGTAAATGCAAATAATGAATATGTAACAGTATAAAATGGTAGTTAAATTGCATGTAGTTAATAAAGCTAGAATGGAATTGTGATTCCAGCTTTGAGAAGACAGAATCAAATTTCTTTCAAAGCCAGGATTGTCAACCACAAGGAATAGTAATTCCAGTTTTTAAAAATGCATCCAAACATGAGAAATTGAATGAAACCCGAAATCACGATTCCATACCGAGCCCATTCCTTTATACCAAACTCACAACATGTCATATTAATACAACATTAAATTATGACCAAAGAAAATAAACATTACAAAAAAAAAAAAAAAAGAAGACGAATGTCCATTTGATTGTTATATGATTATGATATAGTCGCTTAATCTGTATACATAGATGATATTTACATATTCACTTGAAATATTAAAATTTAAACCTCGTAACTTGACCATCTAGAAAACATCCAAGATATAAAACTGTAGTAAAGTAGCAAATAAATACACCTTAGGACAAAGTGTAAGGAATAAAGAAAGACGAAGACGAAGACGAAAAATAAAGATTGAAACGACAAAGACACAAAATTGTTTACCCAGTTCGTCACGGATTTTGACTACGTCTGGGGGCGCTACCAAGCTAGGATTTTCACTAATTAAAAAATGAGAGAGTGTGTCACTATTACATTACATTGATAAGGTATTTATATGGGAAGTAACCCTAATATAATTTTACGTGAACTACCTGAAATACCCTTTAAAAAAATTTCATCGGGGCCGTTGCCCCCCTGCAACCCTCAGCCAACTCTCCGGCGAGTTGGATCACCGTACTCGTGGGAAAAGTGTACAATATTCAGGCTCCACAACCCAACAATCTCCCACCTGGAGACTGAATCTCATGTAAGCAACTCCTCAATCTCTCATCAATAACTTGCACCAAATGATAGCACCAAGTCTTTTCTTCAAGTTCCAAGCCCAGTTGAAGCCATGCATAGCTTCAACTTCTCTAAGGTCACAACCTTAGTCAACATGTCAGCAGGATTCTCGCTCCCTTGAATCTTCACTAGCTGCAAGATCTTTCTTTCCAAGAGATGTCGTATGTAGTGATACTTCAACTCAATATGCTTCGTTCTCGAATGAAATGCTGGATTCTTAGCCAAGAAAATAGCACTCTGACTGTCACTGTATAGGGTACCAATCTTATGCTTTTTCCCCAATTCACTTAAGAAATTTTGCAACCATACCATCTCTTTACTTGCCTCTGTCACTGCCACATACTCTGCTTCTATAGTAGACAAGGCTATAATCTTCTGCAACTTAGAACCTCAAGATATTGCTGTACTACCCAAAGTAAATAATACTCAGTTGTACTCCTTCTCTTATCTAGATCATTAGACGCCAAATCTGCATCAACATATCCTGCTAACTCGCAATCCTTGCCTTCAAAACATAAACTCCTATCTGTAGTACCTCTCAAGTACCTAAGGATCCATTTCAGTGCTTCCCAATGCTGTTTGCTCGGATCGCTCATAAAACGGCTAACAACTCCACTGCATGCGCGATATCTGGTCTCGTACAAACCATGGCATACATAATGCTTCCAATCGCCGAAGTATAGGGAATCTTCTTCATATGGGTTCACTCCTCCTCACTCCTAGGCGACTCTTTGCTAGATAGTTTAAATTGACTACCTAGCGGGACACTCACTGGCTTAGCATCTTGCATATTAAACCGCTTTAATACTTTCTCGATGTACTCAACCTGTGAAAGATACAACTTCCTCGCCTCTTTGTCTCGAATGATATGCATACCAAAATTTGCTTAGCCTCTCCAAGTTCCTTCATAGCAAATTGATCGGACAACTGCTTCTTCAATTTACTCACTTCTCGAGCACTGGACATTGCTATCAACATATCATCTACATACAGCAGTAGGATGATATAGCTTTGGTCAAATCTCTTGAAGTAGCAACAATGGTCAGCATTACATCTGATAAAGTCAATTTCCTGCATAAACCCATCAAACTTCTTGTACCACTGTCTCGGAGCCTGTTTCATGCCATATAAGCTCTTCTTGAGCTTACACACAAGGTCGTGTTACCTCTGACAAGTATCCTTCTGGTTGCATCATGTATATATCTTCCTCCAAATCACCATGGAGGAAGGTTGTTTTCACATCCATTTGCTCCAATAACAAGTTCTCTGCAGCCACCATACTCAACACAATACGTATAGTGGTTAGCTTCGCAACAGGAGTAAAAATGTTAGTATAGTCAATACCATGTCTCTGCTGAAACCCTTTCACAACCAGCCTTGCCTTGTAACGCTTGCTTCCATCAACCTCCTCGTTAATTCTATAGACCCATTTATTATGCAATGGTTTTCTTGCCCTTTGGAAGCTCAACAAGTTCCGAATATCATTGGATATCAATGAGTCCATTTCATCATCCATCGCAAGCTTCCACTTGGCTCGATTCTGTCCCTTGCTAGCCTCTGTGTAACATTCAGGTTCACCACCATCAGTTAACAACAGGTAATAACTAGACGGTGAATACCTTTCTGGTGAACCACACACTCTGGTAGACCTCCGCAGCGGAGCTATGGGTCGTTGTATACTCTGCTCTACCTCAATAACAACCTCATCATTCTGAACAGCCTTGCTCCCACCTGAGTTCGAAATTTCTAACTCAACAACCTGGGTACCCGCACTGTCAGAATCTGGTGCACCCAATTTGTCCTTGTACAAAACCTGCTCATTAAATATGACATCTCGACTACGAATAACTTTCCGATTACATTCACCCCATAATCTATAACCAAACTCATCACCGCCATATCCAATAAACGTACATTTAATAGATATAGCATCTAATTTAGTTCTAGCAATAGTATCAACATGAACATAAGTAACACAACCAAATACTCGAAGAAACGACAGGTTTACCTCTTTACCACTCCAAGCCTCTCTGGTATGTCGTTCTCCAAAGAAGCTGATGGTCCTTATTGATCAAGAAGGCAGCATGTTAACTGCATCTGCCCAAAACATCTTGGGTAACCCGCACTTCAACCTCATGCACCTAGCATGTTCATTAAGTGTTCTGTTCATGCGTTCTGCAATGCCATTATGTTGAGGGGTTCCTGGAACAGTCTTTTCCATGCGAATACCATTATTAGCACAAAATTCTTTGAACTCACTGAGCTCATATTCACCACCATTGTCAGATCTCAAACACTTCACTTTCAGGCTTGTTTAACTTCTACAAGAGCTTTCCACTTTCTAAAGGTATTAAAAGCATCAGATTTATTTTTCAGAAATAAACCCATACCTTTCTAGTGGAATCATCAATAAAAGTCATGTAATATGATGCACCACCAAGAGATGTCACTAATGCTGGTCCCCATAAGTCATTGTGTACCAACTCAAGCTTCTGCTTTCTCAAAGTCTGCCAGCCTTCGAGAAACTCACCCTTCTTTTTCCCGAGTACACACTCCTCACACAATCCGACTTCAGTTGTCTTGAGGTTTGGCAACTTTCCTTTTGAACACAGCTCCTTCATCCCTTTCTCACTCATATGACCTAGCCAGCAATGCCACAAATCTGCATCACTGTTTGCTCCTGCAAGAGCAATACTATCCTTGGAATTTGCCGTCGTACATAATGTACTCCTTCTTGCCTCGAGCCCCACCATGGCTCTTTTTGTAATTTTCCATTATTGCAGCCAAAGATTACAGCATAACCTTCATCATCTAACCCCAACCGAGAGTAAATTTCTCTTCAACCCAGGGATATGTCTTATGCCATGCAACGCAATACAGATCCATTCGGTGTTTTGATCTGAACATCTCCCTTCCCCACGATTTTCAGAGGTTCAACATCAGCAAGATAGACCTTACCAAAATCACCAGAAGTATATCGTTCATAACTCTGCATCACTGCAAGAATGAAATGATGCTCCAGAATCCAAAACCCACGATTCCAATGGACTGCTCATGCTCAAAATTAATGCATCTTCGATTTCATCTACTATTGCGTTTGCCTCCTTCTTATCCTTTGGTGCTGTGCACTGATTCTTGAAGTGACCATATTCCTGACAGTTCCAACACTTGATTTTACTTAAGTCCCTTTTCGATACACTTCTTCCTCTGCTCCGACCTCTTGTATTCGATCTACCCCGATTTTTTTCTTCAAATCAGATCTGCCCCTATTTCCTGCGTTCAAAACTGAACCTGAAGTAATACATGATTCCTTCTTGCGTATTTCTTTACTAATAAGAGAGAAAGTTACTGTTACATTACATTGATTGGTTATTTATATGAGAAGTAACTCTAATAATAATTTTATGTGAACTGCCTGAAATATCCTTAAAAAAAAATTTCATCGGAGGCAGCGAACCCTCGAAAAAGCATGGGGGCGCTGCCCCCCTGCAACCCCCAGCCAACTCTTCGACGAGTTGGATCATCGTGCTCGTGGAAAAAGTGTACAGTATTCAGGCTCCACAACCCAACACAAAGTAGATTGCACTGTCTTTTTTTTTTTTTCCCAATGAATAATGCATTTGGTTTCATCAAGTACCATAATGTTTACCATTTTCAGTTTCTCATTTTATATTTCCCTTTTTTCTAATACCATTTTAGAAATTATATTGTATATTTACGCGCATGTAGACACAGCAACATAATACATATGCATGTAAGTATACACACATATATTTGATGACACAAGGACGAGCCTTCCTCCTTTTCCCTATTAATATGCATTAAGAAGCAAAGATTAAGTTTTCTGTTTTGTCTTTATTGTAGTCAAATAGTTTACTTTGCCCTTCCAATTTATATGCATTACAAACAGAAGGATTGCATAATTAGTTAACCAGATTTTAATTTAAAGTATATACATTTATAAAGATAACAAATTCTTTTTTATGATTACTACAATTAACATACTAATAATGCATATTATTATCGGCCAAAAAAATGCATATTATTAATATTATCCTAAATATGATATAGTAAATACTATCATATTAATTGGTAAATCATTGCCTCAGCAGTTTCTTTGTCATCTACTAGTATTCATTTAGTATGCCCTTCATTGGCCTCGTACAATTGTTTTTACGATTCCATCAATGGACTATTTCACCATTAATCTAACCATTGAAATAAATATAGTAAATATAATATTAATGATTCGATCATACTTAAGTATGGTATGAGCTATAAATGATGATAGTATCAATACCAACAAAATTAATAGCAGAACCATAAAATTTTCTCATCAATTGAGGAGGCAATCTTAATAGGTCAGTTATTACTGGGTCGGTTAAAAAATCAGATCACAGCATCCAAGCAACCTTAAAAATATAAGGGGTACCACAATGGTTGAAGTCGAGTCCTTTTGCATCCATGCAAATATTAAGGACCAAAACATGATTCTAAAGCACACAGGAGAATATAATTTACTATTTTGTGTTCTCGGTTCTATCACTAAATTCTAATGGTCATAATATTTTTGTTACTGGTCTCAGCATTCCATGTCTCCTTACTATCATTATTATTTGGTTAAGGTCACAGATGATACTTTAATTTTGATAAAATATATAAAGAGGTATCTAAAATTTGAAATTGATCAATTTAATACCTAAACTTTAAAATTGACAAATTTAGTCCTTGAATGAACTTTTTATACATGCTAACAGTATCTCCATCAAGTTATTTCAATTACTATATTTGTCAATTTTAAAGTTTTTCAGATATCAAATTGATCAATTTCAAAGTTTAGGTACTAAATTGAATATTTTCAAAGTTTAGTTACCTAATTATATATTTTACCAAAGTTGAGACATTATCCTTTATTTAAAATACTAGCTAAATATTTAAAATAATCAAATTTGAACATTATGCAAAATTACCAAAATGCCCTCGTTTAACTTCTTGGCCCCAAATTGTCATTTTTGTATAATGAATTCAACTTATCCTTAAATGACCACTTACTTGTATAAATTTTTTTTGTATTATCTAATCTGATTATATCACTAAACATATAAAAGAGTCAAATCAAACCATTCAAAGTATCAAATATAGTGTAAAATCACTCCATAGTTAGATATTTAGGCCATTTGCTAACTAATTTATACACACACGCACACATATATAGTACACGACCTCACATAATTACGCAAGAATTTGTCTAGAAACACAAAAATATAGATAATTAAGCTGCACTTCCCGTCATTAAATAAACCCATCTTCTATATGTTATAATTTTACGCATTTGGTCTTAAAATTACAATTAATTATTCAAAAATGCAACTTTACGTGAGATATCGCATGTAAATATATTCCTTATATTATATTCAACTCCAAAAGCCAAATTCGCCCCTGCATGAATAAATTCCCCTAAAAACTTATAATTTCCATTGTTTTGACGAAAATTCTTGTATGGCCCTTAATTAGTGGCCGTAGCATCCTCTAATGGCCCCAAAAAAAGAAAGAAAAACACAAAGGAGGGACAGGCCATGATGAAAAGAATCTTTATCCTTCGATGAAGATGAAGCTTCGTTATTAGGACAGAACTTCATAAAGATGTACCAAATTATGGGACATAATTGAGTACACAACACATTAATTATTGGGTGGCCCTAAGAGATATTAGCTATTGAGTACGTTCCTTCTAGGTTATAAGATCGGAAGACCTTTTACGAATAAAAGGATTTTATATTTTGTGTATTGGTTATTATATTATATCGAAATAATTACACATCGAGATGTAAATTTTCTTTATTGGATTCTCGATAAGTACTTTGGAAACATCCGTTCACATTTACATACCAAATTGGCAACTGGTTCGATAATTAGATATTTATATAGATAATTAAACCCTTATGGTGAGATCTTGGTTTTTAAAGGACTGGTCATGCATTCTTTTTATATTATCAAATTAAAGAGAAAGGCCCTATAAAGAATATAAAAACAAAAAATTTTTACATTTTTTATTATTGATTATACACCTTAATATATATATATATGTATATATATTTATTAAGAAGGTAAAACTCCTGTCAAGATCCTTTTTTGTAGGCAGCATAAATACTAATTTCCTGCCAATGACTTATAATTTAGTGACATCTTTTTTATCTCTTAAGTGGTAGATTCTAAATTTGAATCCTCCATCTTAGAAAAAAAAAAAAAAAAAAAAAAGAACCAATTCCTCATAGGACTGGCGAAAATAATTAAATAAAAAATGGTGGAGGAGTCGGTAAAGCTCCCACAATGGGTGGCTCTTTATTACCCCCATTAGTGCACTAAAGGACCTTATTGCTTTTTTTTTTTTTTCCCCTTTCTTCCTGGTAGTACATGGTCAGCTTAATTTAATTAGACCATTATTCAGGAGTAAGTATTGGACTTGTATAAAACAATGAAAACTGTAACTCAACTTTAATTTCAGAACTCTTTTTTTTAAGGACTGTTCATTTTTTTCAAGTACCAGAACACTACCGTTTATATCAATTTCCGATCTAATTTAAAATCACTTTAAGCCTTGAAACTCCGAATATGTCTCTTCAAATAGGGGAAGAGGGCGCCTGTAGATGTTCGCTCAGCTAGGGGTGCAAATGAACCAAATTGGTTCACAAACTACTCAAGTTTGACTTAATATTTATTCGAGTTTGATTCGAAAATACTCAAATCAAACTCGAGTTCAAATTATTAGAATAATTTAGCAAACCGTACTCGAACTTTATAGGTTTGGTTCAATTGGTTCACGAGCCTAATCGAACTTTATCGAGCATAAAAATTAATCGAATTCGAATTGAATTCAGATATTAATATTATTTCAATTAGAATTTAAAGTATAATTTTTAAAAAATCGAGCCTAAATGAACTTAATCGAGTCAAACTCGAGATTATATAATTTTATTTTAAGCAGAACTCGAGTTTAAAATATTAAGCTTGATCGAACTTGAACTTTGAAATTTCGAATCGAACTCAAATTCGAACTCAGCACTATACCATCTCAATTCAATTTAATTACAGCCCTAAGCTCAGCTGGTAAGGTTTTGATTCATAACTCCTAATGATCATAGGATCGATTCTTGCTATAGGTAAAGGTATCTCTCTCGTGTCTGGAGTTATGGGATCACCTGCCTCATCCAAATTCAGATATGATGTTGCCTTAGTGTTCTCCACCGCAAATATGGTGGAGGATAGTTATGGTGATCGAGTCAAAGTCTTTAAAAGGCAAAGAAAAAAAAGAGAGGGGGGGGGGGGGGGGGGGGGGGGAGGGGGGGGGCGTGTGGTTGGGGGTGTTGTGGGGGTGTGTGGTGGAAGTAGAGGAAGAGAAAGTAGGCACGCAAGGAAGGATGAAAATGGAAGAAAGTCCCAACAAAAGGTGAAAAAATTTTGAAAATATTAAAATTAAAGGCAAGGGGGAAAAAACAGCCAAACAGCTGGTCATTTCTGAAAGCAGTTTTTATGGGATCCCAATGAAGGCAGTCAAATCATCCTAGGCCGAGCTGATTTACAGTGGCATGAGATATGATCTTTCATGGACAAAACAAGGGAAAATGCCAAAAGACAAAGGATTTGCAAACGTATTTTTTTATCAAGTCACATGCAAGAAAAGGGCCCCCAACTCTATGTGTCCTACACCTCTTTAACTGTCAAATTTTTTTTGCACTCAGCAAGCGCTGTCCTGTCCCTACACCACCTCATTCAATGCCTTGGGACAAAGCATTTTGATGCATGTGAACTGCAGGACCCAGACTAGCCTTATTTACTCCCACCTAACCACATTAGAATCCATATTATTCTCATGCCAGTGCTTCCTCAATCAAAACAAATTCTGTCACAACATTAAGAATCCAATCATTTGGTTTTGATGTAATTGATGTTATTTAATCTGCTTTTTCTCTAACTATCAGAATCTTTTACAAAGATTTCCTGCTTTCCCTGTGTCTGTTCTTTGTATGACAGGAATTATGTATAGAAAAAGCACACTTATATCTTCATATATATAGCAAGAGACAGTCATGGTCTTCAGGATTACTAAATCACAGTTTGCACCAGGAAATGTATCACTAGATGGAAGATTTCCACAAGCGGAAACGAAATGTTGCATGTGTTCTTCAACATTTATGAATCAATGAATGGATAGCAATCCCGAAAAGCATTTCGTGTGAGGATACCTACTAGTGAATATGTGAATTAGAAGAGCCAGATAGAAACAGATTGACAAAAGGAAAAAGTTGCAGGACCTTTTTCCCCCTTTTGTACTGGAAAACATAAGATGAAACTTACAGTGACAAAATTATGTACAAATGTGAGACATCAATCAGAAACACTTGGTAGACTGCAACACTACACAACTAGGCCAGGACTCGAGGTACTGAAAATGGTTGAATCTAGAATTGAACAATATCTACACCACGTAGAAATACTAAGGAAGCAAGTACAAAATGTACACAGTGGGACAACAAAATATTCTCCCCATGGAAACAAACATGCAAAAATATAAAAGTAAAAATAAAAAAGGCACATAAGTTCATCTTACGCCAGAATTTGAGGGCTACTGCTCTTCGGGTTCTTGCTTTTTCAACAATGACATATTGCTTTGGACGCTACTTTCATACCCACTACTATCCTCTGATTCGTTTGTATGTTGGCCCATTAGCCTATCTTTTAATAAATCTTGATGTGATCGCCCATGTTCCCGTCCAGCTCTGCGGTCCTGGAAGTAAATGACAGAAACAATCAACATTCCAAAATAAATATACAGAAAATCACTTGATATTGTATAGGGTCCTTAAGGTAGCATATCGAATGCATAATTTAGCAAACCATGGTTGCTGATGTTGATACATAGAGTCAAACAAGTTGCAAGGCAAGATCACTTGCAATGTATTGCTTTCCCACACTAAAGCTTTGTCAAAAATAAATAGCAACAATTAGCTTAGAAGCAGAACAAATGGTCATAGTGAGAAGAATGGAGGATAATAAGTGATGACCATTAATCAATTCAATGCAAAGAAAAGTGCATCCACAAAAGTTGCATTTTTAGCCACTAATGAAATCATTATAGATAAATGAGTTCGGATTATTCCAAGCGAATAAGGTGCTGGTCCAATATATAGTATGCACAGCAAAAGCGGATAATGGCATCTTATACATTAATTCCTGATATCCAAAAGAAAAGTATAATTTAGAAGTTTTAGGAAGCGAACAACAGGGGGAAAAAAAATAGAGAAACAATCTGCTTACATCTCGGAAAGGAAATTCATCAGCTTCAAGCATGTGAACTACTTGCCCCATCTTTGGTCTTTTCTGAGCATTAGGATCTACACAACGTAATGCTACCAAGAGAGCCCGTTTTAATGCCCTAGAAGAAGGATTTTCAGGCAACCTAGGGTCCAGAACAGCCTCAGCTTTTCGGTTTGTAACCATTGTTTTAAGCCACTCAACTAAGTTAACCTGAAAGTTCAATAGCAATCAATTTTTGGAATAATGAAATGAACAAATTTGTGTCTTGGATTTGCTTTTAAGATTAGTTTGATACGTAGACACAACTAACCTCTCCATTGGATCGGCTGTAGTCCACTGGGATTCTCCCAGAAATTATCTCCATAATGAGAATCCCGAAGCTGTAGACATCACTTCTTTCATTCAACATCCCAGTACTAGCATATTCTGGAGCAACATATCTGCAAACATCCACATTTCTGTCTGTCAAGAGCTTGGATTTAGTAAACGTAATTGAAATTTGGTAAATGGCTAAAAGTACCGACCCAAATGTTCCCATAACACGAGTTGTCACATAACTCTTCTCGGATCCCAAAAGCTTAGCAAGGCCAAAATCAGACACCTTAGCAATCCACTGCTTATCCAGCAATATATTACTTGATTTTATATCCCTGTGGACAACCTTCGGTTCAAGCCCCTCATGTAGGTAAGTTAATCTGCATATCAACAGGTTCGAGTTGTTAAATTAAAACCAAAAATAAATGTAATGTGATAGGTAGACAGATACCCTTTTGCTGTCCCAAGTATTATATTCATTCGGATATCCCATGTAAGCGCACTGCGAGGCTCTGCATCCCATGAAGCCACTGCTCTAAATTCCCATTGTCAACATACTCATAAACAAGCATCCTGCATTCACTCAAACATATAGGTACAACAATCGTGGAATTTCACCGAATCACGCAAATGAAAGTGAGATTTGAAGCTCTGAAATAAACTGAATCATGAAACACGATTTTAGATGCTGTTACATAGAGAAATCAAAGACATGAATGATTACAGTTATACCTATGAGCTCCTTCAACACAATAACCCAACAATCTCACCAAATTCTTGTGTCGAACACGTCCGATGGCCTCAACCTCAACCCTAAATTCCTTCTCAGCTTGTCCCCTAAAATTGAACAACTTCCCTAGTCAAAATATGCTGTCCCAAAAAGCACTACAATAAATTCTGTAATGGAGGATGCCGAGATTCTCAAGGTCATGTCTATCTAGTACTATGGTCATAATCAACAAAATCCAGAATATTGAAACAGAAAGATGGTAGCAACAAGTATCACATCAACTTATTAAGAAGTAAATATTCCAATTACAATGCAAGTACTTTTCTCATGGAAAAAATGCATAGTCTGTCTGACAATTATATACAATATTAGCCAACAAAAACATGCATTTTAATTTCGCATTCCGATGTAAGAAAATGAAAAATAAGACAGAAGAAACTACCTATTGTTGAGCAAATTCTTGACAGCAACCCCAGTATTATCCTCCATAACACCCTTATAAACAATCCCATACCCGCCTTCACCAATCACATTCTCATCACCAAAACCATTAGTGGCCACCTCAAGCTCTCTCAAAGTATACCAACGCCCCAACCGAAATGCGAAACCTCCGGCACAACCGCCATCCCCCCCACATGATCACCCGACCCGGACCCATCCGGATACTCAATCCTATGATCCTTACCAATCTCAATGTGAATTCTCTGGGAAGCCTCCTCCTTTGTGACCAAAGCCAGTGGCAAAGGGTCGGAATCCGGGTCGGGCTCCGGGTTTGGGACATTTTGGTGGTCGATTCGGATCTCCGTGATTTCCTTGGAGATGTTTGGGATGTTTTGTGAAGTGGGTTTGTTTTTGGTGTTCTTGGTGTTGCGTTTTGAAGTGAAGTAGAGTGATACTAGGAAGAGAACTAGTACTATAGCTGTTCCAACACAAATTCCAAGCACAACCCATAAACGTAGACCGAAAATTGATGTTTTTTTTGACAGTTGGTCGTTTAAAAACGCCGGCTCTGTCATTGCTTCACTAATATTATCTTATGATGTTTCTCTTCTTCTTCTTCTTCTTCTTCTTCTTCTACTACTAACTTACTCCAACTATTGACACTAAATTTAAGCTAATACTAATTCCATCAAGTCATCATTACATGGAGAAGAAGAAGAAGGAGAGGAGGGAGAATGGGGAATGCATTGGAGTAGCTAAAGAAAGTTTCTAGTGTTTTGTGCTAAATGAGAGAGGAGAGCAAATTAGTATGGACTGAAGTGAAGTGGAGCCTCTTGTTTGTGTCTTTGTCTGTGTCAGAGAGAGAGAGAGAGAGAGAGAGAGAGAGAGAGAGAGAGGAGATGACAGGTGGCATGATGGTATTTCTAGATTGAGAGAAAACTGGGGTGACTTTTTGGGCAGATGGAGTCAAAAATGGGAGTCAAAAAAATTATTATGCCATAAAAGCGGTATTTATGTACAGTAAAGAAATGATACTAATAAATGCTTGTATTAAAGTATGTTAAATAAAAAGTCCGTATCTTCTGCTTGTACCACGGGGCTATGGATACGGGACCAGTGTCGGTAGGAATTTCGTTGTATTAGATTAAAGTCCAAATTGATTTCGTAAGATTGGATTAATATTTTATTAGTTTTTAAGGAGTTTTCATAAGGTAGCCGTAAAAGTACGGCAACGAGAAAGTTATGTTTTGTTTTTGTAGTTGTATTATTTGAAAGAGTTGATGGATGGAATAGAATGGATAAACTTGGATAATGTCTTGGAAAATTGATAATGGCCATAATATGTGCGCAATTTTAAAAGAGGGAAAATTTCCGTATGTATTTTTCGTTTTAAGGAAATAATATCTTTTGATATTATTGATGATTTAGAATTTTTAATACTGGATCTCTATATAGCTAGCTAATTCAATTTATAGTTTATGTACAAGATTTAAAAAGAAATATCGTCAATCACAGGTGGTACTTCATTTTGGATAAATTAGGTATCTCTCTAGGTCGGACCCGATTTGCCAAGTCTGGTTCCAAATTTTTGGCCCAAAACAGCTCATATAGAGAGCGAACCCGCCAGGTCTCGGGATGGGTTGAAATGGTTCTAATACATCCCTTTTTAATGAGTATATTAATTTTTTTTTATTTATTCTTGCATTTCTTTCTATAAGGGACCCAACCCGCTAAGTTTACGAATCTACTTGGTGGGTCCATGGCTAGACCCGACTTGGAAAGATGTCTGTCTAAAACATTTGAGATATAATCTATTTTGACTTCCCTTTTTTAATCAAGCATATGTGTTATATTTATTAGTCTATTTTGTATATATTCAATATACTCTCTTTATACAATCAATGGAAATCAAGTTCATTCTTATGAAACATTAAATTAGTACATAATATCAAAGTAAAAAATTTGGAAAAAAAAAAAAGAAGTAAACAAGCCATATTGAGAACACATTGTCACCACCTTCTCCATCTTGTTTGTGGCTAGTAAAGCAATAGCAACCATCGAAAGCACCATGATCAGCAACCCACCCAATAGTATTGTCACAATAATCAACCCCATGCAAACCTTAGCCACTTGTCTCCAACCAATTGTGACCAACCCACACGCTCTTACACTCGACTTAGCCCACATCTGTTAGAGATAATCATGAGACAATCCCTTTAACATTTGCTATTCCATTCAATACTATTAAAGTTGGCTTTAATTCTAAGCTTCCAAATCAACCCTTGTCGATCCACAAGCTTTCTTTCCATGGTCATGGCACCTCGCTATATTTCCTAAAGCCATATCAACTTCACTACTAGCTTCAACCCCTATACCAAATTGATTATATCTATCAAATATATCATGCTAGGAAACTCTACTTTTTTCTAAAAATATGGATCGATCTTTTGAGAATCTCCTCAATAGTTTGTGACCCTATCTCTTGAAGAGATTTATGACTCCCTCTTTGAATTTAACTTAGATGTCACAAGTTACATTGCACCTAACGCAACTACATTGACAAGTTTACTTCTTGTGTTGACTGCTCATGTAACAAATGAAAACTCTGCATCCATGTTTAGTACATGCATGGAAAGCTCACAATATTGGATGTGCTATGCACCTAAAAATTTTGAATGTTTACTCAAACATGATCTTTCAATTGTCATATGATGAAAATTTGTAAACAATCAACTTTAATATTAATAGTATCATAAAATTTTCCATCCTTAAATCATAAAGTAAATAATAAAACATTATACAAATTCTAAACCTATTGATGTCTTTTTTCCATTTGAGCTCTTAAGGTTAAGGTTATCTCCTAACTCTATCATTGTTTCTTAACAAGTGACGAGTTATCAAGAGACAAGAATCAACCTAAAGTTGTGTCTATATAGCTGTTCTCCCATGATTATCATAAGCTATGCACACTAAGGCTCATGATGATCATGAAGAATACATGCAAAGGTTCGTCAAAGATCGCTATAGGCACCAAACAAAGAAGGAAAATGAAATGACCTAACTTTAACTTCTATTTAACTTCCATGTATATGTTTTATTTGTCTTAATTATTAAACTTTATAAGCATGTTGATTTATGGGAGTCATGTTTAGTAATATTAATATTGGAGTAGATGAGTTAGTAATAGGCTAATGTGTTTAAGTTAGTATATCTTGAACATTACATATGTGTTATTTTGCATGTGTAATGAAATTAATGTTATTGTTTTATACATATTAATGTATATATAGTATAATTAATATTAGTGTCTTTTATGTATTAATATGTTTGTGTTATGTTTGAATTTATAAAATCAACTTTTGAATTGTCTAAGAAATTGTTGACAGAAATTTTACTCAATTAAGCCTATTTTTCATGCTTAAATTGCACCCAAATGAGCTCTAAATTAACCCAAATTCAACTCAAAGTCTTATATGCCTCAAAAGTCAAATTTAAGATATTAATGAGTCAAAAATTTGCTTAATTAAAGCCTCTTTTGGCAACCCTCCATTTCCATACGAATTTCCCTCTTCTTTCTTTCCTTTTCTCTTTTTCTTTTCTTTAAACTACAAGCCCTAAACCAAAGACTAATCCCAAGCTCATTGAATCAAAAATCTCTTCAAGCTAAGGCTTACTCATATAAGTTAATACAAGTATATACTTTTGTTTTATTTCCGTTCTTGTAGTATATATGTTAAATCTATGTAGAATGGGTTTAATGTCTTTTGAGTTATATGGTTCATGCATTGATCTAGGTTGGATTATGTTTTGTTATTATGTGAACTTGTTTATGTGTTATAGTAGTCATAAGAAGTGTTGGTGAGGAGTAATATTGGTTTGAGTGGTTAAAGTTGAAGTGAGGAGGAGGGGAGGATTTGATGTGATTGAAGTGGTTTAATCTATTGTTTTAATGTTCAAAGTTGTTAGGATTGATTAGGGTGGATAGAAGATAGTATATGAAGCTAAATATGAACTTGAAGAAGAATTAAAAGTGTTGTAGGTTAGGAATTTGCAAAGTGTAAAACAGGGGAAGTAAACTCTTTTCAAATAGGTCTGTTTTTGCACGTACGCCGGCATCTGGCACTTCAACGCCGCCGGCGTAGAGGCGGTGTTGAATTTGAATAGAATCGATTTTTTTTTAAATCGCTTCAAACGCCGTCGGCTTTTGCAAGAAAATTTTGCTAGTGTTTATTTTTCAAAATGTAAGCCGGCCATTAGGGCTTCAATACTGCCGGCGTACGGACGGTGTTAGATGAGAACAGAATCAAAATATTTAACGCCGAGTGCAACGTCGCCGGTGTATATTTCCCACGTTGTGGGCGTTCATTCAAATTTTGCCTGCGTAGAAAGGTCGCGTATCCCCTGAGTTTTACAAATTCAAACTTCTTCAATTTTCAATCTTTACTTCATATATGACCTTCTAATGAATATACAAGCTAAATAAACATATTTTATGTATGAATTTGATGTTAAAACTATATGCTAAGCTTATTGAATCTCCTTGTATAGTTAACCTAGGATTGTGATATATATATATATATATATGTGTGTGTGTGTGTGTGTGTGTGAATTCTACATTCAATTATTGATTGTTTTGATATTCTTATTTCAGTTAAAGGTTCTTCGGTTATTTCTCCTCCGAGTGAATATAGTAATTTACTATCGGGTTCAGGTACGCAATAGCTTGTTTGGTTGTATGCTAGGACTAGGCATTCTTAAGTTGCTTTAATTCAATTCGACTTAATGCTTTGATGAACTGGATGTCTATTACACCGTTTAATCTGGTTCGAGAAGCAGCAAACTTATCATGATGCAATGACATGTTAGTTAGGCGCTTAACCTAAGTCATTATGCTATGACTTTACCATGATGCAATGGTACACTATGACACAATAGCGATTCATTTTGGTTAAGTGGGTAGCCGATGGGGGAAATAGTATCCGAGTAACGTTTACTTAAACTTAGGGGGAAATCACATGGTTTAGTTCAATATTTATGGGAATTTGTGAACTAGGCTCATGTTGTGGACTGAGTTTAAGTAGAGTCGGGCAATGACTTTTGAACCCTAAATGAAGCTATTTCTTTATGGAATAGATATAGGAGATATAAGTATTCGGACTGCTTATATCAACCCCCTGAGTAGGACCCCTAAATTCCCAGAGCGTGATCTCGAGGTTTAAATACCATCCTGTTGTTTGTAAAAGAAAACTTAATAAGATAATTACTTGAATCATTGATGCATTCCACTTGATTTAAGTATGTTTGATGAATTGTTCTTGTATTTTGTTATTGTGTACTGGGCCTTTGGCTCACTTTTGCTGCTTTGCAGGTAGTGGAGATGAGTTGTATGATGATCTGAGTTACGGGTCAGATTTTGAGAAATTCATGGATGAGTGGGACGAATAGGACTCGAACACCCTAGATTTTTTTGGAGAAGCTTTTGTTAAAGCAAAAGTCTTTGTATAGAAGGCTTGATAGATAAGCCTAAAATGTAAAGACCTTAAGATCTCTTAAGGTTACTTTTTGTATTAAGAAAACTTGTAATTTTTGTAGTGTCTTGTATTGACACTAAACTTTGTACATATGATGTATATATATGTATAGATTGCTTTTATTAGCAATCTTGTTTTGTTAAAGGTTGTTTATAAAGTTTTAGTAGATTTGATCAATCAATTATCATAAACTGTTACTTTAGGACAACCTTACATATAATGTGAAAATGTTATATGTGGTTAGGGACTCAGTACTCTAAATCTCACGATTTAGTGGGTCAGGTCTTTACAAAAAATGAGGAAAGAGAGACAACAATTGATTTTCATATTTTCTTAAGGAGTCTTCCATTGATTTAAGCATTAGGGTACCTACACCACAACCACCCTACCACTTACTCAGCTCGCGTTTGCTCCTTATTGCAAGTCTTAAGTGTAAGAGGGTCCTTCTAATTCGACCTGAATCTACTAAGTAAGAACATATAACAACAAACTCAAAAAAAGAATACAAAAAATATAAAAATATATTGAATAATAATATGAGAAATTTTAAATATATAATAATTCAAGTTTTAATACAATATACTAATAGAAAATTTGAAATTTAGAATATAACATTTTATTCTTGAATGATATTAAAAAAAAAAAACAAATAGTATTAGACTCCAAATTTATAACCCAGTGTCACAAAAATAATTATTCTAGTGTCTACTCATGTTTATGATTAATTTTGAGTATATTCATGAAATTTGATAAAAAAAATCTTATAAGAAGTATACACAAGGAATTTGTAACATCCAATTATCAAAAAAGAAGAAGAAAAGTCATATTAGATTCAATTGTGCAACATTATTTAGATCCTCTCTCCTCGTTCCACTATTGTTAGTATTACTTCTTCTCTAATTTTTCTATTTCTTTTCATTATAAATATTGAACTCATTACACCACCTTACTCTTTAATTCTCTTCATTATTAATCCATTAACTCAAAACCAGAAGTAAAGATACCTTTGCCAATGACCCTATAACTTAGTGACGTTATCCTTGGTCTCCTAAGTAAGAGGTATTAGATTTAAATTTGTCTTCCCCGGTTGTAATGACATAAAAAAAGGAAGTAAGGATACCCCTAACTCTACTCCTCATGTGCTCTTAAATAAATCATCACCATAACCACCTTAATATAGAGTCAATCCTTAATCAACCTCTTATCTTTCTCATTTCCATTGTTTGCTTTGGAGTCTAACATATGCTTTACGATCTCTAGCGATGGACGTTTGTTATCCTCTAGGATGATATATCTAGCTGCTCTCTCACGAAATTGGTTTAATGTCGTGGTTTACTTTTGCAAAAAATACTCAAAAAATTGACCATTTACATCAAGTCCTCGTATGGTTGCATTAGTGCAATCCCAATGTCCAGCCTAGGAACTTGTATAGTAGTTTTTGAAAATCTCATCATATAGTCTCTAAATGTTTCCTTGAGTTGTTGTCTTACTAGATACAAGAACAACTTTCCTTCTACAGGGATTTACTAGTTAGGAAATGCTTTAAAAATATATTTATGAGATCTTAAAAGCATAATTGAACCCATGCAAGAACACAGATGTACGAAATTTCACTTTATGTCATCCAAGATTCCTTGTCACATCAAACTCTTTTATTAAGATAACGTTCATTCCCATGGGAACTTATTCATTTTGTATTGCTCACAAAAGGTGAATTGTCCCATGGAATCACGAGAAAGGCATTCTGCTTGCCTTCATTCTCTTCAAAGACCCTTTTTTACGATGTTTGCCAACTGGTCATCATTTAATTGTCGTGAAATGTGATTACAACAGGTTTGATTACATACACTTCAAAGGCCTCTACCCGTTAAGACCTAGTGAGGATTTAATTACTGGGATCCGCAAGCCCAATCTACTGATCCGCTTCATGATTGTTATCCCCATTGGTGGGTAACATTGGAGTTCAAGCTCATTAATGCAAACTTGAAGTCTTTGAACTCCATAATTTCGTTTACAATATGTTCTCTCTAATTTCTCCATCTGTTGTGTATTCATAGGGCTAGAAGCCATGCGTTTTTTGCCTTCATGGGATATGGTTGGATTCCCATTATTAACACATTTGGAATTTATAGTCATAGCTACAGTTGAAACCAAACAAGAGTAAATGAAGTTTTTTTCATAAAAACTAACTTTTACACTTTTCCCATAAAATAGAACCAACATGTTAGAGCCTTAGTTTTGCTGGTAAAGTGACTTCGATCTGAGTCTTGAACTATGTAGGCCTACAAAACAACAAAAGACTAGTAGACACTAGGAGATTCTCTGGTATAGCCACTCAATCAGTCACACTGGTAAGGTATTTGATAGAATATGCAAAATGGTAAAGTATGGGCTATGTGCATGTAGACCTTGTCTTTGAAAGATGTCACAAAAGAGTATATACAGGGCAATACAGGTTAGCAGTTACCTACAGCAGTTATCAACTCATGGAGACAATGGAGCTCATGCTTAGTGGTCAAGGGCGCCACTTATCCATGTTCTCAAATCATGGGCAACCAGTTGTTGGAGCCCGAGTGGAATTTTTCATTTTATTGGACAAAGGACAATAAAATTTATCAATCTAACCAGTCATATTTAGGTAGAGTTGAGTATGCTATGGGCAACTAAATGTCTAGTAGGGGGTTAATAAGGGAGTTTCTAGGTTATTTGGCATCCAATTTGGATTAGGCTAGGCTTGAGATATTCTTTGTCTAAGTTTTTCTATGCATACGTCTGTAATTGGAAGTACACATAAATGGTTGAATAAAAAAAAATAGATACATAATAAATGTACAATCAATTTTATTTTTTACTTCTAGAGTTTATCATAAACAAATTGTAAAATTGTTCGACATAGTAAAATTGCATCACTATAATGGCCGTTATATGTAAAGCAAATCTAACACAATTATGAAATAAGCCTTTACTTCCCCCTTTTTTTTTTTTTTTTTTTGTTGAGCTTTTATTTCTTAAGAACATATCGTCATTATAATCTATAGCTCAATATAAAGTAATCATATACTTATCTTCATAGGAGAATATATACTTTGGAAGTTGGAAAATTCAAGGAGTAATTATATTCTAATAGTAATACTTTACATATCTTATAGACTAAATAAATTTTAAGACTTAACTATAATAGGACGAACTAAAAGTTAAAGTTATAATGACAAAGAAAGTTAATAAATAAAATATTGTTTCAATTTGCCTTAAAATTGAATTGCGTAAATATTGAATGTTTCATGTTCAAAAGTGTAGAAGAAACCAAACATGTTAAATTTTGTTGAGGATTCAAAAGAGAAAATACAAACAGAGCAAGAAGAGGTTCTTTATATCCAAGAATGAGTTAGTTATTGTTGTTATTAGAATAAGATAAATATACACATTGTGATGAAGGGAAACAATACAGGTGTCCTACTAAGATTAAAGTCACATGTATAAATATAACTAAGCTACACTGCTTCAAATTAAATAGTAAGTAAAACTAATTATTAAAGTTGGCCTCCCTCCCCCTAAAGTTGGGACTTGAAGGAATCCCAACTTAGAGAACAAAAAATGAAATTTTGTGTATCATTCAAGGCATTATGAACAAATCAGCCACTTGATGATATGAAGAAACATGCTAAATTCGAAGGGAACCACAAGCAACTTGATCTCTTGTAAAGTGAACATTAACATGTAAATGCTTGGTATGGCCATGGAGACATGGGTTTTTAGCAATAAGCTAAGAAAATCTAATATCCATAAAAAGATCAGTGGGAAAGGTCATAGAAATAGGAAAATCTTACAGCAAATGAAATAGCCAAAGTTCCTTGGTACCTGACACCATACTTCTATATTCCGCCTCCATGGAAGAAGTAGAAATAGTAGCTTGTTTCTTGGACTTCCAAGAAACCAAAGAAGAACCCTATTTCTTATCTAACACAACAGCACCTCAATCTACATCAATATAATCATGAAGCTGCAATGAGGAATTAGAAGAATAAAATAGGCATCGATCAAAGTACCCATCAAATATCTCAAAACATGTTGCACAGCTTGTAGACGAGAAGTTCTAGGTTGTGCAATAAATTAATTCAATTGTCGGAGAGCGAAGGAAATATCAAGTCACATGATTATTAAGTACAACGATCGTCCAATCAATCTCTGATATAAACTCGGATCATCTAACAAAGCACTTGATGAATTATCTAAATATAAACATAGGGGGAAAGGTACTTTAATTGATTTAGAACTAACAAAACCACAATCTTGCAACATGTCAAGTGAAAATTTGTGTTAATTAAGATAAAATCCTACTAATGTATAGCATATTTCGATACTAGGAAGAATTAGATGGTAACCAAGTCTTTAACGATATAAGCTCCATGAATAGATTTTTCAATATCTTCAGTAATAGAAAGTGAATTCCCTATGATAAGAACATCATTGACATATACGAGAGCGGCAACAAAGGCATGGGCATTAGATCAAGCAAAGAGGGAATAATCACTTTTTGATTGTGTAAAACCAAGTAAAGAGATAAATTGAGTAAATTCTTAATCCTATTAGCATGAAGCTTGCTTTAACCCATATAGTGATCGAATAAATTGACAAACATGACTAGAAGGTATCAAATCATAACCAGTAGGTGGTTACATATAGACTTCCTCATCAATATATCCATGCAAAAAGGCATATTAACATCAAGTTGATGGACATGTCAATTTTGCACAACTGGAATAGCCAATAAAACTTAAAAGTAGAAAATTTTGCAACCAGAGAAAAAGATATGAGTATAATCTATTCCTTCAACTTGACCATACCCCTTAGCAAGTAATCGTGCTTTATACCTTTCTATAGTCCCATTAGGTTACATTTGATTTTATAAATCCATTTAGAGCCAATTGGCTTTTTACCCTTAGGAAAAGGTATAATTTCCCAAGTATTATTTGATTACAAAGCCAATATTTCTTTATTCATTGCCTCTACCAATTTGGGATCATACTTTGCTTCATGATAATGCTTAGGTTCTTGAAGATGTAACATAGTCTTTGGGAAAGTGTGTAAAATGTTGGAATGTAATAGGAGATAAGATAAAGAAGAAAAAATTGAGCATGGTTGAGCTAATGCATCAAAATGGATGCAATGCACAAAGTCCTGTGACCAACTAGGAGGCTTTTATACTCTATTAGATATGCGTGAAGCAATAGGTGGATTAACCAAAGAATCAAAACAAGATTCATGAGAAGAAGCAATATGAACAACAACATTTGGTATAGAAGGAATAGAAAGGGGAGAAATGATAGAAGAATATGAGGTTCAATATATGGAAAAAGGATAGAAGACTGAGAAGATGACGCATATGAAGTGGATTCAAATGGAAAAATGTATTCAATAAAAGTAATATCTTTGCTCATAAAGACTTTCTTGTTGTCTAGACATATAATTTATTTGCTTTATGATTAGTAGGTAGAACACAACATCTTCCTCGTGCATCAAACTTGTCATTTTGTTCTATCTAAGATCAGTGCATAACATAAGCATCCAATTGTGTGCAACTGATCATAGTTTGGAAGTCTTTCGAAAAGTTGTTTGCAAGGTGACTTCCAATTTAACTTCTCCATCGATATCCTATTGATCAATGTGGTAGCTACTAACATACATTCTCCCAAAAAAAAAAAAAAATAGCTAAATTGGCATGAATTTGTAGAAAGCAAGTTGTTTCTAACAAATGCAGATGCTTCGTTTCAACAATGCCATTTTGTTGTGGTGCTTAAGTGGTATTTTGTTGATGCACAATGCCATTAGCATTAAAAAGATTCTGACAATCCCTTGACATAAACTCACTCCCATTATCATTGCAAACAAACATAGGCATAGTATGAAAATGGTTCTTAACAGTCAAGAAGAAATTGGATAAAACATCCACCACATACATCTTCTACCTTAATAAGAAGGTCCTGGTACATCGACTTTTGTCTTCAACCAAAATAAGAAAATATCGAGCTCCACAAATTTGATGGAACCCACAAATCAATATGTATTAAGTCAAAATTATGAGCAAAGACAAAGAAACTAGAATGAAAAGGGAGATGATGAACTTTAGCTAAGCGACAAGTATTACAAACAAAAACATTGTCTAGATAATTATAAGGAACCAAATGTTTCATTTTAGACATAAATAGATGTCCAAGTCCACTATGTAGAACATGGAAAGGAACAGAATTATTCATGAAGGTGGAAACACAAGACTCAATAGCAAACTTTGATACACACAACTGATGCAAACCAAAAGCATGTGCAGCAGAAAAAAGGAACATTGGACTTTAAGATATGCAATCCATTTTGTGCATTAGCTCAAGCAATGGTGGTGTTAGTGCTCAAGTCCTGTAATAGGCAAGTAGATGAAGTAAACATGACAAATAGTTTACTAGTGACAAAGAATTTATGGATAGACAAAAGATTATGGTAAAAATCTGGCACAAAAAGTGCATTGTATAATACAATGTGCTTGTTCGAATGAATTGTGCCAACTTTATGAACTAATTTAGTTGCACCATCAAGTAGCTTAATTTTGATTGGCTTCAAAATAGTGTGTATACCAATTAAAAGGTCTCTAAAAGGAGTTATATGATTTGAAGCATCTATGTCTACTATCTAGTTAAACAAAGCATTATCATGTGCAAGCAAAGAACCAACAAAAGAGTCAAATGAAGAAATGTGACTTGTAAAGTGAAGTACCTAATCCATGACATCACCTGATACTGTTGTATTAAGCTTTAAAGCTTTCAAGACTTCCTGACATATATGAGAAACAAGAGTATTGTTAGCAGTCACATTAGTACTCTAATTTGAACCAATCATGTTGTCTAAAGGATTATCCTGCATAATATGAGTAGCAAATTTCATGTTCTTCTTGTCCTTGTTACCCTTATACTAGTCAAGAAAACCTTTGAGTTCAAAACATGTATCCATGTGATGTCCGACCTTTTTACAATTGGAACATGTCAAAACTTTATGCTATCTTTCCTTTTAACTAATTTCTAAAAAGATCAACCACATAAGTAGCAATGCCATCATGTGTATTCAACATTCCTGATATCTCCTTTTGTTTTTCAACTTATTGAATCAAATAATAAGCCTTGACAATTAAAGGCAAAGGATCAAGAGACAAATTATGACTTTGCACATGCTCATATGGATCATTTAATCCTATGAGGAATTGTGTCAATCTACTTCTATTTTCTATCTCATTAAGTCAACTATTCATATCACAAGTGCATCTAGCCATCACTCCACATGAAAAGACAAGCATAGCTAGAACACTATTCAACTCATCCCTAAGTTTCGTCATTTTATTATAATTTGTTGTAATTGATGAATTTCTTGTTGCATATTGACAGTTTCATTTTGAATTTGATATAGAAGCAGTCCATTCATTTTGACCATAATCCTGTGCCAACTCATTACCGAATCAATGTTTCCACCTTGCTCTGATACCATGTAGAAGAAATCAAGTATCTTAAATTATTTTGAGGATTCGGAAGAGAAAATACGAACAAAGCAAGAAGAAGAAGTTCTTTATATCCAAGAATGAGTTAGTTATGGTTGTTATTAGAACAATACATATATATATACACACACATTGTGATGAAGGAAAACAATATACGTGTCCTACCAAGATTAAAGCTGTGTATAAATATAATAAGCTAAATTGCTTCTAATCAAATAGTAAGAACCAAAACAATAAGTAAAACTAATCAGTAAAGTTTACAGAAAGGATGAGGAAAAATATTAAGTACAAAGGGCTAATGGTGACAACATAGAGACATAAACACACATATAGGAAACATCAACACGCGATTTCCATATTTTGTACACTCTTTTAGCAACATAATCAACCCAATCAATATAACTCAGTAGTCACCATAGTTGTCACAAATTCGGCTTATGTTTTTTCAAAACAAATTTAGAAAAAAACAATTTAGGTCTTTATGAATTGTATAGTGGGTGAGGTGATTTCTTTACCAATTAAAAGGGCTTAAGAAGTTGGAAAAAAAACTATTCCTCAAAGAAAACAGTAGGGAGCATGATATTTTTTTTTAAGGGATTAAATAGGCAGAATAACACTACATGTGAGAACAAATCATAATAGTCAATTTATGTTTGGATTGTCTTATTTTCATATGTATTTTATTTTATCTTATTTGTATTTATATCTTATCAATTTATGAGTAAAAGTATCTGTTTTTTATCTTTATATGTTTCTTAAAAAATATTCATTTAAAAACGATAAAAATAAGATATTAAAACAACTAAAAAAAAAAAAAAACTGAGTCTTACATTGTCATATAATATATATATATATATATATATATATTAATGTATATTATTATTATAATAGTTCAACTATAAACAAAAAGGGTTTGTTTAGGAAATTGAAGCCAGAAATTTACTTTCAAATTTTTAACTAACATTTAAAAGAAAATTATAGTTGATAATCATTCCAGGTAGATTAAAGAATATCACAAAATGTTTTTTTAGAGGTATCATAATTACTAAACAATGTAACAGAATTATACCTTTAACATAATAGATGTATGTATCGATTATAATTTGTATATTCCCAGAAAGAATAATGGTCAAGTTGATAAATGGCAGAATGTGGAGGTATTACCATTGCCATAATTAGGCTTGCAATTTGAGGAGTCGTGGACATATCCGTTGCACGTACTTTTACCCTTAACATAATGAGAAGAATTAGGACATCCCGGGGTAGGGACTGTGTGGTGTGTAATTTCATACGCATCTCTCAACCAACATGTGACTTTGCCATCGAAAGATCACAAATTGAGTTAGGTAGGAGAGTGATATGTTGTGACATTGTCTAAGAGAGCACTAGAAAAAAAATTATTCAAATTTGACATCGGTTTTAAATTGTTAAGCACCATATCTGGTTTTAAGTGTAAGTTTCTATCCTCTGAATATGTTGTCCGATGGTGATGTTCCAAAGGGGGTGGAGTGTTGTTGAATTTTCCTTATACATTGGGAAGTGGTATGAGTCAAAGTGAAATAGAAATCCATATGATTAACCGGGTGGAAAATTTTTCATAAGCACCAGTGATATTTAGAGTGGATCACGAAAACTTATTTCACAGGTAGAATAGTTATCCGTCCCATGTTGTTAATGTTACATCCTATGGTTTTAGGGTTATTTGTAGTCTGCACAATGAAAAATACAAAGTTATTCGCGTATAAAATCCCGAAAATTTAAGTTGAGTTGCATGAATAACTAATGATTTATTTCACAATTTGAATAGGTTGACAAGGCATCTATGCAGCATTAATCGCTCGCCAGGAAAGGATTAAGTGTATATTAGACGTCACGTATAAACATCCGTAAATGACTAATTATTAATGTGCCTACATAAGAGATAATTAATTTAAAAAATATATATTACATCAACCAACAATTAAATACAATTGATAAATTTATCCACTACTTATACATACAAATGTTATGTAATCACCTATCGAATATTTTTTCCGACCACAATGTTTATACAAACTGAATTCGAATGTTTATATGAATTCCTTGTGGTTTGTGAATTGCCGTTACACCGGTATCCTTAATGAAGGACAAGAGACTAGAAAAAGGAAATTTTAAAGGCAAGGGATACGATATACGAATTTTCATTAAACTTTGTGTCCTGCATTTTCATTTTTTTTCCTTAATTTTTTTTTTTAATAAAATTCTAACATTGCTGAGCAAATCTCTCTCTCTTATTATAGATTCCGTTAAGAATGGGATAAATTTTTAAAACGTGTCTCGAGTAAATAATTTAAATCTAATTTGATCTTGTTTGGACGTAGGATTACATAAATTGGTGATAATTTAAGATCGGTTGGTTGCAGCTTGAATTGTTAAGTATCAATTACAAAAGCTTTTACTTACGAGCCCAAAAACCATTGAAAATTATGAACCCTAGCCTATCTAGAGCCAGACTAGTTTTTGAGCTATGAACCTAGAGATTTATGGACTGATTCAGAACCTAAATCAACCCATAAATAATTTTTTAATTTATAACTAAATTTTAAACTACAAAATCTTAATTTTAAATAAAATCATAAAACACAAGTGCCAACTCACAACCCCCTCCAGACTCCAGTGTCACAAGCACAGTACTATCCCACTCATTTATTTCTTTTGCAATTTTCTTTTACCTTTCTGCATAAGCTGATTTATCCTTGGGTGAAAATAGAGAGAAATAAAACACCTAATTACCGTACACTGGTTATTTTAAAAAGCTAGTTTAGCTCTAGAATTTTACAATGGAGGGTCTAATTCCAAGTCCACTGGGTCATTTATTTTCAAGGCTTATTGATAAGAGACGTTGACACCTTCAATTGTTAGTGTTATTGCACCACCAACACCACCACCACCACCACCACTATAAGCTCTTTTCAGGATGATTGTTTCGGTTGACGATGGATCAAATGGTTCTTGGAACACAGTTTGGCCAAAATTTAATACTCATTGGATCCAACTTGGAATTTGACTAGTTGAATTTCTCACCTATAAGTGATATGTTCAATTCAAAATAGCTTTGGTGAAAATTATCTGCACGCCTACCATTACTCGACTGTAAACGGGCTTTTCTAGGAATTAATTATAATATGAAAGGTTTTCCATTTTTTATTCAGAATCATGAGCTCCTCTTGCACAAAATAATTGTTCACTCTTAATCTTACAAGCCCATGGGAGAAAAATGGGTTCCAAGGGGTTATGAAATGTTTCAAGTTTTATCGTTATAATATAATGAGAAAAATATCGATTTTCTGCTGGAATGGACCAGATTCGATTCTTTTTTTTTTTTTTTTTTCCAGACAGTAATTGAAAGGGGTAAATGAAAATTTAAAATAAAAATGAAAAGCATTGTAAATCAATTCGAGAAGAATTAATTTTGTGTACCGATTTTAGTTTCACAACGATACTACATTCAATGGATAGAAATTGAAATATCCATAACTTACAAGATAAAGACAATCTTATATTACGTTTGAAATGTACAAATAAACCCGGAATGGAATCGCAATTTCGAATTTTATTTCCATTCCTGTAGTTGAATGCATTTTTAAAAATCGAAATTGTGATTCTTGGAATTCAATGATTCCAACTTTGATAAGGAATTCGATTCTATCTTTCAGAAGGTAGAATCACAATCAATCTTCATTAATAATTGCTATTATAGTTATCCTTTTATTTTTTTTTTCATATTTAGATTTGACATATATTGTTGAGGATATTTTTTACAATTATTATGTCCATTCCATTCCAGGATATGTCTAAACAAATGAATGGATTCATCATTCCGTCACTTAATCCATTTAATTTTATTTCTCTCATTCTAATTCATTCTATTCCAAACAATTTTATCATTTCAATTTATTCTACTCTGAACGATTCTATCATACCAAACGCGTGGCATTAAAAATTTTTAAATCAGTGGATAGTTGATTTGTAAAGCCAGTGCAATGTTCCATACCTAGTATCAAATCCTCAAATCGGTAGAGCTTTATAAAGCATACCATCTTGGCATTAAATATATATCTATATATGATATATATTTCTGATGTAAGTATATTATTTCATCGAACCCGAACAATCCCATGGCTCAATGCCCTAATTTGTTGTTTTTCATAATTTTACGTGCCACACTTGCCCGTGTTGTATCTATGCTTTGACTTTGAAGAACAGCTCCCAACGTTCATGCTATTGAACGTCTCTTGCCTCAATTCCATTTTGCAACTGATGAAACAGGTTTAGATTATTATTGAATTGTCGCCTAGGTGACACTTGAATCTTTATATCTTATTTACATTTATGTCCCACTAATACATGTCTGACGACACTGTCTTCAGTGGGGAGATCATCCACCTAGAGGAGATTTGCCATTAGAAAGATTGACCCAAGAAAAACCTGGTTCAAGAGCCAAGTAACTAGGCTGAGATAGTCTTACGATTACATTTTTTATATATCCAATTTATTATCTCAATTTAGGGGGTAATTACACATATAAACTAAATTATTACCATATTTTATACTTAAGTGAACTCTTAATGGCTAATAATAAAAAAATAAGTTAGCTTCATAATATATCATAGAAAAACACACCGTTATCCTTTCAAAGAAAATGTCTTGATGCTACCTCATCGGTAAAGATAATTGTTATAACTTAATGGCATGTCTTGAATGTATAGGGTGGTTTTATTCACTTGTGCATCTCTTTTCTGTTTATATATATATATATATATATATATATATGTGTGTGTGTGTGCGCGCGCGCGCATATGTACGTATATGTATTGAGTGCAGCTAATATATGGCTATGATTAGGCGATCATATCATGCCATAAAACACTTTTTTCTTTTTTTTTTCCTTATGGAGAGATGTAACCTTCTCAAAAATATAATGAAACTAGTAAATAAATTTCATTTGCTTTAATTAAGTAATTAAATCTTAAAAAGTTAGATACTTGACTAAATTTAGCAATTATTATCCAATTACAATTAAAAATGTTCATCCCAACCAAGAAAAGAAAAGTAAAGTAAATGTTGATTGTTACAAAATTTAAAATATGTTCTAATCAGGCTCTTCCTCACATAATAATACCAAAATCTCTTAGCATAACATGATACAGTTTGCCCATTTAACAAAATTAACAAGCTAGCTATTTTATCTCCTAAAAAAAAATGAAAGGGATAAGCTATCAACTCAATAAGGAAAGTCGATTACATACATACATATATGTAACATCTGATTAATAAGAAGACATACAACTATAAGTCACAAATCATTCAATCCTTATATGCCAATAATTATAAAGCAGATCATTACTTATAATATTCTAAATTTAAATTAATTAATTATCAGGTCCTACTTAGCCTAGCTAAAATATATCCAATGGTTTTTACGGCTTTTGCAATCACAATCATAGTATCAATTTCATTTCTCATAATCAGCCCAGGATACCCTTACAACTCGGTATCCCGACATCACCCTAGTATCTAGCATAACAACACGGGGCATTCCCTGCTACCTAGAATATCCTAACACCACCCTAGTGCCTAGCATAACAACAAAAGATATTTCACACTACACGAAATATCCCAGCACCCTTACATAGTTGTGCTTGGCAAATCTCATATCACATCTTATTTCCTTTTCATCACATCTCAATAACCATTGGATGTACCCATTCTTCAATAAGCTGTCAATTCAACTTCATTCGATTACAATAACAATTCTAACCATCAGAACCAATCCACAATTAGATAATAACATTCGATAATCAATGTGTATCCAAATTAGGTCTTCGAGCATATCGCCACACAACATAGAATAGATTAGAAATACTTTATAGTGCAACAAATCACATAGCATTCAACTAGAAATTTTCATGTGAGCCACACAGTAATTACACATCTAGACAAACAAATAACATACATATATACTCACTTATATAACACTTATATATAAATATAATTACCTAAACTTACCTCAATGCTAAATATTTGTCTAGCTAGCTGAAGATCCCACTTGATACTTTATTCTATCTTCGTGGCCTAAAATAATTTATAATTCATAAAATCAATATACCTAAGAATACTACAAATTGTAAATAAAGCTATTGCCCTCTATAAAACTTAATTAAAATGTGAAAATTCGCATTGTGTGTGTTCTACGCAACTTTCTAACGCAGGTTGTGTAAGTCAATAGTGTGTGAAGAAATGCACAAACTGTTTTTCTACATAACCTCGTACACAAGCTATATAAAGTGCTTGTGTAGAATGTTAGAGAAGGTCAGAAAGTTCTACATGACCTTGCACTAGTGGTGTTCATTGAACCGAACCAAATCGAATCGCAAAATGCGATTCTTTTATATTTCGGTTCGGTTTTCGGTTCAGTTTAAGAAAGTCTAAACAATTATAATTCGGTTCAACCCATTTAAAACCTGAATCGAACCGCTTCACATGAAAAGAAATTTAAAAAATATAAGAGTCATTTTATTTATTTATAATTGTTAAACATTAGATATTAGGATCACATGTAACATTTTACTCCAATATCATATATACATAGTATGTTAAAATAGACTTAAAATAGAATTACAATTCTAAATTGTTATACCATTCTTGTATTTATATGCATCTTTGAAAGGGAATTAATTGAGATTTCAACTTGTGGATTTATTAAAAGAAATTGTGATATGTTCCAATTTGTGAAATGTAAATTACATTTTTAACCACATTAATATTATTTATAAATATAAATCTTGTATATATATTTCGTATTATATATTTCACATAATACACTATTAAAGGTATTATATATCTAGTAATGGGTCTGTTTGGATTGTCTGTTTTTCATCTGTATCTATATCTTTTTTAAAATGATATGTGTAAATATATCCGATTTGCATCTAAATTTTATCTATATTTATTCTATTTGATCTTTTGATGAGAATTGTCAACTTTTTTTTATCTATATCTATTTCTTGATAAATAATTTGTTAGTAAAAAGTTTGAAAAAGTGTTTGTATCTGCCGGAAAAAAGCCAAAACAAACAGACCCAATATTAAACAAGTGATCTTTTAATCGTCTCAAAACTTTCCTAGTATGTTTTCCTATTTTATTAATTTTAAATTCTTCCTGGAACTAGTACACATGCATCAAATTAAAATGAAACAATATAATTGAGTTTAGAACATGCACAATCATTTTAATGGTACAACGGAAATTTAAATACAATATAAAGGAAGAATATTATAAATAAATAAATAAGAAATTAATGCAAGAGAATGATTTATTTAATTAGTGTTATAGATTTATTAAAAATATATGCAAGAGAATGATTTTTCTTTAATTAGTGTTATGAATTTATTAAAAATACATATTACTTCAAATTCGCATTGAAAAATATTTTTAAGACGGTATAATATGTAAATATGGAATTATTAAATGTACGACCTAATATAATGATAAGTAACTTTAATTCTTGCACAATATTCCTCAATCTAAGCATCTTTTTTTTTTCTTTCTTGGGAACTCAAATGATTATTAATATTATTTATTAGAACTAAATGTCTTTAAAAGTGGTTCAAACCGAACTGAACCAAACCAAACCACATTTGAAACAATTCGGTTCAAAACCTCAAATCGTTAAAAGTGATTCGGTTCATTAAGGGTTTGAACAAAACCATTTCAAATGTGGTTAGGTTTGGTTCAACCCCTGAAACGAACCAAACCGAATCATGAACACCCTTACTTAGTACACAAGCAATGTGTGTTGCTTATGTAGAACATCGAAGAAATCTTCACCTTTGATCTTGGCACTACTTTCAACACGAAATTCCAATTTACAATCTGTTTGAAGCATATGAAACTAAACACCCTAAGTTTTCCAATGATATATAATTTTTTAGTAAAAACCCAAATTTGAATATGAGAAAACTTTGTTTCATTCTAGCCTATAATTTTATCTAAGCAATTGAACCATAACTTTGTCAAACAAATCATGCCCTAGACTCACCAAATCTAGAAAAATGTTTGCCCCTTCATATGAACCAAATGATAATTCAAACCTTTGAATATTAAAATAATCATATTATTGAATAAGGATTGATCTAAACTATAAAACGTATATAATACCATCAATAATCAAATCATGAACTCACTATAATTTGAAATCTATTACATGCCAAATATGAGGACAAAAACACTAAAATCATTTAAATGTAAATTAGCTTCACAATTTAAAAGTAGTAACTTTTTCAGAGAAGGACAACGTAGAAGAGACATAGAATTTGCCATGTAGAAGAGACAAAGAATTTCCAATGTAGAAGAGATGGAGAATTGAGAATTGGAAGTTCTTTTCTTTTTAATGGTGCCTAAGATTTTTTTTTTTTTTTTTTGAAGAAAAGAAGGAGTTCTTTTCTTTTAATGATGTTTAGGGTTTTCTTTTAAAGTGAATGAGGAGTCTTTTTCTTTTAATGAAAAATAAAGGGACATAGAGGTCATATTATTTATGTCTCTTAAATTAAATTCCCTTATTATCATTGTTTTTTTTTTTTTTTACGAGTGCTACATTTCTCCTCCAAAAAAAAAAATCATCTTTAAAATTAACGCATATACCCAAAATCTCAAATAAGTAGGGATACTGGCATCACACATCATCTTCCGCCTCCCAATTGTCTTCCCTCCAAGAACGATAATGGCTCCATAATTCTCATACCATAAGTGTCTCGCACCTCCTAAGCTTTCAAATTTGTCTTTCTAAATTTCTATTGGCTCTTCTCGATAAGTCAAATATCCTATTACCTCAATTTCAGGTTCATATATGACATGATTAGGATCTAGGGGTGGGCAGGGATCGGTTTGGTTTTTTTTCCATCCCAAACCAAACCATTAAGTAACGGTTTGGTTCGGATTATAAATTTTTTAAACCATTAAATAACGGTTTGGTTCGGTTTGGATTACGGTTTAAATCAAAATTCTAACTAAAAATCTTCCTTGTGCTAGTTTTTTTATATTTGTGTAGATTCTTAAATATTTATATCATTTTACAAAGTTGATATTATAAACCACGATAAAATACTTTATAAATTCATCATACTTTTAATCTATAGTTCTCTATAAAATCAATTATCCACCAATAAAATAAATTCACTAACCAATACATAGTAAGTTATCATTTATGACCATCATGTCAATTATTTACCAATAAATTAGTTAAAATAAAAAATCATTTATCAACAAAATTCATCAATGAATAAAATGACCAGTTAACAAAATATATTAAACAATTAATACATAATGAAAGTTTATAACTAAATAAATAAATTTCATACTTTACAAAGTTAAAAGCTATTAAAAAAAACAATAGTTCATCATCAACAAAAAATTACATATCATGAGCTTAAAAAAAAATTTAAAAAGAACAAGTTGATTTTAATTAATATTCACTAAATAATACATAGTAAATGAAATCATATAAATATATAGTAAAATATTATTATATTTTTCTAAAACGGTTTGGTTCGTTTTACGGATTGGTTCGGTTTACCTTCCAAACCAAACCATAAATTTACGGATCGATTCGGATTTGAAAAATTTCAAACCAAACCATGAAAAAAAAACCATCTTTTCGGTTTGATTGGTTCGGTTATGGATTGGTTTGGTTCGGTCGGTTTTTTTGCCCACCCCTACTAGGATCTATTGGATACTGCCTTAACATAGACATGAGAAATGCACCATGAATTTGAGATAACTCTGAAGGTAAAGCTAATCAATAAGATAATGGCTTAACTCGTTGCATTATCTTATAAGGACTTATATACTTCGAACTTAGTTTCCCTTTCCTGTTAAATCATATTGTTACGCCCTAACAGATATCCTAAACATGACAGTTGATACACACAATATTAAAGCCTAGGAATGACTACCTTAGCACACAAAAACTTCGATATTATGCACAATATGTACTTTCATAACAATAGGAAACGTCGATACATTTATGAAATTTAAGAAGATAGAAATAAATAGATTACGGAATTTTTAAACATTAATATATATATATATATATATCTTCAAATAATCAAAGTCTTGCAACACGAAGGGGTTATACCCCCATCATACTCTCAAATGTATATCAACAAGTCATTCAAAGGTAAACAAATATATATATATATATATATATATCAAAAGGACTAATCACTAGTAAAGAGATTTCTATGGAAGTCTACACCTAAATCTTCTTGTAAACTTCTTCCAAAAGCTCCTTCGTTCTTAATAGTCATTACCTAAGAAAAGATCCCCAAGGGTACAGCCATAGGTAATCCTGCGTCAAAAGAAATCTGTAGGATATAAGCACAACTTGTTAGTGAGTAAATTCCCATAATAATGTATCCATATATAGATATAGTCAATCAAATTTGTTAACCAAACATATGAGATGCATCATTCGTATGAATAGCAAATACATATGGTTAATTAAACACCATATGTAGAATGGATTTATGCCATTCATATGGGGTTAGGAAATGCTTTGAACAAAAAAAGGCCCATACGACCATCACTTTTGGTAAACTTCAGATTCCTACCAACTACCACTACTAGTTCCTGGGCTTCTTGCCAAAGCGATCGATCCGACATGGCTCATCCATGAAGACACATTCCTCGAATGAAGTAGTTTCTTATGCTGGAGTAAGGCACCTTGTCCATCTGATCCCACGCATAAGAGTAGTAGCGAAAATAATATGACTCGACTTCATGCTATGCATGAACATTTTATTAGTTCATCACTAACCAAGTTAATGTGCATTTTTAAGGTGATCATCAAGATATAGTCATATACAACAACATGATAATATAGCAAAGGTATTAATCAACAATTCAAGTTTCAATATACTTATTTTTCATTTATCAAGCATGATGAAACACAAGCATGATCCCATGATAATCCCACGTTCCATTTTTATCTTTTCCCTACATTCTAATGCTCTATTCTACAAGCACATACAAAAATACGTAAAGTAAGAAAATAAGCTCACTTAACCATTTGGTATCTTCTAGTCATAGTAATCCTCCGAGAATGGAGCTTCGAAATCTGTGTCACCTAGACAAGAGAAATACCCAAAATGAATATTTCGCATTAGTCTTACTCAATTTTTCTAACTCTATCAATTCCATTTGTAGTAGATTACCATTACTAAGTTTAAGCCTTAAACCGGTCATAACTAACTCATTTAGCTCTATTTTTCACATATGATGGTCAATTCCACCTATTTTTATGCTCTATCCATTTCTAAGTTTATTTCAAAAATTTAAGGTCATTTCAAAAATTTAAGGTCATTTAGGTCTTAGAATCCCTAGGGTCAAATTACGCCCATATTTGTAATTAAGTTCAAGTTGACGTACTTTGCAAGTTTCATCCTTTATAGATTCTCTAAGGCAAATATATTTATTATTTCTAGATTAAAAACACAATTTGAAACTTAATAATCCATAGTATATGCATGATCCTATTGATGTTGCTCAAAATAGAATTTTTACTGAATTGTTCTTTAACGACTTAAGAAAACTTAGCTTCTTGAAAATAACTTTGAAAACTTTGTAGTGAAATTTATTTCTTAGGACTTATAATGAAAGATGTGAATCGTAAATAAAGTGTTATACTTTATTTTATTCTTTGCAAGTTTTTGGTTAAATTTTCCTTCAAAAACTTATTATGAAAACACTTGATTTTTATGTGTTTTTTTTAAAAGAATCTCTAATTGTAAAAATCTCTAAAATTTATATTTATGCCTCAGCATATTAAATAAAATAGGAAATTGATATTGTTCTTGGTTTTTTCTTTTTACAAAGGTTTTCCTAAGTATTGAAAATAAATTGTAGAAAATATTGTGCATAAAAAGCATTGTCAACATATGGGGTTTAGGAAATTCACTTTAGCATCATAATAACACCACTATTAGTATTTATGTATATGAGCATAACACTTAACTAAAAGGTATTGTATTAACAAAATGAACTTAAAGTAATAAAAAGTTGACAAAGATGGTAATAAAATTACAAGAATGGCAAAAGAAGAATATGGAAGTCTTAGCTTATATTCAAGGTTCCCTGGAAATTAAAATGATCTAGACACCATAAAAGATTAATAAAATGAAACGAGATGAAACAAAGTAAAATGGGAGTCTTAGATTTTTATCGAAGCTCCCCAAGACTTGAAATAATCTAGTATCCTTCGAACTTGAATATGGATAAGTCCAAGACTACAAGTTAAGTTGACTAGTCTTATTGTAACATGAAATAGACAAGTCTAAAGCATGAAAATAAATTACTTGAAAATAAAGAACATAAATAAAACAAGTTAGATTAGTGTGCAATATGCTCTAAATACATATATATATATATACATATATAAATACTTATATAAAAGTTAGATTAGTCAACATAAACGTAAATGAACATAAACATAAATAAGGCTTTGAGTCATGTATAATATTCATGCATTTCCATCCCTAATTTTTGAGCATCATGGGAAAAGTTTTCATTAGGATCTTGCATGAATAACCATATGATCATAATATAAGGATAGTGTACAAATTTTTTACCTAAAATGAAGTGAACAAAGGTGAGTGTTTGATGGAGGAAAGAAGGTGGTCATCAATGGTGGTGGTAGCTCCAAGGGAAAAAGGAGAGGAAGAGAAAATTAGAGAGAGTTTTGAGAGTGAAGTGGTAAAGTGAAAGTGAGAGGGAGGAGTAGTGATATTTATAGTGAGAAAAATGAGTAAATTAAAGTATGAAGAATAAATAAAAAAGAAAAAAATAGAGAGAGAAAGGGCTATGGTCGGTAGTGACAGAAGGGAGGGGGAAGACAGAGAAGAAAAGAAAAGAAAGGAAAAGATTAAGAAAAGCGATGTAAAGTAAGGTAGATTTGATGTAGTATAAGAGTCGGTTTGTAAGAATAGGGACAAAAGTGATTAAAATGAATAATAGTGAATAATAATAAATAGTAATTGCAGTGACAAATTGTTTACCTATAGAAGATAAAATACACATATAAGTGATATAACTAACACTTTTATGGGCCGATAAAATTTTATCTGATAGTATAATGATGAATCAATATTATTTTATTATTAATTATTTGTCGAAATATTTTGTCCTGATTCACGTATCGGTGATCGAGTATGGAAACTATTATAAAAAATGTCCAAAAACATTAAGGCTTTGAGAACTCCTGCTGTCTTAAGGTATAAACCTTATACTTAACTTATTCTTAGGTTTCTATCACTTATCTAACTCGTCTTGTATTTTAGGTTCTAAAAATCTATCTAATCAAGTCTAGGGTTCCTAGAGATAGAGTTAACTTAGTTTGACTTTAGGATTCTAATTCCGATATTGACTCTAAGGTTTTACCTATGAGATTACCATAAATTTTTAGGGGTTTACACGTACTATCCCTCTCAATGTGATACTTTCAAGAATACCTTAATGCTAACCTCATTCTCCATCTCTCACTTGTACCGATCTACAAAATTCTTTCGCCAATCCTAAGCAAATTTCATACACTTCTTGACTATCTCAACCTTTTTCTATTGTTTCTCGAATCAACAATGGTCCTTCTATCAACCTTGCACCCTTGGCATCCTAACATAAAGGATCTCTGCACGACTTATCGTATAATGCCTTAAAAGGTGTCATGCTAATACTAGAGTGGTAATTGTTATTATACGCAAACTCTATTAATGGCAAATGTTTATCCCAATCACCTTAAAATTCAACACACATGCTCTCATCATATCTTCCAATGTCTATATATTTCCATCAGACTACCCATCTATTTGTAGATGGATAGTTATGCTCAAATTCAACTCCATGCCCAAAGCTTTTTGCAGACTCAACTAAAACAATGATGTGAAGCATAGATCTCGATCTAAAACTATGGACACTAGCACTCCATGCAACCTCACTATCTCATTCACATACAACTAAGCCAACTTGTTCAAACCTTAACCAATTAAGCGGAATGTGTCTCTTCATTCTACTTAAGAAAGTGTTATAGGATCATAGGTAATTTCGTGATGTAGCTCTATTAATAGTGAATTCTGATTCAATATGTTGTTTGTATGCTTCTCTTTTGCATTTAACTAACTTGTTTGCGATAATTTAAGATTGTCATAATAAATCTTAACAATTTCTTAGAACATATGTATTGAGCAATGTAAGACCTATCATTTTTCCTTTCATTAAAAAAAAAGGAAATTGGGTAACATTCGAGTGTCGACTGCTCTTCCTATGTTCACTCTTTTACTAACACATAAGTACACATAACTATCACTATTACCCCTTGAAACAATGATCGCATGTTATAAGATCATAGTTGATTGATAATTTTTAAGCCCATTAAGAGAGGACCCAAAGATCTCTTAGTTTGGGCTTATTCAGAGAGAAGCCTACTCTTTATTTAAGACTCAATGAGAGTAGGAACCCTACATCTCCTTAGAAGCAAATCTAGGAAAAAAAAAAGATTTTAGAAAATGATACTTATCTATTTGTTCATTAAATATTTACCTTATAACACAATACAAGCGACAATTATTTTCTACCATAATTGCTCATTTTCCTTCTCTTGTTACATGTTTGATTTGTCACTCAAATAACTACTACTTATTTATATTGTAAACACTTAACCAATTAAATGAAGACAACACAAACACATGAGCACTGGACATCCCACTGCTACAGAAACACTCTCTAATGACCATTGCCTATAACTTCTTATCATTTAGCATAAACATATACATGAGCACAAATCCACATATATTCATACACATACTTGGCATCGCAGTTTCCTCACTACACAAAGACACAATTACAAATCACATAATACAAACATATAACCTATTAACATACCACTAGTAACAAAAGGTGGTCAATTATATTAAACTATTAACGAGGAATTTTCATGAGCGGTTGTCCCAACATATCCACTAAGGCTAAAGTACAAAGGAAAGTTGTTTGCATAAGGAAGAGTGTTTTAGCTATCCCTAAACTGGGCATTTAGAACAAGGTTGCAGAAATAAATCACATTTGACACCTAATGGAGGATTACAAGGAGTATAGGTAGATTTGATTTGAACCTTTTTCTAAAAGGGAATAATTAACCAATGTAACTATTATACACATGTGATGGTTAACCTAGGAATGTAGACTTGCTCTGATGCCACTGAATATAACATCTTTCTTGAAAATAAAATAAAAATAGTAAGAAAATTCTATTTGCTTTAATTAAGTAATTAAACCTCGTATAATTAGATACTTGCCTAAATTCAATAGTTATTATCCAAATACAATTAAAAATGTTCTTCCTAACTAATAATAGAAAAGTAAAGTAAATGTTGATTATTGCAAAATTTGAAATAAGTTCTACTCAGGTTCAAGTTGTTCCTCAAATGATAAAAAAAATTTCTAGCTCAACATGATACAGCTAACCCATCTAACAGAATCACAAAGCGAGCTCTCAAATAAGAAAGGGTGAATCACTGCATTCTATCTCCTAAAATATATATATGGCAAGTGATGAGCTGTCTACTAAATAAGGATAACTAATTACATATATATATATACACACTTATATATATCTAACACATTTGATTAATAGGAAGACATATCACTGCTAGCCACAAAATCATTCAATCCTTACATGCCAAGAATTATAAAGCAAAACACTACTTATAATTTTCCAGATTTAAATTAATTAATTATTGGGCCTTGCTTAGCCCAGCTGAAATATATCCAATAGTTTTGCTGGCTTTCACAATCATAGTTATAGTATCAATTTCATTTCTCATAGTTATCATAGGATACCCTACAACTCGGTATCCCAACACTACCCCCAATGTCTAACATAAAACACGAGACATTCCCCGCTACCTAGAATATCCCAACACTACCTTAGTGCCTAGCATAACAACAAAAGATATTTCTCTCTACCCAAAATATCCCAGCACCCTTACATTGGTGTGCTTGGAAAATCTCATATCACATCTTATTCGCTTTTCATTATATTTCAACAATCATTGGATATACCCGTTCTTCATTAAGCTATCAATTCAACTTTGTTTCATTACAATAACAATTCCAACCATCAAAATCAATCCACAATTAGATAATAAATTCGATAATCAATATGAATCTAAATCAGGTCTCCGAGCATATCGCCACATAACATAGAATCCTAGACTAGAAATACTTTATAGTGCAACAAATCATGTAGCATTCAACTAGAAATTTTCATGTGAGCCACACGACAATTACACATTTAAACAAACAAATAACATACATACATACTCACTTATATATACACTTATATATATAAATATAATTACCTAAACTTACCTCAAAACCAAATACTTATTTAGCTCGTTGAAAATCCCACTTGATCCTCTATTCTATCTCCATGGCCTAAAATAATTTATAATTCATAAAATCAATATCTCTACGAATACTATAAACTATAAATAAAACTATTGCCCTCTGTAAGACTTAATTAAAATGTGAAAATTTAGCATTGTGTGTGTTTCTACACAACTTTCGAACATAAGCTGTGTATGTCACCTATTATGAAGAAACGCGCAAACTATAGTTCTACACGTGATCTTATACACAAGCTATATAGGTTGCTTATGTAGAATTTCAAAGAAGGTGAAAAAGTTCTACATGACCTTATGTACAAGCTTTGTAGGTTGCTTGTATAGAAGAGAGAGAATTGAAAGTTCTTTTCCTTTTTAATGGTTGCTAGAGTTTTCTTTTGAAGAAAAGAAAGGGTTCTTTTCTTTTAATGGTAGCTGGGATTTTATTTTTAAGAGAATGAGGAGTTCTTTTCTTTTAATGAAAAATAAAGGGACATAGAGGTTATATATTTCTGTCTCTTTAAAAAAAATTAAATTCTTTTATTTTCATTTTTGGGGCAAATACAAAAATACCCCTTGAACTTTAAGATGGAGCGGATTGAAACCATAAACTTAAAAAGTGTTATTTTTTACTCATAAAATTATAAACAATTTACAAATAAGGATATTCTATCATTTTTCCATCCTATACCCTGTAGATCCCTTACCCCCACCACCCCCATCCCCTCTCCCCTCCCATCCTCCCCCACCCCCCCCCCCCCCCCCCCCAACATATAATTTTTCATACAAAAAAGTATACCTGAAACAATATAATTTTTATATTTTTTGGATAAAAGTATAAAATGTCCTTATCTATAAATTGTTTATATTTATAGGGGACAAAAATCACACTTTTCAATTCATGAGGTCAATCTGCCCTATCCCTAAAGTTCATGGGTTATTTTTGTATTTAACATTTTTTTTTATTTTTTACGGGTGTTTGAAGAGATCCACTAATATACTGATAGAATAGATGTTTATGGATAGATAGACATTTCATTGATTCGTTAGTTTTGGGGCTAAAAAAGCTCGTCAATCCAAATAAATCATTCTTTTGTCTCTCTTCACCCCCCACCTCGAATCTAGTATGTTAAACTTTTATAACATGTTTATAATTTTTCTTTTATATCACTTGTATTTTTTCCATTAGTATTGCCTACCATTTAATTTAATTTTATTTTTATCGCATATGTTTTCAATACTAATAAGCAACACCTATTTATCCATGATAGCCATGGTTTTCCTTAAATTATGCGTCCAAGGGCACATCCTTGCACAAGGTATGATAATTATAGAGGGATCGCAAAAGCAAAATGAGATAGATTGACTCAAGATGTTGCATTTGCATGATAGTCATATGTTATTACTATATGTAATATATATATATATATATATATTATATATAAAAAATAATAATTTTGTTTTGTTAAGAATCATGGATATACTTTAATAATATATTGATTGTGGTTTAATAATATAAATATACTTTAAACCAAACACTATGTGCAAAGTTTTAAGTGGTGTTTGCGTATAGGCATATACATATATGTATAGATATACATGAGTGAGTTGCTGAGTTAATGAAGCATGTGAACTCAGATAAGATTGATTGAAAGAATGATTCTCTTATAAATCCATATATCCAGTATATAAGTTTCCCACATAAATCCAATTAGATTTAAAAACTTGAAAAGTTCTAACAAATTGGAACTAGAGGAAGGTTGGATGTAGTTTAGGGTTTAAGGTTTGTCATGATTTCGATACATCGTAGAGATGGAGAAAGGTATGGCATTGAGAAGGTTATTGAATGCATAAATTTTAAATTGTAGAAATCAACTAGCCTTGATTTTAATTGCATTGCATCAAATAGATAATCGCAAAGATATTTTTAGTATTTTTTTTTTCTTAGGAGTAGTTTAGTTGATTAACTTCAAATTGATTAAATTAGAGTAGGATTTCAATATATAATCTAGTATTATGGTTTAGATATCCTCAACAAATGAAAAATACAAGCTTAATTTCTCAAGGGACAATCCAAAGGAAGGTGGATTTTAACAACCCAAGGTAGTATTCGATGTCTCAAGGTGCGTAGATCGGCGTGAATGAAGAAATTTTGCATGTGTAGGGGAATACATGATGAATAATATCTCAATTGTTGTTTGATTTATATTTCTATTCATTGTAAAGTTAAAAATGTCTCATTTATTTTGGGATCCCAGTCAGGCAATTGCCCCATTATCCCTGCTACGAATCCATCTCTACGGATGAGTGTGGCGACTATATTCGAAATGGATCTTATGATTGTGGACATTAAGTGATCGCATTTAAAATTAATATCTCTCATTTTAACAAAGCGATACTTGCAGAGAATCTATATCCGATTAGATTAGGAAATTAGATGGAACTCTTAAATGTTTAAAGACTCGTGAAAAAGAAGATGGGATGAATAGTAAATACCAGATTGGTCCAGGTTGCTATTGTACCGGTGAATTGATTATGGGCATGCCACATGGTGCATGCATCTAGGAAAAGATCTTCTGGAGACATAATGGAAGGAAAATTATAATATGATTAGTTTTCTTCTAAATTCTAATCATGAGTATTATTATTTTTCACAATGAATACATCAAAAATGGGAAGCCCTAGGATTGTGAATAAAATCATGAGAAAAAGAAAAACTTTGTCTAATAATGAGCCTCACTAAATTTCGAAGTCTCCTGATAATGTATACGTGGTTTCTTAGCAAAATTCTCCATATATTTGCACTATAAAATTGTTTTCCTGAAGAGATTCGTCCAAATGTTACCATATGATTGTCGGAAGATGCTCCTAGTACATTAAGATTAGAATATGATTTCCTTCCCATTTATATATTTTATGGTTGAAGCAAAAGAGCCAAAGATCCTTGTGTGAACGGGGTTGGAATTTACTTATAAGCCATGGAAAGGTCCAACGTCCAGGAGCAAGCCCGACCACACCTTATTTGATTGAATTATTTGAAATCATGCTAGGATTCATTCTTATCTCATTTAGGTTTGCGCGTAGACTTTATTTTAGGATTAGAATCTTCTCCATTTATTAGGTTTCTTAAAAGATTACTCCAAAGACCTCAAAAAATTAGTGGGTCTGATGCTGTAACAGCAAAAGATATCCTGGTTATCTATGAATATGTTCCTCACGAAACTTGTGATCATGCGGCAACGTTTAGTTTTAGGCCACTAACTCATTTTTTTAATGCTTACACGTTGCGCCAGCGTCATATGGTTGTAAAGATGATAGATGCTTGCATACTAGTGTAATCCGAGGAATCGTCTGGGTCAGGCAATTGACAACGAGCATTTGGCAAGACTAAGCAATAGAAGCTGCTCAAGAATGTGCATGTTGATTGTTGGTTTGTGGAATTTAGGGATCAAGAACGCTCATGAGTCATGACAATTGGTACAAGGTTTTCAATCAAAACCACCAAGGATACTTCTTGATGCCAGCCACCTACGTGGCACGCTCAAGCTATAATTAACCTGGTTAAGTCATTTGCATGGCAGTCCACCCCAACTAAAAGAGAGATTCAGTGAATTAGGCATGTCACTTTGAAGATTAATATCACATTTCAAGGTCCCTTTTAATTTAATTACCACGTTCATAAGGAGCACTCGTGTTTTCGAAGTCTGGCAACGAAGTCCTTCAGCACACCTATAAGAAGTTGACCAAACAAGATGGCAACGGCTGGGTGAGCTGAGGAGCATAATTTAAGTTCAGCTTCGAAATTGGAGATAGAGGTTTGCTTGGACTAGAAGACCACCATTGATGATTTTTATAAATAACGCCAACACCCCATTTGTTTATATTGATATTTTCAGAGGCTATTTATTATATTTTTAAAAAGTTGAATACTAAAATTGATATCTTGTTGTATTTTAAAAGAGTATGAATGAATATATTTTATGGACTATGTTACAAATCGTACCTAAACTTTAAAAAAATATGTAATTAAATATTTTAACTTTAAAATTGATTAATTTAGCACTCAAATTTTGAAATTGATCAATTTAGTACCTAAACTTTAAAATTAATCAATTTAGTGCCTAAACTTCAAAATTAATCAATTTAATACCTAAAAGAACTTGATAGAAATACTATTGACATGTAAAAAAAAATTCTTTCAGATACTAAATTCGCAACCCCACCCCCCACCCCACCCCCCCCCCCCAAAAAAAAAAAAAAAAAAATCCAATGATCTAATTCAGCAATAATAATAATAATAAAAGAATCCGATAACCTAGAACCCTACCCACATCAGAATAACATCCAAGGTAGCATTGGACAACTCCGATCAATAGTTGCCAATCTGCATGTATTGTTGGGGAGACATCAATTATGACCCAATCTTGCCCTCTTGCACATATCCTTTTCATGAGCAGCCAACTGCAAGCAAGATGTCATAATAACTCTAATTGTACCCAACAACACTTTTACGGTTTTAACCCCCTCCCTTCTCCCCACCCCCCAATTGGGCATTAGTGTTTCTCCCTTCTTTCCCAGTCTGACCTGACGGCTTAATAAAGGGAATCATCCAATCTAACAGGTAAATACTAACTGCATTTATCATTTTTTTCTTCCTTTTCTTTTTCTTTTTCTTTTTTTGGGAGCAAATTCCATTTATAAGTCTACACCAAGACAACCGTACTTCCATACCCTAGCTATTTTGAACTTCTATAAAAAGATAAAAGAATATTAAATATAAAAGATTAAAAAAATAATAATATCAAGGACAACATGATTATATAAAAATATAAAAGCACAATTTTCATATCCTTGACGGTCTAGACGCTCAACTTTAAAAATAATATATATATATATATATATATATATATGAGGAAAAAAAAGGGTAAACTACAAGTATATAGCATATCAAACAAATGTAAAAGCGCGCGCGGGGGGGAAGGTGGTGGGCTTGTTGGGGGGGGTTTACAGAGGACGGAAAGGAATCTTACTCATAAGAATAGCCCTAACTCAAACTACACAAAATCTTCTAACAAACCCAAAACGACAATAATTTTTGGATTTTAATATAACAATTATCGATGCTATACATGGCTTAATTACCCATAAGAAAAGCCATTGGTAGAGATTTTGCAAAATATACAAAATCCTTTTCAAGGCATGACCAAGATCTTGATCTTCCTATTTCTCACAACGTTGACACTATTTTTCCCCACTATTTGAATACTTAAGCAAACAAGATTCCAAACAAAAGTATTGCAAAGAGAGATTCAATAAAATCCCCAACTGTAGCAAAGTAAGAATGTCGAATATGTTCCAAATGGTTAGGCGTCAAAAGGAGCCCCATTATAACAATACAATCATATAGATTAAAATGTTCACTATAATCTAAATGCTGAAAATTTTGTATTCTTCTTTCCCACCTTAGTCCAGTTTCGACATGCAGCCCCCATCAAAAGGTTAACTGCACCATATAAATGTAAAAGTCTAGCAAAAGAACCTCCATCTTTCCAAGCAAGAAGCAACATCCACTTCAGATTTGGTGAACAAGAGGCAAAGGGGAAGCTTAGCCCCTTTTTGGGTGAGTTCTGCATGCCAATGGAAAGTAAGGCATAATTAACCTGCTTTCGATTCTGATGAAACGATGCTGAGAAATTTACAGTCCGCTATGTTGTTAAGCCGGTTGTTTTGCAAATGGGGCATAAATTCTTATGCGTCAGCCATTGCTTAATACACTCGGCATGGAAATCATGCCCGCAGTCCAATGTTCCAAGATCCGCTCCTTCATTGTATTCCTCCTGCCCAAACAGATACGAGCCCACTCGTCATGAAAGAAACTATAACATAAACATATGAATGAACACAGCAAGATGGCAGGGTATCAATTTCAAAACGAAGTCATAACCGATACCTGACATATACAACATGGTTCAGCTTCCCCTTGTGTCCCAACTGGAGCTGTATACTTTCGTTGTTTCATTCGAGATAGTATATTTTCTTCCTTCAATCCGGTGCTAACATTACCAATCCGTTCCTCCAAGGCCAACAGCTCCTGCAGGTGTAATATACTAGGCATCAGATTGATCCTTCACCAAAAAACGATGCCAACAGTCTTCTTTCGTAATTTCCACAATTTACCTCATAAGACATGTTGTCAACGTCAAGCCTCATGTCCCTATGGCGATCATGGATATCAGCTACCCCAACAAACATTGAGTGGTCAAGGATCATAAAATCCTACAAAGAAGCAGATATTGCACTCTGAATATCTAGCCACTGAAAAAAGCAAGCAATAATTGTATTTGCTTATATATAAAACTGCAGTATTGACTATTGAGCGTTCACATGGCAAAATCCTAAACTCAAAATGTCCTATACTTCAACCAAACAGCAAAACATCGTGATTAACATTGGACTGTAACAACAGACCTTTCCATTTAGCATATATAGATATAGTCAACTGGCTTCCAGGATAACAGATTGTCAGCCTGTGCAGTTTGGACATAGAAAAAAGCTCAAAGGAGAATCTAACCTCAAAGCGCAAACCTTCCCCCCGACGCATTAGATCCAGGACACCCCTTATCTGTTTACAGAAATATTCAAGACATGAATATCGTTAACCAAAGGAGTACCATGAAATTAGGAAGCACAAATGGTAATTAACATAGCTTAACTAATAGTTCAATGCAATTACATAAATGTAAAAAAGTACTGATGTGATCTAGATGATATATATTTACTAAAGATGTTGGCAATGTTTCTGAACACTAGCTTTCAACCAGCAATTGTAGGCCATAAATGCAGTTTACATTATTAGAACTAAAGTATATTACAAGGAAACATAAAGCACTTCTTCCATTAGAAAAGACCAGAAACCCCTGTTGAGCATCTGGATTCCGAACGGCATAAACAAGCTTAATTTAGAGTCAATAAAAATCATTGTAATCGCCATATGATCATCACATGCAAAACCACTGCTCAATAACAGCATGAATGAAACAATATTTATTAGAGAGAGAGAGAGAGTCAAAAGCAAAAAGACAGAGAAACACCATCAGAGAGAATTGTCAAGATGCTTTCTCTAGGAAATTGGTACATCAAAGAAGCATTACTATAATATACAAACACTTAATGCATTACTTTAAAGGGAAAGATGCTCTGCAAGAATCAAATCATTTACATCTTAAGAAGAATGACAGCGGTACATGCACCACATTAGGGTTAAATAAGAAGACAGCGAAGACAAAATAGAAGGAATCTACAGATTAAGGATATTTGACTATCTATTTTTGAACAAGGAGAGGTGAATAGCAAATGAAAACCTTGCAGTTAATGATCCAGAAATTCTTTACAGAATCTGGTAGTATATTCATAGAGGATGCACTCACAAATAATAACTTCAGTAGAAAAAGAAGAAAAGCTACATGATCAAATTAAAAATAATAGTTGAAAAACAAAAAACCTTGAAAATTCATAAGCAGATGCTGCTGCATAGCAACCCTGATTTTATCCAATATTAAGGCAAATTTCAGAAACAAAGGCATAAGATACCTCAGACACAAGCCTTCTTCGCCCTTGACTTGCAGCAGCCAAAGTTCGCATGGAGTGGGGAACTCCTACTGGACCATCACCCTGTCTGCCTGTCCAAATTGCAGAAGCAGGCAATGAATGACGGAGAGCATTATCACCAGGTCTAGAGAGAACCCAGGCATCATGCAAGAAAGAAGGATCAACAGAATTGTGTGAAGAATGATTATGACTGCCTTCAGGATCAGAACCAATGGATGCTAACAATGAACGGCGAACATATTCAGAAAATCTCCGCGGATACTGCATATGACGATTTTGTTGTGGCCACTGCTGGGATGGTTGAGGGAGAGCTGAACTTGAGCTTGCTCGAGATGATGATGGAACATTTCCTGGAGTCGGAATACTTACTGCTGTCGTTCCTCTAGTTATTGGAGGAGGAAGCAAAGTTGAAGGAACCAACATGGGCTGCTCTGAAAAGTTTCTTGTACTCCTGCTACTGCTGCCTTCTTCATATATTGTACCACCTCTATTTTCAGATAGGAATGGACCAGAAGAACTGCTAGGTCCAGGAACAGGACCTCTACAACTCCTAGTTGGTGGTCCAGTAATTATAGGACGAACAGTCCGAGGCATAGGACCATTAACATCACTTGGCACAATGGAAGAAGGCAAGTTCAATGAGCCATCAACAGATAGCCTGAAGGATGGCAAACCAGATGCAACTGTAGGATGCCTGGCAACTGTCCTTGCAGAAGATAAAACTGGTGCTGTCAAATTACCCTGAGCAAAAGAATTAACTCTGTTGCTCCGCAAGCTTTCAGAGCTTCCCACAACAAATTGAATGGGAAGCCCAGAAGAAGCTACATTTGTTTCACCTAACCCTAATCTTGAGTCTACTTGATCTAGACCAGCAGAAGCAGATGAGCTACTGCTACTATGAAAGTAGTCAGGGAGAGCAACTACACTACTCTCAGCCTGCTGACAAAATCTGTGGCTATCAGGCCAAGAAGGTTGGTCATCATGTCCCTCAAACTTCCTTTTACAGCCACGCCGACCATCAAATGAGCCACTAGATAAGCCATTGTTTTCTTCTCTAGGCCCTGAACCAATTACTAGCCTGTTGGAACCATTGCTAGGAAATAACTGCTGACGATCTGATTCTGTTGACTTGTGCAAATTTTGACAGCCTAGAAGCGGAGCATTCTCGCATCGCTGCCCACTGAAGCTTGGATTCAAACTCAGGTTCTGAGGATCAAAACCACAGCTTAAATTTTGATTCAAAAGTGGACTTGTGTTGAGATCATTGAGAGAAACTGTGTTAGTATTTGTTCTTGGTACATGATCTCCAGCCTCAAACCAGATCCACCACATAAACCAACTGAAGAAGAGCATGCAATGTCCAATTTCCCACCACTGTCACCGTCTTCTTGTTGTGCTCGACGAGAGCTAGATTCACCTATACTCCAGCCATTCAAGTCATCATGATTGATAGCATTTATAAAAGGAATTGTATCACCAGGAGGCAGCACATAGCTTGCAGATGCCCCCCTCACATCATTCCAGAAAATTTGATTATTCATTGCAGCATTACTAGATGAAGATGCATGGTCTGCTTCAAAAGCTTCAGGCAAGGAACCTAGTGCACCCCTTTGCCCTTGCATTGGGGCTTCTGATATCAGAAAAAAAGTTTTAATTTAGCTTCAAATAGCTAAAATGTTCCAGGAAAGAACCTGTCAAAACAACTAAAACAAAATCATATTGTGCATAATAGATACAGCCCACATGTTCTCCAGTCATTAACACTTCATAAAAACCAATGTACCAAATTACACTACAAAAAAGACAAGTAAACAGCCAACATAAGGCAATCAAAACCAATTTACATAGATAGGCTTCTATACCATATGGATTAATTTACAGACAATTTAAACATCCACACAAAACATTTTTCAAATACATTTTAATGTTTATAATGTTTTTACTATTTTCAATGATAAAATATTACAATAGTAATCAAAAGCAATTGAGACAACTAGAGACAGGCGGATGTAGAAATAAACGATAGCAGCCAACAGAGTTCGCAATGGATACTAACTGAATCAAAGGTTTACTGAGAATAACAAAAACAATATCTTCTTTCTCAATCGAAATCATCCGGCTAGCTAATTACCACCACTGATATAGCTACCATCATCACCGACCACCATTATTATCATTGCACACCACTAGTTAGATTGCCTGCTAACGATCCATACCATAATATCAACGGTTGTAAATACTAAATGTTAACAAATAGTGAAAGCATAACATTACATTTAAATCCTTCTTCAAAATGGAAGTTGAGACAATTACACAAAACAATTCGATTACCGTCAAACTCTCATTGAAGCACCATAATAGTTCGCAGTAAAAGGAAAAACACACCAAGATGTTTGAAAGCATTTGTTTGAGTGATTGAAAACCAAATAGCACACATGGCAAAAACTCAGCACCAAGAGTTCCCAATCTCTCAACATAAATATTAAAAAAAAAAACATATGGTTTTAGAAGCAAGTCAATCCATAAAATGGTGAAAAACCCACTCAGACCCATTTAGAGCACTAAGGACAGGTACAGCCACATATGCTCAAATCTCCTCAATGACTCATCAAAAAACATACTTTTTACAACTTTAACAAGCTAAAACAAGCATATACACAGGAAAAGATAAGAGCTTTTAAAGATTAGATTTTTCTGAAGGAAATGAAAAACTTGACGAAGCACAAATCTCCCCCATGAAACCTTATTCAGATTCAACCGCTGAATATGACAAAACATAAACTCAGCTCAAAAACCCAGAAATGAAAATCAAACTAAAACTAAGAAATCAATCAAGAACCATCCAATAAAAAACCATGCATCGATCATCCAAACCAAAAAATAAAAATAAATAAAGGGGAAAAAAACAACTAAATCAAAGAGAGAACAAACCCCAAAAGTTCATTCATACCTTTGAGATGAAACAGATACAAAAAATCGATCTAAAAACGAGTTCTGACCCCCAAGAACCCAAAACTTTCTTTGCTTTTCCTTTGTAAATAGTATTTGTTAATCCTCCCTTTTCTCTAGGGAAAATTGTGAAGAGAGGAGAGAGAAAGAGAGAGATTGACACAAAAACCCAAACAAACCCCACTCATTAGCTACAATTGGGAAGAAAATGAGGGGTCTTTGGTGGAGAAAAAGCACAGAGAGAGACACACATACCCCCCCAAAGATTATAGAGGGACAGTAATCACCTTATTTTTTACAAAATAAAAATAATAATCATACAGAGAGAGAGACACATACACAATTAAAAAATAACAAAGTAATATAAATTAAAATAAAAGAAGTCGAGCAAGTCATGGGTCATTATAGAGGATCAGTTTTCTATTTACCATTTTCTATTTCAATTATGAAAAGAAACTGGAAAAGTTAAGGAAATAAATTGGTGCAGATTTTACAATATAAAAATCTTAACCCAGTGACGGAAAAATAATGAATTCATCAACGGGTGCAATTTTTCTTTTACAGTTTTCATCAAATAGGTATAACCGTATCAGTTAAAAGATTTGGGAAAAAAATATTTTCATATATTTTTCAAACTAATTATATAATTTTGTGTAACTGTTTAGAAATCTATGAATATTTTCTAAAGAAAAATAAATGTGTGCGTCTCTTTGGACCGCTCACCAAAATGGCTAAAAAGTTTCCATCTTTTGTTCAAAATTTCACACATAAACACAACTCTCTCTCTCTCTCTCTTTCTCTCGTTTTTGGGTCGCTTTGGACGGTCTGTCCTCGTCACTATTTATATCAGTAGTAGTATTTTATCTTATTTATATTAGTATTTGATCTATTTAATAAATTTATAAATAAAAAATATATTTTTTCATCAGTATCAATTTTTAATAAATAATTTATTTAAAAATAATAAAAAATAAACCAAAATAACAGAAACATGAAGAAATAAACGGACGGTTTATTTCTATGTCAAGTCATTCTTTGCACTTGTGATTAGTTTTCTCTCTCTCTAAAAAAAAAAAAAAAGGTAAAAATGAGAATTTTAAAAGATGCATGTTCCGATGCATGTCCCAGTCTTAGCCAGCAAAACCCAGACCCACTCTCTCTTGTTCCCACCTTCCTTTCTCTCCCTATCTCTTTCTTTCTCTCTCTACTCACATGACTTTCCTTATAATTTATGAGGATCATCTTGTGGCTTTCTTGTGAGGTTTACCTTTGTCAATTAGAAACAGAACCAATAAATGAGAGTTCGCTGGTGTTACACACGTGGCATGGAATGTGGGGCCCTTTATATCAGTGACCTTTTTGAAATTAAACTCTGCTTTATTAAAAACTTCCCAAAAAAATGAAATATGGAAATATTTTTTTGGGTTTTGGATTTCATTTCCTTTTTTTGACCTGCCAATTTAAGTATTAATATATATAAGCGTTGCAACGGATGGAAGGAAAATCTCAATATCACTTTAGGTAATGGTATTAAATGGATATTTTGATGGATACGAACCTAACGGATTTTTTTCATGATTTGTGTCCATATTTTTCCGTCTATATAGGGTGGGGAATAAACCGATGCAGAGACATGTATGTTTATGCCAAAGGTGAGTTCGATACATGTATAAGATTTCTGTGAAAAAAATATTATCAATATATAATTTTAATAAAATTAATTATTAATATATCAATGGTGTTTGATAAATGAGACATATTTTTTAATATGTAAATCGCGATATAAAAACGCGATATAATGTTTTATTACCGTCTCTATATCACATTTATAAAAAATAATACACGTATATCGCTGAAAGAAATTGTGATATAGCATGTATATTGCGACTACCAAACGCGATATACGTATAAAAATAATATATATATCGCTTCTTCATTTCACGATATAGGTACAGTAATATAACTTTTGTATATCATGTTTTTAAGTCACGATTTAGAAGTGGTATATTGGCAATTATTTTTATATTGATCTTAAATAAGTAATTAATTTTTATAAGTATTCTAAACTGAAAATTATTTCTAGTAAAGATAGATTGGTAGTAATCGTGTACCAATATACGATGATTTAAGAAAAGAAAAAAAAAGTTAGTGTTGTTAATCGTATTTAAACTTAACCAATTCATTTAATTAAGTAACTGGATTTAAAAATTAATTAATTTAATGTTTTAAAAAATTTCATGTACATCAATGGTTTCTTCATTAAATTAGTTAATAACGTCATCCAATATGATATTTTTAACCAATTCAATAAAAATATTATTGGTGTATACGAAAAATCATTTTAAATAGTAAATTAATCAATTTTAAAGTTTATATTGTAAATTATTCAATTTTAAAGTTCAAGTACCTAATTGCATATTTTACTTTGAAAACCATTAGTGATATTTATCCTAAAAAAATTATTAATTATGTTTTGTAAATTACATTACATATTAAAATATTGTTGATCTTTGTTTACGGCTCTTATATATATTTTATATATGTTGTGCAATAACCAATAAATCCTTTTTTCTATATGAAATGACCGAAATAATGTGAAATATATCATAGAGAATAGGGCAATTATCAAAGTAAAAGTTTCATGCAAGGGAATAATCTAAAATGTATGCATATCTTTTTTTTTTTTTTTTTGGCCAACATATCCTTTTTTATTATTATAATATATATGTTGATAAGGAAATTACAAAAAATATTTTTTATGCTTTTAGAAATTCATGATCTTTTTTTTTTCTTTGCAAAAACTTATAACTTGTATTCTATCACTATTTATTAATGTTTATCATAGATACGCATTCAAGTATACAAAAAATAATTTGGTAATACATTTAATTTTTTCATTTTCAAATAAGTTAATAAATATAGTTTAAGATAATATAGAAAATAAAAAGGGGTTTTAAAATATCGAAAGCATTAGCCACATCTTAACTTTAACGTAATGCCATGCTTCTATAATTTCGTAGAGAGGAGGCCACTATCCTTCAGTAATGCACAATCTAAAAGCTACAGCGTGCATAATTATTTTTTTGAGTAATTACAAATTCATCTCCTAAAATTTAAGATTATTGCATATTTATCTTCAAACTTTTAAAGTAATTTTTTTATTCTTAAACTTTAAAAAATTAACATCATAAAAACGGTTAATCATTTTAGGAGGGGAAAAAGTGGGTAAATTTTAGGAGATAAATGCTAATATAGATGAAAAGTTTAGAATATGAGTTTTTGCACTTTTTTATTTGTTTTAACGAAAAATATGATGTATCTTTAGCCATGCAGGTAGAAAAAAGTTTAAAAAGTCAAAAACTACACTTTCAAGTATGGGAAAAGAGGTGAGGGGGGTTAATTTGCACCACCCTTAAACATTAGGGTGTGTTTTTGCAATTGCCCCTTTTGTTTTCCTTTTTAATAAAATTAGGATTACAATATTGTATTTCATTCATCTATTATAATATATAATTTTAGAAACCTTTTTGTTATCATATCTTTTCAATTTCACTTATTTAAAACAAAAGGCATTGCTTGTCTAACTTTCTTTTATTAAATAGTATCCCTTCAAAAATAACAACCTTTGAAAAAATACTTTCTATTATAAAACATTTTGTTGTTTAAACTATTATAAAATAATAATGGCAAAAAAAAACTATTATAAAATAAAAACTCTTTATAAAAAGAAAAAAAACAATTAATGGTGGCTTTGAGACAGTACCACTTTTAAAAAACTGATTAGTTTTTTTTTTTTTACCATAAATACTCTTTGAAAACAATAATTTGTTTAAAAATTTTGTACCCAAACCATTCTATACAAGCATAACCATACATAGTATTGAGACACTACATTGTACCTCACTCTATGCAAGTAAGTTTGGAAAAAATTGGTAAAACCTATCCTTTCATCTTTAATAACCGCTGGAGACCTACTAATTAATATATTAGTTACATAGGTTACGAATCTATTCATCCATTGTTTTTCCTTTGATAAACTCACTTCTAATTGATCCATAATGAATAATTTAACAAAATAATATTATTACATGTATTTAATCAAATAACATAATGAAATTATAAAGTTACCCAAAAAAAAGAAGAATAAAAGATGGAGAATAATTTTCAAATCCTAGCCACTTGGTCTACCCCACTAAGGTAATGGCGATGAATCTTACCAGTCACGAAGTAAGGGCTTTTTTGGATTGCCCGTTTTTATCAATATCGATTTAGTATTAGTTTTGTATCGGTTTAGTATTGGTCTAGTTTAATTCATTTATAAGTAAAACTATCAATTTTTCATTGGTATCATATTAGTATCAGTTTAGTTTTTGTTTGACACCAAAACAACGCCAAAAAGTTACTAAACTGACGAACTAAAAAGATCTTAAGCTTTGTTTGTTTCATCTCTTTTTTTGTCCTTTTGACATCTCCTTTTTGTCATTTTCAAACAATTATTTTGTAAGCAACAAATATAGATAAAAAATAAATATTTTTATACATATATAGATCATATATAAATAAATCATAAATAAAAATCAAACAATCTAAATAAATTCTTTATTTGAATTTCTATTTCCTTGTTTGTAAATTGTGACGAGGTGTCTTGAGGAAGCTTTTTCCTTTTCTTTTATCCTTTTTTTTTTATGGACCCCTATGAACTTTGTAAAATACATTAGCACCCGATTATTTTAAAATACACAAATACCTCCCTTGCTTTTACCAATGTGGTTGCTGACATGGGACGAATGTTGATGTGGCATGATACATCATTGCCACAACATCATTAATAATATTATTATTTAAAATATTAAATCTTTATTTATTAGTTAACTAATAATACTAGAACAGAAAATAAATTTGGAAAAAAACGAAAAATGCTATTTTATTTAAATAGAAAATGATTTTTATATACTAAGTATATTTATTAACTAAATTAATAAAAGTTTCAATAAATCGGAAATAAAAAAAAAATAGGCTAGAATAAACAAATGCCTCTACACCCAAAGCATATTATAGAAAAATATCAACCTTTGGCATTTCTTCAACCATCTTCTTCACTAATCCATAAACATCCAACACCAAAACAATTACATTTCCAAATCATTGTCATGGGTGCCCTTTTATCCTGCTTCTTATTGGCTAGACTTGTTTCGGTGGACTCTCAATTTGGGTTTATCTGTTATGTCATATGGCACTTGATAAAACTCTAGTCAAGGAAAGATTGAATATTTTGCTATGGAACTCGATTTAAAGATGCTACAAATCAAGTGGATTTTTTTTTAAGGGAAAACTTATCATTACAAATACATTCCTAAATCATCATCATTGGTGCTCTTTTATCCGGCTTATTGGCCAGACTTGTTTTGACGCACTCGAATCTATTATGCTTTTAGTAATTTTTTTACCAAATTTTTTTAATAATTAATATATGTATATGAAATCGTTATATTTAAATAATAATATTATGTGGTAATGATATGTCATGTCATTTCAATATCTGTGTTATATCAATATGTACATTTATGTATTTTACATAGCTTGCAGAGGTCTACACAATTAAGAGAAACCTTAATTTTTTGCTTATCTTATAGAAGATGGAAAAGTTAAAAAGTTACCACTATGTATCGATGAAGGCAAAGTGAAAGATACACTCCCATACATTGTTCAATATTGGAGGGTTCCATGTGTAATCTCCAGCTAGAAGCTTTGAGTCACAATAGAAGTGAATTATGCAAAGTCCTTGAGAAGGTCACTTTCAATTGATAAGTAGATGGTGCTACAACTAAAGAATTTGATTGAGTGACTATAACGCCTAAATTTAGGGATATTTATAATTCATTGTGTTTTCATATTAGATATGGGGAAATTCTATAGTCCTGTTGTTAATTTTGACAGGACCGGTCTCGTTATCATCCAAGGGTTTACATCATACCTAACCGGCATCGAATTATTAAAATAGTTAATATTTTAATTATTATAGTTATTTTAACAGTTAGATGGTTGGCTAAATGATTCCATCGACGGGACCATAGAATTTCCCTTAGATATGGACACGCCAAACTTAGAACCACTATAACTTTGATAAATACCAAAATTAGCTTCTAAACACACATATAATAGTGATTCAAGTTAACAGTTACTTTACATGTAACACAAGATTAAACACAAATCCTACATACCACTACCATGAGATAACTCATAGATTCTATCTAACAACTAACATCACCAATCATCCACCAGATCTATACCCTCAATTACTATCATAGTATATAGAGTTACGTCATCACATGAATATAATAGGAGTGTCTATCTCCCTAAAACTATCAAGCCAGCACTAATAGTATACTAGATAATTTTCTTCACTAGCATCCTCCACATAATCCACTATGGCATCATCCAAATAAGCCCAAAGCTACAGGAGTCTTAATTGTATCTAAAAAAAAGGAAAAGAATGAGTTGGAGCTTAATGTGGTATATCACAAGCACATACATGTGATTAGCAAACACACATGTACGTGCAAACCTATTACTAATGCAACAATCAATAGTTTATTATCTTTATTTTAAGTCAAGCAAGCAATATAAGATAACTCAGTATCTCGCTCCACGTAAATATAATAATACATACTATATATATGATGTTAGATATTTTCCAATATCCATAAGTCCATAAGCCAAATATTAGGTACTCCCTAATATCCACAAAACCAAAACACCTAAATCTAACTAGATCATTTCCATACACACCTTCACTTGGGACAACACCATTCATGGATCATTGGATTGTCACGATAATAGCGTTGGTACTTCCCACCTATTACTAATAGTTATGCACAAACAATAAACAAATTCTTATAGTCAAAAAGTCATTTAGTTAATTTATGAACCTAACCCAAACAAACACAAACAACAAGTAAAGTATACATGTACTTAGATAATTGATTCGTTTTGAGTACTACAATACACTACTATTGATGTTTTCAAGGGCTTAGAGTATACTCTAACCCTAGAATAAAGAATTAAACTAGGTTTATTTGCTTTTCAAGGAAAGAACTTAAAAATTTAACAAAGTTACAAAAAACACAGGTGATACACCACCAATACACATATTAGAGTACTTGGGATGTAGCTTCTAGGCACAACTTTTTAAGCTACAAAGAGAAACACGATGTGATACACGAGCTTGTGTATAGGTCATGTACTTTTTGCATCCCTTTTTTGTCAACAACATAGAGAGACTAACCTAATGCATGTGCTCTTACATGGTTGGTGTACTTCTAAGTTTTATACATTTAAACTCAGAGAGATATATGACCTAATGCAAGAGTTTGTATAAGTTGTGTAATTTTGGAAATCATTCTTTTTCATGAAGCTCATCATAAAACCTAATCCAAAATGTTTTTATACCTTTTTTAACATGTTTTTCATTTCATTTTTACATTAACATCCCAACACCCAACAAAACATTTATCTACATATTTTGGTGGAAGTAACACTAAAAATGCATAAAAGCATATTGACTTTGTTTTAACTTCTTGAGATTCTTCAATCAATCATTGCCTTCTGAAATTCTTTTAGAAATCTCCCATCAATTCGTCATTTCCTCCATTAAGTCCTGTTGTGAGTACTACTATAATAATATTCTATCACCCTTATGTTTATCTCATCAAGCATAATAAGAAAAGAGAAAAGGATTTTTTTGCCCCTTCTTATAATTTTATTTGTATAAGTAACTTTGGATTAATAACAATTTAGCATAGCTCACAAAATTGCAGTTACAATAAAGATTCTAAAGATAAGCCATGTGCCCCATGTACAATAGCCACTAGACAGGGGTCTTTCTCTCTATGTGTAGAGTAAGAATTCTATAAATAATAGTGTTTAACACTCACAATAATTATATAACGAAAATTAATAAGAGTTTCTAAGTATTTATACTTGACTTCCATTTACAATAATTCATAAACAAATTGGCAACATCTTCATGAATTCCTAACACTTGGTGTCTATTAAAGTGTTGAAACAATATAGAATACTCACAAAGTGCTTTTTTTTTTTTACCAGCCATTACAAAGTGTTTATGAAATGAAGCATTACAAGGAAAAATGAAAATGTAACAGACCAATAGTAAACATAGGCATTTTATGGTCTACACAAAAGGTTTTGAAACATTTTAAAAGAATCCAAACTTGATACAATTTCCTAGAATATTTTGTGCCCATCATATCAAGAGAGGTTTAAAACTATGGCCAGAGTTGTGTAATACTAAAAGAAGTTCTAAACCATTGAAGAAAAAAGAATTACTAGTTTCTTAAATGAACTCACACTAAGTTACTCGAATTGAACAATCTTTCCTTCTTACTCTTAATTGAGCTAAATTGTTGTTTCTTTGTGATATTGTTGATTTTATCTTGTATATTGTAGCTTTGGATAAATACAATAAAGATGTATGGAGCATCTTGGAAAAAATCAGGAAAAAAACACTCCATATTTAATACACTTGGTTCGCTCAATCGAGATTGGTCGAGAGAGCAGGCCACTTGTAGAAATCAGATTGTTAAAAGCTTGTTGAAACCTAAGCTATTCAAACAATTCAAAAGCCAATCAACTAACTCAGGCTAGTCAAACAAGTCATATTGCCCCATCTAAAAAACCTTATAAGGTGCTTAGGCTTAAGCCCAGCCATAAACCCACTGTTAGATACAAGTAGATGAAGAATAAAAAGAGTTAATTGCTTTTATGCTTACTATAATTGTAAGATGACCTAGTATAATCAATGAAGGACTATTATTTATTTTGTTATTTATGTTATCCACCATGAAGATAAAAAGCTTTAAATTTATTTTGTATAGCAACGAAAGTGGGACTATTATTTTGAAAATGGACCATTCGTCATTATTTCTTCATTCTTACCTTAATAAGCTTGAATAAATTCTATTACATCTTTAGGGCTCTCTTCCTAGTCCTTATAATTCCTATAGTCACGTGTGCTGAAATCACCTTCATACTTTACTACTTTCAATTGTGTAGCGAGGTTTGCCTTGTGGTGGTGAGTATGACTTCGATCTAGATTACCCAAATTGTATCTATTCCTCTACGTTGCATTTTATATTTCTTCAGAAAACTTGAAATTACAAAGCTGGTACATAGATTATTGTATTTTAGGTACATGACAATTGTTTCATTTGCCTTCCCCATGCTATCTGGTATAATTGGTTTCTACATGCATGCTTTTGGTTCACAAAACTCATTTAAATTTATATTTAGTACAAAATTATGGATCATTTTTCATGGAAATATAATTTATCAAGGATTATGTGGATTCTTATTTCAATTATGTTTCAACAAGAGTGTATGCGTAAGATTTAACTTATTTGACCTTATAATTTAATATTATTTTTTAAAGTATAATCTAGATTTTTATTTATTTATGGGTCAATATCATAAATGGTACCTGAACTTTAACAAAATATGTAATTAGGTACCTAAATTTTGAAATTGATAAATTTAGTATCTAAATTTTACAATGGACCAATTTAGTACCTAGAAAGAGCTTTTTGTACATGTCAATGGTATCTCCATCAAGCTCTTTCATGTACTAAGTTGATCAATTTCAAAGTTCAAGCACTAAATTGATCATTTTTAAAGTTCAAGTACCTAATTACATATTTTACAAAAGTTCAAGTACTATTTGTGACATTATCCCTTTTTTAATTGATCTTATGGTTGAACCTGATTCAACACTATGACTTTTAACCCTCTCACATTTCCAAGTAAACTGCACAAACAAGGTCTGACAACACTTTTTGTAAGTGTTTGGAGTTGTTTTTAGAAAGAGGGGGAAAAAATCCTTATTTGGCCTAAGCCAAGAGTTAGGACTTATTTTTAAAAGGGATAATGCAAAAAATAGTACCTGAAACTTTTGCAAAAAACTCAATAAGGTATATAAAGTTTAGTTTTGAACAATTTGATTTCTAAAGCAAGTTTTCGTATACATTTATCCTATCTAAAGTTTGGTTTTGTCAATGTTGGTACATGAAATAACTTTTTGCATACATTTTTTTTACTTGAAGCAAGTTCAATCATATACAAAAAATGTACATGAAAACTTCATTCAGGTATCAAAAATGTCAATATCAAACTTAAGGAACCTGATTGAACTTTTTGTGAAAGTTTAGGTATTAAATTGTTTAAAAACAAACTTCATATATTTTATTGAACTTTTTGCGAAAGTTTAGGTACCATTTTTGACATTAACCCTTTTTAAAAACTTAAGATCATATTTAGTTCAATAATTATAGATATTAGACTCATTGAAATTGCATAGTTTTGATCGATACATATGTGTATTCCTTTTGTAGTGGTATTAAAAAGTGAAATTCCTCTTTAAGTCATGCAAAAACATCTTTTCAATTATGTTAAAAACAAGTATTAGTGTAAGATTAAATTACATTGAAAGGTCATAACATTTGAGGATAAATTCATTTAAGATCATAATATTTTAAGTGGTTTACATGAGGTCACATCATTTAAAGAAGTGGGTCAATTGACGTCATCATTGAGATATATTAATAAAAAGAAAATATTAATTAAAACTTAGAAGATTTGCTATGTTGTGACTCATGTCAATGGTGACTTTAATTGACCTACTTTTTAAACGTTATGACCTCAAATGAACCATTCGAAGCATTGTGGCATCAGATGAACCACTCGAAGCATTGTGGCATCAAATGAACCACTCGAAACGTTATGACCTCAAATAAACTACTCAAAATATTGTGACATCAAATGAACTTATCCTCAAATATTATGACCATCTAGCGTAATTTACCCATTAGTATAGGCAATCTTGCTTCCATATATATAATTTTAGTATTAGCAAAAGATGACTTTTAGTAACATTGCTAACGAAATAGCAGTTTTAGCATGTAAAAGTTATAAACAAATTACGCAATCGAAAACGATAATAGTAAGCAGAAAGTAAAGAACACAAAGATTTTACCTAGAAACCCTTTCAGGAAAACCACGGGCAGAGGCAAGAGAGGAATCATAGTAGGAGTACAAAGGTTTGAGAGAATTACAACTCTAAATTTTCAAATCTCTCAATGAAAATTTTGTGTATGTGATGTGTTGTCTATATAACCCTAGAAACAACACACACACACACATACAAATGTATATATAAGGATAACCGACATAATGGCCTAATTATGACATTTAAATATGTAATTAATGAGTCATAAATGCCTGAACTATGATCGTTAAAAGTATAATGAATGAATAATAAATGTGTAGTCAAATATTTATTTATTAACATTTAACTACGAGAGCCGGTTACAGAAATCGGGTCACAAACTCCAACAATCTCCACATTGACACGAATTCTGGAGTAACAAACACAATAAACTCCAAAACTTTGATAAACAACTCCACCTCCTTCACAAGTTCCTCAAAGGAATCAATCAACTACCGACACTTAGCAAGTTCAAGCAATGCTTAAACTTTGCAATGAAAAGTGTCTTAGTCAACATATCTGCAGGGTTGTCATGAGTGCTCACCTTGGTCACTGCATTATCTCCTCGAGCAATAATATCACACACAAAGTGATAACGGACGTCAATATGCTTACTCCTTTCATGAAACATCTGATCCTTAGTCAGAAAAACCGCACTCTGACTATCACAAAATACTGTAAACGTCTTCAAATTACTAAGCTTAAAAAACAACTCTTTCGACCAGATAGCCTCTTCAATCGCCTCTGTAATAGCCATGTATTCTGCCTCTGTAGTGGATAGAGCAACAGTAGTTTGCAAGGTGGCTTTCCAACTAATCGGACAGCTACCAAGAGATAAAACATACCCTGTGATAGATTTTCGTTTATCCAAGTGCCTGACGAAATCAGAATCAACAAATCCAACGATCCCATCTCTAGTTTTCCTGAAATGCAAACATACATTAGTAGTTCCTCTTAAGTATCTGAAGATCAACTGGACTGCTTTCTAGTGTTCCTTGCCAGGATTTGCCATACACCTCTGACAACACCAATGGTATATGCCAAATCTGGATGCGTACAAATCATTGCATACATAAGAAACCCTACTGCACTAGAGTAAGGGACCTTTGGCATATAGTCAATTTCATCTTCTGATTTAGGAGACTGATCAGACAACAGTCTGAAATGACCTGCTAAAGGGGTACTAACAGGTATAGCACTCTTCATATTGAACCTAGAGAGTATCTTCTCAATATACCCTTTTCTGACTTAGGTGTAATACACTTGATTTTCTGTCTCTTGAAATTTCCATACCAAGAATCTTCTTGGCTGTACCCAAGTCCTTCATCTCATATTCCTTGTTCAATTGTGCTTTGACCCTGTCAATCTCTCCTCTATCCTTGGCCGCTATCAACATATCATCCACATATAAAAGTAGATACAGAAATGACCCATCTTTACAGCACTTGAAATATACACAGCTATCATAATTACTTCTTCTGAAATCATGAGAAGTCATAAAAGAATCAAATCTTTTCTACTACTATCATGGTGATTGCTTCAACCCATGTAGGGATTTCTTTAATCTGCACGCATGGTCTTCTTTCCCTGAGACCCCAAAACCTTATGGTTGGTGCATGTAAATGTCTTCTTCAAGTTCTCCATGCAAAAACGCAATCTTCACATCAAGCTGCTTTAACTGAAGATCCTCTATAGCCACAATACCAAGCAATGCTCGAATAGAGTTGTGTTTCACAACAAGAGAAAACACGTCGGTAAAATCGATACCTGGTATTTGACTGTATCCTTTCACTACAAGCCTTGCTTTATATCTGGGTTCTTCACAACTTAAGTCTCCTTCCTTTTCTTATAAACCCACTTGCAGCAAACAACTTTCTTACTCTTGGGAAGTTTCACTAACTCCCATGTTCAATTCTTCTGGAGGGATTCCATTTCTTCTTGCATGGCTATCATCCACTTACCAGAATCATCACAACTAATCGCTTATGTGTAAGTAGATGGTTCCAAACTTGAATCAACATCATCAGTCATATTCAACGCATATGCGACTAGATCCGCTTCCTCATATCTCTGTGGAGGCCTTATCTCTCCCCTGGGTCTGTCTATTGCAATTGAATACTGTGGCTGCTGAGATATAGAAGTCGATTGAGAGATAGGCTTTGTTAAATCTGTATTGATATCAAAGTCCACCTGCACACTTGGTTTCTGCTGGGTTTCAGCAGAAGTAACAGCAGGACAGGAATCATGCAACATAGCAGATTCATCAAATACAACATCCCTACTAATAACAACTTTTTTCAATTTGGGATACCATAATTTATATCCTTTAACGCCAGTCTTGAAACCAAGAAACACACACTTTAGGGATCTAGGCTCAAGTTTGCCATTGTTTACATGAGTATATGCAAGACATCCAAATATTTTCAAATTATAATAATCTGCAGGGGATCCAGACCATACCTCATGTGGAGTCTTCTTCTCAATGGAAGTCGACGGAGATTTATTGATCAGCAAATAAGCTGTGGAGCCAGCTCCTACCCAAAAAGATTTTTGCAATTTCGAATTGGAGAGCATACATCTCACCTTCTCCATAATGGTCCTGTTCATACGTTCTGCAATCCCATTTTACTAAAGTGTACTGGGAACCTTGAGATGTATAATAATCCCTTCAGACTTGCACAAGTCATTGAATTTGCTGGAGCAGAATTCCAAGCCATTATTAGTGCGTAGACACTTCACTTGTTTTCCAGTCTGTTTCTCAATCATCGTCTTCCACACTTTGAACGTAGATAAGACATCGCTTTTCTGCTTTAAGAAATATGCCCAAACCTTTCTGGAGTAATCATTTATAATGGTCATCATATAGCTGGCACCACCACTGGAGGGCACTCTAACAAGACCCCAAAAGTCATTATGAATATAGTCTAGAGTGCATTTAGTATTTATGGGTACCTGTGGTGAACCTGACCCGTTTTTGCTTCCCAAATACGTAGTGTTCACAAAACTTCAATTTGCTGATGTCTTGCCCATCCAGAAGTCCTCGCTTACTTAATTCTACCATACCAACTTCACTCATATACCCAAATGCATATGCCATAGCCTAGTGGCATCTTCATCCGACAAGGAGGAACCAACGGCTGCATCACCTGTCACAATAGAACCCTACAATGAATAAAGATTAGCAGTCTTTCTATGGCCTTTCATCACCACCAACGAACTCTTACTGATCTTCAGGACTCACCTTTACCTGTATACCGATACCCTTTCAGATCAAGGGTAATAAGAGAAATCAAATTTCTCTTCAAATCATGAACGTGTCTCACATCACCAAGCGTTCTAACCACGCCATCAAACATCTTGATCTTAATCGTTCCAATACCTACAACTTTACAAGAAGTGTTATTTCCCATCAAAACAACACCTCTAGAAACCATTTCATATGTTGAAAACCAATCCTGATTGGGACACATATGAAAGGTACATCCAGAGTCCAAAATCTACTCTTTACTGGCTTGTGAATCACTATCAGAAGCAACAAGAAGATCATCATCAGTATGATCTTCAACAACATCGGCCTCAGCTATTTTATCATATTGATTTTGCTTTTGATTCTCACCGGTCTTCTTATTTTTATTCTATAGTTTATAACAATATGCCTTAATGTGGCCTTTCTTCTTGCAATAGTTACAGGTTCTAAATCTATTTGAAGATTTAAATCTGCCTCTAGAATTCCCACCAGACTTACAGTTTTGACTCCTACCACGTGCTACCAAACTTTCAGAAGTAGACTCAGATTTAATTACAAGATGTTTCATCTTTTCAAAAGAGCTTAAACCAACATAAACTTCATCAATCGACAAAGTATCATGACTATACAGAAGGGTATCTCTAAAAGTTGCATATGATGGAGGCAAAGAACATAATAGGATTAAACCTAAATCCTCTTCATCATATTTAACTTCCAACGTTTCTAAATTAGAAACGATTTCTTTAAAGGTTATTAAGTGATCATTAAGAGATGCACCTTCTTCTAAACGATGAGAATACAATCTCTGTTTCAAATGCAACTTACTGGTTAATTTGTTTGTCATGCGTAGTTGTTCCAGTTTCAACCACAATACAACAGCGGTCTTCTTCTTAAGCACATCTTGAAGAATCTGATTCGATAGATGGAGATGGATCTATGAAAGGGCTTTTCTATCTTTTCGCTGCTTTTCATCCGGTGACCAATATGTAGGCATCTTGTCAAACCCTAGAAGTGCATCATCAAAATCCATCTGTGCTAGAACCACTCATATCTTCACCTGCCACAACGAGAATCTAGTGTTGCGATCCAAAAGAGGAATATCGTACTTCATGGTTGTCATTATCAAAACCTATGCTCTGATACCAATTTGTTATAAACAAATCGCACAATTGAAAATGATAATAGCAAGTAGTAAGTAAAGAACACATAGATTTTATATAGAAACCCTTTTGGGAAAACCACGAGAAAGGCGAGAGAGGAATCATACTATATCAAAGTAAGAGTACAAAGGTTTGAGAGAATTATAACTGTAAACTTTCAGATCTCTCAATGGAAATTTTATGTATGTGATGTGTTGTTTATATAATCCTAGAAACAACATACACACACACATACCCGCACACACACACACACACACACATGTGTGTGTGTGTGTGTGTGCCGGTGTGTGTGTGTGTGTGTGTGTGTGTGTAAGGATAATCGACATAATGGCCTAATTATGACATTTGAATATGTAATTAATAAGTATTAAAGGTCTAAATTATGACCGTTAAATGTATAATGAATGAATAATAAATGTGTAGTCAAATATTCATTCATTAACATTGAACTACGGGAGTCGGTTACAGAAATCAGATCACAAACTCCAACAAAGTACAAATTCAAATTGCTTCAAATATATAGGAAAGAAAAAAACCTATGATACTTCTTATATTTTATAAATTTAATCACATTATGTTGTAGTAATTTTCTTGAATATTCATTACTTTATTGATTTTCTTTATAAGTGAGTAAAGTAAGACTTATTTTTTTTTTTTTTTAAAGAAAGGAAATCTGCATACCAAAAGGTCTTATAAAACATAAAAAGTCATAAGAAACTGTTGGGATTTTAGGAGGTTGATAACTAACAATACATAATTTATTTAAGGAATTTGCATTTCTAATGTAAATTGAGCTAAAGTTATAATATACACATATAACACACACACACACACGTATTCAAAGTAGGATCTATTTCTTAAAGAGCAAATTTTGGTACCAAAATGTTTTATATAATATAGAATTTCATAAGAAATTGTTAGGGTTTTAGGATGTTATATTCTATTTTCTTAAATGCAATTTCTATATGAATCAAGCTAAACTTGCAAAATCTATTAACACAGATAATTAGTTTTATGGAAAATACATTATTTAAGGGAAAGTATAAGTGACTTATTGATGATGTGGTGCATCAAAACAATAAGCATAGAAGCCCCTAAAATTCTTGCACCTCACTGGTAACCACCACTTGACTTCTACCACTGTCTTGTAACTGGGATAGGTTTAGAATGGGTTTTATAAAACTCGAACCTGTTTTAATACCTTGTAGAGTTTTGCAATACTTATCCTAAACATAATTAAGGTTTTCTTCACAAACTTGAAACTCACCTGTGAAAACTGATTAGGTACCCGTACTTAATAAACCTTTATTTCTTTATTTTTTATTTGCTATTACGCTTGATTACCAGATTGTTTTCATCCTCCATTGTTACCTGAATATTGGATTGGGATTACCATGAGCATCCATGTAAAAAAAAAACTTAAGAATCTCTATACTGTCTACCAAAATATTGCCAACACCAACACCTTTATTCTTATTCTCTCCTAAGGTCGACATTTTATAAACACATTTTATACCACCACCATTTATTAAAACAATATGCATATATATGCGTGCGTGTGTGTGTGTGTGTGTGTGTGTGTGTGTGTGTGTGTGTTTTTAATGGTTCTTATTGCTATTTTAAGAATCAAAGAAACCATTTTCTAAGGAATGCTACACATTTTAGGTCTTTATAATCAATCGTTTTTACATGTCAATTCTCTTAGCTAGCCACATATTGAAATGCATGGAGAAAAAATCATTTCTAATGATACGATACACAAATTTCAAGATAAGTAAGCAATGATATTTGACCTAACCTAATATGATAACTATCTTGAGAAGATACCTTTATTAAAATAAAATCTAACCTACTGTTTAGTAATCTACATGGCATAATGTAATACCCCGGAACTCTACCTATCGATGTATTGTTCGTTCTGGCCACAACCGCATGGTTTTATCATTTGGTACTAACGTTTCATAGGAGGTTATCCATCATAGCACACTTAACTTTAGAGTTCCGATGAACTTCAAACCATTACACGAAAGGGCCCCTTAATGATTAAAGTACCACCATCTATATTTGAAGGATATTAAATACTCCCCCACTTACAAAGCTAACATCCTCATCAATTTTTTCACATTGGTCTAGATATACACCAGGTAAAGAGGACACTCCTCTACTTTTAGCTAGTGAACTACTCTAATACCACCTATAATGCCCTAAAACTTTACCCACCGAGGTATTATCAGCTTTGGCTGCACACTATACGATTTTGTCCTTTGGTGTCAGCACTTTTCAGAGGTTACTCATCTTAGGATTACTGCCAAAAGCACGTTTAACTTTAGAGTTCCGATAAACTCTAAGCCATTACACCAAAAGGTACCTCGATGCTTAGAGTTCCACCATCGATATTTGAGGGGTATTACATAACATTCCATTGGGTTAAAGGCTTACTAGGTTATCATTGGCTAGGCAGTGTTGCTAAAAGCTGTTTAGCAATAATAATTGGAATCAAACAAGTGAAATCCTAAATTTTTAAGATGACATCAAACTAATATTCATTTCTAAGTGACAACATAATTCAATGCTAATTTGAAACCATTTTATAATTGTGCCATTAACATATATTTGTATAATACATCATAACTAGAATCACCATAAGTAGAAAACATATGGAATTTCAATAAGAGATAAGTGAGCAATCCATTAGAAAAGGTTTAATGGTGTTCGTGAATTCTAAGATGTGTATCTCAGTTGTTCAGATGCAAAGGAATGTCATAAGGTTTCTTATTACAATTTTTGCATCAAAGAATCCTATTCCTATGAATTATAAAGAAAATTCCAGAAGCTTGCAAATCTAGTAACATTAATTTAAACATTTCTTTTAAGGTTCGTAGGTGCTTAGCCATTTTGTCAAGAACATTTATTCAAAGTTTCCACCAAGAAAAAGTAAGGGCTTTTTTTTTTTTGGACTTATTGTAATGTTCACCAGTGTAATAAGTTATGTCTATATAAGAATAGAATTACAAATGGTAAATCAAAATGTTAGGATAAATACAAACCCATGTGTCTTGATTAAGTGCTTTGACTAAAGGTGTTCGTTATATGTCTCCCATCCATCTATCTTCTCTCATATCACTTTTGTGGTCATAAGTTATGTTACTTCATGAATATGTCGGCTACACTATAATTTTTTTTCAAAATATATAGTACAAAAATCCAATTCCTAAAGCCTTAGTGGTTTTCTAAAACTAGTCATTACATTTATTTAACATGCTCATTTATTTGTGCTTCTTATAGAGCATACTCAAATACCTTTGAATTTGTTTCATTGATAAAATCAAAGTACACACAACCATATGAAATTTGCCATAATTTCTTTAGGGCTAAGAATAGATTTAGGGTAAATTACATAAAAAAGGTACCAATATTTGAATATAAGTTCATTTAAGGTATAAACATTATAAGTGGTTAAAAAGATGTATCAACGTTTTGCAAATAAAGTTACATAAGGTATCAATAATAAACCATTAATGAAAATTTTAGAAAATTAACTGAAAATTAATCAAAGTATTGATACCTTAAATGGAGCTTGCAAAATGTTGATAACTTATTTCTAAACATTAATATCTTTTGATATAATTTACTTAATATATTTGTCCCATAATGATGTATGGGTTGCATATTTGAAAATATAATACATAAATAAAGGAATAAGTAGTAAATTCAATTGAACTATTGGATTATTTCGAAGAGCATTGGTATAGGAATTCGAGATTATTTAAGAGACATTTTATGGGTGTATTCGTGATGTAAACAATCGATTTGAAATAGAGGGACGTATGGATCGATGATTCAACAACAAAAAAAATTTCTTGAGTTTAAAGTTATGGTGTGCTCTTGCAACTTGTTCAATAGGAGCTTCTATTTATTTACTTATGATAAAATGACCATATTTGAAATATCCTTGAACTACCTTAAACTTAATTACTATGCATGAACATGTTTTGTTTGTTTGATGTTATTATTATTATTATTATTATATGGTTGATAAATTGTGTATATTAGTGTGATTATGTAATTACATTAAATTGTGTTGTATTGGATTGTCTTGTTTTCTATAGATGAAGCCCATGTGTTTTAACAAGCTAAAATTTAAGCAAAAAACAAAGCCCATAATTTTTATTAGTTTAAGCCCAAACAAAAGCCTTTTTCCTCCTCGAATTTTTTGTTATTTCAAGGTAAAAAGGTAAAAAAAAAAAGATTTTATAAGGATAATTATCAAGCAACTTTTTGGAAATTTTCATAACTCGAAACAAACCTAGACACGAACCCTTCATCAATACCTCCAAGAATACTTTCTTTTTCTTTTTCAATCTAATTTTCTTCCAATAAATCCTTCAAGTTTCTATGTACAAGTTAAAGTCATTTAAGGTAAGTGTTGTTTACTTTTTCTAAGTTTTGGTTCAGATGTCATCTTAAGCAAAACAACTTATGTGTTATGAGCTAAGTCGGTTTTTAATGTTTAGATGAATCCTACAATCTTGGTAGGAAAGATTAATGAAGTTTGTTGTGGTTACTTGGGTGAATAAATGAATTTTAAGTTTGTATGTCATATGGGTTGAGAAATGGAGTAGATGAGGTTGTAAGTGTGGTTGTTGATGATGAGATGGTTGGGGTGTATATATATGAATGTGAAGTAAGCAGATATGTTGATTTTGAAGTGTATATGTTAGTTTAAATGAGTTAAGTTTGAAAATTCGAAAACATAGCAAAATAAGGAAAACATGTTTTATGAGCAATGGGTAAAAAATCACGGGCGTGACAATGGGATTTGAAGCATCGGGTTCATCATCTTTTTGCAAATCACGGGCATGACCAAGGTCTTGGTAGCCTCTGATTTTTGAAATTTTCTAATCATGGGCATGATTGATTTTGAACCTTAAGTGGTTTTGCAAAAATTTCAAGAATCACGGCCAAAACGTAGCCCTTTCTAGCCTTGGGTCTTTCAAAAAATTTTCAAATCCAAATTTCATGGGCATGGTGTTGTCCTTAGTATGCTCGGGTTGTAAAGTTTTGACTAATCACAGGCATTATTCAACCCATAATTGTGTGTGATAGCCACCCCTCATCTTGATTACGGGTGTGATCAAAGGTGTGATTGAGATCACAATCTCAATCATGGTTGTAATCTGTCTCCTTCCCCTATTTTATAAATAAATAAATATTGATGATTTCAAAGATTGAAGATAATAGGGTGATGTATAAATATACATATGAATATATGTTAAGTTAAGTTTAATATGTGTTATGTTTCATTTGAATAATTGATACATGTCTTAGTTGTATTTATGAATTGATATCTTTTATTAGATCCTCCTACCTTGCTGAGTTAAACTACTAGTCTTTTGCCAATGCTATCAAATCAATCAGATACATAGTAACTAGGTTGTTGGATGTTAGGATAGACATATCATAAATTGACTCTAATTAAAAAAACTTAAAAGTGTTTAAATTGTTTATGTGTATGCCATTGAATCTAGTTCGGGGAGCAGGCAAAACCCTATTAACGAGATTAACATGGTAGTTAGACACTTAGGCTACCCTAGTCATGATGCATTGGCACTTATAAGTGGCTCGGCCGGTAGTCAACATAACATTTACTTATTCTTTAGAGGAAATAATATGATTTAGTTTACATTTATGGAACCGGTTGAACTAAGTGATATTATAAATTAAGTTAAGTAAAGATGAGAAATTATTGTGATCCCCTAGAGGACGCTACTATTCTTTTTCGATTAAATCATATAGAAGATATAGGTATTTGAGCTATCCATATCAACCCCCTGAGTTTTTGCTATTACACAAGACCCTTAGCTTCCCATTGGCTTGTTCTGGAGTTTGAATACTCCTATATTGATTAGCAAACTTAATTGATGGTTAATAAATTAATGATTGTTGCATTGCATATAGCTTAAGTGTGCTTATCATTTTGTATTTGCTTGTGTTATTTGCGTATTGAGCCTCTGGCTCATGATTTTCCAATTGCAAGTGTGGATGAAGATGAGTTCTATTCTTAGTTAGGTTATAGGATGGATTTTGAGGATTTTCTGGACAAGTGGGAAGATATGGAAGCCTAATAAGGATGAAGACCGTTTTGCAATAGATTAGGAAAAGCGTTTTGTGGATAATGTATTTCTTTCCTTAAAGATCTTTCCAAAGTTTTATGTATTTTGTTATAGGCTTGATCTTAGGCCTATGTTTGTAATATCTATGTATATATATGTATTAAGTCCTTTATCTCGTTGATGAGAAGATAACACAGTTTTGTGAAGTTATGTATAGTACTTCTCTTAATGAGAATTTTTTTTTTTAGATTGACCCTTATGGCTTGTTTAGATAAATAAATATACAAACTCTTTCTTTAAAGATAACTTTACATGTAATACTGTAGGATTACATGTAGTTTGGACTAGATACGTCTGTTTTGGATATGTGTTGAATCTAGTCCTTATAATATTGTTTTAAAGAGAAAATATAACTAAAATTAACTTGTGTCCACCTTCATAAATAAGCACTCTGAAGTGAACCAAAGGGGAGGGAAAAAGAAAGAGAGAAAGAAGCTAGACCCTTTTTCCATAAGAATTAGGTTAGAAACCTAAGTCCCGTTTAGTTCAAGTTTAGTTAGTTAATTAGTTTAAGAGTTGATACTTAATAGTAAGACGGGTTTGCACGTTTCAAATTTTAATATTAATCCTAAAATAGTTCTTAATTTGTTGATCATTTTTCATGTAATGTTTAAAATTACTAATGACATGATTTATTATAATAATAAGACTACTAACTTTAAGCGTCTTTTCACTTTGATAACTTCTTCGATTTTACCTTTTAATTCATAACCTAAGTTTTGTTTCAAATGTTAATTTATTTTCAGAAAAAAGAACAGGATTATTCATGGTTTGATTTAGTTTACTCTAAAAGTTAAACCAAAGTGAATTGAATTTCAAATAATCTAATTCAAAAGTTTGAGAAAATCAAATAATTTGGTTTGATTCAACCCAATTCGATCGACATACAAAAACACATATATCATAATCTAATAGGTTTTCAACACCATGACTAGTATGATTAGAAATTTGACACAAATAAACTAAACAAACTAAAATAGAGACAATGTGAAGTTGTGTAATAATTAAATGTGTAATTTCACCAAAGCTACTTTATGTAATACAAGGGAGAAGTAGCTTGTGGAAGATGGCTTGGTATTAAGATTTAGTGAGTTTAAAGATAGAGTTGCTAGTTGTGCCAAAAGACTAAGATGGTGATTTTCTAGGGGAAAGGATTGGGCATAATGAAATTTGTGAACCTAGATTGAGAATTAGGATTTAAGGTAAGGCTTGAAAAAAAAAAGATATAATTTGTTGCTTTTATTTAGTTATTTATTTCAAATAAGGTGATCTGATTTGTGTTTTGATATTCATGTTCAATCTAATCCCCAAAGGCAAACCTTTAATCATAGCTAATAGAAAGAGCTATTCAGTTTATTCAATAAACAATCTTTAAAAATGTTTAAGGCATGCAAGCAAAGCCATAAAATCCCCAAAATTAGTTATCTTTGTATTTCTTTGTCCTAAGCACTGACTTAGATAACATCCCATATTAATACCTTAATAGTGGCTATAAATGAAATGGTAGTTTCAAACTCTATTTGAACCATGATATCAAAAAAGAAAAAAAAAATTAGACCATGACTCCTCACACTTAACCTAACTCATTCTGCACAACTCACAAAATCAACATGCAATTTTCATCCTCCACATTAATAGTGTCTCATGTTTAATACTGTGTTTGGTCTAAGAGGATTACGAAGGAATGATTAGGAGGAGGAGCAAAAAAGAGAGCTTAAATTTCATTTCCTTATTTGTTTTTAAAAGGAAAGATAAGAGAAAGAAAAATAGATGTATTATTTTCCCTAAATCCCATCAATTTTTTTTGGTTTCCCTCAAAATGGAAAGAATAAGGAGGAAAAGGGAATTTTTTTTTTAAAATTACTCTTATACCTTTTTTTTTTTAAATTAATTATTACTTTTAGGGGCATATAAGTAATTTACCAATACATCTTATTTTTTATTTCATAATAATTAAGATTTTATCAATTTTCTTCCTTTCCATTATTCTAACACATGAAAGGATTCAAATTCTCTAATAATTTTTTTCCTCTAATATCTTTTCTTTTACAATCTTTTCTTCCTAATTCATTCTATCATGCTAAACAAAGTGTAAAGATCCAATGCTTCTATATGGATGGTACAGAGAATGTAGCCATAGGTTCCTATATGTTCCGATTGAGTTAAGATCAGCTAGTTACTAAGTTTGAAAAATTTAAACATTTTTAAATGGTTTTAAGAAAGGGTCACATGTTTTAAGTAGATAATGTATTTTTACACCGTTAATTGTTATATAAATATATTGGTCCTTATTGAACTTATTTAAATCGTGGATGACTTGTTCTCAAATATCATAGAAGTTTGATGTTATTAGCAAATTGCTTCAATCTTTACCATCCAGTTCACCGAACAGTTGATTCCCATGGAAGAGGTCTTCAAAACCCCACCTCCCATATTGATTATCGGTAATTTAACAAATCAATCGAAATCCATATCTTTTTATTTTTTTTATCTTCCTTTTTTTTCTTTTCTTTTTTTTTTTTTCTTATAACCGACGGAATCAATATCGATATCATTGAAGCCCAATTGAACACCTTTTCCAATTTTTCAGAATTGTCACTTGGCCTTTTGACAAGTGCCAAAAGTTGGCAGGGCACAAGTGTCCAAGAATGACTTCATGATTCTTGATATCGTATTTTTTATGTGGAAAAGAGTGGCATCTGGAAGGTCATCACCTCTTATGTTGGCATCCTGCATAGGTGATACGTTCAGGTTGTTAATTTTTCATCAGATTCTATCGTCTGGGGGGCAATTGTAACATAAATAATTATATAAGGTCACTATTCTCACACCCATGATAAATACTCTATTTGGTTGGTTGTTTTTACGTTATTTTTACATCTTATTTTTATTATTTTTAAATAGATTATTTATCAACAATAGATAAAGATAAAAACTAGATATTTTTACTAATAAATAAATATAACAAATTAGTTATAAATAAGGTTGTCAAACTCATAATCCCACGTAGAATCGTAAGAGAGTTTATAGAATCATAATATAGAAACATAAAATATCTTTGAAAAACTATATATATTTTTATAAAAGTTGTAAAAAACTTGAAATACATAATGGATGTACAAAAAATAAATATATTAAGTTCTTTTTTTTTTATAATAATCCTTAATCAATAATATAATACACATAAAATGATCAAATATAGTTAAAATTAACTTATTTTCTAAGTTACAAATTAAAGGATAATCTAACTTTTTAACTTACCTTAAATGTTTAGCTTTATAAAATAAATAAATAAGTTTTTTTATTTATAAACTTTACAGTTATAACTCGACTTAAATGGATTCTTTAATATATAATGAAGGAATTAAAGGGAGAAGGGAAAGAGATAGAAAGAGTTTGCCTGAAAACAAAATTGAAACAAGATAAGAAAGATGTATTATCCTAATAGTTAATAAACTTGTAAAAATACAATTGAATTCATCATATAGTAGTCTATTTGACTCATATAGATAAAATCGGTAAACTCAATTAAGAACGTAAAATTCTACCAGTTTATGTATAGATTCCGTTAAAATTGTAAGATTTCACAAAAGTACAATTCTATGCATAGGATAACTTAGAAAAACCTCATAAAATCATAAACTCGTAAAATTATAAGGTCAAATCGTGATTTTGATAACTATGGATATAAACAAGATACATATATAGATCAAATATAGATGAAAATTAGACAATATATAAAAAGAGATGAAAAAGGTTTATTGGTACTTACAAAGCTCAATTCCTTCAAGCGATAAATTTAATGACAACTAGCTTATGAGCTAGGTTAAATACAGATAAAAATTAGGTTATCTATAAAAAAAAAAAAAGGATAAAAAACGTTTATTGGTACTAATAAAGCTCAATTCCTCCAAGCAAAAAATTCAGTGACCACTAGCTCATATGTATACATACGTACATACATATTCCTGTCATTTTAGGTATCTTTATTGTTTTCTAGAAAATCAAGTTACTATAATATTAATATACTCCCCCCACTCTTACATGTAATTGTAAATTCGGAATCATTGACAATACTGTGTATTGTTTAATGAAAAATAATATATTAGATAATAAATATTTGAGATTAAATTAAAAAAAAAAAAGAAGGAAACGCAACTTATTTCCTTTTACCGTATCTGGATTACGCAGTATTGTCACTCTATCCCAGACCTTTACAAATAATGCAATTACAGCTAGTATATAATTTTACTTGTGCAAGTAGGTCTGAACCCTTCAAACATCAGATAAATGAAACTCATTCTTTGCCCTTTGCCTTTTCAAATTCTAAAGACTGCCCTGTCAGGGCAAAATAGGAAAGAGATAGCTTCAATTGTCTCTTGTCTTGGCTGGCTTTTTTTTTTTTTTTTTTTTGCCTTTATAGTGGCCTGATGGCTGGTGCTAGACATCTTTTTAGATTAGATTCAAATCGGGATTTAAAGAGAACCAATAAAAAAAAATCTTTATTTATGAGGCTGGTAGGACCTGTCATGTGGACCCATTGAGTCGACAGGTTCAATCCAGATCCACTCTTGATGACTCGGTTGAATCTATAGCTTTAAAGAGTTTCCTCAATTAAAAAAATAAAAATAGAGATGAAATTTGTGTTTAGAAAAAAAAAAAAAAAAAAAAGAGAGCCAAACCCTTGGACCCATCGGTCATGAAGGTGGGATGGTTCCGAGTCCTCATTTAGAGGATTTGAAACTGGTGGATGAGATCCCTAGCCAGATTCAAACTAGCCTAGGAGGATGTCTAGCTAGTGCTTAAAGGAAGAAGTGTTTGTGGCTATTAAAAAATTATGAGTCCACTATCATTTAAAAATCGATAAGAAAAAGGTTACATCTCATTTTTATAAAATCTGAAGTTCAATACAAGAATGGATGGGAAAACATATGAATAGATGGTCAAACTTATTTTATTATAAATATAAATATAGTACGTATTTTAAATCTTAAAATAAATATATTATAATAATTATATATTTTTTAGTGTAAGAAACCGCAAACTCCCAGCAGTCCACATATTGGTGGTTTATTTTCCAGAATTTTTGTTTAGCCACGATTAGGAAAAAGTTTGAAACCTATGGTTGGACTTTTAGCCTTAAAACGTGTCAGGATATAAAAATCTTGCCTTTTATTTTTTGGGTATATAAGAATTTGCTATTTAGGTAAGCAATTTCTCAATATAGGATTCTTGTTTCCTTAGCTTTGTTCTTATGTTTTATTCTTACGTTTGCTGCTGATGTTGGTTTCAAAAACATTTGAGTATAAACAGGCCGTAAAAGAGACCTATGCATCAGTGTACTGTCATGATCACATATTAGCTCGATTTTTTTTACGGCTTGAAGGCGAAGCCGCCTATTTCTTAGGGCAAAGGGTGCTCCCTCCTCCTAACTCCTTCCACTTCTCCCAGGGCCAGGGACTATGGCTTGACCTTCGAGGAAGAACTCCGTGGGACCCCTCCTTTCTTTTAGGGCGCCTAGATAGTGAAAGGTTATCCCTTTGCAACGCTGGAAGCTAAGCAAAGTCACGAAGCTGGCATTTTTTGGGGATAGTTCCAGAATGTAGTATGTGGATTTCTAACAAAGGAAAGCCCCCTTATGCCATTTGATTACTTCAAAATCCCACAGCTCAAAGCTTTCAAGTCTTCAGCAAGCAAAAGGTAAATGCTACACGCCAATCGACAAACAGAACGCTACCCAAAAATATTAGCCATTATTGGCCACAAAGTCTACTAAAAAGGGGAACTATCCGGGTTTTGTTAAGAATAGGCGTGTACCGATTAATTAGTTAATGATTTCATTTTTTGAATCTAATCATTATGATCGGTTTTTTAAATAAATGTCATAAAACAAAAGATCCATTATTAATTGTTAATTGTGTTGGTCCCAATAATGTAAGCAAGAGGGGGGTGAATTGCTTTTTCACAAAAATAATTCTTTTCGAAATTTTCAATTCACTTCCTTTTGATTACTTTATTAAACTTAGAATTAATTAAACTTGCTGTTTAGAAACTAATCACAGCTGATAATCACACTTGTATATCTATTTTAATTCAAAACAGATCAAATTTAATTTTATGCGGAATACAGACAACTCTCTGAAGTACTCTCTGAAACAGGTTCTGAAACGTGACAGTTTATCAAATACTTCAATATAAATTGCACGAAAATAAAAAGAGTAGGGTAGAGAAAAATGCAAATCGATTTATAGAGGTTCCGCCTCGAGCGTCAGTCCTCTCTTCCAACTCCACGTTGGGGACCCGGTATTCCACACCGGTTTGTTCCACTATATCCAAAATCAAAAGTTACAAGCTTGTCTTGCCAATCCTCTTGGCTACAATACACTCTGTCCCAATTCTCACGGTTATCCTATAAACACAATTGGTCTAACAGATAACTTGCAACACTCAACCTCACTAAAAAAATTGAATGATACTCAATCAAGGAAATACAATAAATATCCTATCTTTCGAACAAAAATATTGTGAACACTTTGTAACGCAAGGACTTTTGAGAGAAATGCACTCGAAGACTTTTTCTTTCAACAGAGAGTTAGAGCAAGATTCGTTCTTCTCATCATATCTTCCTTGTTGTTGTGCTTCCTCTATATATATTGTTTTATCTCAACGGCTAGCAAAGAAGTCGTTCAAAACAATTCGAATTCTTCTCAAATTGAAAATATTTGACTTGGCAAATTCCCTCCTTTGAAGTGTCTGTTACGTGTATGATCAATCCCGAATAATCTTCTTAGCTTTATCCAAATTTCGTTGATGCTGTCATCTGATAATGTCTCATATATCTTGATATGTTTATCCATAACAATTTGGATAAATACTTCAACAAACTATCCCATAAAAAAGTGATATCCTTTATCCTTGAAGATAAGCTTTAAAAGATCTTCGTTTCGAAAATTTGAACCAACATGAACTTGGTAAAATATATCCCTTATCTTTAGGAATTTGCTGACCACGTGAAACATAAAAATCTGACGATCTTCTTCCTCAAGAAAATTAAATAGACGTAACTTATAATAAAATTGATGAAATAAATCCCCTTGGATATTTTATCCAACTTTAGTGGAACAAAATGAATATACTACCCAAATATATTCATTTCGTGGAGTCAGGCCTTCAGATGATAAGGTATAAATAAATTCGCAACATTCTGTGCATCTTCTGTTCTGGAACAGATTTAGTTTCTGATCTTCCTTCTGAAAATGAATCTGAAATACCTTCTGAAAATGACTCTGAACTACCTTCTGAAACAATTTCTAAAAAATCTGATGATTAGTTCAATCATGAAATATTTTGGTTTTGGTTTTGGTTTTGGTTTTGATTGCTATACTTTATTTATTTGTTAAAAAGACTTTTACTCCTTTTTGTTATCATCAAAATATTATGAGAGATTCCAACATTCTCCCCCTTTTTGAAGATAACAAAACCTTATGATTAAAAACAAATATAATATCATATATCAAAAACATATCAGATTTAACCAAAACTCATACATACGGATCAATCACTAACTCACAAATATAATCAAATCTCATATCATAAGCATATTGCACAAACTATATTGATATCTTAAGATTTGTTTTTCATCATATATCTTCTCCCCCTTTTTGTTATCAGAAAAAAATAACTCCCCCTGAATTTATGCATATAAAATTCATTCAAGTCAAGGAAATATAGAAAATATCACAAAAATATCCAAAAGAGAAAATATTTTCAATACAAACCGAAAACCAATTGTAGAAAATTTGCTAAGAGAAATTGTCTGTTAAAAAAAAAAACTCTATTTCTTTCTAGATGTTTTCTTCCTTGCCAGAGATTTCTTCCTGCCAGAGAATGTAGCAGGAGTTGGAGTTGGAGATTCTTCAGCAGGGGATTGTTGAGGGATGGATAGGAGAGAAACCGCAGCTTGTTGTTCAGGAGTAGGGTCAACAGGAATGTCTTTAGCTGCAACAGGGGTTTCCTCAGCAGTAGCAGGAACTTGTTCCATTGGATCAGCAACTGGTGGAGTTGGTTCAGGAACATGTTCTGCTGGTTGCTCTACATCCTCTGTAGGTGGAATGGAGTCAGGATCAGCAACATGAGGGATTCCAGCAGCTGATGGAGATGTTGGATCTTTAGGAATGTCAGCCGCAGGTGGAGATGATGAACCAGGTGTTGTTGTAGGAAAGACAGGATCAGAAATTGGCTCAGATGGAGTGGTTTCCACTTGAGGAGCGGGGAGGACTAAAGGAGATTTTTGAACAGAGGACAAATCAAATTTCTTCAAGAATGCTTCCATTCGAGAAGAAATGAGATTGTCAATCTGTTGGAGAGAGATAGGTTGGGACGTCTCTCCTGGTGGCTTCAAGGGAATACCCTCTGATTCAGTCTCTGAATCAGAATCTGATTCAACAGTCTGCCCTTCTTTGATCTCAAACTTCTTCCCAGTCCCCAACTCATAATCCCTTTTTCTCTTCTTTGCTGCAACAGGAGCCTTCCCTTTTCCTTTGGCATCCTTATCAGATTTCCTCTTCTTTGATTTTTCAACACCATGTGGATCCTCTTTTTCTATTTCGTCCAAGATTCTTTTGAGAGTCAATTCTCTCTTGCGATTCTTCGGATGAACATAGAAAGCTCCATCAATGCTGTACCAAAATTTCTCCTTTATCGAAATACTCATGTGCTTAATCACTTTATCACCAATCTTCTTCATTATTTGAGGACTACGAACATGCTTAGGCATCTTCACATGATGTTTTTGCAAAATTTTCATGATTATGTTTCCATAAATCATGTGCTTTTTATTTCTCCACATGTGCCGTAAGATAATCCTAGGCAAGTCTAGTTGTTTTTGCAACTTCATCCCCAGAACAATGATTGCTCCTCTTTAGAAATGGAAGTAGGACTTCCTTTCTTTGGTAATATGCACTCGATAACAATTTGTGCAGCAACCTTATCAACAACTCGAATTCAGAAATGAAAATATCTTTGGCATGAAACTTTCCAATGCCATCATTCAAGAGTTGCATAGATTCATTTCTACCTAAGGTTATCAGCTCGTGATCATCCCCATGATCTAACAGACCTAAACAATCAATCAGCATCTTTCTATTGACCACGATCCTTTTTCCTCCAACTTTCGAGATCAACAAAGTCTCATTTTCAAATTTCAGATTCTTGTAAAATTCTTCAACTAATTCTCCAATTATATCAATGCGTAAATCACACAACCCTTTAGCTCCTATTCTGTCTAGCCAAAAACAGCATAAAACCTTTCTTTTCAAAGAATTGGAAATCGATAAAAGAACAAGGGTGGATTTTGGATTTAACCAACCTGACAGGTTTTAGGGTTTCCTCCTTCTGTTTATTTCCCCTTTTTGATACCTTCTTAGGGTCAGCTTTCTTTTTCTGAAAAGACGGAGAGGGTGAGGTAGATTCAGAGCTTGCTTTCGCACTCTCTGATTTTGCGTCTGAATCAGCTTCTGATTCAGCATCCGATTCTGAACCACTTTCGTTATCAACTTCCTTTTCCTTAGTGGATTCAGAAGCGAGTTCCTCAGATGAACTCTTTTCCTCAGTCACTTCTTTTTCAGTATCCTTTGCCAAAGAAGGATCTTGAGATGCTTTAGACCTTATCGCGGTTGCCTTTGGTGTTGTTTCAACATGAACACCCTTAGATGATTTCGAACTGTGTTGAGAGTCAGAATCCACAGAGATTTCAACGGGGGTTTTAGATGGTTTAGATTTGAAACCCTTGGATTGAATTCGGAAGATTTTCTTGGAGCCATATGTTGAAAAAAACGTGAGGGTTTGAACAACACACGAGAGGATTTTGCAGATTGAGAGAGAAAAGATAAATTTTGAAATGGAAGGAGAGAGAAAAAATCGATGGTTAAAAATTGCACGATGCACAAGATCAGTTATTAATTCTGTTTAGATTTCCAACAGAAAACAAAATATCTTTTATTCATCCTCTTTAATCGTGTAATCCTCTTAACACAAATTTATGTTTCCAACATAAAGAATCTGTAAATTGAGACTACTTGAGTATAAGAAAATGAATCTAATGAAATTTCTGATCGAGCAATTAATGCAAAATAAATATCAGAAATTACAAAGGATTACATATTCCTATTTCATTACGAATAAATTCAAATCGAGATTTTTCAAGGGGTTTTGTAAAAATGTCAGCTAATTGTCTTTCTGTAGGGACAAAATTAATACTAATATTGCCAATATTTACATGATCCCTTATGAAATGATGTCTTATTTCAATATGTTTTGTTCTTGAATGTTGAACTGGATTTTTGGTTAAATTAATTGCACTAGTATTATCACATTTTATTGGTACATTTTTGCAATTAATTCCATAATCATTCAATTGTTGTTTTATCCATAAGATTTGAGCACAGCAATTTCCAATTGAAATATATTCTGCCTCAGCTGTTGAAAGAGCTACAGAATTTTGTTTCTTTGAAGACCAAGATATTAATTTATCTCCTAAAAATTGACATGTACCTGAAGTACTTTTTCTATCTACTTTACATCCTGCATAATCTGCATCTGAATATCCTAGTAATTCAAAATTTTTATTCTTTGGAAACCAAATGCCTATCTTAGATGTACAAGAAATGTACTTAAAGATTCTTTTAACTGTTTTTAAATGTAATTCAGTAGGTGCACTTTGAAATCTAGCACATAAGCATACAGCAAACAATATATCAGGTCTAGAAGCTGTAAGATATAATAAAGAACCAATTAAGCTTCTATATAACTTTTCATTTACCTTTTTCCTTTAGATCAAGATCTAACCTTGTAGTTGTGCTCATTGGAGTTGCAGCTCCTTTACAATTCTCAAAACCAAACTTCTTCACTATTTGTTTTGTATATTTCTCTTGATGGATAAAAATTCCATCTTTTGTTTGCTTAATTTGCAAACCAAGAAAGAAATTTAGCTCTCCCATCATGGACATCTCAAATTCAGCCTGCATCATACTAGAGAATTCTTTGCAATATTTCTCATTAGTTGATCCAAAAATGATATCATCAACATAAATTTGAACAATCAGAATATCTTGTTCAAAATGTTTTAAGAACAAAGTTGTATCCACTTTTCCTCTTGAAAAACCATTTGAGATCAAAAATTCACTTAATCTTTCATACCAAGCTCTAGGAGCTTGTTTAAGACCATATAACGCTTTTCTTAGCTTAAATACATAATCTTCTTTTGATGGATCTTCAAATCCAGGTGGTTGATGTACATAAACTTCCTCTTTAATATAACCATTTAAAAAAGCACTTTTAACATCCATTTGGAATAATTTAAAATCTTTGTAACATGCAAAAGCAAGTAATAATCTAATTGCTTCAAGCCTAGCTACAGGTGCATATGTTTCATCATAATCTATTCCTTCTTCTTGTGAATATCCTTTAGCTACAAGTCTAGCTTTGTTTCTGACTATTTTTCCATTTTCATCAAGTTTGTTTTTAAATACCCATTTGGTGCCTATTATTGATTTATCCTTAGGACACGGTACTAAATTCCATACTTGATTTCTTTGGAATTGATTGAGTTCTTCTTGCATTGCTTCAATCCAATTATTATCATTTAATGCTTCATCAATATTACTAGGTTCAATTTCTGATATTAAAGCAAAATGACTTTCAAATTCTTGTAAACTACTTCTAGTTCTTACTCCTGTATTTAAATCACCAATAATTTGCTCAGATGGATGTGCAGATACATACCTCCAGTTTCTGCTACTTTCTGAAATACCTTCTGAAATAGCTTCTGAAGGAGTTTCTGAGTTTTCTTCTGACTCAGTTTCTGTATCATTTTGAGGAGCAACTTCTTCTGATGTTTCAGAATTCTGCTCATCTTTTGCTTGAGAACTAATATCCTCCTTTTTAACTAATTCTTCACTCTCTTCATCATCAAAATCATCATCCTCAATTTTCTCAATAAATTTTACATTTATAGTTTCTTCGATTATTCTTGTTTTTAAGTTAAAAACACGATAAGCTCTACTGTTCAAGGAATATCCTACAAATAAACATTCTTCGGATCTTTCATCAAATTTTCCCATATTTAGATTGTTTTTCAACACATAACACTTAGATCCAAAAGCATGAAAATAAGATACAGTAGGTTTTCTTCCTTTAAACAACTCATTGATGTTTTTGAAGTTAATGGTCTTAGATACACTCTATTTATTATGTAACATGCTGTTGATACAGCCTCTGCCCATAAAAACTCAGCTACTTTGTTTTCATTTAACAAAGTTCTTGTCATTTCTTGAAGAGTTCTATTCTTCCTTTCTACAACCCCGTTTTGTTGAGGAGTATAAGGAGCGGAAAAATTATGAGCTATACCATTTTCATCGCAAAAATTTATGAATAAAGCATTGTCAAACTCTCTTCCATGATCGGTTCTTAAACTTATTATGGACATTCCTTTTTCATTTTGAATTTGCTTAGCAAATCTTTCAAATACTTCAAATGTGTTACTCTTCTGTTTTAAGAAAAACACCCATGTATATCTAGAATAATCATCAACAATTACAAGACCAAAACGACATCCACCAAGACTTAAAGTTCTTGTTGGACCAAATAAATCTAAATGCAACAATTCCAATGGTCTTTTAGTAGAGATTACATTCTTGCTTTTATGAGGTGACGAAACCATTTTATTTTTCATACATGTTTCACATTTAATGTCTTGTTTTATATTTATTCTTGGTAAGCCAAAAATAATTTTCTTCTTGGATAGTTTTTCGAGTTGATTGAAATTAACATGACCAAGTCTTCTATGCCATATTTTTATATTTTCAGACATAGCAAAGAAACATTTTTCGAAAGTTACATTTGAAGGTTTGACTAAATAAACATTCTTGTTTCTATATCCTTCAAATAGTTTTGTTCCATTCTTGTCATAAGCATAACATTTATCATGTTCGAAAATCATTTTGTAACCCTTGTCACATAATTGACTTATACTTAATAAATTATGTTTTAATCCAACAACAAGAGAAACATTTTCAATTGTATGAGGAGATAGACCAATAGTACCTGTTGCCACTATTTTACCTTTACTATTGTCACCAAACTTAACATATCCTCTTTCTTTCCAATTAATACTTGTGAACAAAGAAGCATCTCCAGTCATATGTCCCGAACACCCACTGTCGAGATACCATTTTCCTTTAAGCTTTGCTTCTTGTTCCTACATGTATCAACAAAGGGTTAAACCTTCTTAGGAACCCAAACAAGTTTGGGTCCTTTGAAATTCAAGCTCTTCTTTTCAAAGTTATAACTTGTTGTTTCATGAGCTTGTTTTTCTTGTAGAAACAAAACTTCTCAATATGGCCAATTTTATTACAAAAATAACAAGCATAAGAATAACTATTCCCATATCTATTGTTCCTGTTCTGGAACTGATGTGGATATTTTCTAGAATATCCTCTTACCTGTTCCTTCACTTGCCCTCTTCTTGTAAAGTTTCTGTTCTGATCTGGGTACCTTCTGATATACCCTTGAAATACCCTCTGACTGGACTGTCAGATTTTTTCTTTGTTACAGTGTTGTTAACTGTAGATGTTTCCTTAAATAAGGATTCTTTTCCTTTAACAAATACAGTTTTTTGAACATTCTTACTACTGCTACCTTGTTCAAATCCTAAGCCATATTTTATTTTATCAGTTCTTTGAGAGGAAATCAACATATTTAACTTTTTGTCACTCTCATTGAACTTACTGAACGTATTCTTTAGTGATTGAGATAAGTCTCCTATTCTTCTGTTAAGTTCTTTAGTCTCTTCTTTTAGTATACTATTCTCTCTCATGAATTTATTCACTTTCACATGTAATTTTTCATTATCATGTTTTCAATATGTCGTTTTCATCCATAAGTAACCTATTTTTTGAATAACAACTTCCTTTTTCATTTTTGAGAGATTTAACTTCAGAATCAAGTTTATTTATTTTAACATGTGCCTTTTTCAATGATTTCAATAAGTTTTTTGCATTTCAATCATTACATCCTCATCAGAAACTAATCAAGTTCTGATTTACCTCAGATTGTGCCATTAAGCATATGTTTTGAATCATCCTTTTCATCCTCTGAGTTATCCTCTGAATCTGTCTCTGATTCATCAAGGTCACTCCACGTCGCCATCAAGGCTTTGTTTTCTCTTTTTGAACTTCTCAATTTTCTTAATCAGTGATGGACACTCGTATTTAATGTGACCAGGCTTCTTGCATTCATAACAAATAATTTCTTGTTTCTTCTCTTCTTTCATTTCCTTTTCTGTCTTTGTCCTTGAAGAATTTACCTGCATCATATCTCTTAGTTTCGAATTTTTTAGTAAATTTTTACCTTGCTTTCTTCTCAGAATTTTGCCAATTCTTTTAGCCAACAAGTTGATGTCATCACTATCATTGCTACTGGTCTCTGAATCTGATGCATCCGCATGAACTTCCTTTGCTTTAAAAGCAATGGCTTTCTTGCTTCCTTCTGCTTCTTCAGTAGCATCTATGTGAGATTGATACGCCATCAGTTCTCTCCTTGAGCTGACTTAAGGTTAAAGCCTGAATCATTTGCTTCTTCAATGCTGTTTCTTTGCATCCCAAGCTATAGGTAAGATCCTTAGTATTTTCCTGACAAGATCAGCTTCCTCTCTATCTTCTTTCCAAGAGAAGCTAACTCGTTATTATAGAAACAAATCTATCAAAAGCATCTTTAATTTTCTCTTTAGGTTTGAATTTGAACAATTCATATCTTTGCAAGAGAGCATTGATTTTAGTATCTTTAATTGTTCTCGTTCCTTCATAGTCTCACTAAGTGTATCCCATACTTGCTTAGCAGTACTGCAAGATGAAATTAAATAGAATTCAGATGGTGAGTAGTTTAAGAAGGTTCTTAGCCTTGTTGTTCTTCTCTATTGCTCTCTTTTGATCTTGAGTTTAATGTGGCTTCAGCAGTCATGTTCACTTGATAGTCTCCAACTGCAATCACCTGCCATGAGTCAAAATCATTAGCCTTGATGTAAGTCTCCATACGCATTTTCCAATAAGGATAATTAGAACCATTAAAATAAGGTGCTCTATTTACTGCAACATTTGTTTCAGCCATGATACTTGGATCACTCAATAATAATTGAGGCAAGCTCTGATACCAATTGTTGGTCCCAATAATGTAAGCAAGAGGGGGGGTGAATTGCTTTTTCACAAAAATAAATTCTTTTCGAAATTTTCAATTCATTCCTTTTGATTACTTTATTAAACTTAGAATTAATTAAACTTGCTGTTTAGAAACTAATCACAGCTGATAATCACACTTGTATATCTATTTTAATTCAAAACAGATCAAATTTAATTTTATGCGGAATACAGACACTCTGAAGTACTCTCTGAAACAGTTCTGAAACGTGACAGTTTATCAAATACTTCAATATAAATTGCACGAAAATAAAAGGAGTAGGGTAGAGAAAAATGCAAATCGATTTATAGAGGTTCCGCCTCGAGCGTCAGTCCTCTCTTCCAACTCCACGTTGGGGACCCGGTATTCCACACCGGTTTGTTCCACTATATCCAAAATCAAAAGTTACAAGCTTGTCTTGCCAATCCTCTTGGTTACAAAACACTCTGTCCCAATTCTCACGGTTATCCTATAACTCACAATTGGTCTAACAGATAACTTGCAACACTCAACCTCACTAAAAAATTTAATGATACTCAATCAAGGAAATACAATAAATATCCTATCTTTCAAAAAAAATATTGTGAACACTTTGTAACGCAAGGACTTTTGAGAGAAATGCACTCGAAGATTTTTTTCTTTCAACAGAGAGTTCGAGCAAGATTCGTTCTTCTCATCATGTCTTCCTTGTTGTTGTGCTTCCTCTATATATATTGTTTTATCTCAACGGCTAGCAAAGAAGTCGTTCAAAACAATTCGAATTCTTCTCAAGTTGAAAATATTTGACTTAGCAAATTCCCTCCTTTGAAGTGTCTGTTACGTGTATGATCAATCCCGAATAATCTTCTTAGCTTTATCTAAATTTCGTTGATGCTGTCATCTGATAATGTCTCATATATCTTGATATGTTTATCCATAACAATTTGGATAAATACTTCAACAAACTATCCCATAAAATTAGTGATATCCTTTATCCTTGAAGATAAGCTTTAAAAGATCTTCGTTTCGAAAAATTGAACCAACATGAACTTGGTAAATTATATCCCTTATCTTTAGGAATTTGCTGACCACGTGAAACATAAAAATCTGACGATCTTCTTTCTTAAGAAAAATAAATAGACGTAACTTATAATAAAATTGATGAAATAAATCCCCTTGGATATTTTATCCAACTTTAGTGGAACAAAATGAATATACTACCCAAATATATTCATTTCGTGGAGTCAGGCCTTCAGATGATAAGGTATAAATAAGTTCGCAACATTCTGTGCAGCTTCTGTTCTGGAACAGATTTAGTTTCTGATCTTCCTTCTGAAAATGAATCTGAAATACCTTCTGAAAATGACTCTGAACTATCTTCTGAACAAATTCTAAAAAATCTGATGATTAGTTCAATCATGAAATATTTTGATTTTGGTTTTGGTTTTGGTTTTGATTGCTATACTTTATTTATTTGTTAAAAAGACTTTTACTCCTTTTTGTTATCATCAAAATATTATGAGAGATTCCAACAAATTGCATTAATGATTAACCATTTTTCTCGATTAATATTTTCGGTTTACGATTTCTAACTATTTAGCATAATGGTTAACTAAAAGTTATGGTTAATCATATTTCTAATTGGTCCATAAAAAATTAAACTATTTTGTTTCTTAAAGTTACATGCTATTAAAACCTCATTTTAACTGTAATGGATAACATCATGTTAATTCATATACAAAAGGAGAACAATACAAATAGCAACTTGAAAATAATTTTCATATCTATTGTTTCAAAACCTCTCAAGTTCATCCCTAGAAAAATCAAATGCTTATATTTCTTATTACTTTTTTTTTCCATCATAACACCAACAGCTTTTAAAAAAAAAGATAAATAAATAAAAACTTTGTTCATATAGATAAAGTATAATATCATAAAACACAAGTAGTGGAAGTCATTTATACCATAACTACTGCTTAATAATATTACATTAGGGTTTCAACTCTTATATTATATATTTATAGATATCATTTAACCATTAACCATCGGTTTTTCACGATTACAAACCGAAACAAAAACCTAAAACCTAAAAAATTAAAACCATAAACCTAAATCGAAACCAATGACAGGTTAACCATATTTTTCGGATTGGTTTTGTGGTTTCGGTTTGGTTTCTTAGTTTAGTCAGTTTTTTTGCCTACCCTTAGATTTCGTCTTGGATATTTTCTTAGATTATTAACGTAATATGTTATTTGTAGTTTATGGAGTTGTAAATTATAAGTGAGACACTTTGTTCAAAAGTAAAATACACACACACACACACACACACACACACACATATATAATATATAAGATTTTCTGAGTGATGCAAATTTTTACAAATGTCATGATAAATAATGTACATACAAAACACATGTTTATCTACAATTATTTCAAATGTAAAATTAATAATGCAAATAGATAATGTATATTTAGTTCATTGTGCAAATAAATAATGGGGATAATCAAATTGCATATTATTGAAAATAGGGGTGTTCATGGTTCAGTTTGATTCAGTTAAAAGGTCGAACCAAATCAAACCCATTTATAACGGTTCAGTTTAAACAGTTTTTAAAAGCATTAGTTCTAATAAATAACATTCATAGTCATTTGAGTTCCCATGAAAGAAAAAAGGGTGTTTAGATTGAGGAATACCGTGCAAGAATTAAAGTTATATCAGGTTATGTATTTAACAATTTCATATACATACTATCCCATTCTAAAAATATTTTTTAATAAGAATTTAAAGTAACATATATTTTTCATAAATCTATAACAGTAATTAAAGAAAATCATTCTTGCATTAATTTCTTTTTTATTTATAATATTCTTCTTTATAACGTATTTAAATTTGTGTTGTACCACTAAAATGATTGTGCATGTTATACTCAATTATATTGTTTTATTTTAATTTGATGTATGTCTACTAATTCTAATAAGAATTTAAAATTAATAAAATAGGAAAACATATTAGGAAACTTTCGAGATGATTAAAAGATTGCTTATTTAATATTATTAGATATATAATACGTTTAATGGTATATTATGTAAAATATATTAGGAAATATATATACAATATTTATATTTATAAATAATATTAATGTGGTTAAAAATGTAATTTATGTTTTATAAATAGGAACTGAATCACAATTTCTCCTAATAATTTGCAAATTGAAATCTTAATCATTTCCCTTTCAAAGATGCATCTAAATACAATAACGATATAATAATTCAAAATTGTGATTCCATTTCAAGTCTATTTTAACATACTCATACATACGTGATATTAGAGTGCAATGTCATATGTGACCCTAATATCGAATATTTAATAATCATAAATAAATAAAATGTCTCTTTTTTTTTATTTCTTTTAATGTGAAGTGGTTAGGTTTAGGTTTAAATGGTTTGATTCGGTTTGACCCTTCAAACAAAACTGTAACCGTTTAGACTCTTCCTGAATCGAACTGCAAACTGAACGAAATATAAAAGAATCTCATTTAGCTATTCGGTTTGGTTTTCAGTTTGTTTCAATGAACAACCCTAATTGGCAATGATATATATCATATTTACACCTAAAAGGAAAAATGTCAATTTTAGTACATGAAGTTTCCACAAAAAATCAATTTGTGTTCAAATATTGAAGTAAAAAATGTAATGTGCAATCAAACTTTTTATGATTATTTCTTTTTTTTTTTTTTAATGATGGAGGGCTACGGTTGTATAAGGGTCGGTTACGTCCAGTAATGAACCACTCTACAAGACCTATATAATAGGTAAGAATAGCTTGAGCTATGCAGGTACCCCAAGAGATGTCTATGATGGGTTTCAAACCTAAGGTCTCATGCAAATTGCTATGATGTGTCTTAGGTCTTAACACTAGGTCAACTCCTTGAGGTTTTTATTGCTATTTTTACAACTTTATTAACACTATTTGCTCTGTTTAGTAATAGAGAAGAAGCAACCCAACAATATTAGACAACATTAGGAGAAGTGGTATCATTTCAAAGATATGTTGCCAATTTTAAGTAAGTAAACAATATAAATGGTAATGTTGTTAATGAGATAGTAAAAATAGCCGTAAAAAGTTTAATTCGGTATTAAATTATCCACTTTAAAGTTTATATATCAAATCAATTTTTTTTGCAAAGTTTATCTACCAAGTTTGATATTTACCCATATGTAAAGCTCATACTTACTTTGTACTACTTAAAAATACACATCTTAATTTACACTTAAAAATAGACATATATCATTTTTATTGTAATAATTTTTTATTCACTTATCGAAGTAAGACTATGAAACTTTTGAAAAATACATCATATTTTCTAGTATTTACTCCTAGCATAAGTTAGAAATGTTCATATAACATGCATTTAAAAAGCAATAAAGGTAGATAATTATAAGAACTCCATCTAAAATTTATTAAAAGTTGGGAAAGATCCTAAATCGCAGCCTATAGGTATAGCTCTTAGATAATATTAACGCTATACACTGTTTCCTCCACTGAAATGTAAATTGGTGTCATGCACAAAGATATACTCATAATTTGTTTCAAGAATGAATCATCATTTGGTTTAAGCATTTTTTTATTAGATTAATATTTCAATTATCAAAATAAGGGATCAAATTTGGCATAGCTCATAGATTTTGGGTTTTGGATGATCCATAGAATTTTCCTTTTTTTTTAATCATTTTGAAAGAGAGTAGTTAGTGAGATATTATTAGATGATTCTAAAATAAAACTAGCTCATTAGAGTTCCTAAAAGTTAACAATTAATGATTTCTCAAATTTTAACAAAAATACCAATTTTAATAGATTATAGATAACAGATTTTGGACTTCCAAAGGCACTCGATAAAATTCTTTTCTTTGAAGAATGTTAGTTGGTGATGCGCCATTAGATGCTTTTAGAGCTAAAGTAGCCATCCAAAACCCTAAGACATCACACATAATAATTGTTTAATTTTCACCTAATTGTTAATTTTGATTACAAGTTACATATCATAGATTTTAGGGTTATTAGTCACCATGCGAAACTTCTATTTTTCAAAGAAGATCAATTTATAACAACTCATTAAAAGATTTTGAAGCAAATCCAGCCATTTAGGTCATTAAGAATTAATTCAAATCCAACCCATTTAGGTTATTAATAATTAATTCACTAGAAGTGGCCTCTCAATTTTCACTAAAAACTATCAATTTTGATAAGCAAGATTGTATATTTTGGACTTTCTATGTCACCTTATGATTTTTTTCTTTTAAGGAGATCAATTGATGAAGTGATAGGAATCATGATTTGGTTGGTCATATTACTCGAGTTGAAGTTAAGTATTTATAGAACTTGGTTTAGCGAATCTTATGTGAGGAACCATCTTAAGATGAATGTGACTTCTTTCATAGTTAATTGATCCTTTTTTTAGGGGATTATAATTTATTTTATACTCAAGTGGAAAGAAGGAGGAGTTTGAAATTATGTAGTTTAGGCACTCCCATGGACATCCCCACGCTTAAGGGTGTGGTGGAATTTGCAAAAATGTGAGTGAAGTTCTTAACAACCACGCTAATGCACATGACTGTGCAAAGATCTTGTTCACTTAAGATTTGAGTGGGTGATGGTTAGAAGTGGGCATGTCCCTATCCACTCCCATGGCCACGTCTATGTCTACATTGTTATGTGAATTTATGCTATTTTCTTATTTTATTTTATTAGATTAATTTATAGATCGACTATTTTGTCGTGTGAGATATAAAAGTAACTAATTCATAGCCTTACAAATAGTGAATTGAACTTAATTAAACTTGAGCTAACTAAATGTATGTACTTTTTAATTTAGTTATTCAAGTTTAAGGAATAATACCTTAAATAAGGTTTGCATCTTTGAAAGTATCATTAGAACATGGTAGTTAAATACATAAACCACAATATGACTCAACAAATAGTCAATAAGAGGAGACCATAACAAATCAATGCGTTAAAGGAGTAAGCTACGATGTGTGTTATTTGGTGTTATGGAATATGACAAATGATATGTGTCCATCAAGGGCCAAAACACGATGGTAACTTATATGAACTACTAATGTATTGACTGCTTTGCCTTATGGTTTTGAATTATAAATAGAGGATTTTGAGATCTGGTTCAGATTTGAGGCAACAACCTAATCATCTCCTAAAGTCCCTAATTGTTTATTATAGTAGAATTCATACCTCTTATTACTAAATTTACTTGTTTCAAAGTCATAAGTTACTTTAGATTTGAGAACAGTGAAAACATGTTGTTTGGTATCTCTAAATGGGTTCCATCGATATAAGCATACATGGGGTGTGGCATAGAGTATGTTTGTGCAACTATTGCATATTAGGTTTTGTGACCCACTCCATAGAGATTTATGTTTTAGTTGATGATTTATATGCTAATGGATTATATGAAGAGCTAGCCGCGACCTTTATGTTAAGGGTTAGCTTCCACCGCAACATCATGGCCAATAGATTTTATTTTTGGACTATATACTTGATTGTTTAGCACTTATAAAACTGTTAGGCTTTTTTTTGACTTTATAAAGTTATTTTGACATTTTTTAATTGTGACCATTTGAGTTTTAAATGAAAAAATAATAATGGATTGTTAGCGAAATAAAATTTTCCAATTATAACGTAAAAAACGATTTTATATATGTTAAAATTGGCTAATGGCTAATTAATATGAATAAATAGCCTTAGCTTATTTACTTTAATAGAATATGTGGCGACTTATTATTCATTTTTGGTTTCGTAGCATAATAGCTAAAGCTAGAAGATCCCGAGCTATCAGTGATTGGGTAACCACCATACGTTGGTATATGGTGGTATTATGATTAAATTGCATATTAAGGATGTGGTACCTTGATGCTAACTCCTCTAGTGGTTGTTGATTAGTAGGGATGGTAAAAAAACCGACCAAATCAAACCAAACCAAACCAAACTGTAAAATATGGTTATTTAAACAATTGGTTTAGACAATTCTCAATCTAACCAATTCACAAATTTATGGTTGGTTTGAATGGGTAAACTTTACCAATCTGTAAAATCAAACCAAATCATTTTAAACAAATTAAAAATATTTTACTTGTAATTATAAATTTTGTTACGATGATTGATTAAATGTCATATATGTTCTTATAATTTTATTGTGATATTTATTATATGATGAGTATTGGTTAATAATAATTTATTCTTTTTTTTAATTGTTTTGTGAGTTGAATATATATTTTTTCTATTGGTAACTTAATGTTATTTTTTATTAATTGTTTGAACTCTGTGGAGTATGGATTTTATTTTTTAGTTATATAAAATATTAGAAGTAAGTTTGTTTGTTTATTACAATTTTGATATAATTTGTAATTTAAATCGAGTCAAACCATTATTTAATGGTTTGAAAAATTTCTAATCAAAACCGAATCATATTTAATGGCATAGTTTAGAAAGGCAAAAAAAAAAAAAAAATGTAAACTATGATTTGAATTGATTTTAGTGAAAACTGAACAAACCGATTAATGTCTACCTTTATTGATTAGGATGGCTATCATGATTATAGGTTAGCGTACAATAAGCTTGTTATAGTTGAGTATGTTGGTGATCTAGAAGGTCTTTATGGATGGTAGAAAAGAACCAATATTGTTAATGGTTAGTTTAATAGTTTTTCTTCTTGGTTAACGACTAATTATTCTTAAACTCATGGGATGTTTGGGGTACCCTACACTTAATCTTTGTTTACTAGAGGGTCATGAACCTTCAATCGTAAGACGTCAATATTGTACTGCTTGCTTTTTTGCTTTTTCATTGCATTGCATGTCCTCATGGCAATTGGGTTATTCTCTCTTGTTGTCTTCCACTTCTTGACCTGTATTTAATAACTAATCTCGTAATTTGCCTTTCAATACTTTCTGCCACCACTTTCGAAGGTTTTGACGTGCAACTGTGCAAGTACATAGTCCATGCTACCATTAGCATAAAGTTTAGATCCTTCAAGTTTTATTACTCTTTTGAATTGGGCTAACTACAAATTTAGTCTATAATATTTGTCTATTTTCTATTTGAACTTTTAATATTTATTGTTCTATATAAGTCCCCAATTTTTAGAAATATTCGTTAGAATCTTCTGTTAACTCTATTATAGAAAAAACCAACACTTTTTAGTTTATGATTGATTTTATAGTAATTACTTGAAGAAAATGTTACTGTCAAATAAATGAAAATTAAATGATATTACGAAAAGTATCAAAACTAAAAAAATGAGAATATTGAAATCCATTAAGTTAACCACTATGAAATACCTATATAAGGCTGACCAAGTGGCATCTAATAGGTTATGACCTCACTATTAAATATTGTCACCTACCATTCTAAGGGGAAAAAAAAGTGACAATGCTAATCTAAAGCAAATCATCAAATAGGAGCTAAGCTTCAAAGTGATTATTGTTTCGAAAGTAACCTACCGCTGTAGAGTTCCATGAAGCAATGTCATTATCATAAATGAAAACTTTCAAGCATTTTCATTTTTCAAACGTGGTGAGAAAATCGAGCCATCTGGAGCATGAATGATAGTGGACTTTAGACAATATTCAATGGTGGAAAAGTTGTTTATTTTCTAATTAAGTGAATCCCATAATAGCTTGATTTACTTATTTACTTACATATATATATATATCTATTATTTTTTCTTCTTTCTTAAATTTTGTAATTTATATTAAATTGTATAATTTAATACTTTTAATAAATATATTTTACTAAGATAATAATTATAAACCTATCAAATATAACATATATTAACACTTAAAAAAAAAAAGAAATTGTTAAATGGTCGATAACCCAAATAAAAAGAACAAATACTTAAGGAATCAAATAAAAAAAATTTACACATTACATTGAGGGCTAAATTTATATTTATCCTTGTTTGGATTTCTTCTATGCAATGATGCCAATTGACTCTCAAGTATTTTTTTTTTCTTTTATTTTCCTCTTAAATCTTATTGCAAATCCAAGGAAGAAAGAAGAGAGACTCAAGAGAAAATATATACAATGCTTAGTGATGATCACCGTGTGGACATTATGGAAATCGAGAAAAGTGAGGAAGAAGTGATAGAAAGGTGGTGACGGTAGTTGGTTAAGAGAGAGACACACACTCACACCTAAAAATGGCCATAATGCTTAATTATATTACTAATTTTAACAATTTGCACGAAAATGAAGAAATCATAGAAGGAGAAATTATCCAAGTAATATGCCTTTTTAGACTATCTGATTTTCATTTGTATCTATATATGTATCAATATTTGTATTTGATTTTTTTGACATGCTTATGAGTGAAAATATACGTTTTTCATCTTTATATATTTCTTGACTAACAATCTAAACCAAAATGATGATATGTCAACTAATTTCCAAATTATAAAATAGCTTTTGATATGAAAGTTAAGAAGGGCCAAATAACATAGGTGATAAATTTGTTCGGAGAAATTTCTAGAGGATATTCACTTACATAATTTTTTTTAATTATTTTTTAGCATGCATCATCATTGAAATTATTAATTAAACCAGAAGATCCTATAAGCCTTTCTCGCACTTGATAAATCCACATAACTAGAAAAAAGAAATACCAAACATAGTAGTCGAAAATTAATACATATTGATCCCATTAACTTTATATTAAAACATTTTTAGACACTATGTTGCAACCTAGAAGAAGGAGAGACTACAAACTAGGCATTTAACAAATTACAACATCGACAACAAATTGTAACTAGATCTAGTTATATGATAGTTGAAATAACAATATATATATAGATATATCAGACTAGATATACAACTATTGTAACATAATAGGAAACAAATATTATAAATATAAGAGCTAAGAGGGAAAAAAGGACCATGAAACGCATTGGAAAATTAGTAATGTCTCATGCACTTGAAAAGTCTAGCTTGACTCAAAAATAGCCAAAGCATTCTTTACACACCTGCATGATACAAACACAATTCAGTAGTTGGTAGTTAATAGGGAAGAAACCAAGGAAAAAGGTTAACAAGATGAATAGAGATTGAGACTTAGCCGTGGCTATAAGTGCTAGAAGGGAAATTTGGAATACGGTAGGGTTAGAGAATAAGTGGGGTGTATAGACATCTAAGTTCTCCATAAAGAGTTTCGATGATAATAAAAAGAGTAAAAAATTACTAATGAGTTCATTAAGTGTGTAGTCACTATAAGAAAATTAGGCGTTAACCACATTTAATAAACACCATTGCATATAGAATAAATACCGCTAAATATATTTTGTCATATTAATAGAATATATTTAACAATGTTTATTATATACAGTGACATTTATTAAACTGGCTAAAGCCTAATTTTTTAGTAGTTGAATTAAAAAAAGAACTAATGTTTTGTTCTTAAAGAAAACAAAGTGCGAGCGTGGTAGTAGTCCTCTTTATGGAATAAAAGTTAAAGAATTAATAAGCATCAGATGATCTGAAAACTTCTCCAGAATGTTTTGATGTTAAGAAAGATAAAGGAAGAAATAAAAAAGTTATTCTAGAAACTATACTGAAAGATAATAAAAAGGAAAAGACAACCCAGAAGGAACTCCATAAACTATACTGAAGAATAGAACAAGTTTATTTTTACCTAGAGGGAATTCCAAAAGGCATTTGTTTATCTAGATCAAGTTTGAATTTCATCTTAGTTCAATCAAATTGTGAATCAAATTATCTTTAAACAAGTTTTCAAGGCCTGGCTCCAAGAGATGGATACATTTGGGTAATGTGTTCATATGTTCCACAAGGTAGGATTATAATCTACGGGAATTAAAGGAAAAACCTCAAAGTTTTTTTTTTTTTTTTAAGTTTGGTTTCAATGAAGACTTTATGAAGATTTAATTTATCACAAGCTATTTCAACCATGGAGATTTTTTTATGATTGGCGTTATATGTTTTTGATGGAGAGCATTTCAATTTTTTGATGAAATTCAACAAGCAACCGACAATTATAAATGTGAAGTTACAAAATTCAAATTTGATAATTGTCTTGAGTTACAAAACAACTATTCCTTTTGCATTCAAGACATTCAAGATATTTAAAAGCATGGAAGTTACAAACCATTGAAGATCTTTTTGAAGCTTATAGCGAAATTATTAAAAAAAGGAGGAATGAAGCTATCGAAATTTTGTGATTTTGAGCTAATTTTGTGCATCTATAACTTGCTGTAATCATCTTAGTATTCACCTCATTTTGTATTTATGATGAACCATAGGGTATCCTTTAATTTGCTTCATGTTATAAATAGAAGTTCTCTAATCAGTGTTAACTCAAGGCGAAATCAATGAGGTTGAGTAGAGTTGGATTATACTATTTGTAAATAAGTTTTGTGGATTAGTGAAATATACCTATGTGGATTATGGGGTCCTTGACTTAGAGCTGAAAGAGTGGATGTAAGCATAAGATCGAACCACTTTAAATAATCATCTTAGATTTTCTTCCCTTACCCCTTTTAATTTTCACTCATTTATTGTTGTTTACTTTAAGTTTTATATTGCACATAATTTTCATGCAAAAATTTTCTTAAAATCAATGGGGAATTTTGGTTTTAATCTTAATTTTTTTTCTAAGTGTCCAGTTCAATCCCCTTGCTTGATTATATTATTTGGATCAACAATTGGTATCAGAGCGGGGCTCTTTGATCATAATTGAGTGATCCAAAATGGCTGAAAATAATGTAGCAATTAATCAGCATAATTGTTATGGCAAATTTTCTTTATTGGATAATGCACGTGGAGACTTAAAGTAAAAGCTACTGATTTTGATTCTTGGCTGGTAATTCAATTCGAGATCATGAGGTTGATTACATAAGCCAATCAACACTCTCGAAAGTTAACAAGAAGCAAATTGAGAAGAACAACAAAGCAAAAAATCTTCTTCTCACAACTATTGCTTCATCTGAATTTTATTTAATTTCATCATGTAAAATCACTAAAGATATTTGGGATACTTTGGTGAAACATATGAATGAACTAATACTATAAAAGAAACTAAAGTTAATGCTTTGATGCAAAAGTATGAACTTTTTTAAATTTCAAGTGATGAGTCTATAAAGAATGCTTTTAATAGTTCACAACTACCACTAATGAACTTTTATCACTTGGCAAACGAAATTAAAGATGCCAATCTTGTAAGAAAGATGTTAAGAATCTTACCAAGATCAGGGGATGCTGAGAAGATTGCAATTAGGGAAGCTTAAGATTTGAACAAGCTAATTTTGAGTCAACTAAGAGAAAAATTAATGGCCTATGAATCTCATATAAGGACATTCGAAGAACCAAAAAGCAACAAGAAATCTATAGCATTCAAAGCAAAAGCAATTAACAAGGATCGATCTGATTCTGATGATGATGATCAAGATTTGTCATTGTTGGCAAGAAGACTCAATCGACTACTTAAAAGGAAGAAAGGTAAGAAGTTTACTATATGTAAAAAGACTAGTAAAAAAATAAATAATGCAAGAAAAACATATAAAGAAATGGAGAAAAAGGAAATCTAATGCTATGAGTGCAAGAAACCAAGACATATCAAGTATGAATGTCCAACACTAATCAAGAAGATGGAGAAATTCAAGATATAAAAGCCTTGCAATGCTTACACATGGAGTGATCTTGATGAAACAAAGTGAACTAAAAGGTTCAAAAGATGAAGAAGTTGCCAATCTTTGTCTTATTTATGTTGATGAGGTAAAATATGGCTTCAACAATGAAATGTTTGATGATGATACATATATTGAAATGAAGAAACTTCCAAAAGCACTTAAAAATGCAGATTCTAAAATAGCTAAGTATGAAACTAAAATTAAAACATTGAAAAATGAAAAGGATGCTCTTAGTCACACTAATAAGCTTCTAGCCAAAGAAAATGATGTTTTAAACATGATAATGAAGTCTTGAACGTTAAAAATAAAAATAAGAAAAGAAAATGGCACTCTTAAGGAAGAAACTGGTGTTTTGAAGGTTAGGATAGATGATTTATCTAATTTAATAAAGAATATTTTCAACAAATTCAATGAAAGTGATAGAACGTTAAATATGCTAATATCTTCATAAAGATCATGCAATAGAAAACGTGTCTTAGGTTATGAATATGGATCTACTTCTAATATAAATAAGAACATTGTATTTATGAAAAGTAAATAAATAGAAAATTCTGAATTTGTTGTTGAAAAGAAGAATGAAACAAATATCAAAGCTGTAAGTTATCCCAAAGGTACAACAGAGGGTATCATAGAAAGAATTACCCATCATAAGGAGTTATAGAATGAATACTGCATGATATTATCAAAATTATCCAATGACGAACAGATATTAGAATAACATTCTTATACATGTCATTTCTATAATAAACCAGGTCATATAGAAAAATATTGTTACTATAAGAAAACCAAACTCGACAATCATTAAGCTAATCAAAGAGATCAAAATGGTAACATGAGCTTGTCTTTTAAAGGCCTAAACTTGTTTGGATTCCTAAAAAGGTTTAATCATTTTTACTTGTATAGAAACATGAAGCTAAAATAAGAGGAACATTATATCTTGATAATATATGTTCGGCTCACATGATAGGTGATGCTTCATTGTTCCCAAGTTTGGGATGAACTGAAAAAAGGTATGTTAAATTTGGTGATGACAGTACATGTAAAATCACAGCAACTAGAGCTATTGGTAAACCTCCTTATATCATTGAAAATGCTAAAGTTGTTAAAGGATTAAAACATGATTTTAAGCATTAGTCAATTATGTGATAAAGGTTATAAAATGGTGTTTGAACAAGACAAAAGCTATGCATTTGATCAAAGTGGCATGAAATTATTTAAAGGCTTTAGAAGAAAAATGTTTATTAAATTAAGCTATCTGACATTGATGTTGAATGCTATTTTATGTTTGTCAATGATAATATTAATACATGGCATCAATATTTAAAACATGTTAATTTTAATAAATTAGAAAAATCATCTAAGAAAAAGTTGGTTAATGGTTTGCCATATATTATATAAAGCATGATATAAAACGTGATGTTTGCTTGAAAAATAAGATGGTTTCTTTTTTTCGTAAAAGGAAAAATGAAATATCAACTAAAAGACCTTTAGAATTATTACATCTAGATCTTTTTGCTCCAACAAGAACTTTAAGCTTAAGAGGAAATTAGTATGGACTTGTTGTTATAAATGATTTTTCAAGATAAATGGTTTTCTTTTTGCTAGACAAAAGAGATACCTTTGATTCATTTCAAAAGTTTGCCAAAAAAAAATACAAAAAGAAAAATGTTATTTAATTATTAATATCTGATCTGATCATGGAAAAGATTTTGAGAACACAAGTAAATTTTTATGAAGAACAAAGGATTGATCATAACTTTTCTGTACCATATACTCTACAACAAAATAGAGTGGTAGAATGCAAAAGTAGAATTATACAAGAGATAACTAGATCAATGTTAAATGAAAGTAGTGTTACTAATTATTATTTGGCTAAAGTTATATTAACTACAATTTATGTTATAAATAGAGTATATATATGACCTATGACATCTAAAACATGCTATAAACTGTTTCTTGTTTACATGTGTTTGGTTCTAAATGTCTTGTTAAGAAAAATGTAATTAATCTTGTCAAGTTTGATGAAAGATGTGATGAAGCTATCTTTTTAGGATATTTCTTGAATAGTAAAGCTTCTCGTGTTCGTAATAAATCTTCTAAAACAATTGAAGAATCGATTAATGTAAAGTTTGTTTAAAGTGTGATAAATGATGGATGTGATGATAAAAGTGAAATAAGTTTTGAAAAGAAGATTGATAATGCAAACCCCTAGAATTTTCAGTAGGTTTAAATATAAACCTTAGGGTTGAAATCAGAACCAAAATCCTAAAACCGATTGAAGTTGACCCTAAACTTTAGAAATCTTAGACTCGATCAGACATAGTTTAGCAACCGTAGAATATCAGATGAATTAAATAAATATAGAAACCTTTAAAAAATTACTAGGAAATTTTTTCATTAATGCGATAGAAGTTTTGAAACCCTAATAGTTTCTGAACCCTAAATGAAGTAGTTTCTGTATTTGGTGACCAGTGTGCAAACCGAGACAATATACTAGATAATAATTTATAATAAAATAATATTGAAATATTTTTCTAATATCTTATAATATTTTATCAACTTATAAAAACGTCAGTTAAACCGATTTATACTCATATTTGGTATTCTACTAGTATAATTTATTCTTTCTAAGTGCCAATTCTATTATTCATTACTATTCTCTACTATTCACACCATACCTTAATCTTACATAACCATAAATTATTATTAAAAAACCATACTTCATACTTATTCTTACATACCATACTTAACATCTCCTTCACTTTAATTTCTTCTCTCTCTCTTTCTCTCTCCCCTCCAAGATTAACGCTGGACCCCCTACCCCCCTCTCTCTCATTTTCTTTCACTTTCTCTCATCCTCTCATTCTCTATAAATATCCCCTTACCTCTCTCATTTTCATACTTTACATTCTATACTTAAACTTTCAAAACTCCTTCACATTCCTCTCCTTTTCTCCCTAAGAAAACCACCACTCCTTCCCTCTCGGCTCCCTTTATCTCTCTTTCATCCTCTTACGTTTCCACTTCCTTCTCTAGGTAAAGACCTTTAATCCCTCATCTATATCATGAACATCATCATAAAAATGAGCCAACACCATTTCCATATGATTTTCCCAACGATGCATCAAGCTAGGGAAGGAAATGTGTGGCATCATACCATGTTTTGTTATTGTAATATATGTGCTCCTTACTTGTATACTAATCTAAATTTTATATATGTATCTAAATACATACATACACATATATATAATCTTTAGAGTATAGTGCTTATTAACCTAACTTTTCCTTTATGCTCTTTACATTCTTGAAATTTCAATTTTGGCAATTTATTTTCTTGGAGACCTGTCTCAAATCAAAGTCTCGAACTTGTCCATATTCAAGTCATAAAGGGATTTGTCCATTTCAAATTCCCATGGAGCCTTGTCTAAATTCTAAGACTCCTATTTTATTTTATGTTATCTTGGTGACTTGTCCACTTCAAGTCTCGAGGAGTCTTATCCTAAATTTAAGACTATCATTTTACGTTATGTTGCTTTATGATCATCTTTATCATTTCTTGTCATTAATTTCTTTTATGATCATCTTCATACTACATTGTTAAAAAATTTATTTTTATGTTCATGTACATAAAATGCTCATAATGATGTTGTTGAAAAATATAAAAAGAAGTTTTTGAACTAAAATACCATGATGGCTAAAAGTTCTAAATTAAAAAGTAAGAAAGGATGATGATCCTAAGATTGTCATCATATTCACTTATTTATTTAGAGGGCCTAACATTAAAGTGAGAAATTCACGAAGTGGTGAACCTCCACATATTGACAAAACCATCATCTAGCAAAAGAGAAATTGAAAACAAACTCCATGCCCCGCTTTTTTTTTTGCGTAAAATAACATGACACATAGAAGTAAAATAGGGATGTGAAAAATTAAATTTTCTTTTTTAAACTAACTTGATTTTAATGTTTTAAAGATAATCAAGCAAAATAGCAAATCATGCTCAAATTTTCTTAAGTGCCAAGAACCTAGAACATGATTAAAATGTGAAACTTTATCCTTTAATCTCGATTTAAAAAAGTTTTACAAAATATAAAGTGATCACACCAAAAAGGTTTAGATCTTTTTACCACAATATATGAGATATTTCTAAAAGATTTCCTTAAGAAAATTTTTATAAGCAACATCACAAAGATCATGAGTGTGTAATGAAATATTATTCATATTTCATTTATATTTGGATATAAGAATATTAAATATATTCTTTAGAGCTTTTCATAGAGTGAAATTTTAAGAAAATGCCAAAATAAAGTTAAAATGTAAATTGGAGCAATCTGACCCCTACTAGTTTGAAGCCTTATAGACCTTATATGATTAAGATAACCTTAGAAATTGATAGAATGTTTGAAGTAGATAGAAACCGACTACTTCTATGTGGAAATTAGAGTTAAAATAAGTAAGATATGATCGTTTTAAAAGTTTCAATTAAGTACCTAAAGAAAGTATCAAGAATAAAAATTATAGAAGTAGGAGTTTAAATAAAGTTTACTACAAAATATTCATTTTGGGTTTTCCTTGTTCAGGCAAGGAGGAGTCTGGAACCCCCTTTTTAGAGGAATACTTTGATTGAGGACTTTCGCAATGGCCGAGTGACTCATCTCTTACATATTCTTGTTATGTGCTTGTACTTGATGGCACTAGAATACCAGGTAAAAGATAAAAATGGATATGAATAGGGATTTATGGGATATGCTTAGGTATGTATGATTGTGTGACAACTGAAGCTGAGAATATCGAAATCAATGAATGGTTGTTTGAGTGATTGTTATTGTCATTACTTGGCTTCTATGTATGTTGTAATTGTTTGATCGCCTTAATATTACTTTGATTATATTCGACTTGATATAATAAATTGAATATGCACAGCATCCATCGAGTCACATTGCAGAAGGCTACTATTCCTCTGCAAAGGACTAAAGGGGACTGCTAACTATATAACTATGTACATGTATAGACCCTGCTCCAACATAGGGTATTAATAACATTCGGGAATACGACCTCATGGAGGAGATGCATCGGCATCGTTCACTATGGGTAGCTGCCCAAGGACTAGTAATAAGGTCACGAAGACCATTTGATTGATTCTCAAATCTTGTTATAGATGGCGTAAATCCGTTCTATGTATGATTTTTGAGTAACCATATGTAATTATTTGTTTCATGTGATTTAATGCATTGACATTGCATATGGTTGTTTAGTAAACCTACTTGTTCATGGTTGATGGGTACATGAACAATGATTTTCTCACTAAGTTATGGTTGGCTTACCCTTCTATAGACTTTTGTTGACACATGAGCACTTGTGGCTATTTCCAAGGGATAGCATATTGCAGGCATCAACTTTTGGAATCTTGGAGCTTTTAGAAGAGATCGATGAACTCCTAGATATTTTATTTGGTTAATGAAATTTTGGAGACATATAATGTTTTGTGACAATTATGGATGAATATAAGACTCGTGGATCCTATGAACCTTTAGGGGAGGGGGATGTCCTTGAGATGATATAATCTAAATTTGACTATCTATCTTACGTTTAGTTCTCTTGTATGCAAATTTGTTGTTAACTTCTTAAATTGCATAACTCCACCCTTTCCATTTGTTGTGAAGATGCCTTGTGCATACTATGAGAAGCTTAAGTGTAACAGGGAGTTATTCTTAGGTTGCTATCCTATGTATGACGAGCTGTCACGTTTAGAGTACCTTTTGAAGTGTGACATATATAGCGTTAGAACATATTAGAAAGGAAGAACCGTCTGTTGAATCTCGATAATCTAGCAATCCATAACATAATATAGAAGGTATTCTAGAAAGTTCATGGACTAAAACAAGTTCACCTAAAGCTTTAAAATATAAATTTTCTTATCCCCTTGAATTAATAATTTGTAATGTGAAATCTACAATCTAGTGTCAAAATAAGAGCAAGTTTACAAGAGTTTGAAAATCACTTTGCTTTACTTTTTGAAACTGAACATAGTTTTGTTGATAAAGTTTTATATGATAATAATTGAATAAATGCTATGCAAGAAGAACTTAATCAATTTCAAAGAAATGATGTTTGGAGTTCAGTGCCAAAACGTGCAGAAAAATCAACAATTGAAACTAAATAGGTTCTCAAAATAAGTTAGATGAAAATGGTAAATTAGTAGAGGATAAAGCAAGACTAGTAGCTGAAGGATATTCCCAAGAAGAATGAATTGATTTTGATAAAACTTATACACTTATTGCTAGAATAGAAACTATTCATTTATTGCTTGCTTGTTATAAGAATTTCAAATTGTTTCGAATGAATTTTAAAAGTGCATTTTTAATGGTTTTATGAAAGAAGAAGTGTATGTTGAACAACCTCCAGGTTTTGAAGATCCTTTTAAACCGGATTATGTATATAAATTGCAAAAGGCTTTATATGGATTAAAACAAGTACCTAGAGTATAGTATGATAGATTGAGTGAATATCTTATAACTAATGGTTTTTCATAGAGGTAATTTTGATACAATTTTTTTCTTAAAACATTGTGATCATGGTATCTTAGTTGTACAAATTTATGTTGATGATATAATTTTTGAATCTACTGATAAAAGGTATTATCAAGATTTTTCTAGACTTATGGAAGCTAAATTTGAAATATCAATGATGGGTGAGTTAAATTTCTTTTTGAGATTACAAATCAAACAAACAAGTAAAGAAACTTCATTCATCGAGAAAAATATACAAGACAAATGCTGAAGAAGTTTGGTTATGAAAATTCCAAGAAAGTATCTACTTCAATGAGTCCTTCATTCGGATTAGGTCTAGACACTTATGGTAAAAATATTAATGAAAAACTTTATAAAAGTCTAATTGGATCTCTTTTATATTTAGCTACTTCAAGACCGGATATCTTGTTTAATGTTTGTTTTTGAGCTAGATTTCAAAGTGCACCAACTAAAACACATTTGTTGCTATTAAAAGAATTTTTAAGTATTTATCTTTTACTACAAAATTAGGAATTTAGTATTCCAAAAATCAAAATTTTGATTTAGTAGATACTCAGATGCTGATTATGCAGATGCACAAAAAAAAAAAAAAAAAAATACATCAACTACTTGTCAATTCTTGGATGATTAATGATTTCTTAGTCTTCCAACAAATAAAATTTTGTAGCTCTATTAATAGCTAAGGTTGAATATGTTTCTATTGGTAGTTGTTGTGCTCAAATGCTTTGAATTAAACAACAATTGCGAGATTATGGTTTAGTTTATAAAAATATTCCAATAAAATGTGATAATACAACTACAATTAATTTAACAAAAATCTAGTAAAACACTCTAGGTCAAAGCACTTAAAAATTAGACATCACTTTATAAGAGATCATGTGAATAATGGAAATATTGTTATTGAATATGTGCCAATTGAAAATCAATTAATTTGTAGATATTTTTACTAAACCTTTAGAAAAATTTCATTTTGAATATATTAAAAATGAAATAGGTAAGTGCAACCCTTTTCATGATTAAGTTTGTTGATTTTTTTAGTATATATCATATCAAGGGGAGCATGTTTTCTAAAAGAAATTCATAAAGGGAGAGAAATGTGTGAAACAAAAATAAGTAAAAAGAACAAATGTGCTAAATTTGGTTTATTATTATTTTTTTTTTTTTGCTAGTCAAAACAACAAAATTCTGCACTTATCTATAATATTCTACAAATTTCTACATCTTCTGCAAGTTACTGTGTAAATCTGCAAATTTATGCATTTTTTGCAACTTTTCTGAAAAAATTCTGCATTACTACTACAAAATTTAATGTTATTTATTTTTACTTGTATAAATTCTATTATTAAAAAAATTATTCACAAAAATATTAATATTTGGACTACTATATATACTTGAAAAATGTGCTTGACTTTTAGATTAATAAAATTCATCTCAGGTCATACCTTTTTTTTTATTTCAAATTTGTATTTTGCTAATAAAAAAGGGGGAGATAATTATGAGATTTCAAAAATTCGAAAACAAAATCTTCTCCAATAAATCGCAAATCTTATTATTTTTTTAGAAAGGTTTTGTTACCATAAAAAATGTGGAGAATGTTAAGTTCTATATAAAGTAGCTTCAATGATAATAAAAAGAGTAAAGAAATTACTAATGAATTCAGTAAGTGTGCAATGAATTTAAAAAAGAACTAGTGTTTTGTTTTGAAAGAAAATAAATGAAAAAAAAGATTCATGCGTGGGCTAAGGTCATGCACGTGGTCCTCTTTATGGAATAAAAGGTTAAGAAATAATAAGCATGAGGTTATTCAAAAGCTTGTCCATAATGTTTTGATGTTAAGAAAGATAAAGGAAGAAATCAATCTAGAATTTATTGTAGAAACTATGCTAGAAGACAATCAAAAAGGAAAAAAACAACCTAGAAGGAACTTCAGAGACTACACTGGAAGAATTGAACAAGTTTATTTCTATCTAAAGGGAATTCTAGAAGATATCTGTTTATTAAGAACGAGTTACGATTTCATCTTATTTCAATCAGAATGTGAATCAAATCATCTTTAAATAAGTTTTCAAGGGATATCTCCAAGAGAAAGATACATTTAGGTAACGTATTCATGTGTTCCACAAAGTAGGATTACAATCCATGGGATTCAAGGCAAAACCTCAATTTTTTTTTTTTTTTAAGTTCACTTTTTATGAAGACTTTATGAAGATTTAATTTATGACAGGCTGCTGCAACCGTGAAGATTTTTTGAAGATAGGCATTATATGTTTTTGATCATTCAATGATAACATTTTAGATTTTTAAAGAAATTCAATAAGCAACTAGCAATAATAAATGGGAAATTACGCAATTTAAATTTGATTGGCTATGCAACCGACTTCAATTACAAAGCAGCTATTCTTTGGGCAAAAAAAAAAAAAAAGTGGCTATTCTTTTTGAGTTCAAGATGTCCAAGATATTTGAAAGTATGGAAATTAAAAACCATTGAAGATCTTTTTGAAGCTTATATTTGGACACTTTCAAACAGGACAAGAAGAAGCGAAATTATTAAAAAAGGAGGAATGAGTTGTCAAAATATTCATGTGACTTTTGAGCTGATTTTGTGCATCTACAACTTGTTGCAATCATCTTAATCTTTACTTCATTTGGTATTAAGGAAGAACGGTGAGGTGTCCTTCAATTTGCTTTGTATTACAAATGGAAGCTCTATAGTCAGTGGTAGCTCAAGACAAAGCTAGAGAGGCTGAGTAGAGTTGAATTGTAATATTTGTAATCAAGTTTCTGTGGATCAATATAACATACCCGTGTGGATGTACCTCAACAAATAATTAAGTTCTTAGATAAAATTCAGAAAAGCCTTATAGACAAGGTTTAGGCCATCAGGGTATGCGGATGTGCAAGGGAATTTAGCTAAGTTGATGCAAACATCAATAGTAGTTCTTTGTCAATCACAAATTGAAGACTTGTCTGATAGAATAGTAGGGTTACATGAATCATTTCTATTGCGCTGTTTGTCTCGAGATTGAAACTTCCAATTAAACAAGTTTAAATGTCAAGACCGAAAGATTTGATGGATGCAATTTGGCTAGCTCTCATGCATGAAGACAAATTGAATGAGCAAACCAATACCTTTAATTCTTTCAAACAAATACCTTCTTCATCAATGTACACCTTAGTATTACAATTTTCAAAGCCATAACTCAATACAAACAAAGGGAGTCCTTTAAACTCTCTATATCACAACAATCAGATAATTCTTTACCTATTAAATGATTAACTCCGGTGGAAAAGCAAGTAAGAAGGGAAAAAGGTTTATGTTTAATTGTGATGAAAAGCTTAGTAAAGATCATAAATGCAAAGCCAAATTTCTCTTATTATTATATGGTGAAAATGATGGTGAGATTATGTAGCATGAAGTAGAAAAATGTAATATTTTTTAAGGTAACATGCAATGTATGATTAGTTGTCATGATTAACATGGTGATGTGAGTCTAAGAACATTAAAATTTGTGAGCATTATTAATTCGAAAGACGTGTTAGTGCTTATTGATTTTGGGAGCTTTTGTCTACCTCTAAGCAACCTAAGTACTCGACCAAGTTACTAGGATACAATTACTCTATCGTGCATATAGTTGGTCAAGAAAATATAGTAGCTAATACTTTATCAAGGCAACATGAAAGCTGTTTCAATTATATAGCATTATCTATGCATAATTTTCATTTAGTTGAGGATCTAAGGAAGGAGTACAGTACTACACCAGCTTTTTTTCAGTTGATTGACAAGATGAAAAGTGGACAGCAACTTCAATGGTGACTATATTGGCACAATGAGTTATTATATTACAAGAACATATTATTTTTTGTGGTTACATCAAAATTGCTTCCTTCTTTATTGTATGATTCGCATTGTATTCCATCAACAGGACATTATGGAGTTTTAAAGACATACAAGAAGTTAGCATCTCAATTCTATTGGCTTAGAATGAAGAAGCATAAAGAGCTATTTGTGAGAGATTATTTGGTATGTTAGCAAACCAAGTATTCTATTGAAAATCCAGTAGGGTTAGTGCAACCTTTGCCAATACCAGAGCAAGTTTAAGAGGATGTATTAATGGATTTCGTAACATGTTTACCTGAGTCATAAGGGTTTTCAACAATATTGGAAGTGGTAGATCGATTATCTAAGTATTGTAATTTAGGAGCTTTAGATTCACATTATACATCAACTAAGGTGGCAAATTTGTTTTTACATATGGTTGTTAAGCTCCATAGATTCCCTAAAACTGTCTTATTTGATAGGGATCTAATTTTTATGAGTTCGTTTTGGAAGGAATTATTCAAACTCAGTGGGATTAAGCTTTCTTTTAGTAATGCATACCATCCATAATTAGATGGCCAAATAAAGGTGTTGAATAGGGTTATTCAACAATATTTATGTGGCTTTGTGATAGATGTTCCCTTTTAATTGGTACAAGTATTTAGCATGGGCAGAGTTTTTCCATAATACTTCTTTTCATGAAGGTGTCAAAATGACCCCTTTTGAGGTACTACATGGCTATAAGCTGCCATCAATTCCTATGTCCATTATACGTGCTTCTTCACTTGAAGCAATTGATATAGAGTTAATGATTAGAGATAAGATATTCACTCTTTTAAAGGACAATCTTCGAAAGTTTTCGAAAAGAATGAAACCCCCTACAAAATTAGTAGTGTCCTGTGTACTTAAGGAGTCTGATGTGACATGAAAATAGCCAAAGTACTCTTTGCACACCTGCACAATAGTACAACAATTAGTAGTTAATAGGGAAGAAAGCAAGGAAAAAGGTTAAGAAGAAGACAGGGATTGAGGCTTAAAAATGAGTGTTAGAAGGGAAAGTTTGGCAATAAGGTAAGGTTAAAGAATAAGTGGGGCATATAGACGAAGTGGGTTGGGTCGGATACCTGTATGACCTAACATTAATGACTGGTACACCATTCACTAAATAAATCTGGCATTATATGTCTCTTATTGGCGACAATGATGATGGTAGCTCAAGGATTGTAGAAAATCTACCCAACACTTCCTTAATAGAAGCATTCTTGGTGGTATTAAGTGATAAAACGCCCATCTAAGCCACTAATTGATAGCAAGATGCCACATGATCTACCTTAATCGGCCTCCTTAATTGATTGTGGGTTATAAACTGAAGCATACTATTCTATTCTCCTACTAAAGTAATCAAAGAATCCATATCAGAAAAGGACATGACCATGTTATTATAATAAATGGTCATAGGTCATAAATTCTTCAGCTACTGAACTCCTAATACCACCTCTACCCCATGTGCATCGAAAATATAAAAGTTATCAATGAATTTAAATTCTTGAATGTTAACTGTCACATTATTGCATTGTCCCTTACATTGTAATTTTTTACCTTTGCTTAGCATCACATTAAGTTGAGATGAAGATGAAATGGGTAACCCTAAATGTTTTGCAATCTTACTTTGCAAAAAATTATGTGTGCTTCCAAATTCAACAAGCATAGACACATCTTTTGAATTAATAATACCCACAAATTTTAATATTCTTAGAATCACATCACCATGTAAAGCATGATAACTAATTGCATATTGCATGTCATCTGCAGTAATATTACATTCTTCTACTTCATGCTGCATAATCTCATTGTCATTTTCATTTGATAATAATAAGAGAAATTTGGCTTTGCATTTGTGACCTTTACTTAAGTTTTCATCACAATTATAACATAAGCCTTTTTCCCTTCTTACTTGGATTTCTTCTAGAGTTAATAGTTTAATAGGTAATGAATTATCTAATTTTTGTGCTATAGAGAGTTTGAAGAACTCCTTTGTTTGTATTGAGTTGTTGTGGCTTTGAAAATTGCAATGCCAATGTGTATGTTGATGAAGAAGGTGTTTGTTTGAAAATTTAAGGTACCTCTTTGCTCATTCAATTTCTCTTCATGCAAGCGAGCTAGCCAAATTGCATCCATCAAATCTTTTGGTCTAGAAATCTAAACTTCCTATTTAATTGTAGGTTTCAATCCTAAGACAAAACAACTTAATAGAAATGATTATTGTAACCCCACTATCTAATTGGACAATTCTTCAAATTGTGATTGATAAAGAGCCATTATTGATGTTTGCATCAACTTAGCTAAATTCCCTTGCACATCTTCATACAATGAGGGCCTAAACCTTGTTTGTAAGGCTTTAGTGAATTTTGTCCAAGAACTTAATTGTTTATTGAGGTACATCCACATGTACCAATTCAGTGCATCCTCTGATGCGAATGATGAAATAGTGATTCTTTGCTCATCTAGTATACTATGGAAAGTAAATAGTGATTATATTCTCAAGAGAATTTAATCCACTTGATTAACAAGATTAGATTGCAAAAGATTCTTATTTGACTCTATCTTTTCTATTCTTTCACTCATTTTTCCCAAGTTGGCTTGATTAGCTTCCAATGCTTGCTTCAATGAATCCATTTCCTGATATTCTTTTTCTTAAGAACAAGTTATAGGTGTCATTGTTCAATACCAAATGAAAGCACCAAATGTTACTTCATTACTATCAGCCTAACCCGCATATGTAACCTTAATACATAAACTCTCCATACAGATCTCTCTTTTTTTTGCCTCTCTTGAATTTTCTCTAAGCTTAGTATAACCTTAGTTCTCTCTTTCTTTCTTCATAACTCGTGTATGTCAGTGTTTAGCTAATTTTATGTAGGTAACAATGAATAGAAAGACTTGGCTATTCGAGTAGCCAAAACTACTAACACAGTTTTCTTTTAGATGGGTTATAGGCCTGTTCCATTCAACTCTTCATTATATACATATACAACAGTAGTTATAACCACGTTCAATGTGTTTTCATTCATTTCTATTTCGATCTAGTAGAAAATATCTAAATCTATCTAGATATGATATTGTATGGGTATAACTATACTAATATGTATAGTCCTTAAGCCACCTTAGCTTTTGCTTGATTCTAGCTTGTGTAATTTAGGTTGCAACACCGTGATCCTTGATAATTTATGTTAAGGGAAAATAGAGCAAGGAAAAAAGCGTTGGTGAAAGGAAAAAAATTAATGATTTTCTCCTCTACCTTTCCTTTGTTTTACTTTCCATCGAACTCTTAATGGATGATGGAAAAATTTCAATATAGTGTATCTATATAGTACTTTCCAAATGACATAGATTCATATATGAATTTAGGGGTGGGCACAGATTGGCTTGATTTGGTTTTCACTAAAACAAAATCAAATCCTAATTTACGGTTTGGTGTTTTTTTTTTTCTTTTAAAACCTAACCCTTAAATAATGGTTTGGTTCTGATTAGAAATTTTCCAAACCTTTAAATAATGGTTTGGTTTGATTCATATTGCAGATTAAATCAAAATTCTAATAAAAAAAAACTTAGTTCTAATATTTTATATTTGCGTAAATATTCAAATATTGATATCACTCCATAATGTTCAAAGTGTAAATCTCAACGAAATACTTTATAAATCCATCATAATCATAATGCATAATCCTTCATAAAATCATTCAGTCACTAGTAGAGTACACTCATTAACTAATACATAGTAAAATATGATATATAGTCTACTAAAAAATCATTCATTTAACCATCCACTAACAAATTTGGACAAAAAGAATCATCTATCAACAAAAGTCATTTATGAATAACAGTGATCTACTAACAAAATATACAGCAAAAAATTAATACGTAGTAAAATATAATATACAGTCCATTAAAAAACCATTCAGTTAATCATCTATTAACAAATTTGGCCTTAAAAAAATAATCCATCAACAAAAATCATTTGTGAATAAAATAATCTACTAACAAAATATACAATGAAAAATTAATACATAATAAGATATAATATATATATATATATATAACTAAATAACAAAATCCATACTCCACAGAGTTCAAACGATTAATATTAAAAAAAAAAATTAAGTTATCAATGAAGGAATATATTTTGAACCCAAAAAATAATTTAAAAAAAGAACAAGTTATTATTAACTAATATTCATCATATAATAAATATTATAATAAAATTATGAGAACATATATGATCTTTAATCAATCATCATAACAAAATTTCTACTTATAAGTAAAATATTTTTATGTTTATCTAAAATGGTTTGATTTGGTTTTACGGATTGGTTCAGTTTATTTCTCAAACTAACTATAAATTTATGGATTGGTTTAGATCGAGAATTTTCTAAACCAAATTGTTTAGAAAAAACCATTTTTTCGGTTTGGTTTGGTTCGGTTTGATTACAGATTGATTTGGTTCGATTGGTTTTTTTTGGACACTCTTATATGATTCAACAAAAGTTGCAATATATGCTCATCAAACCTCCTCCATAAACTAAAAGCCTATAACAGTAAAGCAATGTGCTAGTCCATATAAGTAAAAGCATATCTACATTCAAATATAAATTAACTATCAACTTTCTACTAATGATACAATTATGCAATTAACTAAACTAATGCTCATTTTCAGTCATTATTTAATGGTGAACCATATCGAAGGGGGGGGAGAAGATGGGCGCTGCGCAAGCGGTGTTGTGTGTGTGTGTGTGTGTTTTTTTTTAAACATAATCTAAACCTCCTACCATAGTTTTCTTTTAGATGGGTCATAACCGTGTTCCATTCAAGTTTTCATTATATACGTGCAAAATAGAAGCTATAACTACTTTTAGTTTGTTTTCATTCAATTTTTTTAGATCTAGTAGAAAATATCTAAATCTATCTTGATCTGATTTTGTACATGTATAACTATTGTAATTTGGGTTGTAACACTACGATCCTTGAGAATTTATGTTAAGGGAAAATAGAACTAGAAAAAAAGCATTGATAAAAGGACAAAAAAATAAATTTCTCCTCTACTTTTCCTTTGTTTTACTTTCCATCTAACTCTTAATAAACAATGGAAAAATTTCAATATAGTATATCAATGGAGTATTTTCTAAATGACATAGATTCATATATGTTTCCACAAAATATGCAATATATGCTCATCAAACCTCCTCCATAAACTAAAAGCCTATAATAGTGAAGCAAAGTGCTAGTCCATATAAGTAAAAGCATATCTACATCAAATATAAATTAACTGTCAACAACTTTCCACTAATGATACTATTATGTAATTAACTAGACTTGCGTTCATTTTCATTCATTATTCAAAGGTGAACTCTATCTAAGGGTGTGTTTTTTAAGGGTAAAACATAGTCCAAACCTCCTTCAATATTTATTATATTAAAAGCTTTTCAATAATCAAATATCATCATTTAATAATTTAAGATCTAGAAATTGAGTGAACACTCATATCATAAATTACTTAAGACAAATGCCAATTATTATTGCTGCATGTCAAGGACATCGGAGTATTGCGTTACATTTCCTTATGGCAAATGGGTTATTCTCTCTTGCTATCTTCCTCTTCTCGACCTATATTTTAATCACTTATCTTCTCATGTACGTTCCAATGCTTTCCACTACCATTTTGAATTGGGCTTAGACAACGGCATGGGCCAATTCAAACCGTTGAACCAGTTGAAACCGTCATCAACGGGTCGTAAATGTTGGTCCGAACCGGCCGTATGGTTTACGTTTCGCATCACGAACCACCGGGCTAGTGGGTTGCAAGTGGATCATCGTGGATGACCCACCTAACCCACCGATTCAGGTAAAAAAAAAAAAACCTGCTACATAAAAAAAAATTTCAGTGCATGTTTTTAATTTTTCATGCACATTTTCAATGATTATAATAAGATAAAAGTATTTTATATATCATTATTTTTATCCCCATTAATAAGTGCAACAATAATTCATGGAGGTGGATGACTCGTGTTATTTTCATTGATAAGTAGGTGACTCGATTTTTATATAAATTGTCAAGATTATTAAATAATTGCAGAATAACACGTATAAATATATCAGTAGGCATAAAAAATTAATTTCGCAATCTTTTTCAATTTTCTCATTTAAAAAAATAATTATTAATATTTTTTAACTAAATTAATTTTTGAGACGAATATTTGTTTTTTATATTTCATATTCGATTATTTTTTCTGGTTCAAAGGGCCTTGAACTTGTCCTTGAACCAGCTGTTTGGCCTGGACCGGACTAGCCCTTGACTAGGCGGGTCGGTTTTGGGTTGACCTTGAATCGGCAGTTTAGGACTAGGTTGAACCGTTGTCATAGTCTAATTGGGCTAACTATATATTTAGCCTATAATATTTGTCTATTTGAACTTTCAATATTTATTATTTTTTAAAAATATATGTTTGAATCTCCAGTACTTTTCAATTTTTGATAAGTTTATAATAATTACTTAATTAAAATGTTATTGTCAAATATATGGAAATAAAATGATATCATGGAAAGTATTAAAATTGAAAAATAAAAAATTCGAATAAAGTGAAATCTAATGGGCTAATTGTTATGAAATGCCTATATAAGGTTGGCTACCACAAAGCGAGTGGCATCAAGCTAGTGGGTTGTTATAACCTTATTATCAAAGATTGTCATCCATCATTCTGAAAAATAAAAAATAAAAACAAATCATTCAGTGACAATGCTAATTTAAGGCATTTTATCAAACAGGAGCTAGACTTTAAAGTGATTATTGTTTCCAAAATAACATCTTGCTATAAAATTCCATGAAGCAATGGCTTTATCATAATTGTTGCTTCATCATAATTGAAAACCTTCCAAGCATTTGCATTTTTCAATAAGCTAGAAAATCAAGATTGGACCACCTATCTTTGGCAACATTCCCATTAAAAGAGAGTATTGCCAATATTATAATTGTTTATTTTCTATTTATATGAATCCCATAGTAACTCAATTTAAATGGATACTTTCTTATTTACTTAAGATGTTTATCAATTATTTTTACTTCTTTCTTAAATTTTGTAGTTTATGATATATTGTATAATTTTAATACTTATAATTATATTTTGCTAAGATAATAATTATAAAGCTATCAAATATAACACATGTTAACACTTCAACAGTTTTTTCCAATAAAGTTGCCCAAAAGACTCAATAGAAAAAACGTTAAAAGATTGATAACTAAAATGAAAAGAACATAGTTATACTTACATTGAAGACTAAATTTATTAATGACAGTGATGTCTATCGACTCTCAACTTTTTTTTTCCTCTTAAATCTTATCTTGCAAAATCGAAGAAGTAAGAAGAGAGAGAGAAAGGAAAAAAAAAAAAAGAGAGAGACTCGAAGAGCAAACATGTAGAATGCTTAAGAGGGTTGTAAGAATGCTTGCTAACCATAGACGAAAGGAACGTAGAGGTGATAGAGTGGTGGTAATGGTTGCTAGTTATACAAAGGAGAGAGAAAGAGAGACTTTGTCCATTTTTTTTATATAATTTTTTTATTCGTTGTTACTTACTTTTAATAAACTTAAACGTTTAATATTAAAATTCAAATAATAATTTATTTAAATTAGAAAAATAATATGAGATAATGAGTACAGGGATATGAGTAACGATATAATCTGTTATATTCATCATATTATCTTTCAACATATGATAATGAAGTTTAATTTAAATACTAATATTAGCATCAAAAGTTCAATTGAACATTAAATTAACACACCTAAAAATTTCTAAGTGCTCATACAAAAAATGACCTAAATTTCTTATTTTGAATGCGGTGATATCCTTTAAATATGATCATAATGCTTACTTATATAGTTGTTTTTAATAACTTCATGAATATGAAGAAATGATAGTAGGGAGATAATCTAAGTAATATAAAAGCATCTAACTATATTGCCAAATTATAAAATAGCTTTTGATATGAATGGTAAGGATTGTTAGATCTAGATTAACCTTTTGTGAAAACCATCACATATAAAAACCCTAAATCGTCATTAAGAATTACAAATATATATACAGGATTCTTTAGGAATTACTTTCGTAATTTATAATAGGATTCTTTTCCCTTTTCTTTTAAGGGTTAGGGTTTCAAAAAGTAAATTTAAAAGGATTAATTTATGAACAAGAATTCATTGAATTCTTGTACTATTAATATTCATGAATCTATTATTGAAATAAAAATTATATATATTTGTGATCAACGTTTGATTTCGATTGGCGTTTTTTATTTGTGGATGTAAGTCAGATTCATGGCGTCACGTAGATCCGCTGTTTTGGTTGTCTGATTTTATTTTAAAAAAAAACGAACAAACTAGATCTGTTAATGGCGTTTGTTTGGATGCTATACGATGTTCTGCTTTGGACATCTGAATGTTTACGTGGATTTGTGTTTTTAATTTTTTTTTCGGAGTTTGACTGGGTTGGTTTTTTGGTGTGTAATCGGAATTTCGGAGTTGTTTCCTTTTTGATCCGAGATTTATGATTAATTCCTTTCCTTTAGATTCTGTTTCAATTCCATCACTTATGAATTTTGGACTTGGCCTTTTCCGACAATTCAATATATTATATGTAATTCTCATCGTAATGAAAGGCAAAAAGTCTAGCTTGTATTTCCTCTTTTTGTTTTTCGTAATCGATATTTAATTAAGTTTCTTTTAAGGTCAGGTTTCATGGCTTTCTAATTGCCTCTGTAAACGGTTTTGTCGGCAAAATGGAATGAAATAATAACATTTATTATCAAAACCGTTTTGGATTTTAATGTTAACGGTTATTGAATATTAAAAGAATGGCAATTATTTTGGATCATTTTTTAAATATGGGTTCTTAGACTTAATAAGTTTTGACCAAAATTAAGTTGATTAATTGTGTTTTTGATCCAAAATTTGAAATAAATTTAAATTTGAATATTGGTATGTTTATATATTTTGAGATAAATTAATTGAAACAACATACCGCCAAAGTGGTCCCTCTTGTGGAAATTAATTTGTTTTAAAATATAAAAAGTTGTGTGCTTGTAACTTATATGAATATTTGACCGGCCCAAAGGAAGGTCAATGTTTAATAGAATTGCAAGTGTACCCGTAGTAATAAACACGTGACGATTATTTGGTTTTACATGTGAATAATAAATCGGCCCAAAGGAAGGTTTATTATTTGATATGTTCTTATTGTCAGTGTTTGATTACTACACCAAGATACCACTTAGTAGTTAATGTTTTATCCAAAGATGAAATATTAATGGGCTGCCCGTATCTTGAGATGGGGTTTACCTTTATTTGAATTTATTATTATTGTTTTGAGACTTATGTGAGCTTGTTTATTTTTTGTTTTGTTCTCATTCAGCTATGAATAATCCTGCTAATATTACTGCCAACATCAATTCCATTCCTATGCTTAATGGCACTAACTTCAAGTCATGGAAAGATAATCTCTTGATAGTACTTGGAGTAATGGATCTCGACCTTGCGTTAAGGAATGATTCTCCTTCACCTCTTACTGATAAGAGTACCTCTGATGACAAGAGGGAGATGGAAAAGTGGGAGAAATCAAACCGCATGTGTATGATGATCATGAAAAAGGCCATTCCAGAAGCATTCAGAGGCACAATATCTGAAAAGATAACTAATGCTAAGGAGTTCCTTGATGAAATTGAGAAAAGGTTTGCTAAGAATGAAAAGGCAGAAATAAGTACACTCTTGACAAACCTGATCTCAATGAAGTATAAGGGTAAGGGTAGCATTAGGGAGTACATCATGGAGATGTCTCATCTTGCTTCCAAATTAAGAGCACTTAAACTAGACCTCACAGAGGACTTGTTAGTGCATTTGGTTTTAATATCTCTTCCGACACAGTTTAGCCAGTTTAAAGTGAGCTATAATTGTCAGAAAGAGACCTGGTCTCTGAATGAGCTCATCTCACACTGTGTTCAAGAAGAGGAAAGGCTGAAGCAAGATAAGATTGAGAGTGCTCACCTAACCTTGACCCTAAGAATAGGAACAAGGATAACAAAAGAAAAAGGATAAAGAAGCTGCAAATACAGTGCTTCAGAAGAAACAACCAAAGAAGTCAGATGCACCGAATGGTAATGGTTGTCACTTCTGTGGAGCTATGGGGCATTATAAGAAGCAATGCACCAATTATCATGCTTGGCGTGCAAAGAAAGGTGTGCTTCTTAATTTGGTTTGTTCTGAGGTTAATTTAACTTCAGTACCTGTACACACTTGGTGGATAGATTCTGGTGCAACAACTCACATCAGTTGTCTATGCAGGGTTGCCTCCATTGCCGAAAACCAAGTGATGGTGAAAGATACATCTATGTAGGTGGCAAGACAGTTGAAGTTGAAGCAATTGGAAAATTTAGATTATTATTAAAGACTGGATTTTATTTGGATCTTATGAAACATTTATTGTACCGTCATTTAGAAATTTGATTTCTATTTCTGCTTTGGACAAATCTGGTTACTCTTGTTCATTTGGAAATAAGAAATTTAGTTTGTTTCATGATTCAAAATTAGTTGGATCTGGTTCTTTATCTGTTTATGATCATCTTTACTTGATTGATAATATTGCTTCATTTAATGAATCCTTGCAAGTAAGTACACGAGGTACAAAGAGAAAATTAACCAATGAGAATTCAGCTACATTATGGCACAAGAGATTAGGTCATATCTCTCAGACGGAGAATGGAGAGACTTGTGTCAGATGAAATTCTAAACCCTTTAGATTTTACAGATTTTGATGATTGCATTAACTGTATAAAGGGGAAACAAACCAATAAAAGGAGATTTGAAGCCAACAGGACTTCAGACGTCTTAGAACTTATACATACAGATATTTGTGGACCGTTCCCTACAGTTGCTTGGAATGGTCAACAGTATTTATAACGTTCATAGACGATTTCTCGCGATATGGCTATCTATATCTCATTCATGAAAAGTCACAGTCTTTGGACATGTTAAAAAATTATAAGGCTGAAGTTGAGAACCAACTCAACAAAAGGATTAAAAGCATCAGATCTGATCGTGGTGGTGAATACTATGGCAGATATGATGGTTCAGGTGAACAACGTCCAGGACCTTTTGCTAACTTCCTAGAGGAATGCGGTATCGTCCCACAGTACACCATGCCGGGTTCACCCACTATGAATGGTGTTGCTGAAAGACGAAACAGGACGCTTAAAGACATGGTGAGGAGTATGATTTGTCATTCCACCTTACCAGAATCACTCTGGGGAGAAGCACTTAAGACTGCAGCATATATCCTTAATAGGGTTCCAACTAAAGCAACTAACAAAACCCATATGAGCTTTGGACGGGTAGGAAGCCTAGTTTAAAGCATTTGCATGTGTGGGGATGTCCAGCTGAGGCAAGGCCTTACAGGCCTAATGAAAAGAAACTGGACTCAAGAACAGTGAGTTGCTATTTTGTTGGGTACTCTGAAAGATCGAGGGGTTACAAGTTTTATGATCCCACAACTAAGTCGATATTTGAGTCAGGAAATGCTCGGTTCTTTGAGGATGTCGAGTTTGCGGGGGGAGATATGGTTAGAGACATTGTCTTTGAAGAGGAATACGTTGATATTCCCACAGGTGTTCTTGAATTTGGTCAAGATTTTGTTCCTGATCTTATTCAAAACACAATAGACTTAGACAATGGTGGAGATCCCGTTCAAGAGACTGTTCGGAAGAACAAACTCTACCACCTCAAGAACCTATGCCATTAAGGAGATCTACTAGACCAAAAAGAAGTGCGGTGCCAAATGATTACATCGTATTTCTTCAAGAACATGAGGTTGACATTGGAATGATGGAAGATGATCCGATTAACTTCCGTCAAGCCATTGAAAGTTCTAACTCTCAAAAGTGGATTGATGCCATGAATGAAGAGATAAAGTCTATGAAGGACAATGACGTTTGGGATCTTGTCCCATTGCCAGAAGGTACGAAGCCCATTGGTTGCAAATGGATATTTAAGACCAAGAGGGATTCGAAAAATGTGGAAAGGTACAAGGCTCGTCTTGTTGCAAAGGCTTTACACAGAAAGAAGGCATCGACTATAAAGAGACTTTCTCACCAGTTTCTTCGAAAGACTCTTTTAGGATTATAATGGCATTAGTGGCACATTTCAATCTTGAGTTACATCAAATGGATGTAAAGACTGCTTTTCTCAATGGTAACATTGATGAGACGATCTATATGGTACAACCAGAAGACTTTGTGTCGGGAGATCCAAAGAATATGGTTTGTAAACTTAAGAAATCCATTTATGGACTTAAGCAAGCATCTCGACAATGGTATTTCAAATTTCATCAAGTGATCATCTCGTTTGGTTTTGAGATGAATTTGGTTGATGATTGTATATACCATAAGTTCTGTGGGAGTAAGCACATTTTCTTGGTCTTATATGTTGATGATTTTGCTTGCTAGTAACGATATAGGCTTATTGCATGAAACTAAGAGATTTCTACCTAAAAATTTTGAGATGAAAGATTTTGGTGATGCTTCTTTTGTGTTAGGAATACAAATACACCGAGATCGCTCTCATGGTGTTCTCGGATTATCTCAAAAGAGCTATATCGAAAAGGTACTCAAAAGGTATGGCATGCAAGATTGTAGACCGAGTGATACCCTGGTAGCTAAAGGAGACAAATTTAGTCTCAGTCAGTGCCCTAAGAATAATTTTGAGGAAAAAGAAATGCAAAAGATTCCTTATGCATCAGTAGTAGGGAGTCTAATGTATGCTCAGGTTTGTACGCGTCCAGATATTGCGTACATTACAGGAATGTTGGGCAGATACTTAAGTAATCCAGGATTAGACCATTGGAAAGCAGCCAAACAGGTCTTGCGGTACTTACAGAGAACAAAAGATTACATGCTCACTTATCGGAAGTCAGATCAGATTGAGATCGTTGGGTATACTGATTCTAATTTTGCTGGATGCCAAGATAGTATGAAATCTACATCAGGCTACATCTATCTGCTAGCTGGAGGAGCTATCTCTTGGAAGAGTGTAAAATATCTCTTGTTGCCTCTTTTACTATGGAAGCAGAGTTTGTAGCATGTTATGAGGCGTCTAATCATGGAATATGATTGCGAAAATTTGTCATAGGGCTGCATAGTGGATACTATTGATAGACCACTTAAGTTATTTTGTGAAAATAAGTCAACAGTTCTATATTCCAACAACAACAGGAGCTCGACGAAGTCAAAACATATAGACATCAAGTTTCTAGTTGTAAAAGAAAGAGTTCAGAGTAGACAGTTGTCTATAGAGCATATAGGAACAAACTCCATGATTGCGGATCCGCTTACTAAAGGAGTGCAACCCAAGGTGTTTCATGAGCACACTACTCGTATGGTGTCATGTCCTTAAGTGATGTTCAGTTTTAGTGGGAGTTTGTTGCTTTGAATGCTTTTATGTCATAGACAAACTTTAATTAGTTGTTTTCGGTTTATTATGTTTTAAGGATATTTTCTATAGAAATAAATTTTTTGTTTGCTTATACTCTGATTTTGGTTTATGGTTTGATCTCACTAAGGTTTATGGTGGACCAGTAGGAAATAGACATGTTAAGATCACATTGCATGAAATTTCCTTGCTACACATCCATATCATGATCCATGTCATTCAGTTGTGTCGATATTGTGACCATTGATGGGTTGAGTTACAATAAATGTAATGAATACTGCTTTGATCCTATGTTGATATAGTTGATGGACCGGATTGGTTATAGATACATATTGGTCGTGACGGCAAATTTGAGCTCATATGGTTGTCTTTTGGCAAAACATAATTATAAGGTTACACATATAGTCCAAGTGGAGATTGTTGGATCCTTAATCCAACGTTGGCCTTATATGAAATAATTATGTGTTACGGGCTGTCACATTAAATTAAGCTCAATTAAAAGTGATCAATAAGGTTTGGGTATTTGGCTTTAATATATCTAATAGGGTATGACCTTTTATGTGTAGAGAATTTATGAGTAATTTCTATTTTAATGATGGGCTAAAATAGGAATACCAAAAATAACAACGTTATCTCTATAAATAGTGGTTATGGTCCCCAGGTCACACGTACAACTTTTTTAGTCTCTTTTAAATCCCATCATTAGAGAGTGCAGGAGAAAACTAAAGGAATCTCTTAAAGAAAATGTGTTGATCTGGAAGGCCAACCCCACGGCTCTAAAATCATTGATTGATATGGATTCATATATTCCGCTTATGTGTTTATATGTATATATATATTTGTAATTCTTAATGGTTAAATATGAACGATCTAGGGTTTTTATATGGCTTTCACAAAAGGTTAATCTAGATCTAACAAGGATGGGTCCAAATAACTTAGGTGATAAATTTGTTCAAAGAAACTTCTATAGAATATCCATTTACGTAATTTATTATTATTATTATTATTATTATTGTTCTTTTGGCATGTATCATCGTTGACATTATTAATTAAACCAGCATATCCTATAAACCTTCCTTTCATGTGACAAATCTGCACGACCGACTAGAAATAAATACCAAACATAGTAGTTAGGAATTAATTCAGATTGATCCCGCCAACTTTATATAAAAGTTTTCTTAGGCACATGTACCTTGATAAAACTTGGAAAATTTTATAGTCCCGTCATTAATTTTGATGGACTGGTTCTATTAACTATTTAACGGTTCATATAATACCCAATTATGATGGAATCACTAAATTAATTAATATTCTAATTATTATATTTATTTTAACGTAAAATGTTTTACTAGATCATCCCATCAATGAGACGGTAGAAACTCCCAAAGAATTCATGTTGAGGGAAAATAAAACAAGAAAAAAAGCATGGACAAAAGAAAATAAAGAAGGTATGTTTTTTACTCTACATTTCCTTTGTTTCAGTAATAGACGACGGAAAGATTTCAATCTAGTGTGTGGAGTACATCCTATAATCAAAACCTTAATCAATATCTATTATATCAACAGCTTTGCAAGAACCAAATATCATCATTAGTCTCGAGGGATTACAGATATTAGTGGTAACACAAGACACATTTGAGAATTTAAGACACCTATTATAACAAATATAGAGAAAAAACTAGAAATTGAGGGAACACTCACATCATCAAATACTTTAACACAAAATGCAAATGATTGCAGCTGCATGCCAAGGACATCAGAGTACTTGTAGTCTTAGACAATGTTCAACCATCGAAAAGCATAAAGAAAAATAAAAATCAAGAACTTCGATGGATATTACAGCCGAAAACGTAAAAATGGCATATCAACAAAGGAAAATAATAGACTGTTAGTGAATACCCTACAGCGGGTCGATAAGATCATCCATTTCAAGAAAACCTTCTCCTGGAGAATCATCTCCTTGAGTAGGAACAAGTTGCTGCAAAGCAAAATCATCCTCAAGTGACCAGCCTTCAATTGCATGCCTAGGAGGCCTCATTACCTACAAAGGAGAACATCACAAATGAATAAGAATTTATCCTTAAATTAACGGCATTTGACCTCATATAACAAAAACACAAGCAAGTGATTTACAACGTACATATTGAAGACAATGGCAGTTCGTGATGATGGGTTAGAACTTTAGCAATTTTTATTTTTTATTTTTAAAGAAAAAGATTAAACTTGGTTGGATTGATTTAACAAGTTGATATGCCTCCACAAGACTTTGGTGTTTGGGGCTGAATAATTGGTGAAAGTATCACAATTCGGACTACAAAGCACAGTAACTAGAAAAACCCTGCCACTACCCTATAGGAACTTGTACAGTGGAAAGGGAAAAGAGTGATCAATCTTAACTTTAAGAATTTAGTGCAGCCCTTTGACAAAAATGTGTCGGTTATGGTCGTTACTAGAATCGGAAAAGGGGGCAAATCATGTCCATGGGTCGAAAATAAGTCAATAATCCTCATTATAGATTTAAAATTTAATTGAGATATCTCTATAGAATCAAAAGTTGACAATACTGATAAGATTGATCAGAACACGGCGTAAGGCATATACATACCAAAACAATAAAGATAAAATAAAACTTATTGCGAATTCCAAAATATTAAGCAGAAGAAAGTTTTATACTAATCTTTTTGCCACAAAACTTATTCATTCCAACTGTCAACATTATTATAGAATGGTATATTCTCCTATATCTACTCATTCATTTTTTAATAATGATTTTAATAACATATTTGCTTCCAACTAAATTCCAAAAAATAATATTTTATTACAATAAAACACAGCTAAAATTATGAATGGGACAACATTAAATCCAAAGGATATACTAACCCCTAAAATTAATAAGATTTAAATTTGCAAATCTAAAACAAAAATCACATTAAAAATCAACTTTCATAGAAAACAAGTAATTACTCCTATTAATTGGTCCGAATTAGATCTTTCTTACCCAACCACCACAAGTACTTTGAATCCATATTAATTAGATAGAACTAATGAAAATATAATAATTACAAAAAATTGTTACCGGTTGTGCAGCAGGATTTTGCAAAGGTATTTGGGTGGTAATTGGTGACATAACCGCTGGATCAATCGGAATGTCAGACTCCATGTGAACATATTTGACATTTCCTGTCCTCCTTCCAGCATTCTCAGATGATGCAGGATTGTTCTCATGATTGGCACGTTTACGGCCAGCTAAGTGACGTACTTCAGCAAGAGCTTTAAGGGCATCAGTAGGTAGTGCATTCTGCTTCTGAGGCTTTGTATATATTCGGCACGCAACAAATGGTACCTGCACAAGTGAAAGAAGCAAAAGAAGTTAGATGCTGCAAATGAAATCTATAGTCAATTTCAATATATACCCACGAATTAAAGATAAGTTCTCTATCCAGGACAGGATATGCTATCAAATTCCAAAGTTATAAAGTTCTGGCGAAAACTCTGATCATAAGTGGCTTTGTTTTATCCATATATACAATATGCCAACAAAAATTCTCTGTTTAGCCCCACTCAAAACATGAACTCATTTTTTCCTGGCTTTCAAAGCATGGAACTCCCCAACATGGTATGATGATCAATTAATAAACCCACCACGATTTGACTGTTTTAAGCAAAACAATTGTTTGTTTGATTTCCTATTTAAAGTTGACAACATGAGATATGCGGAAAAATGAACGTAGAAAACGACAAAGAAACTCTATCACCACCATTTCTACAAAATCATGAAATAATGTTTTTAATCCATTCGAGGAGAGAAACAAACTCTTGCACTTGAAATTCAGAAAGAACACAAGATTTCCAAATAATTCGAATTCCAAACAACTAAAATATAGGCTTAATAAAGTTTAAAAACCACGATATCTTTGTTATATTTTCTCAATGCGCATTACAAAATCAAAACAAGAATGCAGTTACCTCAAGATGAACAGGAAGACTATACTCATACATGACCCACTGAGTCCTAACACCATAGTGCACACCCTCCCTGCAATAAAACACAAAACTAGTCCTACTTCCCAAAGTCACTGCTCCGTCATCTGTCTCCCCTTTAACTTCCTTAGCTTTCCCTCTCATCTTCCAAAACCCTCCTCCTTTCACTCTCCTATACTTACTCTCATTTCCCTCCTCAGCACTAATAGAATAAAAGAACCAATGCCTCTTGCTCCGTCCTTTGCCATAAAGGAAGCACAAGCTTTCAGGCAGTTCAAAAGGACAATAACCATATAAATCAAATTCTTGAATCAAGTTCCAGTTATAGTTGCGTTGATTAGGGATATGCATTTGGATTTTGTTCTTAGTTGGCAGGTAGTGCCCGAGGACTTGTTGATCAGAGGGGTAGAATCGGCAGCCTGGAGGGAGTTTCAGAGCAGCAAAAGGAACAGACGACGGAGGCCGAGAGGCTTGGGTTAGGATGGCTGGTGGCATTGTCATCTTGAGGACTTTGGTGGTTGTGGGTGATGGAAGAAGAGAGAAAGAGCAAATTGGATGTGAAGAGGTATGGAGGGAAGAAGGGGAGGGGTTTAAGAAGGGTTTTAGGAGTGAGGTGGTAAGAAGTAAGGTATGGAGTAAATGCGTGCAGGTGAAGACTTCTTGGAAGCGAGTGTAATTGTGATTGGATGTCCGCGGCTTACGAGCTTCTTCCACGTGTGTATCCTGTCGGCTATCTTATGGTTCTTTTTTTTTTGGTGGCCATAGGCTATCTCATGGTTATGTTTTTTTGTACATGTTTATGTGATCGGATGGATGAGAGTCAAATAAAATATATATATATATATAATGATGTGTATCCTATAATGCTTTTTTTTTTTTTACATTAAAAATGATTGGGAGAAAGAAAAAATTAGTTGAGTAAAAGAAAATGAAAATAATAAAAAGTCGTAATATTATCACATTAAAAATTTTATCCACTGTATGCTGGGATCAAATAGGATAAGTGGTAGAGTAAATTGTAAGAAAAAATGTTATGATTGAATTTGCACAATTCTTACATTCGACTTTTCAGTTTTTGTGTGAAATCAATACGAATAAAATAAGGCTTAATATGAAAATTTGAATCTTTTAAATTTATCTATTTAAACTTAAAACAGCACATTTTTTGTTTTTACAATGTTTAATTAAAAGGTAAACTATATAAAATTGTGCCGGCAATGGTAAATGCTAGTGTTAGAATATTATAACAAACATTTATTCGTTTGGTTTTGGAAAAAAAATAAAGAATTTCTTTTATTTTAAAATTAAGCATATTAATGTTCTTTCAACCGCACTCAGAAAGAGTGAATTAAAAAAAAAAAATTATTGTAATGGTCAAAAACTTCGCTCACTAAGTTATTGTCCGCTTTGACCACATACTACACAATTTTGTTCTTTTGGTATCACCCACTAAGGTATTGTCTGTTTTGACCACATGCTATACAGCTTTTGTTTTTTTAGTGCCAACGCTTTTTAAGGGTCACCCATCCTGGAATTACTTTACATATAGCGCCCTTAACTTTAGAGTTCTAACGAACTTTAAGCCATTAAACCAAAATGAATCTCTGTGATTAAAATTCCTGCATCTATATTTAAAGGATATCACATTTATCCCTTATGATTTCATAATTTTCCATTAGTGACAAAAAATCGAGGTTGTCAAAACTGGCCCGGACCAGCCGGTTCGAACCGATTAGACCGGAACCGACAATGAAGGCGGGCCAGGTTCGACGGTTAGCTTGTTTTTTGCGAGAATCGGACTGACCCGGTAGACCCGGGCGATCGAACTAGGTTGAACCGGTTGATCCAAACCGGTTGACCCGGATCCAAAAAAATAAAAATAAAAAATAAAATAAAATATTTATTCATACTTTATTATAAATTTATAAGATATAATCATTAAATTAGATTTATTTAATAATTAATTGATGAATTTGATCTAAATATAGATTTAATTGAGTGATTACACATATATTGATCTTTTATAATTAAATTATCCCTTATATTTTTATTTTTTATGATCCCGGTTCGACTCCCGGTTGAACCCGATCCGATCCCTCGACCCCTGACCCTCCAACCCCTGACCCCCTAGCCTGTCTGGGTCAAACCCCGGTTCGGTTCTGACAACATTGCAAAAAATATAAATCAATTATTAGCTTATGAAGTACATTTTTATCTTCAATCTTAGTTGTAACATATTATTGCAATGAGCTATTACTAGTATTTATTAATTAGATCCATATGATCCTTCAAAGTTTAAACCATCTTTTTTTCTTCCAATTCTCTCTCTCCTTTTTTTTTTTTTTTTTTGTTATACCTTTTGTTTTTCATAGTCTCTCAAATCATTATACTAGTTTAGCAAGCATAACCAAAGTTACCGTTTAAACTAAAGTCACATAAAACCATGCCTTACAAAATCTAGTGATATATTTGAGAAAATTAAATATCTTAGTTAGATTCTCTAGGTAAGAATCCATCAAACGTTATGCTGACATCTTTTTTCTATTGTATGTGAAAAATACTTGTGATTTAAATACTTTTATAAAACAATTGAAACAATTATAGAAGAATTATGTCTTCAACAATAAACCCATATATAACATCCAATATATGGATTTGTTTTATGGTGATAAAGAAAAAATAAATAAGGGTTAATTAAAAAAAACTGCCAGTGTTATTGCATTTTTATAAAAATATGACATGTGATATTTTTTTTTGGCAATTAGTTGATCCCAAAATTCCAACGTCTTCTTCTGTCTAAATTAAGTTAAAGTATCCACGTGTCACCGTGAACGAAGCAAAAAAAGACCGTCTTCTAATGCTCCGTGACGTTACTCATAGCTAAGTGTAGGACAACCAAATTTTGACATTATATCAAATTCTATGTCTTCGTAAAATCCTTTCCACTGGTGCCATCTTAGATTTAGAAAGTGATTTTCAAAATCTGTGGTCAAATGCTTATTGTTCATTTGGAGGAATCTCAAATTTATCATGCCTTCAAACTGCTGGCTACTGCAATGAATAGGTTTATAATCATTAATGGGAGGGCGAAGAACATGGGCGAAGAACATTGGGAGTCCTCTACCAAAAGAAAAGGTATATGAAATAAAAATAATTAAATAAAAAAGACAAGAAAATGAAAAGATAGAGAAGAACAAGAAAAACAAAAAGAGAGATAAAATAAAATAGTCAAATTAAATGAATATAAACATATTAAATTGAAGATATAAAATAAGAAAATAAAACTAAACGGAACGAGTAAAGTAAATCAAAGGATGATGGAAAGCAAAAAATAATCATGGCCAGGTTGTGCGAAAAGGATGTGGGTTTGTTAACCTGGCTGGGAGTGTAGAGAGAGGAGGGGGGTTAGAGAGAGAGAGTGGGAAAGAAGATAGATCCAAGAAGAGGGTGGTCTTTTTTCTTTTTTCTGTCTTTTCTTCGTATGTGTGTGACAAGTGGGTAATTTAACATCAATTTAGAAAAAAATAAGATGAAGAAATTTGAGGCGCTTAATTGTAAAAAAAATATCATAGATCATGTATTTATAAAAATGTAATCATATAAATAACTTTTTTTGTAATTTACCTAATAAATAAATATAAATGTGTCATACTACTTATCATTATAAGCTTTGTTTATAGTATTGGTGTAAACATTATTTATACTTAGTTTAAATAATATTTAAGAAGGCATAGAAGATTTAGAGGGAAGAAAATAGAAGGAATGAATGTGGAGGGATGGAAAAAATATGTTTTTTTTTTAATGTTTAGATCAAAGTATAATGAATAAAAAAGTGTAAACATCCAATTTTCCTTTGAAATAGTTTTTTTAATTTTTTTTAATAAAAAAGGTTTGGGTGGCTTTTCAAGTGCCATTACATGTCAAGGCATGCAACAACAGGTTGCTTGCAATATTTGTATATTACCTGCCAACATAGTGTTCAGATTGGTAATGGAAATTGGCCCCATAGACCTTTTGACAAATCACAACAGTTACCATGAATTTATTGAGAGACCACAGCAATTCCGATAAAATTTGCATACCTTCTAACATACCACAACAATTAAACTCTTTTGACAGGAGAGCTTCTATGGTGTCCTTAATAATCTAATTATTAAAATAAATATAATAAATAAAATATTAACTATTTTAAAAATTCTATCACAGTCAGGTATGGTGTGAGCCGTTGGATGGTGACAGGATCGATCTCATCAAAATTAATGGTAGGACCATAAAATTTTCTTTTGACTGATCAATAGTTACAATAGCATCTATTGATAGACCGGATACCCTTATCATAAACTACAACAATTACATTCTTTTAATAAATCTCAACAATTTTGATAGAATTTATACTCTTGGGACAAATAATAGCAATTGTAATAGAATTTTTATACTCCTTTGATAGCTACAATATATTTTGTTGATTCAAGAGGTAATAACCACACTATTTTAATTCTCTTTCCTTCATTGTAAAGGAAATAAAAAAGGGGAAAAATAAATCATTTGACTTCACTTTTTTTGTTTCTATTTCCTTCCTTGCATACACCTACCTAATAAGGCTTAATGTATTTGCAATATTCTCCTAACCATCAACTTTTTATTTTTCAGTATTTACTTTTATTTTTTTATTTTTGTTTTGAAAAAAGTGTAGCAATAAAGGCAAGGCTTTGCTCTAGCATAAAAAGAAAAAAGGCAAGGCTCTAGCAAAATTAAATGGCTACCTAAAATAGCCAAACCTAATGTTAATTTTTTTCATCGTTCTAAAATAGCCAAACCTAATGTTAATTTTTTCATCGTTTAGTAGCAATATTACCTCACATATTCTTATTTCTTAAGACAAAATCCTTATGCTTTTTATCATAAATTAAAAAAATCCAAGCTTCAACCTTGTTCTTTAGTTTTTTCTTGATTATAATAGGCCTAAATATGATTTGGATCTTAAATAGAAATTGACTCTAAATCAAAGAGGTTTCAAAGGGGTGAAACATGTGTCTACAAATGTTTTGAAAAAGAAAATACTTCAATATAAATTAGATAATTTTAATTACAAAATCATCAAAGCTAAATTACATGTTAAAAGTGCGATTCATAGTTTTACATAACATTCACATTTTACACATGTGATTCAAGCAAAATTCATACAACACTGAATCGCATGTGTAAAGGGTGATTAATTAATACTTATACATGAATCACATCTATTAGCTGCAATTCTTGTTTGTACATGAATCACATCCATAAGATGTAATTCATGTGTGATATTTATAAATAGCTAAACCGTGCCTACTAAACATGATTTGGCATTGGTAATTTTGGTAATCACTTTTATCAAGTTTGTATTTACATAATTTTTGTTTGTATGACCATATAATTTCTTCAGTTTCAAAGACCATAACTCTAATAGGTTCAAACCAAATATAAATCTAGTGAGCAACAAATCTAGGTTGGTCCATCAACTTAGAATGGTGGATTCATTTGGTACACAATGACTCAGAGAGAAAAAATATATATATATATATATATACATATAATATGGAGAAAAGAAAAAATGATAATAAAATGATATTACAAATGTAAAGTTCTTCATGCAAAATAGGAAAGATTGTTTTTTAATCATAATATTAATGCATTACTATTATTTTATTTATATAAATTTCTATTAAAAAAGGGAGTCCTATCACTTAAAAAATGTGCAAAGAAATTTTATCTTTTAATATTTTTTTTTCTCATTATATATACAACAATTTTTAGATAGCAGGACATCATATTATGTCCTTATATAAGAGCTTTCGAAACACAAAATCTATTTGGACACAAAATATTTGTGTCTTATAAGTAGTTGTAGTAAGACAACTGAGACACAATATGTATCCTAATAAACTAGTATCTATTGTAATGGATTAAAGTGTCCCAATATATATAATAATAGAACAACATATTGTGTCTCAATATCTCATTTAATTGCTTTTATTTGTGCTAATTGCAATACTTTGACACTACATTGTGCCCCCAAAAAATTATAATAACACAATGTTATGTCTTTATATAATTTATAAGGACACGTATATATGTCATAAAATATTTTAATGCCTTTTATTTAATATATTATGATGTGCCTTTGTGTCTTAAAAGTTAATAGGACAAAACATAATGTCAATATATTATTTTTAATATGTTGGATTGCATCCTATTAATAAAAAATATATTGATTTGAAATATATTATTATGACACATTTTTATATCGTAATGGCTTATGTGTGCAATTTTCTAAACATTCCCTGCATTTTTTTTAAGTAATAATGGATAAAATTACAAGAAATGGGGAACCTATAGTATCCATAGTTACATTAAAAATTATTTTAAAAAATTCTTAAAAGAAGATAATATACAGCCATGTATTCAAATTCATAGTAACAATAATAGAAAAGATTTGAGAATTAAAGTAGAAATTGAATAATAGAATATCATTTTAACAAAAGAACATTCTAGTAACACTTGATAGATCTCAATAAAGATGTATTAACTAAGTAATTACTAATATGCATATTCCATAAATTGTCCAATCATCTTCAAGCAAGTTTTGATTGTCTTTAATTCCAATCTTCATCTTCATTCAGCACAAGCTCCAAACACAAGTTACAAAAGGAAGAACCTATAAATATACATAAGAAAAAAAAATTTCATACTAAATAAAATTATAGGTTCTAGAAAATATAGATTATATTTGGAAAAATAAGTAAAAAATAAGTGAGATAAAGGAAAGATTAAGGAAATTTAAAGAGTAGAAAATACAAATATATTGAAAAAATTACGAGATTTGTTGCCAAACTAATTTAAATGTTTAGTGCTAATTTTGATTTTCTTGACCATCTAGACCATCGACTACTATTTATAGAAGCAATGTCACTGTAAGACCACTTACACCATTTGTCAATATTAATCGTATTGCCAAAAAATTCATTATTGCTACATAATATCATCAGCATGTTATTCATACAACTCTTTTAGTAAATTATGTAAAGTTTTTAAAATGCCTAAACTCGAGAAATATGAAATTATAATATTGAAACTTGAAATGACCTAAAACTTCATATGGGCTAATGTGTGTAGAATTCTTTTTTTTTTTCCTTTTTTTTTGGGAAAAACTTGGATGGAAAATGAAAATGCTAATAAATCCTTTCATCTTTCTATGAGTGTGTGTTATAAGTACATGCACATAGAATACTTTCAACAATTGAAGTTTGATTATTTTACCTAAATATACTAATTGATGCATCAAATCCCTTTACAAAAAATAATGTACTCATTTTGAAAATCAAAGTAGTGACTTTTATCAAACACATAGAGTGCAACTTACAAAGCATAGGTAATTGAGAAAATATTATGTAAGGTTTCTAAATCTAGGGTTTGTCCATAATGAAGTATCACCATACAATGACATGGGAAATCAACACACAATAGAAACACTCTCATATCAAAACTTTCAAAAACATTAATAAAAACACTACAGTCATCACCACCCCTTTTGATAAATATAAGTAAGACCAAACTACCAATTTAATTGATAATGGTAATGGGCATGATTCACAATTAAAAAAAAAAAAAAAAAAAGAAACCATGTTCACTGTGGTAAATCTAATGATTCATTGTGGAGAAAAATCACTTACCGAAGTATGTTGTTGTTGGTTAGGATTTCACCAATATTTCCCATACACATGAGACTGTGCTATTTTAGAGGAAATCCTTGCTTGTCTAAGATTTTTTGCTTTGACATTATGGATGGTGTAAGATGATTCCACCTCTATGGTTAAGATTTATCTTACTAGGGTTTCCATAAAGATATACATCTTCATTGTTTAGAGAGATTATGAATTTTACACTAATGGTTGCACTTCAAAATTGTGGGTTTTAATGTCCTAATTTTGGTTTCAAATTTGATTTTGATGTTTATGATTTGTATGTTTTTAAAGTTAAAGAAGAGAGAGAGAGAAAGTAGAGCAAAGGCTTGATATTTCATAAAAGTTTAAAAGTAATAGAGGGAAAGTTTGGAGGAAAATGAAAACTAATAGAGAGGGAAAAATTGAAAAGGTTCATGATGTAATTTTATTTATTATGTGTCCCAATAAATTAGGTAGGTCAACACCATTTTAGTTATGTCTTGTTATGATCTTTAATGTTACAATTAATTATAATGTGTCCTTTTAGAGTTGTCATAATAACTTGTAATTGTTACAGTATATATATCTAATTTTTTATCCTATATTCCTAATGTTATAATTCATGTGGATGTAGTTTGCCCATAAATAAATGTATATTTTGGAGTCTATTCAAACAAAGATCTTGAACTTAAGTTTTACACATTGTTTGAAGCTTATTTGATTTAATCTTTGAAATTAAACTCTTTTTTAAAAAGTAAATAAATAACAATCCATGGGTCAATAAAACATCATACTTGATGGGTCCATTGATTCAACTCTAAATAGACTTGCCACAACTAATTAAGCTACTATTGATATGGTTAAAAAATATTGGGCTTAGCTTTTATTATGCTAATAGTGTTAGATGTGGACACAACTTTCACTACAAAATTATCATGCAAACATAAAGTGATCCTAAAGATAATGTAACAAGCATTTCAGTGGTCTAACCGTAAAAATCCTAGTTTGGTAACTTATTTAATTAGTCATGTAAAGGTTCCATAGAATTTTCTTTTTTAGAACATATTTTAGCATATTTGAGGTTTAGTAAATCAACATCTTAGGCACCGGGAAGGTGGGGCACTAAAATCAATCATAAAGTTCATAAGAATTTATATATATATATATATATATATCTATATTACTAAAGCCAAAAGGCTCACTTTTTTTTTTTTTTCTGCATATAATTTTTTATTTATGATTTGATAAAAATGGCCCCTGCAGTTTAAATTTATAACTTTTTTTCTTTCAAAATAAAAACTACTTTCTCCTTAATCTTTTTTGAAAACATAATTACTCTCCTTATCTTTTTTACTTTTAAAATTTGTATTTTAATGTAAAATAAGAATAATAATAAAATTTAAATATATTATAAAATTTAATCCAAATATAGCAAGAATTTTTTACAGTTGAAAATTAATATTTATAATAAAATATTTAGGTTTTTTACGATACTACACACGATGCGGGTGCACCATCCTAGTATGTGTGTGTATATATATATATATATATATATATATATATATATTAGAAATGTCACCTTAATTATAAAGTTGGAGTTCAAGTTGGACTTGAGATTTACATAAGCTTTTGCCAAAATTCTGAATATAATTCTTCTAGAGGTATCCGTATACATGGTAACATAAGCGAATTCTAATCCTTTATTACAAGATAACACGAATTAGAAAATTTAAATTAAATGTGGTATTTACATGTATATTTGGTCATAAGTCTATCACTCTTGTTCTTGAAAGATATTTTGCACTTCAATATATAACTTAATTTATGAATACTATCTAGTATATATATATATAATAGATTTCTCTCTATTTAAAGAAGGGGGAAAAAAACATTAAATTTGGTAAATCATTTACATCTTTAAATTAACTTATGAATATGATAAGTATAATATTGAAATTGTGTTGGAATAAATTTAAACAAAAAAAGAGTTCTCTATTTTTATTAATTAAAAAGGATAATTGAAAACCTTTAACCAATTTTAGTTTTTGTCTGCTACAACTAATTAAGACAATTTTAATAGCTAAATCTCTAAAAAATTCATTTAAACCAATACTAGATTGTTTTGGAAATGAAAGAAAAAACAAAGGAAAAAAAGAAACTCAATGGATAATATATTATCTTTTTGTGAAATATGCAAGGCAAATTCAGTTTTTTATGGGGAAAAAAAAAAAGAAAAAGGCTTAGTCTCTATTATGCTAGCCATAATTAGTATTAATTCCAAACATAGCAATAACATTAATGCATTATGTCTTTAAAAGACTTCTTTTATTTTTACTGCAGATAATTATAAAAGTTGTTATAAAAGGTATTTTAATGGTCCATTAAGTATATGTATAGATACAAACCATTCTATAACTAACTAAACTAGTCCTATGATGGGATTATACAATATTCTCACTAGAATATAATCTAGCAAATCTTAACTTTTTGGGATCAAATTCTAGGTTGCCGAGGCCAATGCCTACATCAATCATAAAATTTATAAAAAAAAATGTGATATGTGTGTGTATATATATTAAAAATGTCATTCTCTTTATATGGATTGGAGCTCAAATGGCAATTAACACTCAAGTCATCTTTCACAAGGTTGCATTCACCGGAAGAACTCTAAATATAATTCTTATAGAGGTATCAATGCATATAGTAATAGGGAAATTCTAATCCTTTTTGCTAGATAACTAGAATAATAATTTTTTAATTAAATGTGGTATTTAAATATTAAAAAGTTTCTGGTAACCTTTTCATATGTGTGTTACTCATGTTCTTGAAAACATATATTTGCCATTCAATGCATGATAGTTTAATTTATAATACTTTATAATATCTATGGTATACATAATTTATTGCTCTCTATTAAAGAAGGGGAAATAGAACCAATGAAAAATTATTATTTTTTGCAACAATTTTTTTTTTTTTGTTAATGAATTTGTTAAATCATTGATATCTATTAGAACCCTAATAGGGCTTAATAAGATTACCCTAAAATTATTATATCACGTATATACCTGTAATATGAGAACCGTCTTGCAAGTTAGATATTGCAAGACTCTATTTAGTTATCTTGTTTTCATATCCCACAATTATTCATATAGTATATTCAATTAGTTATAGTTAACTATGGAAATTAATACCTCATAGTTCATTATAACCATTGAGAATCAGTATGCTCTACCAAAACCTACAAAATAAAGTCTCAAGTAAATTTGCAATTTATCTAATTCATATTTTAAATTTATCTAACAATTGATTTATCTTTGTTTCTATCATCAAGGAGTTCAATGGAGGGACACTCTTCACTTAATCCTAGCCTAGTCACAGTGTACACTATTCCTGCAAAAGAACTATAGTGGTGTAAGCAAACCACAACTTAATGAGTTATCTCTCACCACTGCACTTCAAGCAATAACAAAAAAGTAAAATAAAAAAACCATATGCAATGAAAAATCAAGCATATGAATGCAATCATCGTATCTAGTGTCTAGAATCCAGGTAAGGTATAAATTTACGTCCTCCGATACTAGGATTTTAGGAACAGTGTTGTGTTACCAATGCCTGGGTGAACTAAGATCTAAGGTATTTATAAAGACAAATGGAACTCTTAAGAGGCCCACAAACATTTCTTTTAAATTCTAAATCTCTTCACATTCATTTTTTTTTCTAAAATAAACCTTGAACCTTAATTCCATGAATAACGTTGCCCTTAAGTAATAATTATTTCGTGGTCCTTACCTGAATGGATGGCATTCCTTGATGGACCATTTAGTTTCTATTGAGTAAGGTGATGATCACATAGAGTTACAAATTTGGTAATGCCTTACGCAATAGTTGTATAGAACTTCCTTCCTATGGAATTGAAAGGATTATTATGTAACAATGTGACCTATAATCATGCAAAGATGTAGTCTTGCGATACATGATCGATTTATTTGTGCTGCCTGATAACCATTATTACGATTAGTAGGTAGCCAATTGATATTTTGACAAACATTTAACAACTCTATCTCATAACAATAAATTATACAATAGTAGTATTATCACTTGGCACATAATATTTTGGGCACATCAAACAAATCACCAAGACATACAAGAGTTCCCACGCCACACATTGATCAATTTAATTTATATTAAAAATAAAGTACAACTAATTCTATGCATAAAACAATGTGGGAGTCATAAAGATACTCACCTGTTTTGACGACAAATCAACTAGTAGATCTTTAAGAAAAATTCTATTGTTATCTGAATCACCTATATGAATGAATAAATCAATAACGAGATTAATAACTATTTTATACACGAATTTTTGTTTAGAATCCATTTAAATTGTTACTGCATATTTATAGTGCTAGCTTTGTTAACATTATAGATGAAATGTAATTTACTATAAATTGCAAGAGATTTTATTACTTTAAACTTAATTATAATCTTTTTATTTGTACAATTTTAATATTTATGTAAGCTTTATGACCCATAAGTATTTTTATGGCTAAACCATATTATATTCTCTATATAGGTGCAGTATTTTTTTTCTAATAATGGACAAGTTTAGTTATGGCATAATAGGCCTATTTATAGACATCTATTACTATTATTATGCGAACCCGAACACTTTTAATAATTCATGTCATAGAAGGATAGGATAAAGTTTTACAGTTACTACTAATTTATCATTATCATGCCTCAAAGGTTACGTTAAACATGGCAGTTTGCCATACATAATATTAAAGCCTATAAACGCTACCTTAGCCATGCAAAGGCTTCCATATTATGCACAAGGTTTACTTCACAATAGATGGAACATATTGGAGTGGTACAATTTATGATGGTAGCATTGAATAACAAAGCAAAATAACTATATATATTTAAACTTAAACATAGTTGATTACATTTCTAAGGGGCACACTCGACTAATATCTTCAAATTCACCAACATATTACAGTCATCCATAAAGTCTCTAAAAATAACAGAGTATCACATGTTTGTCATTGAAGGTTTCCAAACAAAACTTTATTTTGTGCTCTTAAGTCTTCAGTTAAGGGTCTAAAAGTCCACCAATGATTATCTTAAGCATCTTATCTCTTGGGTAAAGCCATAAGTATTCCTATTTTATAAAAAATCTATATAGGTGTAAGTTATAACATGAGATATTTCCCATTATTCATATCAACAATCATAGGCAAACAATGTTATTGAATTCAAACACATGCCATGCATGCTATGTAATAAATATATGAGCACACAAGTATATATGGATATTCGAAAATCATATATTGAATGGATTTACACCCTTCGTGTCAAGGGTTAGGGAATTTGATTTAAAGGTCGCTGCAATCTTCACTACTAATCCCTAAGCATCTGCTCATAGTGATCGATCAGAACGGTTCATTTATGAGGCCATGTTCCCCGTATGAATTAGTTCCCCTAAGAATGAGTATGCTATCCTAGCACTTCTGATTCCTCACGTAGGAGTAGCAACCTTTGACAAGTAACTTGATGGATGCAATGCGTGCCCATTTTATTTATATCAAAGCCGAATATAATTAAGGTATGCTTAAAGGTCATCAAACAAGTATCATACACACATAGGCAACATGTAACATCGATCATGTTGTCGAGCCCGAATTTTGCTCTTTTCTCCTAAAGGTTCTGATCCGTATCAAACTTGACCCATTTGACACGGAACACTCGACAAGGAACCAGTAGGGTTTTCATGAAAAGCCCAATTGTCTGAAAAATATTTTACTGGAGTCGCCATCGGCTAAAGCCGAAAAAAGATGAACCAAAAACCAAATGGGTGGTTTGTTTTCTAGTTTGGCACTGTATGCATAAAAAAACCAAAAATTGATGAGCCCGGGGGCTGCTGTTTTTAAATCTAAACGGTTATCTAGGCTTTGGATGGGCTTTAGAAATCTTGAATTATATGAGCCAAAAAGATTAATTTTGATTTTTTAATTTTTTTTTTCTTTTTTTTTTTCCTAAAAATATTTACATATTTACAAAAATATATTTTTTTATTTTAAAAAAGATCCTAAAAGTTTTTTTTTTATTTTTTATGACCACCCCGAAGGTGTCTACGTATTCGCTAGCTGGAATCAGGTCATCGTAGTTCATTATGACTTTTGTAAATTTTTTAATTTGTTTGTCTTTTTTAATTATGAAAAACCGCCGAGTTTATGTTATTTAGCCAATTTGTATTTGTTTTCTTGAAAATTCCTAATGAGTCTTGAAAAAGTCTAATAAATTCCTAAGTTCAGAAAAAACCCTATTTATTTTATTTTTGGTAATTTAAAAATTAACTAAGTGATAGTATCTATATAAGATGAAAAGATTTTATTTGCTTGTACATCTCATATATGAGAAAGGGAAAATAGAAAAACTATTTTGTTCTTTTCATGAACTTTTATTTTTTGGTTTTGATCAATGAAGATAGCTAGATACGTACATGGAACTAAATGAGATTATACACATGCAAGTAGATTATAGTAACTTTAAAAAAAAAAAAAAACATATGAATTCACTATACATGAGGACCATAAACTGCATCAAACTTAAGATATTGCACAAGTCATGTCCAGGAATACTCATATTACGTCTATTTACTCAAAGGTGATTTGCAAATATAAGGTAATAAGCCAATACACATATATATATATATATATATATAAACATATAATGGTTTGTATTGTCACATAAGAGACCAAATAGCATATCAGAAACACTTTCACCGCTATGAAATTGAGTCTACGTATCATATGAACTAATGGATATACAAATATATAATAATAATAATAATAATAATAATAATAATAATAATCCACTAACAAAACATGATATGATAAATGCTACAACATCATCAACAATTCCTTATCCTATCATAATTTATTATTATTTAAAAAAAAATCTCTTAGAAACATTATTCGTACATTTTAACAAATACAACAAATCCGTTAAATTCCTAAAGTAATAGTAATTTTTACTATTATTATTTCTGTTGGTATGATATGACAAGAAACAACTTATATGCGGATCAAGGGCTAATTTTGTGCCTTTCATTTATATATATATATATATACATACACGTTGTAAATTTATTTAAGCATTCTAATCAAAGAACGAATCAAATGGACTGGATTTGGTAAAAACTTTATATAGATGCTTCAATTCAATGAATTTAATATACTATATTTATATTCTGTTTAAAATATGACATATCTAAAGACATTTCTATAACATAGAGAAAATCACAAATACAAAAGAAAAATAAATAAATAAATAAAGCGATAAAACAAGAATTAAATAGACAACAAGAATTTAGTTTAAATAAGTTTGGGGAAAGCTAAAAATGTTACGCTGGGATTTGATATGCATACGGGTCGGATCGAGGTAGAAAATGATAGTCAATTCAGGAAGGGGATCACAAATGAGTTCGGCATGGATTCGGGTCTCTTCCTTTCTCTCGATTAGACTTAGTGAGCGTGGATTTGTTAATAGGGGTTTCGTCGATGGCTTGTGATGGTGCGACTTGTGCAAAGACGAGCTAGGAGAGAGAAGCGGTGATAGATTTTAGCGAGATAATTAGAGGGAACGTGTGAGAGAGATCCCTGTTTTTTTTGTTTCTTTTGAGCTTAGAAAGAGGCGAGATGAGTTAAAAAGGGAGACGAGGAAGACGAAAGAGGGTCAAGCTTAATGCAACCATTAATGGCTCTATGGATTTGAAGAGATCGGAGGTTACAGAACATGGAGGGGCGGGGTTTACAATTTTTGAATTAATCTTCTTCCAAACACATTAAAAGCTGCTTTATAAGCTTATAATTGGCTTTTGATCTTCCCTAGCGAAAAAAAAAGCTCGAAACGAGCTTGCTCGAGCTCAACAATGACAGATTAGGAAGGATCAAACCCTGGTCTTCTCTTTGTTTTTCCCACACCTTAACTAGCTAAGCTACTTTAGTTTCTTGGTTAGTATTCCCAGTGAAAATTTTCTTGAACCGTCTCAATCGGGCCAAATATCATTTTCAATAAAAACTGGCCAAAACTAATACAAGTCTAAGGTCCAATATGATTTATGAATAAACCTAAGGCACCATAAGATCAATAGTAAGCCCGAAATTAATTTTCATCTTTTTCAATTTTCATTTTTAATTTGAGAAGCCTATTTACTAAAAAGATGGGGTTTTCTAGCTTTTATATTCTTTTTAACTTTGTAATTTTTATTCTATTTTTTAATTAATTAATTTTTTTTTACTTAGCTAATATTTTTTTTTTGTATTTTTGGTAATTTTCAATTTTTATTGTTTTTTTTCTATTTTTTAGGATTTTTATGATTTTTGAATTTTTCATCTTTTTTTTTTCAAAAGGTGGAAAAAAATGGGGTGTCAACACATGTACTTAAACAACCATTTATCGGTTTCGATATGCTTAGCATCCCTTGTCACAATTCATAGAAGCATAAACACATATACCCATAACCCCATACATATTCATTTTTATCTTGCACTTACAAGACTAATGCAACTATCTATAAGCATAAGCAAGACAATGAATCATAAGGGAAACTCTTTCATCCATAGTGCAATCCTTAGTCGAAGTGATCATCGGGAATCATGGCTTCGGGATCCTCATTACCCAAACAAGGAGAAACCTGAAATGAGTGTTTTGGATCAACTTCATTCAAACTTCTATTCGGTTACTGTTCGCTATGTTTTTTGGTTACTTAGGTTAGACCTTAAAATGACTATAACTTGATCATTTTTAACTCCAATTTTTGCATATGAGTAGTCGATTTCTACCTATTTCGAATGCTTTATCCATTTTCAATGTTGTTTCAAAAATTTAAGGTCATTTAGGTGTTGGAATCAGAGGGTTTAGATTGTGCCCAGTTCTAGATTCGAACTCATTTTAATACTTTTCGCAAGTTTCATCTTTTGTAGACTCTCTAAGGCATGTATATATATTATTCCTACATTCAAACATAATTGAAAAATAATATTATTTCACAATTCATGCATGATCCTAATGATATTACTCAAAAATTGATTTTCCACTAAGATAGCTTTGTAAAGAAATAAGTAAGCTTAAGTTCATAGAAAAATAGACTTTGGAAACTTGCAATAAAATTTTCTTTCTTAAGAGTTTACAATTGAGTGATTCAAACTTGAAAATATGGTTTTATACTTTGTTTTATTTGTTTTGAAAGTTTCTACCTACATAAGCATTTTGTAAATAAATCTCATTTGATAATTTAATTTCAAGGTATTGAACTTTGCGTGATTGTAACAAAAAAAAAAAAAATTCAAATTTGCAATTATTCTCAAGTCCTTTTCCTATGTCTTAGCACTTTTAGAAAAATCAGATGTCAGGTTTGTTTCTTATTTTTATCATAAAAACCATGTTGATTTGAGTAAGAAAAGTCAAAGTTTTACATCTCCTTTTCAATACCCATATGTCCCGGCATTATTGAGAAAAAAAAGGAGAATGATTTTGTCTCCAAATTTTTATTCTGACAATTGATTTTCCATGCATTGACAATGAAGTTTAGAAAATAATTACACAATAAAGAATTATCAATATGTAGAGGTTCATAATTTTATAAATCTCTCATTTATGCTCAGCTCTTTAAATTAGTAAATGAGTTTAATGAAAAACTCAATATCATCATCTTGCTTTACTTTTAAATTCAGAGACTTTTAGCCATAATTGCATTTTAAGTTAGAAAATAATTTTATCATTATAATAACATCATTATGAGCATTTTATGTAAACTATTGCAACATCAAAATGAAATAAAGTAAAAGGTTGACAAGATTAATAATGAGAACATCAATATAAAAAGTGGGAGTCTTAGCTTTTATTCAAGACTCCCTAGGACTTAAAATGATCCAGTCACCATATAAATTAAATAAAAACAAAGTGAGATGAAATGAAATAGAGTGGGAGTCTTAGATTTTAGTCAAGGCTCCTCGAGACTTGAAATATTCCAGTCTCATTCGGACTTGATTTTTGAACCAGTCCTAGACTAGAAGTTTCCCAGTCTTATTATGACTTGAAATGGAAAAGTCTTTGAATACAATAAATTGCATGGAAATAAATTGCTTGAAATATAAAGAACATAAATATAATAAAATGTTAGATTAGTGAGCCTTTATACTTTAAAACATATACATATAAATATAGATACATATATAGAAGTTAAGTTAGAATGCATAAAATAAACAACATGATGGGTGTTCATGGATCGGTTAACTGGTCCGTCGCCCTATTTTTTAAACCTAACCGTAATGTTCGGTTTTTTAATATTTCGATCCTTAACCGATCCATTATAAATGGTTAACCTCCTTAATGGTTAACCGTTTTATTTGGTTAATTTATTCGGTTTTTAACCATTTAACGTAATGGTTTCAACAAATCAAATTGATAAATTCAACAAACCTTATTTTTTAGCCTTTATCATAGAGTTTTTCTTTAAATTATTTTATATATATATTACAATAGCTGAAAAAAGAAAAAGGAAATCAAATTAAGAAAAAAGGGAAATACAAACCTTTGGATGTATCATCATTAATAAAATCAAACCAAATCAATTACCACATTAACTCTTATCAAACATTGGACAATAATATTTTAATCAAAATCTAAAGAATATGAGCATAGGTAAACTATATGTATATGTAAATCACAACTGCATATATACATATTTTAAAATAATTATATGTATATGTAAATTATATATAATATATATTTATAAATATTGAAACAGTTAACCATTAACCATCGATTTTTTGTGGTTACAAACCGAAACTGAAACCGAAAACAGAAAAAAATAAAAACCATAATTCTAAACCGAAACAACAGACCAATTAACCATATTTTTCGAATTGGTTTCACGGTTTCGGTTCGGTTTTTTTGCACATTCCTAAACATGAACGTATATAAATTTAAAGTATACATGAAACAAGCGTATTATCTTGCTATCCCTAGCATTCAAGCATCATGGGGTTTCGCAATGGAATATGCATAAAGACACACATACATATTCATAAACATAACATATGGAATATGTTTGGAGTGTTTACCTAAATGGAACACAAGAAAAATATATGTGTGGGTGTTTGAAAGGGGGAAACTAATAGGGATAAATGGGGAGGGAGAATGATAGTATTGGGAGGAGAAAGGTGTAATCCCCCTAATTTCTCATAATCTAGTTTTAATAAATACTAAAAATATATTATAAATTTTTAAAGAATAGTTAAAACGAGTAGCAAAAATCACTCCAAATTTTCACGATTTAAATTTTTAAGTATTAACAAATTATAATAAAGAATAAAGAAACTATTTAATATTTACGAACTTAAGTTTTAATGTAAAATATATATATTAAAACATTCAAGTTAAATAATTCTGAGTCTATAAAAACTAAAAGTCTGATATAATCCAGTAATTTATAATTAGTAAAAAGAACTGAATAACAAATATAAAATTGAAATTAAATTTCTAATCTAATAAAAAATCGAGAATAAATTTATAAATAGAAATGATTTCATATGTAATTTCAAAACTTAAAGATTTATAATAAAGTCGAATTAAGGACAATATAATTATTAATTTATCAAAATACCACGAAACGAAACTTTTAAATAAATAAAATATAATTTACGATAGCAGGTATAAAAACAGAAAAGTAAAAGTATTAAACCGAAGATTCTATATATATTATCATATTCAGAATACTTAATATCGTTAATATGTAAGTTTTTATTTAAAAATATTATCAAATCAGTATTTATTATACGTGTCATTTAGATCCATAAAATTTAATTTTTTCACCAATTTATATTTTCCCCTACTCCTTACATATTTATTGGTTATAAATATATCACTTTCTTTTTATTTTTATGTTCCATATATTCTAACTGAATTGCATTTTTTTTCCTTTGTTTTAGTTTAGTTCGTATTACGTATGAGTTGTTTTGAAATTCAACTCCTCTGGACGCGTACAAATCCTCAACAAAAAGCGAAAATTCAAACACATATATAGATATCTTTAATAGAAATTCCATGTATGCCATAGTATTCATAATATTTAATAAGGAGAATATGGAAATTTTCATCTAAAAATATTACCGAATCAATATTTAACATACGTATTACTTAAACCCATAAAATTAATTTTTTTTCATAAATTTATAGTTTTCTCACTCCTTACATATTTATTAGTTATAAATTTATCATCTACTTTTTATTTTTATATTTCTATATATTCAAACTCACTTGCATTTTTTTCTCTTTGTTTTGGTTCTCTTCGTTTTACGTATAGAATTGGTTTTCAAATTTGCACTTCTCCTGGATGCGATGAAGATTCCAACAAAAAGCAAAAATTCAAACACATATATACAAATCTTTAATAGAAATTCTATATATACTATAGTGTTTAGAATATTTAATAACGCGAATATGGAACTTCTCATCTAAAAATATTACTCAATCAATATTTAATATACGTATCACTTAAACCCACAAAATTGATTTTTTTTCACAAATTTATATTTCATTCCCTCCTTATACGGTTATAAATTCATTACTTATCTTTATTTATTTATTTATATATATCCTAAACCTAAAATAATTATCAACTAACTAATATATAATTAATATATATGCAATTGCCACTTGCTGGAGACGTTCCACGAAGAGTGAAGGCTGGGATCTCCTTAAATTTGGTGAGCCGAAAATCCTTCAATAAGCCATGTTAAAGTCAATATAAATCTACTTCAACTAATGCAAGTTGGCAACTTGCTCTCCACGTTCAGACTCAATATAAATTCTCATCATCCCTCTTTCTCTCATTCATTCTTCTTGCTCTCTGTCTTGTTCTATTCTCTCTGTCTTTCAATTTTTTTTCTTCTTCTTTTCTCTTCTTCCAACCACTTTCTTTGATTATTTCCCTAGGATCGTAATAGAATAATATATATATATATATATACACACACAAATGCAAGGCCTGATGCCCCTGTCTCAATTCAATAACATTCCTCCATCTATATAATTATATATATATATATATATATATTAACTTTCTTATATCAAAACCCTTACAAAACTTCTAAATTCCACAACTTTTACATATATCAACTATTTTCAATTCCGAAAGACACATAAGGATCGTGGGATAGTGCTCTTCAAAACAAGACTATACTTGGTAAGATTCTATCTACTCAAAAAAGAAAAGAAAAAATTAAATTAATTAATTAATAAGATTTAGTTATAAAATCTGTTATATTCCGAATGTTGTTATTATTATTATTATTATTATTGTTATTATTCTATTGTTGTTACTGTTGTTAATTTCATTAATATTATCATTATTACTATTATTATTGTCAACAATGATGTGATTATTATTACTACTATAATTAGTAATTGTCGAGCCTGGATTTTGAAAAATCATCCGGTTCATTTCCTAACCCGATTCATATTAAACCCTAACCCATTTAACATGAATCCTCGACTAGGGGTTAAAAGAAATTTAATTTTGAAAATATTTTGGAGTCGCCACCCGATATAAATCGGGAAAAATGAAAGCTAGGATTAATGGGTCGGTTAATCCTAACTTAGCCACTAGTCTGCGAAAAGTTTGATTTAAAAATCAAATTTTTTAAAAAATACCAGATATCTGAGTTCGGGGGCTAACCTATTAAAACCTAAGCGGTTACCACTTAAAATTTAAAATTTAGAATTTATCCTTTTCTATACAAAAAAAAAGAAAATTCAAACAAAACATTTATAAAACAAATATCTACAAGTTTAATCATGCATTTTTATTTTTATGTATTTTTTCTTAGGATTGAAATATCAACAAACATTTGTATTTTCCTTTTTTAAAAAAAACTTATAATATGTACAAAATGATTATTTCAAACTATTAAAACAAAATATATTTTTTCTAATTTTATTGTCGCCCCATAGGTGCCTACGTACTCGCTAATCGAGATCAGACAAAACGTAGTTCTTTTATAAAGAACTTAGTTTGTTGATCAATTTTATATTTTTAAAATATTGTCACTTTAAGTTTATTAAATTTTGAATTTTCATGAAAACCAATTTTGATGATCCTATGATCTAATCAATTGAATTTTATCTCATAAAAAATATATTTTTCTAAGTCCAAAAATCATTTTTTCTAAAGAAAAAACCAATTTATGATAATTCATGGCTAATTTAATGCTACATGAAAATCAATTTTGAAAACTTTGAGTATTATCTTTATAGCAAATTTATAAAGATAATTTTGATAAAACTTAATTAACATCATGATTTAAAAAAAACAATTTTTATCTTAATTATTCAACAACAATTTTGGTTTAAAAAATCTATTATTATTTTTTTTTAAAATTCAATAATCATCACATATGTTCAGAACATATTCAAAATATATCATAACAAAATTAAAATACAAAAACAAAACATATCATGCATCAAATATGCAAATACATATTAAAAAATATCCAAAAATATCAAAAATTGCTAAAACATGTAAATTTATATTAAAAATAATTATTCTAATTTTTCTAGATTTTTCTGAATTTTTCTGGATTTTTTACGAATTTTTATTGATTTTTTCCTATTTTTTCCTATTTTCCTAAATTAAATATATAATAAATAAATAATTTAATAATACAGACTAACCTGGACCGTTGGATCTTCTCGGATCAGATCTGGAGCGTCTGATCTGTAGACTAATCTGGACCGTAGGATCTGATAACTTTCGATCTGGAGCGTTGATTGTTTGATCAAATCTGGACCGTCTGATCCTCTGATCAAATCTGGACCGTCTGATCCTCTGATCAAATCTGAACCGTAGGATCCTCTGATCAAATCTGGACCACAGGATCTACTGACTTTTGACCGACGACCGTTGACCGTTGACCGATCACCGTTGACCGACGACCGACCGGGTTGGATTCGGATTTCGGGTCGGATTTCGGTGCTCCGTCGGGTGAAGAAGACGATCACGGTGGTTTTCGAGCGTTCCTCGGTCGTTCCTGGTGGTTTTCGAAGCCTACAACCTTGTCGGCCCGACGTGGATTGAGGTGCTGCAGCGGCTAGTGGTGGTGGTTCACTCCCAGAACCACCAGAAGTGGCGGTTCGTGCGGTGGTTGACGGCGGCGAGGATTTAAAAAAAAATTCGAAAATTTGCAGAACTTCCCAAATGCAAATTCGAACAATTCTAAACACTATAATCAATCAAAAACACTTCCTAGATGATCCTAACACTCTTTAATTGGATCGAAATCCTCCCGATCACTTCGAATTTGCAAATTTTTGCAATTCGAACACTTTTCTCTCTATTTTCAGATCTCGATCGTGTGTGTATGTTTCGTGAAATTGAATTGTGCTTTCTGCTTGGGGGTGATCCTATTTATAGATTTCGAAACAATTTGTCATTTCGAAGCTTCGTACTTGTTCAATTTTACAATCACGAATCGTTACATTTTTTCGAATAAAAACGATTCAAAATTGGGACTCGATTCGTGATTGTTGGTTCAAATTGATCACGTATTATGTTCACAGGTCATGACTCCTTGATTAAGTGTGTTTAATTTGATTAAAGAACACAATTCGGCCAATTTTAAGATTTGAAAAATCATGTCCATTCGAATTTTTTCCCAATTTTCATGCCTTAATTAATGTGTCTTTTGGAATGAAATAATGCACGAATTGTGTGTATATGTGATGTATCCCATGCCTAGTTCGTGTCTGTACAATCAATTTCGAAAAAACACAAAGATTCGTTGCTCAAATGAGGTCTCAAAGTGGATGAACCGATGTGTCTTTTGGGAAAAAAAATGAACAAAAAAGAGGAAAATCTGCCTTAGGCTAGATTCGAACTTGGGTCCCCTTGCTTTGTGTCCATGGTCTGATCCGTTAGGCCGTTGGCCTGTGCCTTGGTCATATAGCTAATCCACTAATACTTAAGACTAATAAAATATATATTATATTAAGCTTAAATAATTATTTATTTTAATTTTTCTTACATATATTTTATTTATATTACTATTATTCATTTAATTATTTTATTATACATATTTTATTGCTCTATATTTTTATTTTTTCTCTTTTTTATTATACTATTGTTTTTTTATATTTTTAATGAACTCAATCATGACATTAATTTAATCTAAATTTGAGCCTAATTTTTAATTTGGGCAAAAATTGGGTGTCTACAGCTGCCCCTCTTTATGGTAAAGTTTGAACAAAACTTTTGCCAAAGACAAAAGGATAGCCAATTTTTGCTTAATTTCTCCTGTCAAATAAAGAGATTTTTATCTTGTACTAAACTATCTGTCGAGTTTAGACGTTAAGATTTGCTAGGTCAACTGTAGGGCCTGGCTGGAAAAATGATAGGCCATCTATCGGGCCTAGACTAATAAACTGATAGACCGTCTGTCGGGTCTAGATTTAGAAAATGATAGGCCATCTGTCGGGCCTAGACTTGGAAAATGATAGGCCATCTGTCGGGCCTAGATTTGGAAAATGATAGGCCATCTGTCGGGCCTAAACTATAAAAACTGATAGACCGTCTCGGGTCTAGATTTAGAAAATGATAGGCCATCTTTCGGGCCTAGACTTGGAAAATGATAGGCCATCTGTCGGGCTATGGGCTTTGGTTTGGTCATTTGCCGGACCTATGGGCTTTGGTTTGGTCACTTGCCGGACCTATGGGCTTTGGTTGGTCACTTGCCGGACCTATGGGCTTTGGTTTACTGGGGATTTTTGAAACCTTAAAGATTTGGTTTCTTGATCCATTTGGGAGTTCTTGATCTTCCGGGAAACTTGATCTTCTAGGAAAACTTGATCTTCTGATCCACTTGGGGATTTTTATTTTCTTGGAAACTTGACTTGTTGATTCATTTGGGAAAACTTGATCTTCTTAGGAAAACTTGATCTTCTGATCCACTTGGGATTTTTATTTTCTTGGAAACTTGACTTGTTGATTCATTTGGGAAAACTTGATCTTTTTTATTCACTTAAGGAAACTTGATCTTCTTGATCCACTTTAGGAAAATTGATCTATCTTGATCATTTGAGGAAAATTGATCTTCTTGATCCACTTTAGGAAAATTGATCTATCTTGATTCATTTGAGGAAAATTGATCTTCTTGATCCACTTGGGGACTTTAAACTTCTTGATCTATTTGAAGAATCTTGATCTTACGTCGGTTAATGTGTTTAGGGCTTTTCCGTTGTCACATAACCGTGTTCAAAAACTAGTTACCTTGTGCAATATAATCACCAGATAAAATTGCATATATGCATTTTAAGGCCATATGAGATGCTCAAATTACTTTCTAACAGTTTTAGTTTGGGTTTGGGAATTTGCTTAAGTGATAGGTTGAGATTTGATCTGGTTTGAGAATTTATGGTTATTTGGTGATGAATGGGATGAGATTTGGTCTGATTTGAGAATTTTTGGTATTTGGTGAATGATTTAATTAACGGGTTGAGATTTGACTTCAGTTCAAAGTTTTTGGAATATCAACTTTGCTTGTAAAAACTAAAAATGAAATCAATCTGAACACAGAAAATGACAAATTTTATTGATCATTCATAATACATCTTTACAGCATCTGAGTTTACAGGATCCTTTAAATCAGGTCCATCCATTTGGGAAAGAATCAATGCTCCTCCCGACAATACTTTTCTAACAACATATGGTCCTTCGTAATTTGGTGTGAACTTTCCTCTGGAGTCTTGTACATTTGGCAGCATCTTTCTCAAAACCAAATCACCTTCTTGGAAGCTTCTTGGCTTGACCTTCTTGTTGAATGCTTTAGCCATTCTTTGCTGATATAACTGGCCGTGACACATTGCAGTCAGCCTCTTTTCATCTAACAGATTCAACTGTTCAAATCTTTGTTTTATCCACTCAGCTTCATCGAGTTTGGTTTCTACTAATATACGAAGTGATGGAATTTCAACTTCTACAGGTAAAACAGCTTCAGTTCCGTATACCAAGGAATATGGTGTTGCCCCGGTTGATGTTCTTACAGATGTTCGATACGCCATTAATGCGAGCGGTAACATTTCATGCCAATCTTTATAGACAATGGTCATCTTCTTAATTCTCTTGATGTTCTTATTGGCGGCTTCAACTGCCCCATTCATCTGTGGCCGATACGGTGTAGAATTCCGATGCTTGATCTTGAATTGCTGACACAAATTTGTTACTTCTTTGTTGTTCAAATTCGTACCATTATCAGTGATGATACTTTCCGGAGTTCCATATCTAGTGATGATGTCTCTTTTGATAAACCGCACAACCACGGACTTCGTTACACTTGCATAGGAAGCGGCTTCTACCCATTTAGTGAAGTAATCGATTGCAACCAATATGAACCGATGACCGTTTGAAGCTTTAGGTGAAATTGGCCCAATAACATCTATCCCCCATGTTGAGAAAGGCCATGGGGTTGACATTAACTGTAATTCTTTTGGAGGGGCACTTATCTTGTTTGCATAGATCTGGCATAAATGACAAGATCTCACATGTTTGATACAGTCTGATTCCATAGTTAACCAAAAGTATCCTAATCTCATAATCTTTTTGGCTAACATGTAGCCACTCATATGAGGACCACAAATTCCTTCGTGAACTTCTTCCATGAGCTTCTGGGCCTCTTTTTCATCTACACATCTCAACAAAGTCGTGTCGAATGATCTTCTGTATAACGTATTTCCACTTAGCAAAAAATGACTGGCCAAACGCCTCAGTGACTTCTGATCTTTCTTGGTAGTACCTTCAGGATAATTGCCCGTTTGCAAAAGAACTTTAATATCTTGGAACCAGGGTTCATCTGATTCAATCATGATGCAGAATGCGGGTTCACTTCTCACCCGGACTTGCAAAGGTTGGATTTTTGCTCCTTCAGTAAACTGAATTAATGAGGCCAAAGTGGCCAGAGCATCAGCAAACTGATTTTGAGTTCTTGGCACATATACAAAGGAGATTTCCCTGAATCTTTCTATCAATTCTGCCAAGTGATTATGATAAGGAATCAACTTGGGATCCTTTGTTTTAAAATCTCCTCGAGTTTGAAAAATAATTAGTGATGAATCACCAAAAACTTCGAGCTCTTGAATTTCCATTTGGATTGCCATCTCTAAACCCAAAATGCATGCTTCATATTCTGCTATATTATTCGTATAAGGGAATATTAATCTGGCCGCTGTTGGGTATTGGTTTCCTTCAGGTGAAATTAGGACTGCCCCTATTCCACATCCATATACATTAGCTGCTCCGTCAAAATACAATTTCCAATTCGGCATTCTTTCATCTTCCGTTTGTGTTACCCGAATCCCTTCATCGGGGAATTGATCTTGTTCCTTTAGTTCCTCATCAACCGGGCTTTCAGCGAGTTGATCAGCCAAGGCTTGTCCTTTAATTGAATTTTGTCTAACATAGGTAATATCAAACTCAGACAGCAACATTTGCCATTTTGAAATTCGACCGACCAAGGCGGGCTTATTTGCCAGATACCTCAAAGGATCATGCTTTGTAATTAACTCGATTGAGTAGAAGAGCGTGTATTGCCTGAGTCTATGCATAGTCCATACTAATGCACAGCAAGTTCTTTCTATCTCTGAGTACTTTTGCTCTCCATTTGAGAATTTTTTGCTCAAGTAATAAATAGCTCTTTCTTTTCCATTTTCATCTTTTTGCCCGAGTACACAACCCATGGATTCCGAAAAAATTGTCAAGTATAAGAACAAAGGCTTTTCGGGTACTGGAGTGATCAAAACTGGGGGATTTGTCAGATACTGTTTAATTCGGTTAAAGGCTTCTTCACATTCTTCATTCCATTCAATTTGGGCATTTTTTCTCAATAATTTAAATAGTGGTTGACATTTATCCGTCAACTGGGAAATGAATCGAGCAATGTAATTTAGTCTCCCCAAAAGACCTCTAATTTCTTTCAAAGTTGTTGGGGGAGGTAATTCTGAATTGCTTTGACCTTATCAGGATCAATTTCTATTCCTCTTTGACTGATCACAAATCCCAATAGTTTCCCAGAAGTTACTCCAAAAATGCATTTTTCTGGGTTTAATTTTAATTGAAACTTTCTCAATCTTTCAAAAAGTTTCCTTAATACTTCTACATGATCTTCTCCTTCTTTTGATTTGGCAATCATGTCATCAACTATACTTCCACCTCTCTATGCATCATGTCATGCAATATGGTCTGCATTGCTCGCTGATAAGTTGCTCCGGCATTCTTGAGACCAAATGGCATGACCTTATAGCAAAAAGTTCCCCAGGCTGTGACAAATGTGGTTTTGACTTTGTCCTCTTCGGCCATCAATATTTGATTGTATCCCGAAAATCCATCCATAAATGAGAATAGATGGTTTCCAGCTGTATTGTCTACCAAGACATCAATATGTGGCAACGGGAAATTATCTTTTGGGGTCGCTTGATTCAAGTCTCTAAAGTCCACACAGATTCTAAGTTTCCCATTTTTCTTAAGTACTGGTACTATGTTTGATACCCAATCTGAGTAATCCGAAACTTCAATGAATCCAACTTCGAGTAACTTCTTGACCTCATCTTTAATTTTAAGTAGCAAATCGGGTCTAAATCGCCTTAGTTTTTGCTTCTTAGGCTTAATGCCTTCTTTGGTTGGCAATTTATGGACCACAATTGACGGATCTAAACCGGGCATATCACTATATGACCATGCAAAAACATCCAAATACTCTGCTAGTAACTTAATCAACCCTGTGTTGTGTCTTCTGCAATTTACCCCAATTCTCAAATTCCTAGGATCTTCACTTGTTCCCAAATTAACCAATTTAGTGGGTTCAGGGGTTTCAATCCTTTCATGATCAAAGTTTTGCCAATTTTCTTGTGTTTTCAATTGATAATCGATATCATCTTCAACGACTAACCCAGTAGGGTTGGAGGTGATATCGATATTTTCAGTATTTACAGACGCGAGATATCCCGGAACTCATTACAAAAGTCGGATCTGGTAGAATATGAATGGGGAAAGAATAAGAATATGGAAAAACACAAAAGAATTTTATTAAATTTGAAATGGTGTTTAAGTACACTTATTTGAGCAACACATAAAGCAGAAAAATACAAAACGCAATCTAATATCGGTCCTTACTTAAAACTAGCACAAGGTATGGAAAACCAATTCTTCAAATATCTTCTTGGGTGGATCATCTTCCTTGGAGTCATCTGTCTCCTGGACATGATGAGGCTTTGGAAAGGAGCTTCTGATGTGCGGAATCTCGATGTCTGGATCATATTCTTTATTAAGTTTCCTTGTTCTCATCTTATTCTCATGTCTGCTACCTCTGTTTGAGTAGGAGAATATCCTAGGCCAAAAGTTCCTATCTGAGCTTCTTTTTCTTCATTTATTACACAGACTTCTTCAAAAATTTGGAGTCCGAAGTCTTCTTCTTCCCTTTTCCGATATATGGAATAGCTGTTTCTTGATAGATGGCATAATCTTGTTCTCCCATAACGGTAACAAGTTGGCCATTTGATACAAATTTAACCCTCTGGTGCAAGCTTGAGGGTATTGCTCTTGCTGCATGAATCCATGGCCTTCCAAGCAACAAATTAAATGTTCTTGGGATATCTATACTTGAAAAGGAATTAGGAAAGTTTGAGGCCCAATAGTGACCTCTAATTCCACTTCTCCAATTATTTCCTTCTTTGATCCATCAAATGCTCGTACTACAGTAGGACTTGGCTTGATATTTGACGGGTCTACTTCCAACAAATTCAGAGTAGCCAGGGGGCATACATTCAGAGAAGATCCATTGTCAATAAGCACTCGGGAGACGATTCTACCATTGCTTTTGACAACAATAAAAAGAGCTTTATTATGTTGGCCACCTTCCTCTTCTAATTCTTCAGATGAGAAGCTAATTTGCTCATTTGCAAAGACAGAATTAATGATATGTTCCAAGGTTTTTTCTGTCACATTCTCTGGAACTTTTACTTCTTTGAGAACCTTGAACAAGGCCTCACGGTGAATATCAGAGCTAATTAACAAACCCATGAGTGATATTTGGGCTGGTGTCTTGACTAGTTGTTCAACTACTTTGAATTCACTTGCCTTCATGAGTTTAGCCAATATTGCTTTCTCATCTTCCTTTTTTCTTCATCATTCGGCGGCGGCGATGAATCCATGGTCACCTTCTTTGCAGTTGGTTCATAAAGTCTTCCCGAACGGGTAAGCCCGCCAATCATAGAAGCGTGATTAACTGTCTGGTAATCAAATGGGGCAGCTTTGTAATCCTTTACAGCAATTGGGATTTGAAAAGTATAACTTCTAGGCTTCGAGACAGTTGCCTCTTTGTTCATCTCAAATTTGATTAACTTCGGTTCACATGTGATCATGCCAACAAATTTTTCTTCTTTCTCTGGTACAGGCTTTTCTTCATCTTCAGGTACAGGCTTTTCTTCATCTTCAGACTCTGATCCCCATCCAGTGGGAGGAGCATCGGCATATACGCGTGGTTCAAACCAATAGTCAACCAGATATTGGTACTTTCCATCATCTCCTAGAGTTCCGACAGTTGGGTCTCCAGCTTGGTATCTTGCCCACAATTCTGCCTGTGTGCTTGACTTTCTTGGTTTTGGGACCAGCATTTCCATGATATCTTCTTTCTTTATGATTCCATTTTGCAACAAGTTGTAAATGGCTGGTCTGGTTTTGTGCGATCTCTCAGATTGATATAGGGTAAATGCCCCATTTGGCGGAGATTTGCCACTTGTTCTATGGTGATAGGCAATTCATCCAAGTTGACTTCTGGGTCCGGCGCTTCGGCAGTGATCATATTAATAACCGACCCATGATTTGGCAATGGATTAGTAGAAACATTTGGAGGCTGCACAAAGTCTAATTGGATGGTCTTTGCATCAATAAGATCTTGAATCTTATGTTTGAGTCTCCAACAATAATCAGTGGAGTGCCCGATTTGCCCCATGTGATATTCACATTTTAAATCAGGGTTGTAGTTCTTGGGCTTATAATCATCTCTGGGTACTTCAAAGCCAATCAGATTATCGGCTCTCAATTTAGCCCACACTTGGCTGAGTGGAACCGGTATTGGAGTAAAATTGCGTCGGTTAGGCCTTGATTGTTGATTCGAAACAACCCTTTGTTGACTTTGACCTGATTGGTCGGCAGGACTATGGATTTAGTAGGGTTTGCTGGACTTGAGATATTGACCATACCGACAGTCGAATCCTTTCCTTTGTACGAGACATTTTTAGGTTGTATATTTCTTTTCTACTTGTAGCTTTCCGGCTGAGATAGCATTCTCAATTCTGCATCCGGCTACTACCACCTCTGAAAAACTTGCTGACGCATGCCCTATGAGATGAGAAAAGAATGGCTCTTCTAGTGTGTTGATGAAAGTAAAAGTGAGATCCTTTTCAGGCATTGGATTGGTGATTCTTGCAGCTAAAGCTCTCCATCGCTGAGCATATTCCTTAAAAGCTTCGTCTTTCTTCTTCTTCATAGTACTCAAATCCCAGACCGAGGGTGCCATTTCGATATTGAACTTGTATTGGTTGAAAAATGCCCTGGCTAATTTATCCCAAGTATCAATTTCTTGTGAGTCCAATTGGGCATACCAGGCTAATGCTGGACCAGTAAGGCTATCTTGAAAGGTCTGTACCATTAGTTTATCAAATTTGGCATACTGCCCCATACGTCGTACATATAATCTTGTGTGCATGTTAGGACAGCCAGTTCCATCATATTTTTCGAACTCGGGTGCCTTAAATTTTTCAGGAAAAGCACCTTCCTCAAATTGTGGCAGGCTTAAAATCGCAGTCTGATCAAAGCCGTCAAATGCCTTCATCTTTTCAAACAGTTTCTTCTCCATGTCTCTGGCTTGGGCTTCAAGTTCTTTCTTTAGCTCGGACATATTGAACTCAGTGTGGGAATCATCAACGTTGACTGGTTGCTGCATGACTTCTTTTCCTTTCTGTTCCCCGGAAGATTCTTCAGATGCTATAGGGGTCTTGGACTGGGTAACATTCTGAGTAAGGGTCTGCATTTGTTCGGTAATTCTAAGCAGGGTTTGTTCCATGGCATTGAGTCTCTGTTCAGTGGTCTGATCAGGGGTAGTGTTCCCGGTACTAGCCATCTTTGCTCGTGATCTAGTATAAATGGGACTTCTAACTGGTTTGGAAGCTATCTTTCAGGATTTTGGATTCGCTAGACTTGATTCGTAACTGGACTGGAAGAAGTAAGAAGATAAGAATACTAACATACAAACACAAGGATGCAAATGCAAATGGGGATAATGACCATCAAATTTTGATAAACACATTTATTGGAGTTGTAATAATTCAAAAACAATCTTTCATACAAAGTTAAATTACTATACTAAAAGTTCAAGAACCTTAATTGCTAAAACTAAACTCAGGACTTCTAAACTAGTCTTCTAGTCTTGGCAGGGCAGATGATTTGATCCTCAAGTAGTTGAGTCCTTTTTCGAGCTTTCTTCAATTCATCCTCTAACAGTGCAATCCTATTGTGAGCTTTTTCCAAGCGGTCAATCATCTCTCTATCTCTTTGCATGTAATCCCGATGACAGACTTCAAGCCGGGCTGAAACCATTTCCATATAAGCAATCATTTCAGGATCAGGTTCAGGTGGTGCTGGTTCAAGAATGTTAGGAGCTTCATATTGGATGTCCTTATTCTTCTTCATTTGATTGGCTATGTACCACCTGGTTGCTCTATAATCCCGAGTCACTTTATTTTCTGGCTCGACTTCGAAAACTGGCTTGATTTCTCTATCATCCCAGATGGCTTTTATTTGGTTTACCTTGGACTGCCTTGCTATCTGAGTCATGGTTGGATCCATATAGTCGAGAATAACTCGTCCCAACTCTGGCTTGACAGTAATGTCTTGTAGCATGCCATATTGTCGGATAACACTTGAGGGGTAATAGCCTGTACAGCCAGTGATTCCAATGAGAGGCACAGTTAGGTATTTCTTGCAACTTAAGATAGCAACGGGACACTTAAACCAACGGGCTTGCCACATAAAGTCTTCAGGTCTCATGTCTTCAAATATTGAAAGTATAGACCAGAAAGGCTCATTGTCTTCCATATGGACCCGTTCAGCAAAAGACTGGATGAGATCATAATTCGGGCGGATAAGGGACCCATTAGCTAGATCTTTTCCGTAGTACTTGGTGTGACTAGCGAACCAAACCATCAACAGATGCATGCTTGCCTTGAAACTGCCCCTGCCCTTAGACTTGATGTGATTCAAACTTCTGATTTGTTCTGCTAGAAGGGCGGGAACATATGACTTGCCAGTTAGATATTGTGCTACAAGTTCGATGACTCGGAAGTGAATGAACAGGTTCCCATGTGGAAAGAGTATGGTAGCAAAAGCAGCCACTATGAAAGCATTAACCCGATTTTCACTCCAGGTCACAACTGATACTGTAAAGGAATCTCGGTTGCTTATGTAATTGTCAAAGTTTCCAAACCAATCCATCAAAGTAGTTAATCGGATGGAGAATTCATTGCAACCCTTCATGGCTTCAATTACTGCTTCTCTTTTTAATCCCAAAAATTCTGAAATGATGCGGATCGGACTTTGAGTAAGGCTTGGTACATAGATCCCTTCGGAAGTGGGTGGGGCTTGAAGCAACCTAGCATATTCTTCAATGGTAGGACTTAGCACGTGTTGACCTAGACGGAATGCCACTTCATTGGGTTCCCAAAGATGAACAAGGGCTCGAAACATGGTAAATGGAACTTGGACTTTAGGTAAATTGAGGATCGGGCCCAACCTATCCTTAATGAATGATTGTTGATCGGGGTCAAAACTGACCAACCATCGGTCCAGTAACAGCATTGGATCCTTGAAAGTCTCTACTCGGGGTTCCTTGATGAGACGAGCCCATAGGCTATCGTTACTGTCCGAACTCGAGGAAATCATTTCCTGAGGATTTATAAAGACCCTATTAGGAGACAAATCCTAAATTTTAAAAAATTTTTTTTTAAAAAAAAATTTACAACTCCATTTTTTTTTGAAAAAAATTGGTCAAATCCCATGAATGAATGCATGATTTGGTAAGGTTCTATAGGTTCCCCGGTCTAGCAAATCATAAGGCTAAACCGGAGTGGGAGTCTTTTCTTGATCTAGAGGGTGGAAACCACAGCCCCCGGACCTTACTTCGAACTCCTCGCTTAGGCTCTTAAGACGGCCTGGGTTCGACCGTATCTAGCACACATTGTGTGCATACATGCAAATGCATATGCAAGTGAAATGAACTAATTTAAAATCTAAGTTACAGACATATATACAAGAACACATACAAACATATAATTACACAATATACAAAAATAGAGGATAAATTTTAAATTTTAAACTTAAGTGGCTAGCCCTCTTTTTTTTAAAAAAAAGCGAGTCCCCAGTGGAGTCGCCAACTGTCGAGCCTGGATTTTGAAAATCATCCGGTTCATTTCTCCTAACCCGATTCATATTAAACCCTAACCCATTTAACATGAATCCTCGACTAGGGGTTAAAAGAAATTTAATTTTGAAAATTTTTGGAGTCGCCACCCGATATAAATCGGGAAAAAATGAAAGCAGGATTAATGGGTCGGTTAATCCTAACTTAGCCACTAGTCTGCGAAAAGTTTGATTTAAAAATCAAATTTTTTAAAAAATACCAGATATCTGAGTTCGGGGGCTAACCTATTAAAACCTAAGCGGTTACCACTTTAAATTTAAAATTTAGAATTTATCCTTTTCTATACAAAAAATTCAAACAAAACATTTATAAAACAAATATCTACAAGTTTAATCATGCATTTTTATTTTTATGTATTTTTTCTTAGGATTTAAATATCAACAAACATTTGTATTTTCCTTTTTAAAAAAAAACTTATAATATGTACAAAATGATTATTTCAAACTATCAAAACAAAATATATTTTTTCTAATTTTATTGTCGCCCCGTAGGTGCCTACGTACTCGCTAATCGAGATCAGACAAAACGTAGTTCTTTTATAAAGAACTTAGTTTGTTGATCAATTTTATATTTTTAAAATATTCTCACTTTAAGTTTATTAAATTTTGAATTTTATGAAAACCAATTTTGATGATCCTATGATCTAATCAATTGAATTTTATTCATAAAAAATATATTTTTCTAAGTCCAAAAATCATTTTTTCTAAAGAAAAAACCAATTTATGATAATTCATGGCTAATTTAATGCTACATGAAAATCAATTTTGAAAACTTTGAGTATTATCTTTATAGCAAATTTATAAAGATAATTTTGATAAAAACTTAATTAACATCATGATTTTAAAAAAAACAATTTTTATCTTAATTATTCAACAACAATTTTGGTTTAAAAAATCTATTATTATTTTTTTTTAAAATTCAATAATCATCACATATGTTCAGAACATATTCAAAATATATCATAACAAAATTAAAATACAAAAACAAAACATATCATGCATCAAATATGCAAATACATATTAAAAAATATCCAAAAATATCAAAAATTGCTAAAACATGTAAATTTATATTAAAAATAATTATTCTAATTTTTCTAGATTTTTCTGAATTTTTCTGGATTTTTTACGAATTTTTATTGATTTTTTCCTATTTTTTCCTATTTTCCGAAATTAAATATATAATAAATAAATAATTTAATAATACAGACTAACCTGGACCGTTGGATCTTCTCGGATCAGATCTGGAGCGTCTGATCTGTAGACTAAATCTGGACCGTAGGATCTGATGACTTTCGATCTGGAGCGTTGATTGTTTGATCAAATCTGGACCGTCTGATCCTCTGATCAAATCTGACCGTGATCCTTGATCAAATCTGGACCAGGATCTCTGATCAAATCTGGACCACAGGATCTACTGACTTTTGACCGACGACCGTTGACCGTTGACGATCACCGTTGACCGACCGACGACCGACCGGGTTGGATTCGGATTTCGGGTCGGATTTCGGTGCTCCGTCGGGTGAAGAAGACGATCACGGTGGTTTTCGAGCGTTCCTCGGCCGTTCCTGGTGGTTTTCGAAGCCTACAACTTGTCGGCCCGACGTGGATTGGGGTGCTGCAGCGGCTAGTGGTGGTGGTTCACTCCCAGAACCACCAGAAGTGGCGGTTCGTGTGGTGGTGCTCGGCGGCGGGTTTAAAAAAATTCGAAAATTTGCAGAACTTCCCAAATGCAAATTCGAGCAATTCTAAACACTATAATCAATCAAAACACTTCCTAGATGATCCTAACACTCTTAATTGGATCGAAATCCTCCAATCACTTCGAATTTGCAAATTTTGCAATTCGAACACTTTTCTCTCTATTTTCAGATTGATAGTGTAGTGTATGTTTCGTGAAATTGAATTGTGCTTTTGTTGGGGGGTGATCCTATTTATAGATTTCGAAACAATTTGTCATTTCGAAGCTTCGTACTTGTTCAATTTTTACATCACGAATCGTTACATTTTTTCGAATAAAAACGATTCAAATTTGGGACTCGATTCGTGATTGTTGGTTCAAATTGATCACGAATATTATGTTCACAGGTCATGACTCCTTGATTAAGTGTGTTTATTTGATTAAAGAACACATTCGGCAATTTTAAGATTTGAAAAATCATGTCCATTCGAATTTTTTCCCATTTTCATGCCTTAATTAATGTGTTTTTGGAATGAAATAATGCACGAATTGTGTGTATATGTGATGTATCCCATGCTAGTTTCGTGTCTGTACAATCAATTTCGAAAAATCACAAAGATTCGTTGCTCAAATGAGGTCTCAAAGTGGATGAACCGATGTGTCTTTGGGAAAAAAAATGATACAAAAAAGAGGCAAATCTGCTTAGGCTAGATTCGAACTTGGGTCCCCTTGCTTTGTGTCCATGGTCTGATCGTTAGGCGTTGGCTGTGCTTGGTCATATAGCTAAACCACTAATACTTAAGACTAATAAAATATATATTATATTTAAGCTTAAATAATTATTTATTTAATTTTTCTTACATATATTTTTTTTATATTACTATTATTCATTTAATTATTTTATTATATTTTATTGCTCTATATTTTTATTTTTTCTCTTTTTTATTATACTATTGTTTTTTTATATTTTTAATGAACTCAATCATGACATTAATTTAATCTAAATTTGAGCCTAATTTTTAATTTGGGCAAAAATTGGGTGTCTACAGTAATATTATTATTAATCATATTATTATTATTATTATCATTACCAATGTTAATATTAGTAATATTTTAATGATACTATTATTTTGATAATTGTTGTTATTAATACCCAATTAATATTATTTTTATTTTTATCAGCATTAATGAATATCATTATCATTATAAAATATATATATTATAAACAATATTATTAATGATACTACCACTATTATGATTATTACTAGTATTATTACTATAATATGTGTTATTATTATTGTTATCATTATTGTTAGTAATATTATTGATTTTGTTACTAAAACTATTAAATTGTTTTGTAATTAATTTTTATTTTTACTATAGTAATAATATTAAAACTAATATAATCACCATTATCTTTGATACTAGTATTACTACTACTTTTATGAGTATCACTAATACTAAAATTAGTATATTATATAAATAAAATATATGATTTTTGGTAACTAATTAAAAATAGATTTAGTAATTGAATTAGGCGATTAGTTTCCAATTAAATCAGTTTAGATTAATATAGTAAGTAAGACCATAAAAAAAGGAGTACGTAATTTCTAAAATAGTCTAATTTAGAATTAGTGTAAATAATAGTAAGTTATACCAAAACTAATCCGGTGAATAAATATCTCAAATATCTTATCTTCGAACTAATAGAAGAATAGATTAGTAAAATAATAAATATCTGTTATTTCATTCCATAGGAATATAAATCGGTTCTCGGACTACCAATAGCTTATTACAGCAATATAGCGAGGACCACAGGTGAGGGACTTTGACCTTATCATATTGCTTGTGCTTGTTTAGTTGCATTGATAATAACATATCAAACTGAACTGCATGTGGGTGGGGTAAATCGTATGCTGCTTGGTGTATGTATATTGCCAAAACATCTTATTATAATTAACATTTTCTTTGTATAATGACAATTGTATGGAGCATGTTGATGTTTGTCTGTAATGTATTATCGTCCTGAACCTGACTAAAAACTATTGGTACCATAAAATGAAACGGGCATGCATTGCATATATTGCATATTTGCATCTCTAAAAGCGTAGTAGTCTATTACTATTGGCCATCCGGGACTTTGGTAATGCTTGGTTGACCTAGGCTAGAGGCTATTAGATCAACGTAAGGTTACCTTTGATTCTATTGGTACCATAAGAACTAAGTGGTAAATGAAGGACGCCGCTTATGGTATTGTTTGGATGACTAATGCTTAGGGAGTTGCTAAAGGTATGTACATGGGATGGTTTGTTAAGATATCATATTAAAAGTGATAACCCTAATACGAGAAATCGTTGATTCCCATGTATGCTTGGCTTCTTCTGGATAGATTATGTACTACTGGTTCCTTCAACCTGATGAGAGCGATAAATCTCCATCCTGCTTTGGACTCCGGATTCTCCAGGCTTGTATTTGTTCATATGCTTGATTGTGGCATTACATATGTTTGCTAAGTAAACTTGATTTTCACTGTTTGATATGTGGTCTGGTCAGGTCATCTCACTGAGCGTGTGGTTTTGCTCACCCTCCAACAGTCTTTATGCAGGTATAACGTTAAGCTGGGATTGGGTTAAGCATGAGTGAAGAGTGCTACATCAAAAGACCTTGCTGAAGATAGTTCCATGGATTATATTGGTCTCAAAGGACAAATTAGATAAATGGTAAAATTGATTAAGATCTTGTATTTTATAGGTTTAATCTCAATTTCATTATTTGGTAGGGGATACCGATTCTCTGCGGTTCTGGCAAACTAAGGAAAATCGGAATCCTTAGTATTTATATATAATATAGTAGTATGACTACATTACATGTAACAATTATAAGATAGAGTCTTGTAATATCTGACTTGCAAGACGGTTCTCATATTATGGGTGCACACGTGATATGATGACTACAGGATGATACTACTAGGCCCTATTTTGGGGCGTGACAAAAGGAGAGAAATAATGGAGAGGATTTTGAGTGTTGAAAAAGTGTAGAAGAAAAGTGTCAAGTTAAGGGGGTATTTAAGAGAAAGAGAGAGAAAAGAGATGAAACAGAAGAACAAGGGGGAGGGGTGGTGGGAAGAAAAGAAAGAAATAAAGAAAATTAAGTTAGATTTGATGTTTGTAAGAATATGTTATGGATGTTGCAAGAGTAGGCATATAAGAATATGGACAAAAGTGATTGAAATGAATTGTAGTAAATAGTAATGGATAGTAGTTAATAATAATTGAAATGACAAATATATACCGGTAGAAAATAAGATACATGTAAATTTTGGTTCACCTGATGTTTTTATTATACGATAAATTATTATAGGATATTAGAAAGATAATTTAATATTATTTTATCATTAATTATTATCTGATGATGTTATCTTGATCTGCGTGTTAGTATCGAATATGGAACGGTTTGGTTTAACTAAAAAACTTTTTACTTCATAAATTAATACTACATTATAGGAAATTATTTTATTATTAAATATTATTTAAATATATTATCTTGATTTGCATATTAAATATCAGATAGACAAATTATTTAGCGTAGGGTTTTCAAGTCAAATGGTTATTGGATTTTTGCTGTTTTTCCGAAGGTACTATTTTCTTAAGGTTTGGCATTTGGGGTTTTCTATTCCTATTACAGTCATCATAAATTTAGGGTTATCAACTTATCTAACATCATCTAGGGTTTTTTGGACTTATGATTGGTTCGGATTGATTATAGGGTTTAGGATTAAACTGGATTATTAGGTTGTAGTATGTAAAATTGTTTTGATAGTGATTTGTTTTTGTTAAATTACTTACCTTTAGAGTTTCGAGCTTTGCTTAAATCATTTGATATCCTAAGGTTATTGAATCTTTATTATATCCCGTCTAAGATTTCTAGAGTTCGCTTTAACTTGGGTCATTTTAGGGTTTTTTTTGATATTAGCCTGAGGTTCCCATCGAATAGTATTAAGAATTGGCAGGTTTACAACTATTCTCAATCCATGTCTCTCTTTCTCTCTCCCCCATTGATTTGCTTTTTTTACAAAGAGAAAGTGACTGGCTTTGTCTCTAAAAGAGAGAGAGAGTTGGAGAAAGTGCTTTAAGTTAACAGGAAGTTCATGCTCTATTTCTTTAGGTCTGAGAGCAAGTAAGTTCTTTTCTCTTTGCATTTAAAATCGAAAAATTTCCTTTTTGTTTGTAGTTTAAGGGTTCTCTCACTAATTTAAGATATAGTAAAGTTTCATTTTTTTAATAGATTGAAAGTGGTTAACTGTGTGTCCACACACACACACACACACAGAGGGCTTTAGGTCTTCATCTTAGCAGAGATGGAGAGTTTGTGCTCCGTTTCTTTAGATCCGAGAGCAAGTAAGTCTTTTCTCTCTGCAGTTAAGAGTCTAAAAATTTCACTGTTGATTGTAGTTTAAGGGTGAAATTAGAGTTCATTTAGAGATAATTTCCTTAAGTTCTCATGTTTTGAAGAAAAGATTTGATTTTATGATGAATTTTAGGATTTTTATGATTTTACTCTCTTTTCACAAGTCAATTGGGGTTTGTTGATTTAGATTTGTATATGCTTTTGTTTTTCATTTTTATTTTCAAAATTTACGGAGAAATATTCGATTTTTGTGATGAATCTGGGAATTTCATTTAATTTCATGATTCTAATATGCTGTGATAAAGTGTAGTTTTGTTTATGCTATAAGATTACTTATGGATAGTAGCTCGTTTAAGGTTTTTAGATAGTTTAATGTTCTGGGTTCCACAAAAGTATGTGTCTTTATCTAAAAATTTTAAGCCATTGTATAGGTCAAATTAAGGCAAAATAATTATTATTATTATAATAATACTTATAGCATTCAAAGCACTAAAGATAATTTATTAATTGGAGGAAGAAGTGGGAAGAATTAACAGTATACAAAGAATCACAACCTAAACAAGTCACATTATAATTTTACAGAATCAACAAAGTAATGCCATAACAAAATTGGCCAAAGAAACAAGAAAATGATCCCTTTAGCAATTTGTATTTGCCATAACCACAATGAGGTATAATTTCACTTAGATGGCCTCCATTTGCAAATTTTTTAAAAATTGGTACTAAGAGAAACAAAACACTTATTGTTTTTTTTTTTTTTGTTCATTTAAAACAAGTATACAATTTATTATCTTTTCCCATCTCTTCCCATTTAACTTGGAGGCACATGTCTACATCCTCCATGAAATAGATCATGCTGGACTAGCTTAGTCTTCGAGAATGTTTTATCTCCATTTTCCAATATTAAATTGTAAATATATTTTCTTGATTGGTTATATAAGTTTTTTCTATTGGAAATGTGGTAATTTTCTTTACTGACTTCTCATGTCATAAATTTTGCTCTAATTTATTTTAAATTTTTACACACATAGCACATTTGTGTTGTTTGCTGATAGGTATGAAATTCCCATAATCTTAATGGTTGATTAAGTAAAATCTAGGGCTTAATATTAAGTTTCTATTCAAGAATTGATACTTAAATCAACAATATTTTCAATTCAGGTGATTTTTAATCATAATAACACATTTTGAGCAATTATGAGCAAAATGGACACAAATCACGAGCGAGATAGGAGAAAAATAACACCCATAGAAGCAATCACTCCCTTTTGGTTGCCTGTGATAGAGAATAATGAAGATCAGAAGCAATCACGCCCCTTTGGTCACCCGTGATTGAAGTGGATACAAGAAGAAATTTGGCCACAGCAAAATCACCCATTTAGTTGCCCGTGATATGAAAATTTGAAGAGGCACGATAACTTAAAAGGCACGAATACGACTTTTATGTTTCTTTTCACTAAAAAGTATGTCTTTTACTTAAGGTCGTATATTTTCGTCAAATGCCTTTTCAAGAAATTGGGTGATTATAAAATACACACACCCATTCCAACATTAAAAAAAAGGAGAGACATTATCACATCTCTTCTCTTTCACTGTAATTGTAGGACCTTGATATCTTGTCGAAGCTCTCCCTCCTTGTAGGAGGGAGAGGGTTAGTTTGTAGTGATTGTATCTGTTCATAGTATGTGTTGGTGAACTTGTATTCGTTTGAAAGTTGTAATTTTTCCTGAAGAACTTGAGAAAGTCGAAGGAGTGCAAGACTCCAAATCTTCATTCAAATTCAGTAAAAAGGGTTTTGTCTTTTCTCTACTCACTCTTCTCTTCTATAGTGTTTATTCTTTCTGTTATTGTTTATTTATGTTTTGTCATTATGTATGAGTAAGAATAGGATTTATTCATGGGATTAACTTGAATATGATCATTAAAGTTTAATTCATCTAATAATTATCTAGTTCTAGTACAGAGAATTAATAATCTCAAGAAGTAGTAAAGGCGCAATACCTTCTTGACCAGATTTCTATTGAAGACATCGAGAGATGATTCCATTGAATAGATCTTATTTACTGGGCGAGTCGCTCATAGTGATAGAGATATCACAGTGAGACTTTCTGCATTTGTTTGGAGAATTCAGAATAATTTAATCTTAATGCAACATTAAAGTAGCTGTTAATCAGGAAGAGATTTCGATGGACACATTTTTTGTTAGATGTGAATACTTTGAGAAGAATATTCACTTGCTTAATGGATTCTTGCAGATAGTAATCATTAGAGAAACATATGTGTGAATTCATGTTAAGGAGATGAATGAATCTGATTGTGTTTGTTGTGTTTTATCTTTATGTGTTATGTTATTCATACAACTTAGTGTAATTCTTAATTTTAGATTAATTAGTTTTCATCAATCTATTCTCTTAATCGATCTGCTAGATAATAAGAAGATTAAAGTAGTACTAGTGGTTGAAAAATGTTCCCTGTGGAGATGACCCTATACTCTACTCTATGCTACTAAAATGATAGGTGCACTTGCCTATTAAAACTAAGTTTAGGAGTAGAATATTAGGTTTATAAGTTATGTAAAACTCAAACACCAAGTTTCTGGTGCCGTTGTCGAGGAACGGCATCAACATTAGGAAATCTAAGATTCCTATGCATCTAGCTACTTTTGTTATTGTTCCATTGTTATTGTTGTTTTATACCATTCCATGTTATATATTAATGTTTTGTATGTTTGTGAAGTGATATGTTCTTATGTGTGATTTGTAGGTCTTTATGTGTGTTTGTGTTTGTAGTTTGGTTTGGGTTGTTGTATTTTTTTAGGTGAATTGAATTGTTTTTTTTAGGTTTGGTGATAATAGGCACACCAATAAAGAGAAATGGAAGATTGTCTCATGCATTTTGTTTAGGGGACAAGCTAATTCCATGAAGTAGGAGTTCAAGGAGTTTTAAGTACGGGGAAAAGTCATCACACATTATTGGTTAGCAACCATGATGGGATGCAATGTTTCATTTTTTAAAAGTCACAAGTCTTCTTAATATATATGCGAAAGGACATGTTTCTTGTATATGAAACAATGTGACTTTTCTTGAAGGAGTATATAGAAGAGTTGTAACTCTTCCCAAAAGGCATTATTATTTTTGAAAAGTCATAACTCTTCTTAAATATATATATATATATATATATGAAGGGACAGGTTTTTTATATATGAAACAATGTGACTTTTCTTGAAGAGGTATATAGAAGAGCTGTAACTTTTCCTAAAAGGCATTACATGTCCTTGCAAGCCCAGCAACAAATCCGTCTGCACAACTCAAGGGAGTCAAATTCTCTTTTGCTTTTATCTATCTTATTTTCCTCGTCCATTAGTTTGTACTGCCTTTAGTGAGACATTGGGGACAATGTCTCCAATAAGTGTGGGGAAGGAAGCATGATTATATGCATGATGAAGCCTAATGAATGAGTGTGTAGATATGATTAGGACTATCAAATGTTCGCTAAATTAAGTCATTGAATCATAATTTGGTGCTAATAAATGATTTTAATGAGTTTTATTAATGTTGAAAGTAGTGACTTGCATGTTTTCATGAATGTTCTTTAATGATACAGTTAAGATCATATGGTGATATCTTAGTGGAGATTTCTTACTTACTAATTAAACTAAGAATCTAAGTTTATATAGTGAGTCAAGTCAAATGAAAAAAAAAAATCCTTAGTGTTAAATTTCAAATGAAATCCATCACTTGATGCTCTCTCCTTGTTAGTTTATTATTTATAGATATTGAAAAGTGGCTAAGGTTCGAAGGGGTCCTTTAAAACCTGGTCACCTAAGGTCGTTTAGCCTGGGATCGATCGACCAAGAGTGTCACTTACCAATCAAAGTGCTAAAAAAAATGTGTTCAACAAGTCTTATAACTCGAATAAGTAAGTCCGAGGGATGCCCTTTTTAAGGGAATAACATCTGTTAACTTGAGTGACAGCTGAAGATTATCGACTGAAAGTTCATTACACGAGTTGTACAATTCTTAAATTGCTGCACTTCAAAAAAAAAAGAAGAAGAAGAAATGAACTTTAAAGGAGAGAAATTCATGGGATAGATAAAGTGCATGCTTTCATTAAAGATATATATAATGTCAATAATGCTTGTGTGAATAATCATAATAAGCAACTAAATTTCTCTTGTTATTATGATCATGTGTTCACTTTTCTTTTAGAAGCTTACTTAGTTGGTGAGGGTAAAGGCTGGTCTCCTAAGATTAATCTTAACATCTTAACTTGTTGATAGAATCATGCGAACCTTTACATGTGGTTGCTCACTTTCAGTTTTTCAATTTAGCACCATTTGATTTCCATGTTTTTTAAAATTTATATCAGCTTCTTGCTTGAGGACAAGCAAAGCTTAAGTGTGGGGATATTTAATAGGCATGAAATGCCCATAATCTTAATGGTTGATTAAGTAAAATCTGAGGCTTAATATTATGTTCTATTCAAGAATTGATACTTAAAATAACAATTTTTGAATTCAGGTGACTTCTAATCATACAACACTTTTTGGAGCAATTACGAGCAAAATGGACATAAATCACGAGCGAGATAGGAGAAAAATAACACCCATAGAAGCAATCAATCCCTTTTAGTCGCCTGTGATAGAGAATAATGAAGATCAGAAGCAATCACGCCCCTTCGGTTGCCCATGATTGAAGTGCATACAAGAAGAAATTTGGCCACAGCAAGAATCATCCCCCTTTAGTTGCCCGTGATATGAAAATTTGAAGAGGCACGATAACTTAAAAGGCACGAATACGACTTTTATGTTTCTTTTCACTAAAAAGTATGTCTTTTACTTAAGGTCGTATATTTTCATCAGATACCTTTTCAAGAAATTGAGTGATTATAAAATGCACACACGCATTCCAGCATTAAAAAAAAGGACAGACATTATCACACCCTCTCATCTCTTTCATTGTAATTGTAGGACCTTGATATCTTATAGAACCTCTCTCTCCTACAAGGAGTGAGAGAGTTAGTTCGTAGTGATTGTATCTGTTTACAGTATGTATTGGTGAACTTGTATTCGTTTGAAAGTTGTAATTTTTCCTGAAGAACTTAAGAAAGTCAAAGGATTCCATGTCGTCCCTGTGTCGTGTGCAAGAGTTCGTAGAATTAATAATCTCAAGAAGTAGTGAAGGCGCAACACCTTCTTGACCAGATTTCAATAGAAGACATCAAGAGATGATTAAATTGAATAGATCTTATTTACTACGTGAGTCGCTCATAGTGATATAGATATCACGGTGAGACTTTCTGCATTTGTTTGGAGAATTCAGAAATAATTTAATCTTAATGCAACATTAATTAGGAAGAGATTTCGGTGGACACACTTTTTGTTAGATGTGAATGCTTTTGAGAAGAATATTCACTTGCTTAATGGATTCTTGCATATGGTAATCATTAGAGAAACATATGTGTGAATTCATGTTAAGGAAATGAATGAATCCGATTGTGTTTGTTGTGTTTTGTCTTTGTGTGTTATGTTATTCATACAACTTAGTGTAATTCTTAATTTTAGATTAATTAGTTTTCATCCAATCTATTCTCTTAATCGATCTGATAGATAATAGGAAGATTAGAGTAGTACTAGTGCTTGAAAATGTTCCTTGTGGAGACGACCCTATACTCTACTTTATGCTACTAAACTATAGGTGTACTTGCCTGTTAAAACCGAGATTAGGAGTAGAATATTAGGTTTATAAATTTTGTAAAACTCAAACATCATTTGCTAGTACATGTATATATTAGGGGTGTGCACGGTACGGTTCGGTTCGGTTTGCATCTCGAACCGAATCGCACCATAATTTACGGTTCGGTTTTTCTTTTAAATTTGAACCTAACTATACGGTTCGGTTCGTAATTTTTTCGAACCGAAAAAAAAAAGGTCGATACGGTTCGGTTTGCGGTTCGAACCGTTTTTTCATAAAATAAAAAATATTCTATCGAAAAGTTCAATTACATATTTCTTATCACTAATGCAAATATAAACAATAATATTTAAAATTAATCATTTATCAAATAAACATGTAAAACTTATAGGAAGGAAAATATTTCATCCATTATAAAATTATAACTATGACTAGTCTCTTTTTTTTAATTATCTTGAACTATAATGATATACTGACTTTATCTCAATATAAGACATAAAATGTAATTCATTGTATGCTTCTAACTAACATATTACCAATTATATAAATCAATAAATAACTAAATAATAGAACTAGATTAATTGGTAAGACAAGTGGAAAAGAAATATGCAGAAGTTAGAATACTAGAGGTTAATTCTAAAATCTACCTTACTTATAGATAACATAACAATTAAAACATATTATAAAAAATCTAATTTTATTCTAATGAATAACACATATCTAAGTAAAAAATTTTTACAACAATTAATTTTTTTAAGTTAGAATACTAGACTTTAAATTCTAAAATCTATCTTACTTATAGATAACATAATAATTGAAACATATTATGAAAAATCTAATTTTATTCTAATGACTAACATATATCTAAGTAAAAAATTAAAAAAAATTAATTGTTTTTAAAATTTGTGATATAGATATGTACCATTAATAAAACAATTAAGAGTAAAAATAATATGTTTAATTTTTTTAATATATAAAACGGTTCGGTTCGGTTCATAGTCCCGAACCGAACCGTGAACCGTTTGCTCTTCAATGAACCGAACCGCGAACCGAACCGTTTCAAAAAAGAACCGAAATTTCGGTTCGGTTCGGTCTGGTCCGGTTCGGTTCACGATTCGTCGGTATTTTTGCCCAGCCCTATTATATATCATGTTTAAAATTTACACAATTTAGATAGTGATTACCATTCTTAATAAATATTTATTAGTGAAAATTTAAACTCTCTATAACTCATAGTCACACTTACCATATTTATGCTACATATTAATCTGTTGCTATCCTTCTTATAGCAACACTACACCAATTATAAATTAGACAAGTACCTTATTTTAAATAATGTAAATATTCATAGTCTATAAGATTCAATCTCTAGTTATATTAGTCATAGTATAAAATTGACTTCTAATAATCTTTCATGGCTAAAGGAAGATAGCAATTATTGAATCCTTCATTCTAGTTGCGTTATGATATTTCATTCTTCTTTATTAACATGAATCATAAATAAATCTAATTAGGTGGTTTATACGATTTAAGTAACTTAGGATTTAATCTATGACCAATACTATTTTACCCTATAGTTTACAGACATTATTCAATCCTATCACTGTAGACATTGTTTCTCACTAATCGAATCAATCTATTTTAACTACTATCTTAACCCGATACCATATGTTCATGTATAAATAATCCACTTCATAGATTGGTTCAGGCTTTCTTGTAATTATCAATAGTATAATCATACTTACATGAGGATTATACTTATAAAAACAAATGTCAAACCCATGCCTCTTTTTTATTCTCATGTTTATGCAACAGTACACTTGCTTAATTGCATAACACACTACTATTAGCCAAATACAAGAGGGAATTTACAATAGGCAACCCTTAATACATCAGGCCTAAACACAAATATTTGAAAGAAAATCTATGCTATATTGAGAAAAAGAATAGGGTCTTTTGCATCCAAAGTAACCATGGAGGGACAAAACTTATGGTCTTCTTAAAATACCGTGTTAAGTAAGGTTAATCACGTGTACCTTCTATCAACTCCTATTTGTGCTTCTACTTCATATGATTTAGGCATCAACATCTACATTGTTTGCTATCTTCTAGTGAGCTTCAAAAGAGCGTGCAACTGATCTGTATGTTAACATATATTTCCTGTCACCCACTATGTGTACATTTCTTGCATACTATCTAGACATCTACATTAATACAAACATTCTATCTACCATTACAATATCTATATCATTTGCTATACGCACTTTTTTTAGCCTTTCATGTTTTGATAATCTCCCTATTTGTTCCCACAAAACAAAATGATTAGTAGTTCGATTACGACAAAACTTTGTTTATAACTTAAATTAACCAAATCAAGTTAGGCTTGAGTAAATGTTTCATCTAGTCACATACCAGTAAGGTCATAACATAGCTTGTCCACCTCTTTTCTTTATTTTTTTATTGAGGTTGAAAGTTTAGACATTAAGCTTAGTAATAATAATTGTCTTTTATCTATTTCTGTAGTAAATTGAATATATTAATCAAACAAATTACCAAAACATTGCTGAGTCTTAAAGTCATCTTGCTTATCATCCACTTCAAATAATTCTTATTATTATTTTTCTTTTTGTAAATAACACAACTTTCTTCTTTTCTGCCACAAGCCCAAAATAAATCGCTACAACACTTTACTAATTTTAAATTACATTGGAAAAATTAGATTATAGTCATTTCCTAAGTTTGGCACCAAACTAGCAATTACTAATTCAAATATCCATTTCACACAAGCATTCGCCTAATTCCAAGTTACATGATTTTCTCCAATCTTATACGAGAACCAAATATTATAGTCACTACTTCATCTTCTATGTTAAACCCAGTGATCCTTAATGATCAAATCATATAAACATTATTCATTACATTAGCATTATCTAAATATTGAATTGAGTTCATTCCCCTTCTTTCTCCATCAAAACTACACAACAATTAGAAAAAAATATCAAATTATTCCATTCATTTACTTTACTCATGCACTTGGATTCCCATTATAACAACAGCATGAATTTTAAATTAATTTTGCATAGGTACCTCTACCTTCTTATAGCAATCATGAACTCCTATAGTCCATACAGAAACAAATTTTGACTTTGGATTCAAATAAGTTATCAATTACTTATCGAATCACAAGGAATTTATTTGATACATTAACTTATTCATCTATCATTACTTATACCTATAGTTATATGATTCTAAGTATGGTTCACTCTTCTTCTTATATGTACTTTCAAGTGTGCTATTTCCACTCATTTATTCGCTTTAACTATTAGCCGATGATTTAATCTAACATTTGTTACATATCAGATTGAGTATGACACTATCCTATCCTAGTCATATGACTATGAGCAATATTCTATAATCTTAATTAGTTGTTTGAATTCGTTAGCATTGATCTATCACTAAGATAACATAAGCTTTCTTAGTACGTTCACATTTCATTGTTCTATCTAGTGATATGATATTGACATGATCCATACACTAATCATAAGAAATAAAAGTCAAATGAAGTCAATGGAAGCCAATTCAAGTCACATACGAATTTAAACGAATAATTTTTTCAAAATTTCCAACTTTGCCTTAAATCGAGAACCAAAATTTTGAAAATAGAAAAAATTCAAATATTAAAATAAAGTAGAGTAGACTTCAATAATGCTTCTTTTGAATGAAAAGTTCAACAAGAAAATAAAAATCAAAACATTGTAGCTGGGATCTTTGTTCTTGTAAAAGTACGATTCTATCCTTAGTCAAGATCTACTGCATATTAAAATTAAAGATTTAGCTAAGATAAAACAATTAGAATTATTCAAACTATTTGGACCATTACTTATCCAAAAGATTCATTAGAAACCCTAAACTATTTAAAACTAACTAAGGTTCTTGCACATGTTAGGTTTAGATGCATAAGATCTTACTACATGGTACATTCCTAGAAGAAGATCATTTTCTCCTTATCTAAAACCTTAATCTTGCCTTTTTCCTTGTACACATAAATATTCTCTTTCCCATTTCTACCACCCTTTTAGAAATCCTTCCCAAAACCCTAAGGTAAAGTTCTCTAGAACCCTAATCATTTCTTAGTGTTAAATAATTTGGTTTGTCAAAAGTTTAGCACTAATTAGCTGATATAATGTCTTTCATTTGAGGAAAGAGGAATAAGACCATCACAACAAATTCTGTCAAGGTAGGCATGAGATTTTAAGATTTTGTAATGTAAGTATTTTAGCATGTTAAGCATGAAAACTAACTTTGATAAGTTGATACATGTTTAGCGTGTCAACAAAATTTGTGGATGAAGTGGTGTTAGAAGGAGAATAAGACCATCACAACAAAATTTGTGTCAAAGTAAGCATGGGGTTTTAAGATATTGTAATGTAAGTATTGTAGCATTTTAAGCATGAAAACTAACTTTGATAAGTTGATACATATTTGGGGTGTCAAGAAATCAAGTTTTGAGGTGATTTTGAAGTTGAAAATCCCATTCCCAGCTAATGCAAGTGAAAACTATTGCTTAGAGCGAGGTAAGATATCAAAATAACTTATTTTCTTGAGATTTTGATGGGTTTTTGGATTGGGTCTACTATGGAGGTATTAAAGGTGTTTGGGTATGACTTAAAGGTTGGGTTTTGTTGGAATGAGTTTAAGAGTGATGGACTTTGGTGTATATGATGTTAGAGTCGTATGATGGATTCATGCTTAGATATTTTGAAAAACTTATGACTAAACATGTTTCAAGGGATAGCGAGTCATGATAAACAAATATTAGTTTTAAACACAATCCTTTTGCTCTTTTTTGACCTAAAAGTTGTCCAAAAACTCTATATGTATAAAAATCCGAGTTTAAGCTCAAAACAATGAAAATCTAGAACATGTCAATACATAGGCTTATGGATCAAACCATGTAACCTTTTAGCCCCAAAAAACATGGAAAAGCTTAGATTTCTAGAAAAACACGGCCAAATACATGAAGTTGTGTACTTAGTTGTGTACCTCTCTACCTTCAAGCATTGTATTTCCTAGAAAAACACTAAGAATATGCGGTATCGTGTATCATCTCGTGTACCTTCCTAACCCCAAACCAAGATAGTCTACAACTAATACAAGTGCTAAAGTATTTGGTCGTGTAAAAGAACACGGCTTAATACATGATCTCGTAGACTTGCCTGAGAACTTTCTAGGCCCCTCATAACTTCATCAATTCTCGCCCAAATCACCAAAACTTGACTTGGTTATTCCCTTAAGCTTAGATATCCTCTTAAAAACTTCAAAACATAAATCTACCAAGTATTAATACCCCATTTAGATGTACGTCAACCAAATACATCTAGCCCAAAATGTCTCACGCAAACTTTTGTTCTCTTAGTAGTGCACGATTCGATACACGAGACATGTTCTTAGTCAAGTAAAGGGACATGATCAATTACACGAGCCGTGTACCTAGCAGTATATTCCCTTGGATGTTTGCATAGGCCCATAAACACCCCATACTTTTCCTAAACTCCTTCTTTAGGTCTAAACAACCTTTAATGAGATTCATTAATGGGTACAACCAACTTTAAACGTCTTAATAACAATATTTATCCAACTAATATCTGACTTCAATTATGAACGATTTTTGGATATTAACTTTGGAAAGGGATTTGAAAGCTCAAACCAATTGACAAGTACGCAATAATTACGTGTTGCTTGCTAAGGTGGTATCAATAACTGGACTAAGAGTTTCAACTCGACCTAATTGAGTGTTAGTTGCTACTTGGGCACTTACTTAAGAAGTGGCACCCCCAGACTAGGTCGTGAACCTAATTACAACTTTAAGATGCTGTAGTAAATTAGACACTTAGGCCCCCACGGAATGTGTGGTAGGGCTCAACGAGTATTAGGGAAATTTATGAGATTGGGTAGCTGACTAAGAGTAGTTACAAAGTTCTAGCGTATTATGTGGCATGTGAAACCACGTATAAACCATTACAATGGGTCGTGCTCGTTGGTAGAAGTCGTAAGGAAATGATCCAAATGGGACTATTTCCTTCTTTTCTTTTCTGATAGGTTCTGGGGACTTATCAAATCCCCCTCTTCGATCTATGATACGAAGAGGGAACCTTATCCCTTTCGTTTGGCGGGAGTCGTGGGCACTCTTGTGTGTGTTGGTATTTTTGGGATGCTAGGAATTCTTGTTTACTAGCTTAAAAATTTAATCAAATTTAACTTGTGCTTATTACATTAGCTTAAATGCACATGACATGCATGTATGTACTTGATTATTTTGTTTCGGGCTTTGCAACACATTTTATTAACCTTTCAAGACTGGTGATGATTAAATGGGAATGAGAACTATATGAGATGACTCGATTAGATGGCATCATATGAGATATAGACCTAATGAGTTTTCATGAATGAATTTTGTTGTAATCATATTTTATTATAAACTTAGATGACTGTAACTAACTAACTACTAAACATTTTCATTTTGATATGATATGGACCTTTAAGTCCAAAAGTTTTGTAATTGAGTTGTACTCATTTGATGAGCCTTGTGAGCAATATTTATAAATAGGTATTTTGAGAGATTTATTTTCCAAACAAGTTAACTTTAAAAATCCAAACCATAGAAAAAGAGATGGCACTCTGTTGGAATTTTGCAAAACTAAGAACAAATTCCATATTAAAACTTGATTAGAAACCTACTTAGTAAAGGAAAGGGGAGGTGTGTTTAATTAAGTATTACAAATTTTTCTGTTTTATCAAACCATATTAATTAACTAAGATAAGATAAGAGTAGATTTAAACAAACAGATGCAGTGGAATAAACTAACTAAAACTAATTAACAAATAAGCAGAGATAATGAAGCATAGAGAGGGAGAAAGAGAAGCAAAAACACAAGAATTTAAGTGGAGTTCGGCACTATACTTTCATGATGAAAAATGCATCAAGAGGACTTTTACCATATATTGATTATTCCAAAAATCAATACACCTCTTAGACGAGGAATTACAACAAAGCCTATCACAATAGGGCTTTTACAATTGCCTTTCATAAAGGACTTCCACTTGATAAATCAAGTGTTATGCTGGTAACATATGACCAGACTTCAAATGCCTCCCACTGAGGACTTCTCTTTGCCTTCCACAAAGGACTTCCGCCTAATCGCAATTAGGAAGATGCTGGTAACTCCAGACCAAACTTCAAATGCCTCCCACTGAGGACTTCTTTGCCTTCCACTAAGGACTTCCTTTGTCACGAGGACTTTTCTCAATGCCTCACATGAGGACTTTACTTTGCCTCCACTGAGAACTTTTCTCAAACAGCTCCTATATGAGCAGATTTACAAACTGAAGAGCTTTTAAGGAAATAAACAAATTTCCTTTACAAAGAAACGCTCCTACTTGAATAGATTTGCAACAGAAAATACTTTAGGAATTTTATAAATTCCTTTTACAAACTGAGGCTTAAATCAGCAAATAATCAACTTTTCTAAATCCTAAACAGTGCTCAAAAACTCTTATTTATAGTGTATCAGCAAATTTCAAAACAGAGCACTAATTGTTCTCTTAAAAAAATTTACAAATTAACGAGAACGAGAAAAAAAGATAAGTAAAAAAAAACTTTACAAAGCGTTGTTTTAGTTTTTACAATGCGTTCAAAAATCTAATATATTTATTCTCTTTCAAAGAGAAGAGAAAAATTCTATTTATAGCTTTTGATAAAAATTTGCCCATTATCAAAAAGTTTCTGACAACCCATACTTGTTTAATATAATTAACGTTTTAATAACATGTAAAAGTCAAAAGCAGTGAAAGAGCATTAAATGTGTCTGACACATGTATTAAATACATTTAAACAGTTCTTTTTCTTTCTAAAGTTGAGGGTAAACTTTCTGAAGTCGAGGTTTGAAGTCAAGATCTAAGGTCGAGGCCTAAGCTTCAGCCCTTGACTTTATAAATTTTGCCCAAAACTTCAGCCCTTGACTTTTCGATTTTATCAAAACTCCAACTCTTGACTTCATAGTTTTGCCCAAAATTTAGTCTTTTGTATTTATCCGATAAATAGTGCCTCCACCTTTCTTCTACTGGACTTGATAGTTTTATCTTTACTTTTCTTTAACTTTTTGTTCTGTTAAAACTTAAACAATAGCAGAACAAATACAAAGCATATATATATATATATATTAAGTATTTAAACAATTAAGGATATTTAAATAATTAATTGTGTAATAATTATTCTCATCAAAATCATTCGTGAACATAAAGTTCAACACCTTGCACATATCACTTGGAAGTGATATGCGTGGTGAAACAACCATGCCTTTAAGAGTTGGGGCAAGGTCATTTCAATTATAGTTATTATTTTATATAATGCTACTACAGTTAAGTAATACTCAATATTGAATAATTTATTATGTCCATATAATAAATACTTACTTATGATGTGTTATTAATCAATAACATAAGATCATAATTACCAAATTTCTAATATTATGTTATTACAATTATAAATTATCATATTATAATTACAATATGACTATCATAATACCAATGAATTATTACAATAGTGACATTATAACTTGATATTTATGATGATAAGAAATATTATTAAAGAATGTATAAATAATTTACGCTATAGCATATAGTAAAACATGATAAGATACTATTGTAATGTTGTATTGTAATGATAAGTTATTGTAACATTTCGTATAATATAACATTTAGTATGATATTGTAATGATTTATAACACATATTGTATATAAAATAAATATTATGTAATTGCATATCACATTATGGTATTATAATAACAATGTTAGTAATATAATATTAAAATGATGACAATAATAACATCTCATTGGTATAACTATTATAATAATAGTTATAAACTAAAAGATTAAATAATAATACAACTATATATAAAGCGGCATGTGTTATTGACTTTAAATGTAACTTTCAATATATCCTTATATATATATATGAATTATGTATAATGCAAATTTTTTGGGTTATAAATGTATATTTAATAGATGTTGTGATTCATTAATTGAATATGTTATATAAGTGAATGTGTGTGTGTATTATAAAATAAGAACTATATGTAACATATTATATAAATATCTATTGATATTAAGATCATGTATCTATAATAAACTATATATATAGATATAAATTTATCGATATTATAGATTACACAGATATATATATATATATATACTTATATAGTAAACATAGGTATAACATATAGCATATAATATATATCATTGCAAATATATATACCACACATGTTTAAATATACATGTGTATGCATATAAAATATCTAGCATATGAATATAGATGTTATAAATAAATAATCGATATGTTTTATATATTTATGTATTATAGTTCGTTTGTTAGATAAAATGAACCAATTATATAGGAATGTGTGTATTATAATATACAGATTACATATACCATATTATATAAATCTATATTAATGTATAGATTATATGAACAAAAAATAAGTTATATGATATGTATATATGACATATAGAGTATACATAAAGTAAATGATGTATAATACATATCATATCAGTATATAAATCTAACAAACATTTAATATGTAAACGCTTAGACTTTTGATATGGTTTAGTGAAATCACTCGGGAGATTTCTTTAGAGATATTGAAACCCTAAATAATTTAACTCAACACATATATTAAAAAATATAATGAGGGTATTTTACACCCTTGAATTTTCAATCATCGACTCAGAAAAGTCGACTTGATTCAAACTTAAAATTTTTAAATTCCAACTAAAATCAGTAGCGATCACACATTACAAAATTTTTGTCTAATCATAAATATCTAAAACTTAATTTCTATTCAACAACTTGACAAATATACACACACATGAAAATATCTAATTATTCCATTCCTTTTCCCTTCTCCCTTAATAGTATTATTATCCTTATTATTGACATTATTGTAATTGTTACGGGCAAATTCCTAAACCTTCACCTTGTCTTCCTATTAGTCTTGAGAGAACATTGTCGCCTACAATATTGATGTCTATTGCATGGGGTAAAACAAGGAGGGAACCACGATTTAATAGGTGGCATTCAAAGGGATAACCAACGTGTGGGGCTTTCTCGTGACAATGAGGAATACAAACATCAACTAGCTTTTGTTTCCTTCAATCCAAAGCTAAAAGTTCACCTTTTCATTGTAAATGGTCACAGCAAGTAAAGTGGAATTATGAACAAGGACAAGTGTAAATACCAAGCGGCCACCAATTGAAATTTTATGCAATATATCAACGCACAGCCGGCCTTAGCATCACCAAACTTCCTCCTTCCATATCATCAAAATTTACATCCTTTCGTTATTTTACTTCTGTAACTTTTCAAGCACTTAAATTACAAGTCAGCCTTGTTTCCTTAAGCTGTCACACTGGAATCAAACAAAAATGAGGAAAGGGACGTGGTTGACGAAAGGTAATTAGTAGAGTGTTACTGACAAACATCATCGGATAAGAAAGGTGCCAGTTTGGATAAAAGATTATTACTCTAAGTAGTATAGTTAGAAGTTACATACTGTAAATAATAGAAATAACGGTTTCTTAAACAGAAAGGGAGAGATAGCAAACAGTTGTAACAGGAACATGCATGTAAAAATAAATGGTATAAATAGTAAAAAAATATATAGAGAGGACACTCGAATATTATCCCCAAAAAATTAGATTACCTCTGTGGTAAAGGAGCCTAATCTAGCTCGAATAGATCTTGTGCAATTGTTTTGTGTACTTAGCCAGAAAGATCACACAGCACATTAGTTAGTAAACAAACACGAGAGAAGAAAGTAAAGAGAGTGTTATGGTTTGAAGAACATATGTTCAGAAAGTAGAAGCAAAGTGAATAGAAGAATCAGGAGGGGAATGGAGGCTTAAAAGGGCAGTGTGGCTTTAATAGTTGTGGGCCGTAATATAGATCACAATCCATGCCATGAAACACTTGGTTTATCCCGTTTCTCCTTCACCACAGGTTACCGCCGACTTGGATGAATAAGTGGCATTGATTTATGCGACATATCACCGATGAGCGCAATGCCAAGTGGACGACCATCCCCATCTTGTGCTGGTTGCCACGTCCTTTGAGAAAGAGAAGGATTGGAGAGTGTTCTTGATAGGTGTCAAGCAAGGGCAGCTCCCATTTATGCCATTACATGATCTACTACTGGTCATTAACACATCCATTGAGGTTATCATGTGTTAAACAGATCTTACTTGTAATATTGTGTAGTTGACACGTTAAAGCTTTGAGAAGAAAGGGGAAGCTGGCGGCAAAGAAAGCTTCAAGTGAGGAAGCTTGTGGCCATGCATACCATCACACAACTCACCCTCTTTTATTCCAATTTTACCCCCTATCCAGCGGGATATTCGATCACCACAGCACTGCCATTACCATTTTATTTACCTTGCTTCATCAACCTCCTTTGAGTCAATGTGTCACTTAAGGTGCTGTGCTCTCACGGTAGGAAAAGCAGGGGAAACCACGGTAAGGTAAAAGTTTTGGCCTCTTGATAGCTGCTCATAGGTGGCGCTCAAGGGGAGGGGGAACGCACCCAAATCATCATAAATTATCCTATACTCTTCCCACCAAATTACTGCAATATTCTTTTACAATTTCCCAATCTAAATAGTCCCAATGCGATTATCCTACCATAGTAGGGGAATTTGGACAGCTGTAAATGTGTGTGTCAACCAAATGATATTTTCTTCGTTACATTTATAATGAGCTGCCTTCCATATATTCTTACACCGACCAACAACAATGGACTCAGACGTTGCTTGCTTTTCCAATTTCTTTAAAATGTTTTATTTTATTTTTCCATCATCACGGGATTAATTGCCACGTTCATAGGAAGATGAGAGAAGAGGAAAACAAGTATATAGCCAAGTGTGATGTGGGGGTAAGCTATATGCCACGCATGCCAACCAATCATATTAGGATACTCTATGCCTTTTATTCCAAGCAACCGCCCCAACTCTCCATTTTCCTTTGTTTTTGAGACCGCCCCTTCACCTGACTTTTTTTTCTCTTCTTGACATAGTGTGAAACCGTAAAACATGAAATCAATCACACCAGATGATTTCGAAGAATCAAAGATTGCAAAAGGTTGCAATTTAGTGAAAAAAAATCTCAAAATAAGGTTTTTCAATATGTAAAAATGATATTCTATTAATAAAGGTGGAGTCTTGCTATATATACTATTACACAAAACCCTAAAATAAATTAAATATAAGTATGTCGATTAAATAAAGGCTTGCACAAAGGTAGAGACCTAAATGTTGAAGACCAGCAGCCTAAATATAAAGCTGACGGCTTTGGAGCCAGTTTTAAAGATTTGCTCTCAGGATACTCTGAAGGTCGCAATGCACTTCATCAAGGCCACGGCCTTTATCTCAACACCGGTAACGTACAAGATGACATACGAACAATCAACAAGGCCAACCTTCAAGGCCGATAGCCTTCCTCAATTCTTTTCCATCGCCGCTTTGTTTCTTTGATGACTCTAGCTTCTTAAAAAATGTATCGGCTATGCCATCTGTATCATTCTCTCCCACCTGCAAAGAACTTGACCTCGAGTTCTTGTTGGATACTACAGTTATTAATTTGAGTGGAATGGAAATACATATGCAACGTTGAATGTCTTTGAAACCCATGCTGTCAAGAAGTCCAACTACATATGCATCATCATTGATCTTCCTCACTATTTGATACAGACCATACTTCTTACGTTGCAATTTACTATATTTCCCAGCTGGAAATCGCTCCCTTCACAGATACACCATTACCTGGTCACCTACTAAGAATACTAGTTCCCGACGATGTCTATCTATGCTGCCTTGTACTTGGCATTAGACTGTTCTATCTTCTCTCGTACCTTAAATATCTTATTCTACCAAGTCTCTGCTAGATTCTTCGCAACTGCATTAAATTCAAGACCCTTGGGAAGCTTGATCAAGTCTAGGGCATGTTGTGGAACCTTAGTATAGACCACAGAAAATGGAGACTACTTGGTTATCTTATAAACGAACTATTGTAGGCAAATTCAGCTTGGCTAAGCCACATCGCACTATCTTGTATTTCTCCACATAAGCTTCTGATCAGGTTGCTAAGAGTCCTGTTGGTCATCTCTCTCTACCCATTAGTCTAAGGGTGAGTTGTATTGCTGTAATTCAGTGATTAATCAAACATGTACCAAAGCATCTTCCAAAATAGCTAAGATACTTGCTATCCTTGTTAAGTGATAAATCTGGGAACTCCATGTAGACACATTACCTCTCTAAAAAATAGCCTAGTAATGGCTTGGGTATCTTTAGTTTTCCTAAAAGGAATAAAAAAAAAAAAAAAAGGTCAGTACCTTGTTGGATAAAAGGCAAACCCAGAATGAAGTCCATTGATAGGTCCTCTTAGATATTCTTAGGCACCAAGTGGTATGTACAAAACAGTATTCTGAGACTGCCCCTGGATGTCTAACAAACATAACATTTTTGGAAAATCCTATGACATCGTTTCTCAACTGAGCCAATAATACCTGTCAGCTACTACAGCAATAGTCTTATTTGCCCCCAAATGTCTTGCTAATCCTCCTCCATGCAGGTCTCTAATCAACTTCTCCCTCAAATGACTCAGGAATACACAATTGATTCCTTTTGCATCAGGTAACCCACAAAGATGTGATAATCACCACAAGGTTCTTTTGTAGTACACTTTCACCATATACCATTGAAGTCAACATCGTCAGCATACAACTCCTTCAACTGTTCAAAATCCTCAACCTCAATGCTCATGGTGACTAAAAAATCAGCTCTCCTGCTCAAGGCATTAGCTACCTCATTTCATACTCTAGATTTATGCATCAGCTTAAATGGGAATCTCTGTAAAATTTGGATCTACCTAGCTTGCATATTCTTATTGATCCTCATTCGACTACTCAAATGTTTTAAAGCTCCATAGTCAGAATATAGATAAATTCCTTTCTTACCAAGTAATGCTCCTAGACCCTTTAATGCTCTTACTACGGAGTAGAATTCCTTATCATAAATCGACCAGCTCATCCTAGCTTCATATAATTTTTCACTACAAAAAGCCACTAGCCTCTTCTCCTGAGATAATACAGCACCAATGCCTACTCCATTGGCATCACAATTAACTTCAAAGAGTTTGTCAAAATCAAGAAGTGCTAAAACAGGAGCACTACATAGCTTCTATTTCAATACAGAGAAACTAGTCTCGCCTCATCGCCCCATTGAAACTTTCCTTTCTTTAAACACTCAGTCAAAGGAGTAGCAACAATACTAAAGTGTCTAATGAACCTCCTGTAAAAACTAGCCAATCCGAGAAAACTTCTCAACTCAGTCACTATCTTCAGAATAGGCCATTTTCTAATAGCTTTCACCTTCTCATCATCATAGTAATTCCTTCACTACTCACAACAAATCCAAAAAATAATAGTCTTTTTTTACATAAAAATGCTTCTACAGATTAATATACAATTTATTCTCTTTTAGCATAGTCAGTACACTCCTCAAATGACATATATGCTCATCCTCAAATTTGCTATACACTAATATATCATCAAAGTAGACTACAACAAATCTACCAATAAATGGTTTCAATAGCTAGTTCATAACACGCATCAAAGTGCTAGGTGTGCTGCTAAGACCAAATGGTATCACTAACCAATCATGTAACCCCTCCTTCGTCTTGAATGTTGTTTTCCACTTATCTCCAAGCTTAATTCTAATCTGATGATAGCTACTCCTTAGATCGACCTTAGAAAACATAACAGCTCCACTTAGCCTGTCTAACATGTCTTCTAAGCGAGGAATTGGGAATATGTAGCCAATGGTAATTTTATTGATGTCTCTGTTGTCAAAACACATCTTCCAACTACCATCCTTCTTTGGAGTCAATAAAGCGGGCACTACACAAGGACTCATACTGTCTCTGATAAACCCCTTCTGCAATAACTCTTGGGCTTTCTCTTGCAAGATCTCTATCTCTTTAGGGCTCATCCTGTATTGAGACAAATTAGGCAAACTTGCCTAGGCACTAAATCAATCTGGTGTTGAATATCCCTCAAGGGAGGTAATCCCTTAGGTAAGTCATCTAGCAACACATCTTAAAATTCCTCCAATACCTCTTTCACACCCTCAGGCACTTCACTACTACACTTTTCATCTACTATCGTCATTTGTTTTATTACAAGTGCATGAACCATTTAGACTCCTTCACAGCCTCTTCTATCTCTTTTTCCGAGTGTGTAATGGTTAGAAAAGAGCGTCCCTCCAACTTAGCAGTCTTAGGACAATTTGCCACATTAAGGGTAGTAGTGTATACTTCACACCCCTCTCTCCAACCTGTACGCATTGTCCCTCCCTGCATGCTACGTATTCACATCAAATTGCTAGGGTCTCTCAAATAACAGGTGACAGAAATCCATGTCTACAATATCACAGTAGACATCATCATGATACTTGTCTATAGAAAAAGGCACTTTACATCTCTCCTTCACCTCAATCCTTTTAGCTGCGTTAATTCATCTAATGGTGTATGGATTAAGATGTTTCTCCATGGTAATCACAACAACTTCATTACTTCCCTTCCAATGATGTTTTCACAGCTTCCACTATCAACAATAAGGTCAAACACTTTCTCATTTATCATACATCTGGTACAAAACAATTGATGTCGCTGGGTGTTATCCTCTTACTTAGGTGTTAGCATCATCCTCCTAATTACATAAGTCTGCTCAACCTCCTCCTCATCATCCTCATAACACTCATCATCACCATTAGGTTCACAACAGATCTCCCCATCTCTCTCCACAATGTTCACACCTTTACTGTTAGGACATTTATTTGATTGATGACCCAGTTGATTACATCTATAGCACTTACCTAAAATAGGCTTTGCATAGGGGTTGCTTTGCCTGTGAGCATCCTTAACCGCCATGGGTTTCTTACCAACAGATTTATCATCCCTCTTTTCACCACTCACATTATGCCTCTCCTCATGACCTTTATTTTTTTCAATCATTGATTTGTTACTACTCGTCCCTCGACTCCATACCTTCTACTTCCTCCATCAAAATGGCTACTCTTATCATGTATCATCATCTCAGCCCTAAGCTAGGTTTTTGCCTTATTCAAAGTCCTCAACACATTCACCCCAATTTTATCCCTAATTTGCAACTTCAACTCATCTACATATCTAGCCACTTGTTAACCTTCACTCTCCCTCAAATCATTCTTAGCTAATTTCATGAAATTGCCATATAATCATGAGCAGATTGTGCCTTTACGACATCGTGGTACCACTAAAAAAGGATTTGTTCATAGTCGGGAGGTAGAAAATCTTGTTGTAACAACTACTTCGTATGGAACCATGTTTGCATAAGTTACCTACCCTCTCTTTGCCTCCTGTTCTGTAATCTCTCCCACCAAGCAAAGGCTCCTCCTTTCAACTTGCAAGCAACCAACCTCACCCTACGTTTCCTTTGGTATTTTCATATAGTCAAAAAATCGATCTACTTCAGCCAACCAATCTAAGAATTCTTCTATATTTAAATTACCATCGAAATAAGGAATATCTACCTTTAAGCAGAAATCTCTGCCGTCACCTTAATTGTAACCATAATAATTCCTCTGGTATCTATTACCACCATCACCGCCTCATCTATGTGGTTATCTCTCTTCATATAAGATCCATCCTCTTTATCAGAGTCTCCATAAAAAAATATAAGCCCTTCGATAAGCAGCGACAAGTTGATTGGCCAAACCACTATAAGCATTCCTTGCCCTTGGTCGTCTCCCATCGATTTCCCTATCTCTGTTGGTATCTACTACCATCATGCCAAAATGCTTAATCACATCTTCAAAATGCTCTTGTAAATGTCGGATTCTCTGATCTATGGCATCGATTACTGCACTAGGAACATCAATCCCTCGGAATCCGTATCTTGAGCACCGTTAAGAGTACAACGTCGTCAACACCTTCATTAGCTAACATCTTTGTAGGAATTTACCATACTCTGATACCACGCTGATGTAGCATGGAAGCGTAAAACACGAAATCAATCACACCGCATGATTTCAACGAATCAAAGATTTCAAAAGGGTTATAACTTTAGTAGAAAAGCTCCAAAATAGGGTTTTTCAATGTGTAAAAATGATATTCTATTAATAAAGGTCAAGTCTTGCGATAAATACTACTACACAAAACCCTAAAATAAATTAAATAAAAGTAAGCCAATTAAATAAATGCTAGCAACCTAAATGTTGAAGGCCGACGACCTAAATATAAAGGTTGGAGGCTTTGGAGCCAACTTTAAAGATTTGTTCTCGAGATACTCTAAAGGACGACCCGAGGCTAGCGGTGCACTTCATCAAGGCTGTGGTGTACAAGCCAACTTACGAATAATCAATAAGGTCGACAGCCTTCCTCAATTTCTTTTCTGTCATTGCCTTTGTTTCTTTGATGACTCTAGCTTCTTCAAAAATGTATCGACTATGTTGTCTGTATCACTTTTTCTCTTTTCTCTCGATAATCAACAAATTTACCCACATTCATTCCCAAACCCGGCTAATCACTTTCATGATTATCCCCTACAAACCTCTTCATGATTGTCGCTGGATTGTTTCATGTTTCTAGCCGCATCCTAACATGTTCCAATACACCAAGCTAGCCTTTTTGCTTTCCTCTCCCTTGCCACTTAAAATAAGAAGCAAAAGGAAATAACAAATATTAGTAAGTGCCAAGTTAGCAAAACATAGTTTCTATGGTTCTCACAAAGTTTCTCATAGGCACCTAACTATTGACTTCATTTTTCCACCTATCCTTCTTCCTTCGACCCTTCCTCCACGTTAAGCAAAATTTTCCCATCAAATCTCACACACATCCACACCTTATTAAGAGGAGGAAGAAGAAGTGATGTGTTTCTTCTAGGTGCATATTCACAAAACTCACAGCACGCTCTTGTTACATCTTTTTAACATAGCCAAGACAACCACCATTACAGCATCAAACTCTCTTCACTGCTTTGGTGTAAATAGCTAGCTATACACGCCATTAGGAAACCAAGGAAGCAAAGCAAGGAACTCCTTCTAGTTACCACCTATAAGTGCTACAGAATTCAAAGATGGACTATCGGTACTATTACGACCTCTAGGTAATATGAACAGGTGAGTTATATACTATGATCTTTATATCTGTTTATGCTTGGAATGTAGTGCATTTGTAATTATAACAATGACTTGAAGTGCATGTGGGATTGGCTTGTGCTTACATTTGTCTGAATTGCAATGTCAAAATACTATAACTTATCAAAATAAGCTATATGTGTGATTAAGTGATGGTATAACAATATTGTGAATGTCTATGAAATTGTATGATCACCAACTATAACTAAACTTAAACCATATTTGGCTAAAACTGATAAATGAATCTTGCATAGCATAGTACACTGCATTGCTGAAGGCCATCACCACCTATAATGAACAGAATAGGCTGTTATCATGGAGTACAAGACTTAGTAATTTCTATATGATCCTTGAAGAATAAGCGGGAGAATGTCCTTAAGGCTTTTGTAATGGACTCTTAACTGTTATTGGTGGATTAACTTTATTTATAGATTCTTGTATGTTCATTATTACTTGGATTAAACCACACTTCGCAATGGCGTCTCGTCTCACTGTGTTGCACACCCTACATATTATATCGAGACTTTTGCGTGACTAAGGTAGTCATTCTTAAGTTTTGATATTATATGTGATAGACTGCCATATTTAGGGTATCCTTCAAGGCATAATATGAGGATTCCAAAAATATCAGTTTTGTAATTTTTCGATAACTAAAAATATTTGATATAGCCTATTTACACTTATTTTTTTTACTACCGGTATTAATTTATCATGTCTACTATTCAAATTACTATTCTACACTATTCATTACTATTGCACTATCTCTACTTTTTCTTACTACCTATTCTTGCATACATACCTATTTCTTATATTTACGTTTCCCATAAATTTTACATATATCATATTTACTTTTTAATTACTTGTCATTGCAAAACAACTAATTTAATCAATTTCCCCCCTCATTCCAAGCATGGCGATGCCCCTTTCCATCATCCTCCATCTAATTTCTTTTCATTTTTATTTAATTTTAATCAGAAAAATTCCTACTCCAAAATTCTTATAAATACTCCCTTCTTCCTTCATTCTTTTTACACACATTTTCGCTACAACAAAATTTTTGTAAATTTTCCTCTCAAATCCTCTCTTTCCATCTTGTGAACCGTGACCTTCCCTTCCCATTTCCAAACAGTTTTCCACAAATTTTTCTTTCATTTATCCATCACAAACCACCATCTATCACCATACACTTTAGGTAAATTCATAAACCCATCTTCTTTTCATGTTAACATAGCTTGATCCTTATGTTATTTTGATTTCTAAAACCCCATGAGCTTGTTGGTAGCAATGAAATCATGAAAATAACAAGTTGATCATGTCTTGTTCAACACAATGTCATTTTTGTTATATTATCATGTTTTATTAATGCTTCTAATTTAACTTTGTATATGTATTAAGTATAGTTTTGTATATATCCTTAAAGTATAAAAGCTCACTAACATAACTTTTATTTATGTTCATGCAATTTATTTATTTATGCCACCTATTTATTTTATGCAATTTGTTAAGACTAGTCCTTCTAGTCTTAGACTTGTCCTTATTAAGTAAAAAAAAATTCTTTTCTTTTATGGGACTTTTCTATAATCTAATCTGAGAAGCGTTGACACCAATCTAAGACTCTCATGATTTTTTTTGTTTTATTTTCTTACTTTTCTTTTTGTGACTAGTCTATCTCTAATCTAGAAGCCTTGATGAAAGTTAAGACTTTTAATACTTGACTTTATTTACATGTTCATATGCTTATTTAATTTCTATGTCTCTTATATTCCATATAAGTTATCTTTCTTCATAAATATAATTATACATTCATGTTCATGCATAATCATAATGTTGTTATCTAAATAAAAGGAGCTCCTTTCTTTTATTAAAATTTAAGAATGGATTCATTACAAAAATAATTTTAGCACTTAGGAAAATGCTTCATTTAAAACTTAGGATTATAATTACATAATATCCATTTCAAAAATTTAAATAAAGTTCATCATAGACTTTTAAGTATTAATGCTATGTAAAGCTTTTTCCAAGACACAATTATAAAGTTCTTTTACTCTCTTTTTCAAAATAAAAAATTTATTATTAAATTTTAATGTTGATAATTCTTTGCTATACAAGTTTTTCATAAATACTTATTTAAAATAACTCATACCAACACTCTAACAAACATTAAGAGCAAGACCACTTTTAAGACAAGTTAAAATCAACTCACTAGTTAAGAAAACACTTAGAAAAGTAATATTGTTAAACAACTTCGAGTAACAAGTTTCAAAAATATAAAAGCTTATTTTATAAAGTGTATGAAGTAGAAAAATGGTATTTATAATATAAAAAGTACTTATAAAATAAACTAAAAACCTTAGTTTTCATTTCAACAACTTACAAAGGAAACTTGTAGATTCTAATCTTTAAATTTCTAAAGGAGATTGTTTTATGAAAAATCATAGTTTAGACAACAACTCTAAAACCCTGAATTTTCCATATCTCTTAGAAAATATTCCTAGGGTAAAATACCGAAACCAAGACCGTGAAAACCGACCCAAGTTAAAACCGAATTGTAAATAAGATCAAATATGAAAATTCTTAACCTTGAGAAAAATAGAACCCCAAAACAAAATGGAAAATCTAACAATCGTTCAATTCAACATTCGTATACTAACCAAATCATCTATCTGATCCCTAACACGTAAATTAAGATGATATATCCAAATAACACTCAACGATAAAATACTAAAACCTTAAACCCTTCGGTCAGTTTTAGAATAAAAAATTCCAATTACCACCAAAAGTCAAATAAAGTGAACCATTAACCCTAGACTTGATTAAACAATCCTGGGAACTAAAAAGTATTAAATAAATCATAAAAATAAAAAAACATAAATTTTGAACAAAAACATAACACAGTCAAAAACCCAAATTTTTTTGATCTTCGAATAAATCAAAAAGCTGTAAGTAAAAGCAGAACCTAAAGTTAACTAGAGTAATAACAAACTTTAATGAATTTAGATCCAGCAATCCCTCTCTAAACCCTTAAACAATAAAATAAGTTAATAATAGCTTATAGTTTCGTAATAATATAGTAATCTTAAAAATATCATACTCGTCGAAATTTAGTTCGTTTTGGACCCGAATGAGAATAATTTTCAAAAACTGTATCTGTGCATTGAACAATAAAAATATCCGATAATATGTTGACTCATAATATTAAATTCCAAAAATATCATTTTTAGAATTTTTCGGAATCTAAAAATATTTGATATGGCCCGTTTACACATATTTTTATTACAATCGGTATTTTATTTGTCTAGTCTACTATGCATTGTACTATTTTTTCTATTCACTACTATTATCTATTTCTACTTTTTTTACTACTACTCTTACTACTGATACATCTACTTTCTTACAATTTATTTTCAATACTACTTTATATCTTACATGTTATTACTTTTATTATAAAACAACAAAACAAATCACTCTCTCTCCCCTCTCCCTTCAAACCGGCGCCACCTCCTCTCTCTCTTTCAATTTCTTTTTTTTTAATTTATTTTATTAAAACAATTTCCTCCACATTTATCTGTAAATACCCCATTTCCCTCTACTTCTTTCACACATCGCATAAAGTATACCAAAACTTACCAAATTTTCCTTTTAACTTTTCTGTCTGAACTCTCTCTTAAACACTCTCTACCATCCACTTCTCTTTAAGAAAAATATCAAACACACCATCCAATTGTTTCTTCTACCTTCAAATCCTCCATTAACCTTAGGTAAAAATTCTCAAAATTTCTTCTTCATTTCATATAACTTAACATGATCATGGTATGTGTTTTAAACCTATATATATTATGGAAGCAACACTATGTTCATGTTTTGTTCTTGTCTTGTTCATGCACAAAATTTTATTATGTTATTATGTTATTTTATTGTTGTTATATTATTAATATTACTCTAATCTAACTCCTTATGTGTATATATTTCTTAAAGCATATAACTCACTAACATAACTTTTATTTTTTCATGCTTTGCAATTTATTTATTTATTTCATGCTATTATATTTAAACTAGTCTTTATAGTCTTAAACTTATCCTCATCAAGTCAAAACAATTTTTCTTCTTTCTTTTGAACTTGTCTATAATCTAAGTCCGGGGAGTCTTGAAATAAATCTAGACTTCCATGATCTTCTTATTTGTTTGTTTTTAAAACTTGCCCATGTCTAAGTCCGAGAAGTCTTACACAAGTTAAGACTTCCTAATACTTGACTTTTATTAAGTGTTATTTAATTTTTATGTCTTTTATCTTTTATATGAATTATTTTGTTTATGGTAATTAACTACAAGTTCATATCCATGCATGGTCATCATGTTGTTGTTTAAATAAAAATAAAAGGATTTCTTCTTTATAAATAAAAATATGACTAGACTCTTTAATAAAATAATTTTGTTATTTAGGAAATATATCTATTAAGACTTAGAAATTTTGCTTCAACAATTCTCTTAAAAATTTAAACAAATTTATCATAAATCTTTAAGTTTAATATCATAGACCTCTTTAGGATTTAATTAAATAGTATCATTACACACTCTTTTTTCAAACTACTAAAATAAAATTTATTATAAAACCTTAATGTTGATAATTCTTTATTATGTAAAATTTTCTTTAAATTTATTTATAATATTATCACCAACAATTTAACAAATACTAAGAACCAAACAACTTTTTTAAGTCAAGTTCAAAATCTACTCGCTAATCAAAATTCACTTAGAAATAAAATCAGTATACATCTTAAGGAGTAAGCTTTAAGAATTAAATTCATTTTCTTTTCATAAAATTAAGGAAATAATAATTATAATAAATAGACACTCAATTAGCAAACAAAGATTTTTCAACAACCCCTAAAGTCCTGTGTCAACAAATTTCGAATTAAGAGAGAAATATTATAAGCATAAAAGTTTAGAACAAGTCATTCGCTTAACTTTCCTCATATGATAAAACTTGAAACATTTTGTTATACAACTTAGGATAATTTTTCATTACAACCACAAAAGGTTCATGTTTCAGAAAATAATTAGTTAAAAGGAGTTTATCATGAAAATAAAACATTCATGAACTCAAAATATGGAATCATGATTTTCTTTAATTAAGTTTCATATTTACAAAATCTAAGAATTAAAACTTTGTTTAGGAATCGAACTTAAAGAAATTTTCTATAAGGGAATATACTTAGAGTTTCATGCAGCCAATGAATAAAATCATATCTTGTAAAATAAATTATTAGAGAAACCGTTTTAAAAAATGAGACCGTTGAGAATTAAAAATATATATTGAACTATAATTATTATTTTCTTATTGTTGAATCACATATTCACAAGATAGAAGTTGAATCATAAGTCAAAGGATGACCTTCACAAAACTTTATCTTTCATAAAGATTGCTTACCAATTTATTTAAGACAACGATACTAAAATCATGCATATAATATGATTCTATGTATATATTAAAAGAATTTTTCAACTATATAAACATTTATGTGTTTGCTATAATATTTTGGATAAAATAAAGTTGAGAAAAATTACAAATTGAGGCTGGAATTTTTGTACTGGAGCTGTGCTAACTCGTTTTCCAACCCAAATGACTTCAAATGTTAAAAATAACCTTAAAAATAGATATATATCTTCAACTAGGTAGAAAATGACATTTTATATGCAAATTCCGAGTTAAAATGAGCAAGTTATGGCTATTTTAAGTTAGGATTTTACATAATCCAAATTTTGACAAAAATAACCAAATAGAATTAGAAAGTTTAAGTAAAACTTATATGAAATACTCATCCTGAATATTTCTTTTATCTAGGTGACGAAGAATACGAGATTTCTCTTTTGAAGATTACTACGATTAAGAAGACTGCGATATGGACGAATGAGTTTTCCCTCTAAAGTTTCGTTACCTTACGTGTGCTTGTAGATAGTGGTACTAGATCTATAGGTACAAGATAAAATAGACATGTATGGGGTATGGGTTTATATGTATATGCCTTTATGTATGTGTGACAATAGACGCTAAGCATATCGGAATCCATAAATAATTATTTAAGTATATCGTTAATATTACATGTTACTTATGTGTGTATGATGATTGTTTGATCACCTTTAAGTTTACTATGATTATACTCGGCCTCGATATAAATTAAATGGACATGCATTGCATTCGTCAAGTCACATTATAAGGACTACTACTTCTAAGTGAGGAATTGGAAGGGTCAGAGGTCAAGCTCATTCTTAGGGAATTAAGACGTACCAAGGATACATCCCAAGGATGAGTCGCGCCAATCAATCGCCAAAATAGAGTGCTCGGGGACTAACAGTGAAGATGGCAAGATCTTTATACCTAAATTCCTCAACCTTCGACACGGAGGGGTGAATCCGTTCTATATATCTCTAATAACCATATATATTTGTGTAATCATGTGATTATTGCATAGCACATGCGTGAAAATAAATAAACTTGTTTGAAATCACGGTGCGAATAAAAGGAAATATCTCACTAAGCTTTGTAAACTTACACCCCCATAGGCTTTTGTTGAAATAGGTATGTTTGTGGTCATGTTCGAGGATTGGAATATTAAGAAAATCATTGGTGAATGTTTAGCTCTTGTGAAAACAGTGGATGGATTTACTTTTGTATAATTTTCTTATGAGTTATATATGATAGGTTTATATTTTGAAGATTTATGGGAAATGTAATTATGCAGTCTTGAAGACATTAGCAGGAGTATACCCCTAAAATTGTAATTGACCTTATCCATGTTTAGTATTAAGTATTCTTGCTTGTGATTCACTGTTATCAAAGTAAACTGCATTACTCTGGTGCATTCCCTTGATGTGTTGTACGCTATATGCATGATATGGAAACCTTTGTGTGACTAAGAAAGTCATTCCTAGGCTTTAATATTGTGTACGTCGGACTGCCATATTTAAGGTACCCATCGGGGTGTGACAACAACACTTGAATCATGCATGTAATGTGAGTTTATATGTACAAAAAGGATTTTTCTACTATATATAATTATCAACATGGTTGATATGGAATTTTGGTTGATAAAAAGTTTAGAAAATTATGTTTTAAGGGCTGGGAATTTCGTGTCAATTATGTACCAAACCTTTTTGTTACCTAAATGACATTTTATGATAAAAATAACTTAAAAATAGATAGATCTTTTCAAGTAGGTAGAAAATGATAAATAATGAAAGATTCAAAGTTAAAATGAGCAAGTTATGACTATTTTAAGTTGGAATTTCTTGACATCCGAATTTTGACAAACATAGTAAAATAGAATTAGAAAATTTAAGTAGAACTTTGATGAAATACTCATTTTGGGTATTTCTTTTGTTTAGGTGATGAGAAACAAGACCTTCTCTTTCTCGAGATTACTTCGACTGATAGAGATCACCATGACTGAGTGAGTTTTCCTTCAAATTTTATGTATTCGCATGTGCTTATAAAGTAAAGTACTAGGTATTAGGAAAAAGATAAAAATTGGTAGACATGTGAGCTATCATGGGAATTATGTATGCGATTCATTCCGTGTAATTAATGAACGATAAATATATCAAACTCGATTGGTTTATTAATATAAATATTCTCTATGTATTATGCCATGTGTGTGAATATTTGTTGATCACCTTAAATAATACTAATGATGGATCGGACATTCTCTATAACTCAATTAATCATAATATCACTTAGAATATCATATTCACATTTTGCTACTACTCCTCAGTGTAGACTGAAAGGTAAGTGTTAGCTACATCTTGAGGAATTAGGATGTTTGACAATACGACTCATGGTATAGCGAGTGGATCGATCGCTTTGGGTAAATAAAACCCGATGACTAGTAGTACAGTTGATTGTAACCCCAAGACGTGTGTGCAAATTTCAAGAATGTTGTTAAACATATTAAAGCATTCCCTAACCCCCTAATGGAGAGCATAAATCCATTCTACATTCGAATCCGGATAGTCATATATATTTGTTTATCATATCGTTGTTGTATTTCATATGCCTGCTAATGGACCTGTTTGGTTATTTTGTTATGAGTACTTTTGTAAGAATATCTCACTAAGCTAGTTATGCTTATCTCTAAAGATTTTTATGTTGCAAGGATCGTTGTTTTGCACCTGACACTACCTTATTGTCTGGTAGGACTTATGCTTTTGGAAAGCTTTTGAGAGAATTCTATTTGAAGACTTTGAGTAGATTTCCTTTAAAATCTTTTGGTTATTTTATTTGTTAAGTAAAACTATGATATTTTGAGAATTATCGGGGGAATGCTCTATGATATTGTAAGCATATTAATCTTTAAATTCGAATATGAATGTTTAAGTACTTTCTTGGTTGCCATGTTCTTACTATCTCAAACAACATTCCACCAATGTCTCCTATTGTTGTGAAAGTACATCTTGCATATGGTGTTAATGCTTTTGCATGAGTAAGGAACATCAATGCTAAGCTTTAATGTCGTATGGTGGACTGTCATATTTACGGTACCTTTTAGTGGTGACAAGCACAATCAAGCAAACAATGGATATGCGTAATTTGTGTTCGCATAAAAAATGACAAATACTAATCACCAAAAGCACATTCAATTAAAAGAGGATTAAAATATATTGTTAAAATCAATAGATCATGTCCTACAATCATTTCTATTTAAATGATTCACCTTTGTGCCTCATTCCTTTAGTAATGAGATTACCATTTTAAGTACCATTTTTTTTTTTTTTTTGTATAATGAAATTTCTTCCATAAATTATTAGTAAAAGAACTTAAAATCTAAATGTTACAAAACAGAAAATGTGCATTAATACGTTTTTTCAACATGAAATTTCAAAGAAGGACGATGATCTAGCATAAGAGTTACATAATCTTACTTTTGTGGACTCCTCTGCATTCATCATCTGATCAACTATACATACTCTAAGACAAAATTTGATCAAGAATCTCTCTATCTGTCTTGCCAATTTATTAGCTTGCTAAACACATAATTTGATCCACTTGTAATTTGATATTGTAGTAGTAGTAGTAGTAATAATAATAATAATAATAATAATAGGATTTAAATTTTTTAAGAGACAAAATTATTATAACCTCTATGTCTGTTTATTTTTATTTCTTTTATTTCTTTCGTCAAAAGAAAAGAATCCCATTTTTTTTTTTAAAATGAAACCCTGGCCACCATTAAAAGAAAATAACTTTCAATTTTTCGTTTCTTCTACTTTGACAATTATTTATGAAATACCCCAAATGTCCTAACCTGTATAACTATGTAGTATTGGTTAATTTGTATAAAAAATTGTTTGTGAATTTCTTAGATGATAGAATACATGTTTTAGCATGTGATTAAGTAGACAAACATAATGGGAATATGTAGAGAAAATTAATTGAAAATAGAGATTATATAGTCCAATTATTTCAAACCATATACATATTTACTTCACTTTCAAATTCTCATTTGAGTTTGGGTTCTAAAATTCAAGAGAATTTTCATTACAATTCATTTTAAGAGAATTTTTTATTTAAATAAATTTCTATTTCAAAGTAGTTAAATCATTGTATTAATTTATTTTCTTGTATCTAAATTTCTAAATGTCAAAGAAGCCCATTTTAAAATGCAAAACCCAAACCCAATTATTTGAATAAACCCAAGAGCCCATGTCCATTGAAGCTTATCATTGACCACACACGTACAATAATTTCAACTTTGAGCATAAAGGTCAAAAGCAGATTTTAAGGGATAATTATCGAGTTAAATTTACAAAAATTACACAAAAATCATCTCCTAAAACAGGCCATAGCAAGCGCCACTTTTAATGGAAGAAGAAGAGTCCTTTTTGATCAAATCTCTCTTCAAAAATTCATTAAATTCCCTTAAGTTTCCTAATCTCAAGTCAAGTTTAGTTAAGGTAAAGTATTACTTACTACTTTTACTTATTAACATGTTGAATTCTTTCAATTAGTCTCTATATCAATAAGTTCTTAGTGAATTTGAAGATAGAAGTGAGAACTGAGTTGAGATTAAGCTTGAGTAATTTCTTATAACTCATAAGATAAGAGTATAGAGTTAACTTGCTAGTTTTAGTAGGTAAATGAGTTTGCATGGTGTATATGTTGAACTAGTGTTAAAATTCATGGTTTATAACCTAAGAACTTGCATGATGAAATTAGGTTGTTAAAGTTTATGCATGTATAATACTACTAAGTATTTGTAGTAAGTATGCATAAACTTGTAATGCATAATAGTATCTTTAAATGTTAAAGTTAGCATGCTCTATTTTTCGCAAAGGTACATGAAGGGAGCACGGGGTGCCCTAATCAGTTGTATTACTCAAGAAGAAACACGGTTGGTAAATGGCGACCCTATCCAATTATGTATCTTTCTATTTGAAACATCAAATATAATTTTGGAACAGCAGGCTAGAACAGGACTTCCCTTATTCCATCGTGTTTCTCTCCAACCCTTGAGCGCTTGGAGTATTATCAAAAACATAAGAGGAACATGACTCGCCTTGTCTCGCCGTGCTTCCCTCTGAGCTCCAACCCAAGATAAAAACACAACTTGATATATTTAGTTGTGTTTCTCACCTACTAAAATATGAGTGAAACATGGTTGATCCTATTCATCTGTGTTCTTCATAAATAAAAATTAAATTAAATTAAAAAATATATATATATATGTGTGTAGCTACTAAATTGAGTTTTGCATAAAGTTTTACTAAAAATTAAATAATGAATGATAGGATTTTAATTTAGTATTGGATTTATGACTTAATTCTTATATAAGAAATGTTTTCTAGAAATAGATTGTTTTTTATCCGATTGTGCTTGTCTTCTTAGTTACAATAGAACATTCAGGTACATAGTAACTTGTATGATGTATGTTAGGATAGACATTTGAATAAATTAATATTTGAAGATGACCTATTAAATGATTAATGCTTCTGCTTGTGTCGTTTAATCCGGTCCAAGGAGTGACAACCTTGCTTGATGATGTTAGTACAGTAGTTAGGCACTTAGGACACCATCTTTATCATGATGCAATGATAATTTATAGCTCAGCAGATAGTTGATAGGGTTAATGGCATCAGTGTAACATTTACTTACACTTAAAGGGAAGTAATATGACTTTGTTCACGTTTATGAGACTGCTTGAATTGTGTAATTGTAATGCCTCAGAACTCTACCCACCGAGGTATTATCTGTTTTAGCCACACATCGCATGATTTTGTTCTTTTGTGCCAACGCTTCTCAGTAGGTCACCTATCCTATGATTGCTCTACCTAGAGCATACTTAACTTTGGAGTTCCATCAAACTTTAAGTCATTACACCAAAAAATGCCTCTGTGATTAGAGTTCCGCTATCTATATTTGAGGGGTATCACACACTATCTACTTATAGAACTGACGTTCTCGTTAGTTTCGTTACATATATCCAAAACCACACCAAGCAATGAAGACAGATTCCTTCACTTATGGCTGATTAACTACTCTGATACTACCTATAACGTCCTAGAACTCTGCCAACCGAGGTATTATCCAATTTGGCCACATGTCACATGGTTTTGTCCTTTGGTGCCAACACTTCCCAAGAGGTTACCCATCTTAAGATTGCTCTACTTAAGGCACGTCTAACTTTGGAAAGGTGCTTCTATGATTAGTGTTCCACCATCTATATTTGAGGAGTATCACAGTAATATTATGGATTAAGATAAATCAAGTTGAGTAACGACTTTAAACCCTAAATGATCCTATTAAATTTTAGATGTTCCTATAGGAGATATAAGTATTTGAGTTGTTTATCTCAACCTCATTAATAGTTGTTACTTCTCAGGACCCCCAGATTCCTAGAGGTGTGTTATCGAATTCTAAGTACTTCATTGTTGTTTGCCACACCATAAATCAAAGATATATTAACTTATTGTTGCTTTGCATTAAACTAAGTGTGTGTGCTCATTTTGTTTGTGAATGTGTTACTATCATATTGGGATTTGGCTCACATTTTTTTCCTTTTACAGGTGTTGAAGATAATGATGATAATTCTTATGATTATACGGGGAATGGTATGGATTTTGAGGAGTTTCTTGATGAATTGGATCACTAGGACCATTGAGCAATGGTGTTTATGTTTTTTAAAACTCTACTTTGTTTTTAAACTTGTAAATTTCAGTGAAGGCTCATCTGAAAGCCTATCGTTTGTAAATTTAATGTACTACTTTATGTTTTAGTAAAACTATGTATATAATGTCTTGAAGTACCAAAGACCGATACTAAGATGTATATATGTATGATGCCTTACTCATAAGAGTAGTTTTTGATAGATAAGATAGTAAAATTTTATTTTCTGCCATTTACTCAAATATATTAAATAAAAAATCTAATTGTATGGTTTCAAAAGTTAAAAATTGGTTAGTAATGATTATAACAAATGATGTTTTTCTAGATAGCCTTGTGTGTGATGCTTAAGTATTATACATGGTTAGGCTAGGTACACCTTGAATTTTAATTTAGGGCGTAACAATTTATCTCTTCTGTGCTTTCCTCCTCTAAACAAAGAATTATTTTTAACCCACGATGTTAATTTACATATCTATAGTTTTAGGTTTTTGCTCCTCATATTTGGCATATAATAGATTCTAAATTATAGTGATTTCATGATTTTGCTATTGAAAAAGGGTGAACATTAATATTTTTAAATTTGATGAGTATGGAGGATGTTTTCTTTGATAAAATTTTGGTTAAAATTTGCTGGAACAAATTTGTAGGATGGAATAAAACAAATGTTTTGATATTTAAAATTGGTTATCTAATAGGTAAGTTATATATCACTCGAAAGCTTAAGGTGTCTAGTTTCATACACTTTAAGTAGATTGTAAATTAGAATTTCATGTTGCAAGAAGCCCTAAAATTAGAGGTTTAGATTTTTCCCAAAAGTTATACACAAGTAGCCTACACAGCTTGTGTACAAGATCATGTAAAACTTCACGACCTTCTTTGATGTTCTATATAAGCAACCTAAATAGCTTGTGTACAAGTTCATGTAGATCTCTCTAACCCTCTCTAATGTTTTACACAAGCAATCTATACAGCTTGTATACAAGGTCGTGTAGAACTTTTTGACCTTCTACATAAGCAACCGACACAGAATTTGTATGAGATTGTGTAGAACAACAGCTTGTGCATTTCTTTGTCTATGGGCAATCTACATATCTTATGTTGAAAGGTTATGTTGAAACATACACAATGTCGAATTTTCATATTTTAATTAAGTCTCATGGAAGACAATAACTTTATTTATAGTTTATAATATCTTTAGAGATATGGATTCTATGAAGTATAAATTACTTCAGGCCACAAAGATAATATAGAGGATCAAGTGAGATCTTCTGCTAGCTAGACTAATTTTTTTTTTCCAATGTTGAGTGAAGTTTAGTTAATTATATTTATATATAAAATATGTGTGTGTGTGTGTGTGTGTGTGTAAAGGTGTAATTGTCATGTAGGTTACATGAAAATTTTCTAGTTGAATTCTATGTGATTTGTTACGCTATAAATTATTTCTAGTATTCTATGATGTATGGTGATATGCTCAAAGATGCGATTCAAATAAGTAATGATTATTGAATGTTATTATTTAACTATGGATTGATGCTGATGGTTTTTATTGTGGTAAAAGAAAGTTGAGTTGATAGCTTACTTACAATTAAGTATATCCAATTGTTATTGAGATGAAATGAAAAGGAAATGAGATGTGATTTGCTAAGCACACCTATGCAAAGGTATCGGGTATTTCGGGTAATAGGAAATATCCTGTGTTATTATACTGGACACTAGGTGGTGTTAAGATACTGAATTGTAAAGATATCTTATGTTGATAATGAGAAATGAAATTGATATTATGATTATGATTGAGAAAGTTGGCAAAACCATTGAACATCTTTTAGCTAGGTAAGTGGGGCCCAACAATTAATTAATCATAAGAAGTGATTTGTGTTTTGATTCTTAGCGTGTAAGAATTGAAAGATCTTGTATCTAATAATTGAATGTCTTCTTATAAATAAGATGCATAATATGTGTGTGTGTGTGTGTAATTAGCCATCCTTATTGAGTAGGCAATTCATCCGTGCCATCTTTTTTATTTTTTCCTTTTTTAAGAGAGAGGATTTTGTGATTTACCCTTTTTTCATGTAAGAGCTCGCTTGTTAATTTTGTTAGGTGGATTAGATGCATCATCTTGAGCTAGGGGTTTTTGATATATATATATACATATATATATATTAAGGAACTAGTTGAACTCAAACACAACTTATTCAAATTTAATAATCAACATTTACTTTTTATTTTTGTTTAGGATGAACATTTTTATTATTAATGTAGTTGGACATTAACTGTTGAACTTAGTCAAGTATTTAACTATTTAAACTTTATTTTCTTAATTAAAGCAAGTAGTGTTTATTTACTAGTTTTATTATATTTTTGGAGTAGGGGGTTAAAGATGTGCTTTGGTAATTTAGCAATTTATTAACTCACTAAAGATGATAATTTTTTTTATGTAATCACTAATTACTTATATCTACTTGAGTATATTGTCTCTGAGCTCATTTCGCTTATATATATATATATATATATATATAATCTAAGAACAACCTATATCAGAATACAATGAAACAAATATTAGTCAACTAATATGTGAATGAAATTCTATCTAGTAAGAAGTTTATGTTTGGACACATATTTTATGTTTTGCAAGGGAGTAGGAACTAGAAATTGTAGTAGTTAATTCTTATTCTCCTATAATTTTAAAGGAGGAATTGTGCAGCTTTTAAAGATATAGGAAAGGGGAAAGGGGTATTTAAACACCCTTAGGACCCATGTTTTGTATAAGAAAAAAAGCAAAATCCAATAATGCATGCACATTTTTTATAAGAATGAAAGGTCTCTATTTTTAATGATAGAGAGCCTATTAATAGCCTAATGCAAAAGTCGTTTCATGCCTCCTTCTACTTCTATTGTTGTTATATATTTTTATATTTAAGGGTAATGTCATAAAGTGGAAAATATCACAATTTCATTGATTCCACATAATACTGAAATAGCAATATTAAACAACATATTGATTCTAGGAATACATAAGCTAATGGTAGAAAAAGTCGAAATATGATATAATTTTGAGATTTGGAAAAACAAGAGCAATGATGGCTTTGAAAAACTTTACTGAAAATCATAACTGAAGTATTCTATGTTCCAGGGCATACAATTGAGTAAATTATACTAGAAGCTCACAACGTTTGGGGATAACTTCATTTTAGGTCATAATGTTTCGAAAAATTCAAAAAAAGTCACAATGTTTGAAAAAGTATCTTCCAAGATTTAATTAAGCATTTTTCCTACTGATACATGTCAATATGGCCTTAAAAGAAGCGTTTCTTGATTTTCAATTAAATATTTCTCCTATTGATATGTGCCAATAGTGATATTAATTGACCCACTTTTCTAAATATTGTGATGTAAAATGAACTTACCTCCAAATGATGTAACCTAAAATGAATTTATTTACTAAATGTTATGACCTCTTTTGAACTTTTTAAAACATTTTAACCTAAAATAAACTTACTTCCAAACATTATAACCTTTTAATGTAATTTATTCACATACAATTATAGGCTAGTTTGAAAGCTGTCAAAAATAGAATCGAAACTACTAAAAATAAAATGGGTCCTAAAATGAAATATACATAAGAACAAGTAGCCACAGACGACGTGCAAAACCGACACATTTATAAAGAGTTATAAGCAAAATAAAATTTTCTTAAAATATTAAAAAATGCATATATGAGACTCTAAATGAAGGAATTTGCCTAAAAACTGGCCTATTTCACTACAAAAGGCAGTGACTTCTTTGAGTTAGTTCGTTTCCTTTGAGATAGGGTCTTCAAATCATCCAGCAGTAACAAATTAGTTTTGTCTCACTTCTCTAGGTATTTATTCGCCACTATTTTTACCTCATCAGGTGATAATTTAACACCCAACTGGTCAACTTAACACAATATAGTACGATTATAGACAAGCTTATATAAATAAAAATTAATACCATTAATAAAAATATCACATTTTTTAAATTTATTTGTAAATGAATTCGGGTTTTAATTTACTAAAATGTCCCAACTAACTTCATATCTAGATCACCCTCTCCCAAACCAACAAATGGGATTAACTAGGTGGTTGATTCATACTTGAGCTTAACTGTGCGACATAAAAAAAAAAAAAAGAGCAATGTAGAATTTTTGCTTTTTTGTGGAGAATTAACGTAGATATTTTCTTTTAAGTTAATGTACATATGAGGAGATAGGATAAATCGGATCACATGAAGAAGATTAGGATGACTCTTGGGCATAATAATACATAATGTGAAATATGGTTCATAAAATTAATGCACTGCATTATAAAGCTCTATATGTTAAATGTCTCTAAGCGTTACTCTAATCATTTACTTGAAAAATTTTACCATCTATATGATGGTGAAGTTCTAGCTTCATCAACTGGGTAATTGTTTGGGCTTTGAATTGCATATTATAGGCCTTTATCTCATAAGGTTATGATTTGAAATATATTGTCACTGTAAAGCTCCAACTTTTTGGTAGTTGATTTGCATCCAGTTTCATATAATACAATTAGAAAATGATCTTCTTTAGTATGTGTGTCTTTACCATGATGATTGGTGAAGTACTCCAATTTACATTGGTCCATGTGGATTTTCAACTACTTGATTTGCAATTTGACAAAGTTGTCTAGTTTACAAATACTAATGTCCTTTTCTTTCTTAAAATTTTGTTGCCAGGTGTACTATATATGGTGAAGTGTGGGCTGTATTTGATTGTTAGGAATATATGTGTCACATCTCAAAGAGGGCTAAGGCATGTTCAATTCTACCACATATAATATTTAAGCGTTATACACTAAGGCTATCATAAACTATTTGTTTACTGTGATTATTCATTAACCAATTTTAGATTTTGAAATCGTATAATTAGGTTTTGAAAAACATTTGATTAAATAGCGAAAAAATAACAAAGTATCAAAGGTTAGTAAAAATCAATACAAGGTATTAGATAAAAGTTTTACAACCACGGGCATAAACGAAGCCCTCAAAAGAGAATACAAGTTTGAAAAGATAACTACTACTTTTATTTAAGGAAAACACATAATCCCACATTCCCAATCACTCCTCTCGTCAATAATCTCGTATCGATTCATCCCATACTCAAGACATGCATAAGCATCAAAATCAAAATCACCAACACTTGAAGAAAAAAAAATGAGCTGAAGCCTAGTACATAGCAATGCAATCACACATGATATGATAAACGCAGTCGGACTACATGTAATGCAACAACCAATATTTTACGATTATCATTTAAGGCTATTTAAACAACATGAGAGTACTTACATTCTAGATAACAAGCTACGGGAATCCAGGGATCCTAAGTAGTAGTAATCGCTCAGGGATTTGATGTAGGCAGTTAGAGTACCTATATCTCCTATAGGAACATCTAATAATAGCCTCGTCTAGGGCTCACAACCGTTGCACATCTCCATTTGTTTCAGTCCATAGTTATATACAGCTCAATTGGCACCAATAGTCATGAACTACATATATTACTTAGCACCGAACTTAAATAGATGTTATTTCGATACCATTTGCTTTATCAGCTACCTGCCAAGCCATTAACGATGGCTAAGCGCTTAACTATCGTATTGGCACTGCCTAACAAGGTTGTTGCTCCTTGGACTGGATTGAACGATGGAAGTACACTCAAACAATTAATTTGATCATCTTTAAATATTAGTTCATTTTATTACACCTATCCTAATAAGCAATACGCAGGTCACTGTGTACGTAATATCAAATTGGTAGGCGATAAAGGATCATACGAAAGATAATAGGTTGATGGAATATCTATTCATAAAAGATTAATTTGTGTAAGAATGAAGTATACAAACTAATGATTCATATCATATTGATTGATCAATTAACGTAAAGTCTTATGTAAAATAAGGTCTTTCGGTAATAATTGAATTGAATTGAATTCATTTAAAGTAATTTGGCTTAGGTGATTTGGATTAAGCCGATGAATTCGGAAATTGAATTTATATTTAGATGTATTGGGCTTTTAAGGGTCCTAACTTAGGCCAAATAAGAAATTCTCTAAATATTTCACTTTTTAGGGTAATGGCTTTAAATTTTAGGAATTGAGTCCATTAGGGAATATAGATATTAAAATATGTGGAATTGGGCTTTATTTTGAATTTAGATTCAATTAGAATAATATTGGCTATTGGACCTAAGAATTGTGTTCAAGCCCAATTAGAATTTCATTTGATCTTAATTTAACCATTCAACCTTCTAATTCCCATTTAGCCCCCTTAAGGGTATTTTTAGGGCTTGTGTGCTCAAGGAAGGAATTTGGAGCCAATTAGGGATTTAATTCTTGGAATTGATAAATGGACTCATATATTTTGAAAATAGGCTCAATTGGAATAGATAAGGGTATTGAGCCTGTATTATGGAATTTAAGTCCATAAAACGTAAAGTTAGGTATTGTCTATATTTTAGATATTTAGACCCTAAATGATTAGGGAAGACTTGATAAGATTTAGTTTGGACTTATTTAGTGTAAATAGGCCTAGTTGGCTATAAATTATGTTATTGGGCCTAAGGTTATGTTTTTAAACCAATTTTGTCCAATTAAGTCCATTTGCAGTTATTTAGTCAAATTGGATCCTATTTCATTATTTAGTACTATAATCAATTATCAAAGTCCAAAATTGTTAATATTAGTTAAACGGAACATAAATTAATTTCTAAGTCCATTTTAGGTTATTTTGGTCAAGTTGGACCTATTCTTACTATTTTGGCCTATTTAAGGTTATTTATGTCAAATTGATCATACTTTATTAATTACTCATTTGAATTATTTTAGCCTATTTAAATATAAAATAATTACTAATTCCATTTTATAGTCTTTTAAGCCCTAAGTTTATTAAAGCCTATGCTATATCTATGTATTTAATTTCATAACTTAAAGTTCTATTGTGCCTACACTACCTATTTAGCTCATTAACTTATTTCAATCTAATTTTAATTTGTCAAAAGATCTAATAACTTAGAAAATACCTAAGTAATGCATTATAGCTAATTATACATTATTCAAGCTATTTTAGCAATTAAATTAATTATTTTAATATAAAATATGCAAATTTCAATTTCAAAATAGAGTTGGAAAGCTATTGGATGACTTTGAATTATTTTTAAAAAATAGTAAATAAATTTTAAAATTAAAAAAATTCCATTTTGAAGGTAGACATATTAAAATATCATTTTTTTATTTTTTTTTTCAGAAATAAATTCATTTGATATTTTATTTATTTAACAACTCATGCCACGATATACTGTTAGTCGAAATTGAAATAATTTTAAAAATAGTAAATAACTTTAAAAAATGATGAAAATTTTCAATTGAATAAGATACAACAAAATATCATTCCTATAAATTTTCATAAAAAATAAATTCAATTTATATTTTATTTACATTTAACAACTTAGATTACTATAAATTATCATGTGAAAATTAAATAAATTTTTTAAAAATATTTAATGACCTTGAAAAATCCAGAAACTTTGCATGTTTCCATAGACATATTAAGATATTATTCATAACAATTTCGTGTAAAAATAAGTTCGTTTGGTTTTATTTATTTTTCTTATTTATCATGTCTATTAAACCTTTAAAAATAGCAAACCAAGTTGAAAAGTTGTCAAAATTTTCAATTTACATCCAAAAATAATAAACCATCATTTTCCATGAATTTCATCCAAAAATAAATTCATTTAATATATTAACCATATCCAAGACTTATGTTCATAGGTGATTAATTTCTGCCCATCATAAATAATAGTATATTTATTTGATTTCATCATGAAAAATTATTTGAAAAGTCACATAAAGCATATTAAAACAAAATATGCATATCATAACATTCCATATTTATCATATTTATATCACACATTCATCAAATCATACAAGAACAATAACAAAAATCAACATTTTTCACTTAAGCTAAATAATACATACCAAATCAAATATTTTATTTTTTGCATTTTCACTATATATCCTATTAGTTGCTAATATGTTTCATTATTATACAAATTAATCAAAATACTTACTTGTAATAGCAAAAACAAGCTTAGAATCTACTACCTACTCCTAGAAATATTTGGTGAAGCTCCTTTTGCCTCTAATCCATTCCTCTTGAATATTACCTAGATTTCAAAAATAAAATAGAGACTATAATATTTTTAGGTAGATAAAAGAATAGGTAGCTTATGGAAGATTGTACCTAGTAACGTTTGATATGAATATGGGTTTTGTGATATTTTAGGGTTCGTTTTGAGAATAAAATATGAGAAATTTTCTGTTGGTTTTAAAGGCTAAAGTGGGTGGCTATTTAAGGTTTCTTTTAAGGTTTTTGCAAAAGAAAAGTAGAGTAATTGGTAGTATAAAAGGTGGCTCATTTAGAGAAGAGTCTAGAGCCTTTTAGGTAGTTAAAATGGGTAAATATATTGAAAAAATTATGAAAAATTAGATGGAAGAGAATAATGATGTGTTGGGTTTTGAAAGATTTTTAAATGGGTTTAAAATAAAATGGTTAGTGGGTTGAGTTTGCAATTGGGTTAGGTCTTAAGATATAATCAAATATTAAATGGACTCACAAAAGATAGATTAATTTAGGAATTTTAATTTAGAAAATTTGAAGACCGTAAAATAAATTTAGTTAATTAGGTGATTGGACAGATATTTGTTTAAAGTTTAGGGTGTTGAGAAATTTATGTATTGAATTTCTAGAGAATTGTCGAAATTAGAAAAATACAAAAATTGGGAGATTGTAATTTAGGTGGATCACTAAATTAGTATTTAGGTTTAGTTTAATTTATTTGATATGATGAAATAGGAAATTGATGTGGTTTAATCTTTATTTTCATTTAAAATTAATTATTAGGTTAAATATGCTAATTCACCTAATCATACCATATAATTTACTTGTCTCCTTAGTTAAATTTTCTTGCTTAAATTTCTAGTTTAGGTTCTAATTTAGCTCAAAATTTCCCATATGTTTATACTATTTAATTCACATTTTCCTGATTAACCTAATAAAATTTGGAATATTTCAATATAGCTATGACTTTGAATAGGCTTGAAAGTATCTATATTTTATAATATCATCATGAGCAAGCTAAATTCTTATTTTCTTTTCCCCTTACCTAATAAAATTTTGCTTGCTTATGATGCTTATTAGTTGTCTTTGGCTAGTCTTTTGGTGTTATTGATCTCATTGGATGCTCAACGTTCCTGGAAAAGAATTTGCTTTTAAAATTTTTTAAAAATTTATAGGCTTCTATCATTTGTAGTTGAGTTAGATGAGATCCTTCATTGAAATTTGAAGAGTTAATGTTACGAATGATATTTAAACTTTAATAAAATATACAATTAGGTATAAAATTTGAAATTAATTAATTTATACGTTGAAATTGATCAATTTACTATCTGAAAGAACTTTTCATACTCACTAATAATACCTCTATCAAGTTCTTTCAAATATCAAATTGATCAATTTTAAAGTTTTTTAAGCTTTAAATTTATTAATTTTAAAGTTTAAATATGTATATATTTTATTAAAGTTAAGGTACCATTTGGTATTTATACCATTATCCCAATTTAGAATTAAATTTAGTCACAAATTAAATGTAGTAATCAGCCATTTTGCAAAATATATAGATTCGATCGTTTATCTATACTAAAGCAAGTATGCCCATTCGTATCTTACGTATTGGTAGAAAAAAAATCAAAATTACTAAACTTTCCTTCACGTTCAATAGTTAACTCACATGGTGATTCTTGTAGAGATAGAAGATAAGGTGTTGACAAGGATATCATACTAAATTACTTTTGATATTGCCAGCTTCTTCCAATCCATTTATTCTGATTTTGATTTATGCTTTCCTTCCCAAAAATTACAACATTGATTTAAATCTTATTTCCTTAGTTTTGTTCTCACTCTAGAATGGTAGAACATCTATATTAATGAGAAGTAATGTAACTAATCTATATATCTAGTTATCTACATTAATAGTTTTATGTGTCAGTTTAGATAATTTTACTGCCAAAGATAAGATATAAATACAAATAAAATAAAGATATATACAAAAATTAAACAAACTGATGGCATTCATATATTCAATTATCCATTAAAATAAAGATACATACTAAAGAGAGATATCTCAAGTCAATGCTTCAGCAGGATATCACAGGAACAAAGTCAAACACACAAATTAAAGTCCAACAGCAGCCATAAATTCCTCGTCTGATTCAAGACGAGCCATCGTCTCTGGTGGAAGACATATCTCCAAGTCCATGCTTCCATCTCCTTCTCTTCCTGGATATGCTGAGACTTTTCCATCGAACTTGTTTGCATAGCCACTTCGTAGTGCCAGTGCTTTCCCCAGTCCAAATTGGCACCCATATTTGTTGAATCTAGGTGAGCTCCCTAACATAATGCTCTCTGGACCAAATGTATGGTGCTTATAAACTTGAGGATTCTTCAACCACTCCTTGTGCCAATCTTTCAACTTTTGATCTGTAAGGTTGACGACAGCCAAGTGCAACATCCAAGCAGCCCATCCTAAGTCATGTTCAAGGAGCTCACCGACCGTAACAGATGTTTTTACAGGCAGAATCGAGTTTCCAAAGTAGTCTGGTGACAAGGGTGGGTTCAATCTTGGCCTGTTGTTGGCAGCCAATCTACAACCTGTCACCTTATTTAGAGGAAAGCGGCGTGCTTGGGTTATAGATCTCCATACAAAGGCACCAAGGGACTGGAAGGATGATATTTTGGCTGTATTGTGTTCTTGATTAGCTCTGGCTTTTAGTTTTGCTATGGTTTCAGCAGAAAAATGAAACACTCTTTCCAGGAGATAAGGTCCTTCATATTTTTCAACAAATTCACTAGGATGAGAGAAAGGAAGATTAATAGGAACCTCACAACCTTTAGGAAACCAACGTTGTAGTACTGGTATATGCGTGATTGTTATCGTTGGGTCATCTAGAGATTGGAAGATTTCAGACCAGGAATTGAAGAAGTTCCAATAGGAAGTACCATCACCAATAGCATGGTTCATAGAGCATCCAATAAACACACCATCCACCAGTTCAGTGACCTGAACCGAAAGCAAAGCCATAGTGTGTCCATCATGGTTGACAGCCTATCATGATCGAAAAATGATTGGACAGCCGCTGGGACATAAGTTGGGGAGAGAATGTCAGATACAGTCATGTCTAGAGTTGCGTAGATAAACCTTGCTCCTGGACTGTTGTTGCAGTCCACATAAACAGTGTAGAAATTAGGTTTTCTTTCTTGAAAGTTGCAAGTCTTCCCAAAAGAGGGTAGAAATGGACAAGAGTCAACGACAAGGAGTGTTTGAGTTTTTCCAAATAAGTTTCCATGAAGTTTTCTTGGTTTTCTGATCCAGGAGGTTTGGAAAAGAGAAGACCCTTTTGGATGTAATGCACGGAGAGCATTGCAAGGTCCCCTGGAGACAAGTACAAAGGTTTCTTTGCCTCTTCCACAATGTGTTTTGGCTTAACAAAACATTCTGAGATGTATTTGACAGAAGGAGCGTCCATGGCTGAGTTTGAAGGGAGGTGTTTTTCCAAGTAATCGTGAGTTATTTTTTGATGATAAAGAAGGTTTTGACGCAATTGTGAGTTTCTTGTCTATGATAACTATTTAAGGTTCGTTGTTTTCTTATACAGAAGTTTCCTCTTCACGTGTTGTTGTTTAAAGTAGGTGAGAAACAGAACAGAGTTGGGACCAAGTCAAGTCGATTGGAGCACTTGCAGCTTGTGGAATAGGAATTGAGTTCCAATTCAATTTGTAATCTTAATTATTTATAATATCTTTTATTTTTATTATAGAAACAGTAAAATTAAAAAACAAAATCATAAATGAAAATTTATAGACATAAGGATATGAATTATTTTTTTTTTTATTTTACGTAATAACAATTCAATATGAATTATCATTTTTTAAAGCGAATATCGTAATACTTATAAATATATGAATAAAAGATATTAGATAAAAGAACTAGAAAATGGCTTATAAGCATATGAATAAAGAATATTGGAAAAAGGGAAGAATTCCAGACAGTGCTCATGATGTGCAAAAAAGAATTTGGAAAATTCTCCACATGCGATTTTAATTTTGATTGTAGAATAACCAAAAAGTCTTTTTTTTTTTTTTTTTTTAAATGTTAGATACTAAACTTTTAAATTTATGATTTCAAGCCAATTTAAAAATTGTAACTTTTTTTATTTATTAGAAGACGAATAGTAGATTCAAACGTGATTCGTTTAACATGGAAGAATTGACAATTAAAATTTATATCTTAAAAAACACCATTTTACATAAGGTATTTTTACAAACAGTATATGAAAAATTATGTTAAGAAGAGTTGATTTTTTCCCCCCAGTATTTGGTCTTCTTTTTAATTTAGTAATATATATGGGAGATTATTATTAATACGTATCTTACTAATTTTCTCTTGGAAGAAGATATCTCACCAACTTTTGCTTGGTCGAAGTCTGATATTATAATAAATTCATAAAGAAAATGTCCGATATTATAAAGATATCATCGCAGAAGGCATTTTTCCATGGCATCTCAAACTGCTGACCAGGGGGGTGGGGAAGGAAAAAAAGCAACTCAACTGCTTGCCAAAAGCAAATGTACCTCAACAACCCCACAGGAAAAGAAAAGTTTGGAAAATGACGAAGTTTATTTTTTTGACCGATTAATAATAATCAAGGATGTAATTTGAAATTTTTAAAAAACTGATTAGGGAAAAAAATAATATGTATTAATTTTTTTTATTTATCTAAGATGACTTTGAGATGAATTACATAACACATAAATAATTAAATATGTTATTATATATCTTCTTAAGGGAAAAGATATAACTATACTATTCCAACACGACAAAAGTCCCAAACTTGCTTAAACACTGATGCTCCAGTGCAAGCTTGCAATACTAAGGTGTTATAATTTACTCATTATGGGGATAGTCAATCTTACAATGTGCTAACTTTCCATTTTTATAGTATATATGATTGCATCGAAATGCATGAACGTTTCTTTGAATTAATCTTTAAAAAAATTAAAAAAAAAATGCTTCGAAGCATTCATTAGCAAGGTACAATTTCTTCATTATTTGTCCAAATTTTGTTCAGAGCATAGCCGTCAGATCCATTACTTGCCCCCCAAGAGCTGACCCCATTACCCCAGAGGATTGGCACGTGATACGTAAAGATGCCGCCTATGGATGTTATACAGTAAAACCATTGATTTTATTCAAAGAAGTGATTTTTCCCCCTCCAATTACTTTATATATTATGATGATTAGAAAGAGGGAAAATTAAACTTTATTCATTCTATTGAAGAGTCAGTGTTTATACTATTAAGTTATTAAAAATATCTATTGTCTGCTGCTCGGATTAATTATTTGATTCATTAAAATAAATATAATAATTAATATATTAATTATTTTAGTGGTATAATTATAATTAAAATAAATCTAAATTGTTAAATAGTAGATAGAGCCGTTCTATTAAAACTAATATTAGAGACATAAAACTTTCATAAGATTTTTGCAAACAAATGCTTTTTTTTTTTTTTTTGGCCAAGAGGAAAAACAAATGCATGTTTAAAAATATTTTGTTATTATTTATGGCAAATAAATTATATGAAATAATACTCACTATCTTCACCATCGAAGGATCACTCCCTATTCCAAACCACGACATTATCTATGTACGCCATTGCCATCTTCACCATTAAAGGACCACCACCTATTCGTGTCATCCACAAAATCCCACAAACCACAAACCTCCATCACCAAACCACCAAACCATGTCAACAAGACTATATACAAGTACAACAAAGCCCAACAAAGAGGACATCCTCCTTTATCTAAGTTTAGCAATTTGTCGAAGAAGGGGAAGGGATAGCTTCCACTTGTATGAAGTGTGTGACTCCATGAAGCATCTAATTTGAGGTTCAATGTGAAAAGGATTTGGTTTTGATTTAACTTTGTTTTTCCTTTAGGAGTTTTTCGTGGTTTTCCCCTCTTTTATTTTATTTTATTTATTTTTTTTAGTTCAATGGGTCGATTATCATGGCTCTTTTTAATATTTATTTGTTTTTTGATGTGACACGTGTCTTTTGACATAATACAATCACTAATGGACTATTCAATAGTACATTAATTGACTCATTTGATATAACATTGGTACTTATTTTTAACCACTTAAAACGTTAGTACTTAAATAAACTTACTCTCAAACGTTAGTACCCTTTGGTGTAATTTACTCTATACTAATGTGTATATTATATTGTTTTAATAGCTAAACTATATGGATTTATAAAATATACATACAAATTAAGATCGATATGAAAATGGAAACTAAGTTTTAGGCTTTGATTATATTTTTTTTTTATTTTAGGAATTTACATCGATAGCCAGCACATCAATAGGCCTCAACATGAAGACCACATTTCGTAAATTGTCTAACCCAATGTCAGGAGTCCATCCAAATTGACTGTCAATTTATTGTCCACTTAATTGCATGAAAAATAAGGCAATTATGAAAAGAGAAGAGTAGAACATAATACAGAGAGGACACGATGAGAAGAAGATACAGAAGATAGAGTAGTTTTTTCCTTTATTTTTCTTTTGCTTTTTTAATTAATTTACTTGAGGATTCCACACCGAGATTAAGTGGAGAACATCATTTGTATATGGATTTGGGCATGGGATCCATATTCAAGGTGATTTCATTCCTTTTTCTTCAATTTCGTATCATGGATGTTGTTTAAAACTTTTTCCTTATGCAAATATTAAGGTTTTGCGTTGATGTTTTGGTTAATTTAGTCGATGTTCACTGTTATTGATTGATTTCATGCTTGTTTTCAAGTTGTTGTTGCTAATTCACCAAGCATATATTTTGGGTTGATCTTGGAGTGCATGTTGGATTAAGATTGTAAATTGGAAATTCTTTTCTAATAAAATCTGTGATTAGCTAATTTGGATTAAAAATCACATGGAGATATGGATTTTAATTCCATTAGGGTTTCGAAAATTAGGAGATTTGTCAATTAATTAATTTTATAGAAAAAAGATAAATTAAATGGGTAATTTAGGGTAATTACTCGCTTTTCAGAAAAGGAGTTTTTGCTCGGTGCATAATTGTTTGAAAATACTAAACCTATTATCAATTTCGAATCGCAAGCATATATTGGTTAATAGTATACATCAATTAATTTTTTAATCATTTGGCTCTAAACTGAATCTAATGTTAGGTGTTGAAAATCCCATGTTTTTGTATACTAGTTTTATTTTCAATTTTTTTTCTTTTTCTTTATAGATATCAAAACTCAAATTATCAATTCACTTAGCTATGAATAGGATTAAAATGGCTGAGAGCTAGCCCTCATTCCCTTTAGACGCAACTGGGTATTTATCAAAATTTTATTATTGCATATGCCCCTGGTACACTGGTCAATAAATTTTCGTGCTTTTCAAAAGAGTTTAAAAACAAGCGTATCGGTTTTTTGGAGCCATTGCCAGGGAATGGACGGTGCTACTTTTAGTTTTTAGGACTATTATAACTAGATATTTTGTTTGAAAAGTACAAAAAAAATTGCAAAACTAGAAAACACATATATTTTCATTTTTCTTTATGAATAGTTGTTTATAGTTATTTGTACATATCTAGTCCCTTTCTTTTTCTTTTTACATGTGCTTGTAGGTTTTTGGAAGACACCTGCTTTACCAACAAGTTTTTGAGCTAAGGACAAAACATGACTGATCAGCAAGCACCAACCTTCCCTTATTGTTGTATAGCGGAGCTTCAAGAAGAGATATATACATTTAAGAAGTATGAAGGTGAAACCTTTTCAAGTGCTTGAGGAAGGTACAACAATTTGATGATGAGATGCCCTTATCATGGGTTGCCTACATGGTCACAATTAAGAGTATTCGTTGATTAAATAAGCGCTCATGATAGGATGATGATAGAGACAGCTACTGGAGGACCGGTAATAAGAATGCCCTTTAAAATGGTGTTTAGGATGATTGAAGATATGGTAGTTTCCCCCCTCCAATAGTTTGTTTTTGGTGTGGTAGACTGCATGAGAGCTCTCAATGCAAAAGAGATAGACTAGATATGGAAATAAAAACCTTAGCTCAAGAATGGCCTCACCTTAACAAAACTCCAAGAGAGGCTGCTAATCTTTCTGCAAATCCTGCTACCTAGCTGTAGAAAAAGAGAAGAACATTGAAGAGATTTTGAGGGGTTTAGAACAGAAGTGCAAAGAATAGTTTAAGAAGCAGCAAGGCGTTATAAGGAAATTGGAGACTCAAGTAGCAAGTATAATAGAATTTCTATCCTCAATGTTCCATCTTGTTAATTCAAGTGAAGAAGGGGAGCATCCTAGTAATGGAGAGGAAGAAGGAACTCCAATTGACTCTCTAAGGCATGAATAAGAGAAAGAAGAAGTCGGTATGTCCAGTGAAGAAAAGATTGAGAGCAACTCCCCAGTGATTAGAGAGGTTGGAATGAATGAGGTAAAACCAGCATGGGAAATGGCTATTGAAAAACTTGTAAATTTGACTATAGAGGGTTGTGAGAAGTTAGGAAAGAAAATTGAAGGTGTTGTGAAAGCCTTTGCCCAACCAGTCAATGAGATAAGTAGAGTCAAGCAAGTCAGTTGAGAAAGAAGAGATTCCAGCTTCTATACCACATCAAATGGAAGAGATGGTACATCAAGAGCACACTCTTGTAGTCGCTGAGCCCACCATCAAGCCATATAAACCACCAATTATTTTTCTAGGATGATTAAGAAAAAGGAAAGAAGATGCAAAGTATGAGAAATTCCTAGAGATGTTTAAGAAGCTGGAGGTCAACATTCCCTTTGTAGATGTATTGGAGCAATCACCTCAATACAAGCACTTCTTGAAAGAAGTAATGAGCAAGAAAAGAAGATGAATGGGAGAGAGATAGCCATGTTATCTCAGGCGTACACGAAAGTATTAAAGGATGTACTTTCCCTTAAATTAAATGATCTAAGGAAGTTCACTTTAGATTGCACTATAGGAGATAGTCGGTTCAAGAATGCCTTTTGTAACTTAAGTGCAAGTATCAATTTGATACCATTCTCAGTGGCTAAGAAGTTAAGATTAAGGGATGTAATTCATAAATTGAGATGACAATTTAATTGGCTAACCGTCTCTTAGGAGGCCTAAAGGAGTGATTTAGGATGTTTCTATTGAAAGTGGATAAGTTTATATTTCCTGTGGACTTTATGGTGTTGGATATCAAAGAAGATCCTTAGATTCCTATCATCCTTGGGCACACATTCATGGCTATTGCTGGAGCTGTGATTAATGTAAAGAATAGTAAATGGTGTTAAGGGTTAGAGATAGAGAGTTGCATGTGAATATCATGAAGCGTTAGAAAAGGGACCCTAAATCCCCTAAGACAGACATAACAGTTGAAATTTCAAGACTAGAAGTTTATAGGAAAAAGGGTAGATGATGATGGCAAAGAGACTAGTCAATTTGATCTACCTTGAGAAAGAAAGTTGGAAAGTCAGGCTGAGATTATAAAACACGCGCTGGGTAGGAGGCAACCTACTGATAATTCTGTTTTGTGCATATCCTTTTATCTTTTGTAAATATTTTCTTTTAGTCTATGTTGTTCTCTATTTGCTACTATGATGCCTTTTATCCTCCTTTGCGTTGGAATTATAAGATTGGAGCTTTTAGCATGCATTTTTAGTGGATAACCATGGAGCCTGAGCTTTAAAGAATGTGTTGTGCAGCTAAAAGGAAAGAGTTAAAGGACATGGATAGATATCATTTGTGGATGAATTTAACCAACTCATCAACCTAAACCCCAGGGGAGTCCCATTTTTTTTTCTTACACTCTCTTACTATTCATTTACTTGTAATGAGGACATTGTTTCCTTTTAAGTTGGGGGTAAGATTTTGTGATGAATTAAGTGGGGGGTCGATTTTCTATCCATGGATTATCAATTGCTATTAGTTGTTGGCTTGTCTATGTGTTGGGCATAATATGAATTTCATGATCTATATAATTGGCAAGTTATATTTCTTCTTGCATCAACTAGCAACTTTAATTGTAGGGGAAAAAAAAGGTATGCGCATGACTTTTTACTAACTAGAACCATAAATCACATTTCTAAAAGTAAACTTTTAACCATTATCAAGACTTCATTGCCTTGGTTGTAGGAGTATCATAGTAGGAGCGCCTTGCCCATATAAAAACTGCTGCCCAAGCCCAGGTGCACTCTGAGGGTACATAGGCATCTGCAGACTGACAAAGGGAGCCATATGAATAGGTCTCATATGAGAAAATTGGGTTACGTGGATTGAAGAAAGATAAGATATGTCAACTTAAAAAGAACTCAAAGCAAGAAAAATTAAATGAAACACAATATAATTTGTACAGCTCTTCCAAAGTAAGAAAAATCAAATGATTGAGTTTGAGGCTATGCTTCCTAATTCTAATGCCTTCAATTTTTTTCTACTTCTCTTTTTAGTTATTCTTGAATAAGAATTAGCAGCAAGAATGAATAAGTAAGAAGAAAAAAAACTCCTTTATAGTGTTGAATGAATTGAAAATTGTTACCTCTTCCATTTGAAGGTAAAAATCTTGGAACTAATAAAATGAAACAAAAGTCATCATATTAACTAAATTAATTACTTCTTTCCTTCACAACCATTACTAATGTGTCCATCGTGACACTACCTTCAAGCAATGCCATTGAATCATCTTTACCTTCATAGAATTTTATTAGCAAGCATTATAATTGTTGCACCTTCTAAGCCACCATTAGGGTTATATACAAGTTGAGTAGAGACGATATAATGTTGAGCTCAAACTCAACTAAAAAATTTAAAGCTTAAACTCGGCTCGAGTTAGACTAAACTTAAGATTTTAAGCTTAAGTTTGGCTCAAAGTAATACTATATAAGCTCGATCTTAATTTGATTAAGCTCAATTTATAAAAAGAAAAATGTATTTCTTTAATTTAAATAATGTTCATAAGAAAAATCGATTTAAATTCTATTCATATTTATACTTAACTTAACTTTAATTAAGTTTGCAAGCTCAATCACACTAAACATATCAAGCTCGAGCTTGACTAGATAAACTACTTGAATAGCTTGAGTTTGAGTAAATATAGATCTTACCTCAAATAGTTCACAAACCAACTTTATTCATTTGCACTCTTAACACCACCATTATTACCAACTACCCCCCACACACTACACCACAATCTTTAAAATACTATTTTTAACAATAACATTTTAACTTTCCTTAAGTATTGCTGCCTTCATGCAATCGCCACCTCAATATACCTAATAACACTAGGTTGAGCGGGTAACCCTATCCAGTAAGATACCCACTTATACCTTACTCAATTAACCAGTGTTTGAATGGATATTGAGGGTCATAGATTTCTTGAACCTATTTCAAGGTAGGCTATAGGCATGATGTCATTATATCTTATACCTACCATAAAACCTGTAGTCTAATAAATATAGTAAACAATTTCCATGATAACGAAAACTAATAAGTGTATTTTACTCTATTCTATTCATAGAAATTTGGGCGTAATTCGATATATTTTTAGATAAATTCCTATGAATATGGTACTTTTTCATGTTTAATTGTTGTTTTACAGCTCCTTGAATTAAAAGAAGAAGAATTGAAGTGTTTAGAATCAGATTTGGGGAAAAAAGCAACAATACTTGAAGACAGAATCAGTCGAGCCCTGCAAAAACGCTAATCAAAGCCAAAATATTAAGGCAAAATAAGGCAAAATTGGTCTGTCGTGCCCTAAATTTAGCCTCCGACATGACCCTCGATATATGTTATAAGATGATTGAGCTTGGATTTGAAGAGAAGTCTCTCTCGCACCACAAAGTCAAGCCCTAATCTTGACCCGACGAAGACTAAATGAAGACCAGACCTTTGTTTGACTTAAGTCGCGCCTCAAAGTTTCAAGCCCTCGAAGTCCTCAATTTAGCCTTCTAGGGAAGAATGGAAAGAAACGATAGCATTTTATTAGCTCAAGTTAAGCCTTATCTTTAATGTAACACTCGGGCACTCGACTTATCCCTTGATTAGCAATTGTTTGAGCAAGCGATGTAGAGACATCCGTAGATAAAAAAAAATGCATTATGTTATAAAAGAATCTACCACGTCAGCAATAAAAGTTTCATGATTTTCGTGCGCCGAGCCTATAAATAAGCATAGAGAAGCTTGCAATATGTACAATGTACAGATTCTTGTGTTGCATATTTCCTTAACATAGTATGAGAGAGAGAATCCTGAGGCGAAAGAATAAGTTTCTTCCTGCTTTAGAAAATCTCTTGTTTTCTAAGGAAAATCAATTAAACACATTGTTTGTAATTTTTGTGAGACTTTGATCATAATTGAAATATTTTTTATTAGATTTTATTTCTTTAGAAATTGTGCTTAATGTTTAAAACCCATGGAATAATAATCTCATACAGCCTAGGGTTTGTGAATCCAAATCTTGATTCATGTGAATTCAAATGTGCTTTCAAGTAAATTGATTGGGTATTTGTGATTGGTAGCTTGAATTTATTTTCATGAGTCTAATTATATGGTGCACTTGTTAAACCCATGTTTGATTTCAAACGAATAGTTTAAGAGATCATTTTTTTGAATAGATATGAGGTTACTAATGGTGTTGGTCATAATCGCCTTGTGAGAGGGGTTGTGAGACTTTCTATCTCTTGTTTTTAAAATTTATTGAGCTGGTTTCAAAACAAAGGATTCTTAAGCTTTATGCAAGTCTAGACCATTAATAACCTAAGAAGAGATTCCGGTGGTCTAGTCTAGGTCTAGAGTTTCGAACCTTGAGAGAAGCTTTAACTTACCTTAGTGAATCTGATAGTGCAAATACACCAACAACAGCTCTCTTAGAGTTTTGATTTGAAATCACATAATAAGGAATTGGTGAAGCAAACCTTGGGCTATTATCTTGCATTTTTACAAACCCATCTTTAATTTTGCCCTTAAAACATTTGTGAATATTCATTAACCTAGTTTAGCTTCTATTTTCAATATGTTCTTCTGATTTTCTTTGGCTAAAAAATTGATGAAATGGGAGTAAGATAGTTGCTACCGATTCCACTGGGATCTAACCTAATATTTTCTATACTACTTCGATAAGTGCGCTTGTCTATTATGGGTAATTGCTATCCGAAGATGAACAGAAGCTATTAGCTTTATAAATTTTCGAAAACTTCATCTTCACGTTCTTTAACAATGTTTTTATCCAATGCAATTCACCAACTAAAAGACTATCCTATTACAAATTAAAAATTAATAAATAATAACAAGACTCCTTTTTGAATTTATTTTTTCCTTAAATATTCTTGTGAAACATGAGTTAAGAAAGCTTAGTAAAATACATTGACTAATTACTTTATTTCAAGTATACAACTTGTTATTCTATGGATGATGTTACTCTTCCTCTTGAACCAATTATACTTTCATACATAAATGAATTATGCACATCACAACACTTGTAACATTGAGAAATTGCTTTTTAAATACCTTTACACAAAGTAATTTATAGTGAATGTATAGAAAACAATGTAGCTTTCCATATTACATGAAATCATATATACTATTGTAAACTTAAAATTTAAGAAAGAAAGAAAAAATTTAGTACTAGATACTTTGTACCTTATAGTTTTATAAGCATAAGGCATAGGGTATACAGTGAGTACGGGGTGCTACTGTGATAGTTTTAGGTGTAAAATTTACTAGGGTTAATATAATTGATGGTACTTGAATTTTGATAAAATATACAATTAGGTAGTTGAATTTTGAAATTAATTAATTTAGTACCTAAAAAAACTTTTCGTGCATACTAACAGTACCTTTATTAAGTTTTTTGAAATACTAAATTGATTAATTTTAAAGTTTTTTAGGTACCAAATTGATCAATTTCAAAGTTTACATATTAAATTGATCAATTTAAAAATTAAGGTACATAATTGAATATTTTGGCAAAGTTTAGGTACCATTCGTGATATTATTCTAGTTTAGTATTATATACTTTGGAATATGGGTAATGCTTTATACCCTATCCATCTTGCACTCACTCACTCACTCACTCCTAATTAACCTACCAATATAAAGTATTAATAATGGTACTGGTAACGTAATTGTAGTAGTGGTAATGTTGTATTAGTAGTGTAATAGCAACCACCATAGTGGATTATGGAAAAAATGTCATTAATTAATATAGGATAAAAAAAATTATTTAATATGGATCTTTCTCTAGTTTGAATGCTAGGCAAAGCTAGGTTGGGTCCTGGAATAGCTTAGTTTAAGATGGCCAATTCGTATTTGAATGCTAGGCAAAGCTAGGTTGGGTCCTGGAATAGCTTAGTTTAAGATGGCCAATTCGTATTCTAGAGGTCCTTTGGCTAGGACTATCTTTTTTTGAAAATTTTTATTCATTTACATCGCTCATGGCTAAATGCAATAATTATTAAACTTTAATTTATAGTTGGAATTTAGGGAAGTATCTTTTAACCTTAGTGATATGAGACTAATTAATATCTTTCTATTCTTTCTCTTCTCTAATTAATGTCCTGCAATCAAAAAATTACTTGAACTTTAATGTAAGAACAAATTTCCTTACGTTTTTTCTTTTGCCTTAGCATCTACCATGTGCACATATAGGGATTCATTCCATCTATACCTTTGCTCTCTCCCATTTTTTTTTTTTTCATGATTAAGCCAAAATCTTCGACAAAAGATGAATCTACTCAAACTCTATCCTCCAAATTAGTTAAATAGATCCAAAAGCATTCAAGAATTCTGAAAAATATAAAGAGTTAAAAAAATTAGCTCATGATCATTGTATAAGACAATGTCATGGTTTACAACTCAACTTTACACATTTTTTGCAATTATGCATGTCATGTTTTAAATTGTTAAATTCTATGCCTTTTTACTTATTAAGTTACCACGATTTACTCATCATTTCTTTTCATCAATTATCATTATCCCTATTATCATGACGAGCAAATCACAATGCAATAAATATAATTTTATATTTTATATTGACACTATAAACTATCTAGTTATTTTGCCAAATAATAAAAGTATTCCACGTTAGCAATAAAAATAAAAAAAATGAATTAGAAATATATAGATTAAAACGAAGAAGAAAAACAATAAGCTAAATAATTTTCTTTCATCCAATTTTCTGATCAACTTTTAATAGTCGAAAGATTTATTAATGTTATTGTCCAAAATACATATGCCCACAGAACATAATTTAAAAAATTATAATAATAATAAATAATAAGATAAAAAAAAAGTAAAAACATAGATGTTGCCAAACATAAAAGGATTTCTTACCTATATCACTTATGCCTATAATACTATCTAACATGAGGTCATATATTCCAACATAAAATTTGCAATGGATTGTATTTTGGTAACGGAATTTCGAATATATTCACCACATTTATGGAAAAGGTTTATTGACAAGTTGTTATGGAATCTAGATAGAAGGAAGTGAAGTTCTTCTCTTGTTTTAGGGTTAGGGTTTTGTGGAGAAATGAAAAAAAGGAGGTGAAAAAGAAGTGAACACATAATGTTTACTTTTAATCTATGTATTTCTAGTTTTGATTTTATTTTTTAAAGTTTTTTTTTGGTAAAATATTTATATTATTTGGCAAGATGACTAGGCAATTTATTTAATCAATATGAAAATAAAATAAAAACTTATACGTGTTGCATTGCGATTCGCTTGTCATGATGATAGAGATAACAAATGTTTAAAAAAAATGAGGTGTAAACAATGACAACTAAAATCTAGTTAGGTGTTTAATTTGACAATTTAAAATTTGAGGTGATAATTGCAAAAATACGTAAAATGCAGGTGTAAACCTTGATATTGTCCAATTATTATATAGTTTGTACAAAATTTTATACAAAAATATTTATAAGTTAAATTAACACCTACAACAACTTCTTTTATGGTTAACTAAGGTTAAATAACGATAACTAACTATGTTTAATTAATACAAACAATTAATAGGTAACTATTTAAATAATTCTTCATCCCTCCTCAAGTTAGAGCTTAATAGATGTCTCTTAAGCCTAACATAGACATTAATTTAAAGAATAATGGTATTGCAAATGACTTAGCAAACATATCAATAGTTTGATCTTTCAAAAGCCACATGTTTTGGAAGTATAGAACTTGCTTTAAAATTCTCTCTTACCACATGAAAACCAATGTCCAAATGCTCCATTCTGTCATGGAAGACACAATTAGTAGTCATGTGCAAGGCTAATTGATTGTCACATCACAGAGAATAGGATTGAGATTAGGGAAATATACATTTATTTTATTAAAAAATGCATGCAATTAATTTAAGTTTACAACTAGTAGAGGCTAAGCCTCTGTGCTTATCTTTTTAAGAACACATAGAGATTGCAAAATGCTTTTATGTCTTTTAAGAAATGATAGTTGAGTCAAGGAAAATGGTATAGCCTATCAAAGACTTTTTATTCATTAGCCAAGATGCTCAATCTACATCTGCATATGCTTGGATGCTTGGAAATAAAAAGTTCTATTAATTGGAAAGAACAATCCTTCAAGGAGATCCTTTTAAATACTTTGATAAGTGAATGGTTAAGTCTCAATGATGTTAACATGGGCTTTGAACAAACTAACTTAGTCGTTATATCGCATAACTAATGCCAATTCTTGTAAAGTTCAAATAAAGAAATCCACATTCATTCTTTTTGTAAGCTTCAAGAGTTTGAAGCGAGGCACCTACATCATTTGTGAACTTTATGCCTTTTAGTGTAAAAGTAAAGACATGCTTTGAATGTAGTAAACTAGCATCGTTTACGAGATCAAGTGTGTAGGATTTAGCAATTTCCAATCCTAGACAGTACTTACATACCCCAAATCTTTTATGGTGAATTGATCATGTAGATAGTTCTTAACTTTCACTATTTCTGCCTCTGAAGAACCTATGATTAGCACATCATTTACACAGATAATGAATGCTAATATGATAAAGAATCTGACTTAATAAAGAGTAGGGATGCAATCGGGTTTGCCATTATAAGGTATTTGACCCGAACAATCCGGTTAAAACTTTATATGATTCAACCTTATAAGGTTTTAGGATTAGGTTTAGATACGGAATAAAAACCATATGGGGTTATAGGATCGAGTTTAAATCTTATAAAATACTCGATGGATACCCAACCCGATAATAAAATAATAAAATAATAAAAATTGTAAAAGTGATGGCTTTAGGTGATGGCTCTCTCGGTGATGGCTTTAGGCAATATTTTAGAGTTGAATGGATGTGTGAATAAGAACAATCTCATTTGTTTATTTACTGTTTGTTTAAAACTACATGAATTTGAATTGTGGAATAATCATAGACACAATGATATCGTAAATTTATAATTTGATCAAGATAATTTTTAAAAAGAAAAGAAAAACACAAACATAAGTACTTCAAGTGTTACACCCGAAGGGTACCCTAAACGTGGCAGCCCGCCACATATAATATCAAGACTTAAGAATGACCACCTTAGTCATGTGAAAGTCTTAGTATTACATGTAAGGCATGTAGCATGGTAATAGGAGACGCTTTTGGGAAGCGTGGTATAAGCAAGTAAAAATGAACATACAAAATCCAGAAATAAAAATAGATCAATATTAATAATCAAAGGTCTATTACATAATTCTTAGGGGCATACCCTTGCTAAAACCCAAAGATTGAAATAACTAATTGTCTTTATAATAATTTAATACTACATCAAAAGATTTCAAATGAATCTAATCTAATCTTTAAGTAGATTCCTTCAAAAGCTCCAAAAGAAACTTACACAGATAAGAGGAGACATCGAGTACAAAAATAGGTGTTCCTGAGAATGCAAATATCTATAGCGGCGTAACTTATGGGCTTAGTGAGTAAATCCCAAAATTCATACTTGAAACAAAATATCAACCAAGTTTATTAAGTAAGTAAATGGGATGCAGCAAACATATGAGGATACAAGACATATGATTTTCTAGGAATCATATGTTGAATGAATTACGCCCTTCATTCGGGATTAGGTATTCCGGCCTATTACGTTCACTACTTCTTTTAAAAACATTTTTTTATAGATCTTACCGGCTCCTATACGCCATAAAAAATATGTAGTTATTACCGGCTCCTACTAGCCACAAATTTATGTAGTTTTTACCTGCTCGTACTCCCACATACATAATATACCAGTTATGCCTATCATTACTATCATACACTTGTCCCACCAATTGTATAATAGCGAATACAATGTGACTCAGCATGTGAAGTGTATGTGTCAACTTTTGTTTAAAGCCTAGGCGTCATATTTTATTTTCTTATAGGTGATCATCCAATTTTAGACACTCCAACATGCGAATAAACATACAATTTATTACAAGCATTTCATGCTTCGATATACTTAATATTATTTCAATCATATTATCATGCAACTTCCATTTTATCTTTCCTTAAATCTAATGCAACTAAATTTCCAAGCACAAACATAAGTATGAAAAATAAAGGGGAATAGACTCACTTGGTCATGATGACACTTCCTTCTTATGGATGAGTCGATCGGTAATTCCACTAATCGAAATAATCCTCCGGGTACAAACACTCCTCCTCCGGATCACCTAATCAAGAAGAATACCCATAATGAGTATTTCTTATTGATTCTATTGTACTTATAAAAAACTATGTCATAAAATCGTTAAAATTCATATAGAGGGTAATTCTAACTTAAAATGGCCATAACTTGGTCATTTTAACTCGGAATTGTGCATATAATATACTGTTTTCTACCTATTCGAAAAGATCTATCGAATTCTAAAACTATTTTCATCAAACTAAGTAGTTTGATCTCCGAAACAGTGGTGATCAGATTCACTACGAATTTTGCAAAACTTACTTTTTCTTCTTTTTACAAAAACTTAGATCATAGATATAGATATTATAATGGTTTGAAAGACCTTTAAAAATGTATATATCTGTATATTCATCGACTCATATCAAATGCATGAAATCAATGAAGTTGTCTTAACCATGACTTTTTTGTAAAAGCAAAGTCTTCTAAAATTTTTGAAAGGTAAAACTTTTGAAAATTTCTTCTTAGCTTGCTAGAAAAATTTCTTTTAAGTATAAATGAGTATTTTCTTTTCCTTAATTCCATTTCCTTAATCACTTTAAATTTCAAAAGAATGATTTTCGTTTTTCAAATTCTTTATAGCTTATTTTCTATATTTTTTGAAAGTAGTAATAAATCTATTAGTCTATATTTTCATTTAAAGAAATGATTTCCTAAGTTTGTTCATTAATTTTATTCCTTGAGATCATTTTATCTTTATGAAAGGAAATTTTTTTTTGGTGTTTATCAAACTAGTCTATTTGAAATTCAAAGTATTGATGAAAAGTGAAGTTTAGTAAAACTTTTGTTTAAACAAAGAACTTGAAATTTTTAATCTTAAAGAATACTTTTCCACTTTACAATTTTGTAAAGTGTAAATGTGTTTTATCTAAAAATTCCTATATTCTTTGGTTTCTAAATTTTATTATGATCTCCACTAGATTTCTTAGAAGAGATATACTAAGATAGATTCTTAAGAAAATCATGATAACATTTATTTTTAAAAGAACTTTCTTTTAAGGAAACATTTTTCCTTCTTTATTTTGTTGAGATAAAATCAATATGTTCATGCATGATTATGAATATGAAATTATGAAAACATAAGAAAGACTAATAAGTAATAAAATAAGCAAGTAAAGAAATATGTCAAGTATTGAAAATCTTAGCTTCATCAATGTATCATGGGACTAAGAATGGACTAGTCCTAAAAAATAAGGAAAAGCAAGCAAATGTTGTTTTGACTGGATGATGACAAGTCTAAGACTAGAGATTAATCTTAAAATAACATGAAATAAATAAATAAATTTCATAACTTAAAAATAAATAAATAACAATGAGCTTATATGCTCTAAAGATTATATATATAAGTACATAATTATACCTAGTTACATATATATAAGAGGTTAACGTAAAATCAATAATAATACAAGCAAAAGTAAAATGACAACATAAAAATATATGAATTCATATTCATGAGCAAGAACAATACATGAACATAGTGTAGCTTCCATAACATTAAGTTTAGGAAATTCACACCATGATCATGTAAAGTTACATGACATGGTAAGAAAGATTTTAAGGAAATTCTTACCTAAAGTAGTGTTTATAGAAGAAGAAGAAGAGGGTTTTGAGAAGAAAATTTTATAGAGTATTTGAGAGGGGAGTTGGAGACAGTTTTGGGAGTGGAATTTTGTAGGTAGAAGATGTGCGAATAAAGTGAAAGAGGGAAGGGGTATTTATAGAAAAATGGGAAGTGAATTTTGAGTGATTTAATTAAAAAAAATTGAAAAATAATAAGAGGAAGAGAGAGAAGGGGGCGCCAGCCATGCATGCAGGAGATGGAGAGAGTTTTATTTTTTGTAATTTTGTGTATTAAAGGTAATAATATGTAAAGTAGATATGATATAAAGTTATAAGAAAGGTAAAAAGTAAAGATAATAGGTGTATGGTATTGTAAGAGTAGGTGTTGGAAAAATTAGAGATAAATAAATAGTGTAGAATAGTAGTGAATAGTGTAATGTAAAGTAGATGTAACTAGTAAAATACCGGTAGTAAGAAAATATGCGTATAAGGGATATATGTTATTTTTAGTTACCGAAAATTAGGAAATTGATATTTTTGAAATCCTTGTATTAAATTGGTCTTAACGGTGTTATCGAAATATTTTTATTATACCGGGCTCCAGGACACGCTTTTCGGGAACTGATGCAGATTGAGTTCGAAAGACATTGGAAAATCGCGAATCTGATATTTTTATGCTTCCTCATATTAATACAAACTATTATTACTAAACATCTCAACTTCGTTTTCTGAGACTATAGAATACGGGAATGCCGGATCTAAATTCTAGGGTTTGTACTGGACTTTTGTTGACCTTTACGGTTCTAGTTGACTTTTAATTCTAAGATCAAACTTAAAATTTACTGAAATTTTTAAGGGTTTACATCAAGGCTCAACCCATCTTAGTCTTTTACTTTTTATTTAGATTAATACTTCAACTTTAGTGTTTATTTTTCATTTATTTTTCAATTTTGCATATAATGTATGAAGTCATTCAGTTTATAACTTTATAATTCTTTTAAAATTATTAGTATCATTATTGTTTAAGCCTCTTAAATTTATTAAATATTACAATTTAAAAATAAATTGGGAAAGAAAAAGGGAGAATTACCAAAAAAAAAAAAAATGGGTGGGTATTGGGTTTCTAAACAAGTGGGTTTGAATATAGTAAAAAAACTTTACAGGGTTACAAGGTCTGGTTTAGTCTATCCTATAGGCTAGTAGGTGGGGTTTCATATTCCAACCCATTTACATCCTTAATAAAGAGGCAATGATATTGTATAAATTAAGTAAAACCATAAGATTGGAGTTTTAGCAATAGACGCATGGTTTAATCATCTATAGGAGCATAACCGAGTTTGTCATACCCCAAAGGATACCCTAAACATGACAGTTCGTGACACTCAATATTAAAGCTTAAATGTGACAACCTTAGTCATCTCAAAAACTTTGATATCAAGTGTAAGATATACATTCACGATCATAAAGGATCAACTTTGAAACAAATTGTTTAAGAAGACATTCATATAGCAATTAAGAATGGAAATCATAACACAAACAACTTAAATATGAAAATATAAAGGTCTTACAAATTATCAAAAGAGCACTTATCAAAAGGTAAAGTCTATCAAAGTCTATTCAAAATAAATACATTGGAGATTTACTTAGAGGTCTAAGTCTACAACTAGTCTTTGACTTCATCCAAAAACTCATTAATCCAAAAAGGTGGTACCTAAGAAAAATATCCCAAGGGCTTCAACCATAGATAGGGGTACTACAATAGATGTCTACAAGGGGGTAAGCTTCTTACTTAGTGAGAATTAATTCCACAAATAAAGTACTCAGACAATCAATATCAAAACAAGTTATTTAAACAAGCATATGAGATGTAATCAAATAAGTGAGTAAACAATACATATGACTTTTTGGGAATCATATGTTGAATGGATTTACCCCTCCATTCGGGATTAGGTGTTCTGGGCAACAGGGCCATAGTTCGCAAATGAAGTTTTTGTAATTATACGAGCCACTACTAGTGTAAACGTCTGGAAGTTTCCGTCCTAGATAAATCTTTATTATATTATATTATGTCTCACCATAACGTTCCTTTATAGTATAAGTCTTAAAATATCATATGTGGCTCGAATAGATACCAAAAACCCAAAATTCATTTGACAAGACCTAAGAACAGAACAAAGACATATTTAATATCGTAGAATAGGAACTGAAACCTAAAGGTTGGGCTCAACAAAAATATTATAGAATTTTAGAACAAAAATTTAGTTTAAAAATGCAAACTCAAATTATGTAGCTCGACCCTTAATAATAACCAATCATGTAATTTAGAAAACTCGAATTTTAGTTTAAGTAATTATCTATATTAAATTAGCTTCACCATATAGTATAAATATTTATGTCTCTAATTCATAAATAAAATTGTCCTCCGATTCATAAATATTCGTCAGATAATAAATTAGTTCGTTTCATGTACATAATAGAAATGCAAATACTCTGTGAAGGAGGAAAAATTATGTCTTCCCTTGCTCAAAATCGTATGGACTAATTACACACCCACCAAAATTCCTTTTCTTGTCAAATCCACTAAATAATCACACAATCCCACAAAGTTAACTTCTTTTATGACAAACATCAATTACAAATCCCCTTCATCATGCTAAAGTACAATTTCTAGTACACTTTCCAACTCAATGCATGCTCATTTCCAACGCACTCCATAATGCCAAGTCTTATCATGTCAACTACCTTCTTCATTTAAAAAAAAAAAAAAGAAGGGAAAAGAATCCCACTCTCTCCCTCACTTCTCCCTCTCTCTCCCTACGTCTCTCTCTCTCTCTCTCCCCATCCCACCCCCCTTCCCCCCCTAACATGTCTCTACCCTCTCTCTCTTGGATCTCACTTCCTTTCTCTATATCTTTCATTCTTGTCTCTCTTTCATCTCTTTTATTTCTTTTTCCTACAAGACAACAAAACTACCTTTATCTTAAAGTAGAAAAGCAGAATCTTTATACTAAAAAGTGAAGAATCCATTGGTGGAATCACAAAATCTTCAAACCACTAGATAAGCTAATGCTCCTTTACTTTAAAACTTTTATTCTTTTTGTTAAGGAGCTAAAACTCTTCTTATCAATTTTAGGTTTGGATCTACACTCTAAAGAGAGGAGTAATATACTATCACTCCTTAATCCTCAAGGTATAACACTCCAACCCTTTTGGTATCTTTCATGTGTAGAAAATAAAGGAAAATGTGGGTATAAGATTTTTTATTCGTGTTCCAACTTGAGTTCAAAAAAGGGGTGTTGCTTTCTTCAAAATGTTATTTTTAGTGTTAATATTTACTAGGGTCGGATCTCCTACATAAGGATTAAAAATGATGTTTTCCTTACTAAAAACCCCTTTTCAACTTGTATAACCACCTAAGAAGCTTGGAACATCAAGAATCTTGTGTTATTTTGCTTATGGTACTTGTTCTTGTAGGATCTCTCTAGATATGAATTTATTTTCTTTAATTCCTTATTATTTATTCTTATACTAGTTAAAATGATGTGTTGTGGCTCATTTAACCTTGATATGCTATATAACCCATAGAGGCTTAAAATACCAAAGATCGATACATACCAAAGGATATGATACATGTTTTTGTAAAAACTCAAGAAATCCAAATTTTCGCTTTTGTTTTCTTTTTATTTATAGCTTATATACAGAAAAAAATAATGTTTTCTAAGTCCTTTCATCTATATATATATATATATATTATCTCTTTAGGATGTTTAGAATATAAGAAATCTATACATACTCAACTATATAACTCATTATTTTAAGCAACTCCAAGAAATCCGAATTTAATATTTTATTTTCTTTTGGTTATAAGTTTTACTTAATAAAAATTGATGTCACCTAATTAATCTATACCTATATGTTGTATGAACCTTGGAAATCTAAAGTAACAAAATACCCCTTTAGCATGATTATAAGACCATGGAACTATGGGATGAATTTTATCGAATTTACAAGTTGTATGCATTCCATTCCTTGTTAGCTAAAAATAATGCTTTGTCCTATAACTGATGAAGCATAAGTTAAGTATGAATATGGGTTATTTTACTACCATAGCATTGGATGAATAATGAGAAAAATTGGCAAATTCTTCATAGCTTAGGATCAAACATGACTTTGGTTAAAATGTGAAAAAGAGAAATAAATTCCTTAGTTGTTTAGTTAATATTGGCATTAAAGTATCTTTTGATGTAAAAAGGGAATTACCAAGAGATTGTGGAAAGAAATTAGAGAAACATTAATGAGCCTTAATACATAAACATGGATTAAAGTTGGGCTATATTGTTAATGGGCCATTTCAATGCTTAATTCCAATTAAGCGGCAAGTGAATAAATCAAAGGATCCATAAAAGATTATGAAATTGGACATGGGCTTTTGATTATGATTTTGGCCCCTAACATGTCTTAATGAGCTATTATCATAGAAATATAGTGAGAATTCTATTAACCATATGTACATGGATGTGAGGCCTATATAAGATATGAGATGTAACAAGAATAACTTAAGCCCAAAGGCTAGTTTACATAGACATGATATAATAATATGGCCCAATATGCTTTTTAATCAGCTAAGCCTCTAGACTTTTAATCTAAGGGAAGTTAAGCCCAAAACTTGGAAAATAAGGAATTTAGGCCTGAGAAAGGAAATAACACCTTACTAAGGAAATCCTTGATGTTTTATACTACGAGGCCACAAGGTATCAAACCAATTTAGCATGAGGACTTAAAAGGTAAGAAAAAGCCCAATGGCTTAAGTAAAGCTCAAATAGGATCCTATGTCTGCATTAGGATAATTGATTAAAGTCTTTAGTAAAGACCAACTAAGTTAGGCCTAACAATAAAAACCAATGAGGAAAGTAAATAACAATTACATAAAACTATAACTTTAGCTAGTTATTGCATGACACCTAAAGTATTAATACATATTATTTTTCTTATTTATAAGCGAGCTCAATTACCTATTCGATATCCCTTCCGAATATTATGACTCTTGATTATCTATATGGACCCGTGAGTAACTTGACTATAATTCACACTTGTGTTGTGTAGCTTAGTTGCATCTAAATAAAGATAACAAATTGGATTGTGGGGGAGAATTAGGATTGTATCTGATGTTATGTCTGTTGTTTGAATAAAACATTATAATAATAGTGATAACTTGAATTTGTGATAATATGTGGTATTGATAGTATATGATGAGTGTTTGTAACTGCTTGACCGCTAAAAAAATTGATTTAATATTATTTGACACACCAATTAATTGGTCATGCATAGCATGAATCCATTGCATATTGCTTTTGATCACTTCTATCAGCATTATCGTTCCAAGTCCATCATGAGTTAGATGTAGTTTTGATGGTGAATCCTTGTACCATCTGTACTATCATGTGGCTCACGGATCTCGCAGGAACTACTTAGTTTGAAGAACGCCGCCTGTCGGAGGGTCCGTGTGAAGTGTGTAATGCTTAGGGAGTTTCCTTGTATGCCGGGTCGAAAAATGTTTTTAAAGGTTTTTAAAAGGAATACTAGATATACTCTGATCCTCCTTGGCACTAGTGTGGGAGCTGGTTCCTTTAACCCTCAAAGAGGGCATAAATCTCCAACTGGTCTGGATTCCGGTCATCTGGACTTATGTGTGTGAAAACATATGGTTGAGTGATGCATTGCATATAAGTGTTAATAAATTTGTTTGGTCTTGTTGATGTGTGCTTATTATCTAAGTTGCTTCAGTAAGCCGTGGTTCGCTCACTCTTATAGATTTCATAGTTCGGGGGTAGTCGGTGGTTCGTCCCTACGAGAGTCCTAACCCTGGTACACATTAGCACCTTTTTGGGTAGATCGGGGGAGTGGCAATGTGGAAGGAAATTTAAAAATTATCTATTTAGTTTTTATATATGTCTTTGCGTATGTTTAAGACTTTATGTCATGTTAGTTTTATTATGTTTGGTGATAAGACGATGATTAAGGATTATTATCTATGATGTTATTGTGTGCATATATGCTTTATTTGATCTATACAACCTTGATCCTAAATAAACGTGTCACATTCCTTTGAGTAACCTAATCTTATCATGCCTTTGTGTCTATTTGAGGGCATAGACTAATGCAAGGAGTATTGATACATTTAAGGTATCCTTTAGGGCGTGACAACTAGCCACTAAAATGTAGTTATTTTGGGTGTTCACCCACCATTTTGTTATGGGCAATCAATTGCCATAGAGTAGAATTTAAAGTTTTATGAGCCTCATTACTATGCCCTTGTCCCACCAAGCGTATAGTAATGAATGCAATATGACTCACTATGTGTCATGTATGAATCATTTTATTTAAGTAATCATGGTATAATATTAGATATTTTAAAAGTGATAATAGAATTCGTAGACGAATAATTCCTATACTAAATCATACAATGATTAGTTAACAATTCCCACTTCAATATACTTAACATGATTTCAATCATATAAGTAAGGCTCATGCGCTATCATGTTTTTATCGTTTCTTAATTCTAGTGCCACTAAACTATAAGTAAAAACATAAGTATAGAAAAGTAAGAATTTAGACTCACTCAGTCATGGCAGCAGAAGCTCCTAGTCAAGATAATCATTTGGGTAAGGAAGCTTGGACTCCACGTTACCTAAACAAGAGAAATACCCAAAATGAATATTTCTTGAAAGTTCTACTTAAACTTGTAATTCTATTTTACTAAGTTCGTCAAAAATGTGTAAAGTGAAATTCCAACTTAAAATGGTCATAACTTACTCATTTTAACTCGGAATTTCACATATTGTATATCGTTTTCTAGTACTTAAAAAGATCTATCTATTTCTAAGGCTATTTTCTTCATAAAAGGTCATTTGAGTCTCTAAAAGATGCGGTATAGTATCAATGTGAAAACCCAACCTTTAAACATGATTTTTCTAAACTTTTTATCAACCAAAAATCGATGCTCATAATATATATAGTTGAAATATCTTTTTAATACATATGCAACTCATATTATACACATGATTTTAATGTTGTTGTTTTAACCAATGATTTTTTTCATAAAACAATCTTGTCTTGGTAGTTGAAAAAGTGAAGTTTGACAAAAATTATTTTAAGTTATTAAGAAATAACACTAATGATTTTTAAGTCATTAATATGTGATCAAATTTATTTTCCTTAATTCCTAAAAGATAATTTTTTTATTCAAAAACTTTAATCTTTCTAAGTTATTCTCAAATTTTTATTTCCTAAATATACATTACTTGGAGAGTTGATTCTTAACTTATTTTGGAAAACTTGTGTTGGTTTTGTACTTACTAAAAATGTTAGTAATGATTTTATAATCAAGTTTTTAAGAAAATTTCTCATAGAAAAGTATTATTAACCTTAGGATTTTTAATGGGAGCTTGAAAAGAAAATAAAGAGGTCCTTAGTTATTTTTTTAAAAGCTTTGTATGTCAACAATACTAGAATCTATGGTGATTTTTGTTAAAAAAAAAAAATCATTTGAAAAGTATTTAGTTGAAATAAATTCTAAATTTCAATGAAACTTTTCTTAAGTGGTAAACTGCACTTTTAAAGTGAGCTGAGTTTTTTTCTTTTATTTTAAGAAAGAACTTTTTATCTCTATTAAGACAACAATCAATATGATCATACATGAACAATGAGTATGTAGCTAGTAACATGAAAAAAATAATAATAGTAAGGAAAATGGAAAATATAAGGATGAGCAAGAAATAAATATCAAGTATTTGAAGTCTTAGCTTGATTTCAAGGCTTCTGGACTTAGTCATGGGCAAGTCCCAAAAAAGAAAAAAAAGAAATAAGAAAATGGTTTTGACTTGATAAGGACAAGTCTAAGACTAGAAAAACTAGTCTTAATATTAAAACTGTAATAAATAAATAAATTACAAAATGTAATAAATAAATAATGGTTATGTTAGTGAGCTCATATGCTCTAAATATATATATATATATATAATATAATATAGGAGTTAGATTAGAACAATAATAATAATAATAATAAATAATAATAAAATAATATGTAACATAATAAAAATAATAAACAACATAATAATAAAATGTAATTTATTCATGAATAAGAATAAAACATAAATATAGTGTTGCTTCTAGAACATTTAAATGTTTAAGAAACATACATTATGGTCATGTTAAGTTACATGACATGGTAAGAAAATATAGGTAAGAAATTTAGCTAAGATAGAAATATGGTTGGTAGTTAAAGAGAAGTTTTTGTAGTACGTGTGTAGAAGGAATGTAGGAAAATATGGAAAGGTGAAAAAGATTTTAAGAGAGAAGATTTGAAGAGTAATTTTGAGAGAGTTTGTTATGATAAATGAGTGTGTGAAAGAAATTGAGAGAGATGGGATATTTATAGAGTTTTGAGGAGGGAGAATTATATGATTAAAATAAAAAGAAAAAAATAATTAGATGTGTAAGAGAGGAAGAGGGAGGGGGTGCGATTTGAGTGAAGAGAGAGGGAGAGAAATGTTGTTTTTTTATTTTTGTTAATTAAAAATAATAAGTTGTAAGGTATGATGTGATATGAGAAAAGTAAAAAGTAAAAAATAGATATAGTAGAGTGTAAGAATAGGTGTAAAAAAAGTAGAAATAGATGGATAGTAATGAATAGTGTAAAATAGTACTATAAATAGTAGATAAGACAAATTAATACTGATAGTAAAGAAAATATGCGTAATTAAGCTATATCTAATATTTTTAGACACCGAAGAATTATAAAACTAATATTTTTGAAATCCTTATATTTTTATGAATCTAATGATGTTATCGAAATATTTTTATCGTTCGGTATATTGAGGCACAGTTTTCGAAAACTGATCCCATTCGGATTCGAAACACATTAAAAAATTTATGAATCTAATATTTTTAAGCTTCCTTATATTATTACGAACTATTACCTATAATTATTTCAATTCCATTGTTTAGAGGTTAAGAGTGTGGGATCGCTGGATCTAAATCTACTAGGGTTTGATATAGATTTGTTGACTTTAAGATTTCTGGTTGACCTCCGGTTTATGGTTTATTGTAGCTTAAAATCTAAGGGCTTATAAGGCTAGTAGTATTAGATGCAACAAAATATTTAACTAATATGGGAGAATGTTGGATTTATTTGACATTATAGCCACAATGAGCATGCTATGATGAATGGTGAGGATAGTAGAGTCAAATTTCAAGTACAATGGGGTTTGTTAGATTGGTTAAACGCTTTATGTTACGCTTAGTTTATTATAGTGGAATAAGGCTAGAAAGAAATAATAATTCCTTTTTATTTATGATCAGGGGGTATTTTTGGAAAAAAAAATGCTTTTCACCAAAAATAGTAATTCCTCTTGTGAAATGATGGAACAGAGATTCTTATCTATTCCAAGTTATATGGAATAGGCATCCCTTACGATAGAACTTCTTACAAGCCAAACAAGGGAATAATTATTCCATTGTAATTGAGGTAGAATATCATTATTTATTACAGTCAACAACCAAATGCAATGTTAGTGTTATTCCTATAAATCCCTTGTAAACAGATGAATGTATGTATAGATGAGATGAAGAAAGCATTTGCAACCTTTAACTATCTAGTAGATAAGTTAGTCTCCTATGCTTTTTTTTCCCCTTTAAATGGGGGAGAGGTATTATTTTAGAATTGGGGGAAAGCAACACAAAGTCTAATTGGACAACATGTAACTTGAGAGGTTTTCAAGGATGCCTTTTGTCAAAATTTTTTTCTTAACAACCCGAGATAAAAAACATTGGCAAACTTTTCCAATTTAGATTGGGGTAGTTGGCCATAGAGATGTATATGAAATAAATATGAATCAAGCAATAATGAAACTATTCTTTTGGTGGAACTCTATATAAAACAACCAAATATTTTTCAATTACATTTACTTTTTGTGATGTCATTAACAGTGCTATAAATACTACAAATAAATAATAATTAATTTCTATTTACAAGGAAAATAATCTAAACATTTATTTCATATCTTTTTTAAAATTTTTATTTTTAATTTGAGTAATTTTATTTTACACTACATTTCTTTTTTTTTTTTAACAAGGGATCCAGGTGGACCCTTATGAGTCTATTAGTCTAGTTGATCGATCCAATTATGACTATAGATACAATCAGGTAGTTTGTTATAGGATACCTAATCTAATCAATCCGTTAAAATTTTGTGACCCTAGGGATAGGGTTAGATCATATGTTATAGTTATAACTCGATGAGAAACTCGACTTGATAAATTATAATAAAATATAAAATAACATAATTATAAAAAATTCAATTAAAAAAACCTTAAGAAGCATAAATCTCCTTCTCAAGTCTCTATGACTCTTACTGACAAGTCATACTCTCTCTATTGTTTGCTTCCTTTGGTATAATGCAATGTAATGTTTGCTTTTAAATCTCATCCATTAGACCAACTTTGTTTTTGTTGCACTAATAGGATGTGTAAAACTTAAAGTATAATAATTAACTCTACATCTCAACTTTCGTTGGTCGGTACTCAATTTGTTTGCAAGCCTTTAATCAAATTTGTTAAGCTGAACAACATGCATAAATAAATGTCAATCATACTTATTTATCAATTCTAAACTAAAATTCAAATTTTGAAAGCCAAGAAATCAAACATTATCCTTTTATCTAGGAAAGATTTTTTTTTTCCCTAATTGAAATAAGCAAGATGATGAAACAAGTGATTCCTAAAGTTTATCTACCTTGAAATAAGCAAGAAAATAAAATAACCCAACTTATCGGGGTAGGTTGGGGTCGATCTAAAACTCTATAAAGGTAGGTTTATATATGACAATAAAAATCCTATAAGGTTTCCAATTGAATTTAAGAGACTTTATAATGAAGCAGGATGGATTTCAGTCTTATATGACCAATCCTAAAATTGCCCAGCTTGTAGCCCTAAATAGGACCCTTAAACTTGTGTAGGTACACCCACAGGTTAGACCTTGGCAAGTAGGCAAGTTTTGGGTCATGAACCCATTGAGTAAGGTTTGGGCAATCATGGGTCATGCCTACCATGTGGAGTTGTCTGATGGTGGCTACTACTGCATATATTCCATTTAGCAAAAAATGTCAAATGGCAAAAAATGTTGCCCAATCACATAACTAGGAACATCTGTTCTGAGAAAAAAGTAAAATAGTTATTTAACTAAGTGGCGATGGTTGCTTAGTACAACGAAATAAATACTCCCATCCATTATTTTGCTAAAATAATATATAAACCCCAACATTATTTTTCCTCATTTGCACACTCTTCCTCTTTACAAATGTCTCTCTTTTTGCCATATTCATTTTAGAGTGTATATTTTTCGTGTGTATTCATAATGGTCACCACTACAGATTATTCATCAAGTAGTGATCTCAAGTGATGAAACATGTTGCTTAATGACACAAGTAATAATTTTTTTATTCTAATTTAATTTCAATTAGTGGTTAAGGCCAAAGAAGAAAAAAAAACTCTCGACAAGTGGAAATGGTTGCTTAGCACAAGGATAAACACATTCTTGCCCATTATTACGCTAATGTAATGCATAAATCGTAACATCCAATGTTTTACTTAATCACACAATCTCTTTCTCTTTACACAGGTCTATCTTGTTCGTGATATTCATTTTCTCAGTTGCTTTGATTTTTTTTTTTTAATACAACCTAAGCGATAATATTTTACATGTCATGTAGATGTTCTATGAAGTAAATGAAATGGATGGTTATCAATAAGAGAGAAAAGAGAATCTAAATAGGTCATGTACTATAGGGACGAAAGATGGATGTAGATATTTAGCATAATATAGTTATTAGGTAATTTTAAGACTAAATATCAGGATTAGGATATTATAGGAGAGCTAGTTGGTATATAAAGGGAGAGTCAATATGTCATGCCCCAAAGGGTACCCTAAATATAACAGTTCGTCATACTCAATATTAAAGTTTAGGTATGACAACCTTAATCATTCTCAAAAGCTTTGATATTAGGTGTAAGGCGTGCTCTCACAATTTTAGAGGACCATACTTTGAAAAATAAAGCTTAAGAAGATATAATAACGAATTAAGAAATGGAAATCATAATATTCATTCATTCATAAATAATGTCTTACAGGTCTTAGGGGCATTCCCCAGTCAAAATATGTTAGAGTCTATTATAAGAAATTTTCTACGAAGTTTACATTTAAGCTAATGTTAAACTTCATCTAAAATTCCTTAACCACAAAAATTCAAACTGCAAGAGATATCTATAGGGATATAAGCTAACAGGCTTAGTGAGAATTATTTCCATAAGTACATACTTGAGTAGTAAAATTCAAACAAGTTATTTAAGCATTCAAGTGAAATGCAACATACACGTGAGCAAGCAAGGCATATAGCTTTTTGGAAACTATATGTTGAATGGATTTACGCCCTCCATTTGGGGTTTGGTGAGGTAATAAGTAATCTTAGACGAGTCATCTTAGTTAATTTATGTTTTCGATCATTACCACCAAGCATATTAAGTCTACTCGTGTCGAACTATACTGTCGATTTACAGCCAAGCATTGTTTTAATTCCTTGTCGCTAAGCATTTGCTTTCGATCATTGCCGTGCTACTATCTTTTCACCCAAGGATAATAACCCCATGTAATGTGACTCACTACATGATATGCATGAATCAATTTATTTAAGATATCATAGTATCATTGTTGTCAATTTAAAGTGATCAAAGAACTTTAGATATATCAAGTTCTATACTAAGACAAGTAATCCTTTACAATCAATTCCCGCCTCGATATTCTTAGTGTTCTTTCATACAATTTTACATACATAACATTTTGTCTTTCCTTAATTCTAATGCATCTACACTACAAGCACAATCAAATACACAATTTAGAGAAATAAACTCACGTTACCATGACGATACTTTTTCTAAATAAAAGTGTCGATCGAACAATCCACTTAATCAAAATAAACCTCGGGATATGGATACTCTTTCTCGGGTTCACGTAGTCAAGAAAAATACCTATAATGAGTATTTCTTGATAATCCTCTTGTAATTTGACAGAACTACGTCATAAGAATGTCAAAATTCATGTAGAAGACAATCTTAACTTAAAATGGTCATAACTTAGTCATTTCAACTTGGAATTGCGCATATAATATACCGATTTCTACCTACTCAAACAATTCTATTCATTTCTAAAACTATTATCATCAAACTAGGTCATTTGAGCTCCAAAACAGTGGGGATCAGATTCACCACGAAATTTTCCATCCCAAAGGCATTTGTTTCAAACATCAAATAATCCAAAAATTACTTTGATAAATACTTAGTTATCTATATAGTTGAAAAATTCCTTTTTATAGATTTATAGCTCACGTTTCATACATGTTCAAGCATTTGTTGTCCAAACAAAATTCTTTAGTAAAAACAATGTTAGTTAGAAGTTTAGAAAAATTATAATTTACAAGAAATCCTTTTGTAAATTCTTAAAAATGAATCTTTTGATTCTTTTGTTTTCGAAGAGTATTTTATGTTTATCTTACTATTTTTCTTGGTGATTTTTCCATAAAAATGAATTTCGCTATTATTTTCCTTTTTGAAAATTTTAACACTAGTGTCACTTTTCCTATTAGTTTCCTATGTATTTCTTTTGACTATTATTTTGATCTATTTAAATCTTGGTTTGAAAACTTACATTTCCTTTTTCTGGAGTTTCCTTTATATTATGTTTTTAAGGAAAATATTTTTATAACGAAGAATCATCTTTCTTAATTTTAGAAAACAACTATATTACTACTATAATTATGGTTTTAGAAAAAGCCTTTCAAAATAGTGGTATTTCCAAAATTATAGTGAGTTCTTCCTAAAACTTTGAGAAAAAAATGGATTCATTTTATTAATTTAAAAAAACTCTAAATTTCATTTAGAACTCTTCTTTGGTGACAAAAAATCTCTTTTGCAAAAAGTATATTTTAAACTTTGCGGTTTAGACAACAACCTTTATTTTTGCATGAATAAGAGAATAATAACAAGCAAACTTATATCAACAAAATAATAAGCAAGATAATATAAGTTAAGTGTTGAGAATCTTAGCTTTGAATCAAGGCTCTCAGACTAAGAAATGGACTAGTCTCGAAAAGAAAAGAAAATTGTTTTGACTTGATGAAGGCAAGTCTAAGACTAGAAAGACTAGTCTTAAAATAGTATGAAATAATTAAATAAATTACAAAGCATGAAAATAAATAAATAACAAGTAAGGTTATATGCTCTAAAGAATATATAAATACATAAATAATTTAGTTAGATATAAATAAGAAGTTAGCACAATAACAACAATAATATGAGCAAAGTATAATAACAACATAAAAATATAGCAATGGATGTTCATGAACATAGTGTAGTTTCCATAACAATAAGTGTAGAAACTCACACCATGGTCATATAATGTTGCATGACATGGTAGAAGTAAAATGAAGAAGATTTATTACCTAAAAGATAAACGGTAGTGAAGAAAAGTGATGGTGTTGGTAAGAACTCGAGAGGATTTTGGGATTATATAGAGAGGAAATTTGAGAGAGAGTTTGGAGAAGAAAATTTTAAAGAGTTTTGGTAGTAAATTTGTGAGTGGATGAAGTGTGAAAGAAATGAAAGAGAATAGAGATATTTATAGGGAAAAGTGGAGGATAATTTGTGCTAATTAAATAAGTAAAAATTAGAACAATGAGAGAGAGAAAGGGGGGGCCGGCGCTACATAGAGAGGAGAGAGAGGAAGATTTTTTTTTTTTTTATTTTTGTTAATGAAAAGTGAGATGTGAAATTGTATTGGAAATGAAAATTATAAGAAGATAGGTATATAGGTTGTAAGGAAAAGTAGAGATAGATGAATAATATAAAGTAGTGTAATTTAAAGTAGATATGACTAATAAAATACCGGTAGTAAGAAAATACGAGTAAAAATGCGATATCTGATATTTTTAGTTATCGAAAAAATATGAAACTGATATTTTTGAAAACATTATATTTTTACGAGTCTAGCGGTATATTCGGAATATTTTTACTATTTTGAGCCTCGAGACACTTTTTTCGAAAACTGTAACTGATCGGGTCCAAAACAAATTGCGATTTTATTAATATGATATTTTTAAGCTCTCTTATCGTAATACGAAATATTCTACCTACTAATCTCATACTTACCCTCTTAGGGTTATGAACGTGGGATTGCCGGACTTAAACTATTACGTTTAACTAGGGTTTTGTTGACTTTAAGCTTTCTGATTGACCTTCTAATTAGAGTTCAAGCTTAACCGATCACGAAACTTTGGCGGTTTACACAATAAGTAAGTATGCTCGGACAATATCACTTATAAAACTTAAACTAATTGTAGATACCCTATTTTGCCCATCTAAGACTTTAATTTATAGTAAAAATTAATATTATATTAAGTTCGTAAATTAAAAAAAAAATAAAAAAGAAAGAAAACAATCAAAAAAAAAAAGAAGAAAAAGAAATCATTACAAATGTATAAAAAAAATATAATAAAATTTTTAAAATATTTCTGAGCTTGATATAATACTAATTTTAATTATATATTTATTTTGGACCCAATTAAATGACTCATGTAAATGAGCTTATTTAATTGGGCCCATTTTGGAAACCTTATATACAATTTTTGTGCAAACCAGAATAAGCATATACCAACAATTTGTATGAATAAGTCACTGACATGCGTAAGGAAGACTTGGGTTCAATTCTACGAGGAGACAAATTGTGTAGAGTGATAGATAAGTAGGCAAATGCCTATAAATACCTAGCAGAAACAATCCATAAAAAAACAAGAGGAAAAAACACGGTGAAGAAGAAAAAAAAAACAATAAGAAGAATTCCAGGAAAAAAAAAAACCACTTAAAAATGCAAAATTGATGGACTCCAAGAGCATCCAGACATAAGCCGCCACCAAGCTCCACCGGAATTATTAGTTCAATGCGTGCCAGTCACCACCGAAGATCCGCGCATCCTGATCCCAAGGTCCCGAAGTTCGACGTCTCCTGGCTTGTACGAGGTAAGTTTTCAGTCTCCTTCTCTTCTTTTATTATTTGTTCATTTAATAATTAATAATCCTCCTCCTACTGGCATGCTGACCCACGTGCGACCTGAGTTCAATCGGAAGTCCAACCCAACTTCCCTGTGCGGGCGCCTGCTCCTTTGTGCGAATCCCAGGTAAGTTTCATTCTTTTGTTTTATTTTTTTTATTTGCTTTATTAATTTATAATAAGAATAATGATAATAACAATATATATAATAAAAACAAAACTAAATTGTAATAACAATTGAATAATAATAATAATAATATGTATCACTTATAAGTTGGACCATAATTTTTGGAACCCTTGTCAAATATGTGAAAATAAGCCTAAGAGAGTGTAAGGAAGTCCTCTTGGGGTAGATAATTAAGAACTAGATAATTATCTCTAGGTTGAAAAATCATCCATAGGGGCATGGAAAATTATTTGCCTGATTTAAAGGTATTTGCCTCCAGTTTAAGAACTATTTGCCCAAAACTTGGAAAACAATGCCCTAATAAAAATCAAAGTCCTAGAAAGAAGTGTTTTTCCCCTAATAAATGAAGTACTCAAGCCTAAGGCTAAACTAAAAAAATGAATGATTAATGGGACAAATCTGTTGCTTAATCATGATTTTTAGATCCCATAAGATTTTCATCTATTAGCAAATTTTCAAAAAAAAAGAAAAAAGAAAAGAGAAAAGAAAATTATAAAAGGAAAAATAAAATGAGTTTTTTCAATAAAAGTCTGGAAAGTTGAAAGTTTCTCAAATAAAAAAAAAAGAAGGAAAGAAACAAAAAAAAAAGAGTCTTTGGCTCCAATAAAGGTCTTTTTTCCCTAAAAAAAGAGAAGATTTTTTTTTTTTTAAAAAAAGGAAAGTAAAACGAGTTTTTCAAAAAAAAAAAAATGTTTCCTTAAAACTTTTTCATAAAACATTAATAATAAAAGAGAGAGATAGAGTTTTAGCTCAAAAATTTTTCAAAAAAAAAATGAAAAAAGGAAAATAAAAGGGGCAAAAATGTCTTTGTTTGAAGAATTTCAAAACTCGATTTTCGAAAAGCCTTTCAAATCAAGTCAGTAGTGAATCATCATTTTTTTCTCAATCCATGGGATCGCTTGCTCGTAGGAGTTTTGTCCAGTCAATCATAGTTGTCAAAATCGTGATTTTACCCATACAATTCTTTACGATTTTAGGAGGCCTTTCCGAGTTGAATCGTGGGTAGAATCTTACGATTTTAACCGAATTTACCGATTCTGCCTATTTGAGTCAAATAAGCTAAAATATAAAAAATACAACTATGTGTTTATAATCTCATCAACTATTAGAAATTAGGATGATGTACCTTTCTTGTTGCTATTTTTATTTGGTTTCCACACTCTCTCTCTATCTTTTTCCTCTCTCCCTTGGAAACCTCTGTTGTATACTGATAGAATTCATTCAAGTCAAGTTATAGCTTTAAAATTCACAAGAAAATTATTTATTTCATTATATAAGTAAGCATTTAATAAGTTGAAAATTTTGACTCTCCTTTAATTTATCACTTATTTCAAATAAAACAATAAAAAATTAAATTAATTTTGACTCTATTCGCTTTTTTTATATATGTTATATCATGGATGAAGAGTTATTATGAAAAAAAGAACTTAATTTCTTTATTTTTTATATTCATTATGTGTTCTAAGTTTTCTACATCTTCTATAAGCATTTTTATCATTTTTCAAAGCTATTTTGCAAAGGTTGTATAAACTTATATTTCTGTGTTTCGATTTTACGTTTTGATTCTACTGTCCTCTTGGCGATTCTATATAAAATCACGAGTTTGATAACCTTATAGTCAAGTACTAGGATCGCTTGCTCGAAGGAGCGCTGTTTTAGTTTTTAGATCACTTGCTTATAAGAGCATCATCTCATCAAGTATTAGGATCATCTACTCGAAGGAGGAGCATCAACCTGTCAAGTATTAGGATTGCCTGCTCGATGAAGCGTTGTCCTAGTTTTTGGATCATCTGCTCATAGGAGCATCGTCCAGTCAAATATTAAGATTGCTTGCTCGATGGAGCGCTGTCCTAATTTTCGGGGCACTTGCTTATAAGAGCATCATCTAGTCAAGCATTAGGATTACCGACTCAAAAGAGCGCTGTCCTAGTTTTTGGATCACCTGCTCGAAGGAGCGTTGTCCTATCTCTTAAGATTGATTACTAAAAATAAGTGATATCCAATCAAATAGTACAATGCAAGGCTTGCTAGCTCAAGGGGCGCATTTGTATCCGATCACAGGTCAGCTTAAAGATGCCTCTCCAAATCATAGGTAAGCTCAGGAATGCCTCTCCAAGTCAAGTGCTAGCCCAAGGAATGCACTTATATTACATCTAAAGCTAAATGCTAGCTCAAGAAGCTCATCTGTATCAAGGCATAAGCTAGCTCAAGGAGCGTCCATCCGAGCCAAATGTCAGCTCAAAGGACGCGTTTGTAGCTGATCATAGGCTAGCTCAAAGAGCGCCTTTCAAAATCATAAGTCAGCCCAAGGAGCGCCTCTCTAAATCAAGTGCCAGCTTAAGGAGTGTAATTATACTACATCTAAAGCCAAAAGCCAGCTTAAGGAGCGCATCTGTATCAAAGCATAGGCTAGCTCAAGAAGTGCCCATTCAAGCCAAATGCCAGCTCAAAGTACGCGTTTGTATCTAATCATAGGCCAGCTCAAAGAGCGCCTCTCCAAATTATAGGTCAGCTCAAAAAGCGCCTCTCCAAGTCAAATGTCGGCTCAATAAGCACACTTATACCAAATCCAAACCAGATGCTAGGAGCGTCTCTCCAAATTAAACGTTAACTCAAGAAGCACGCTTATTCCATCCAAGCCAAACGCTAGCTCGAGGAGCACGTTTGTTCTAGATAATAGGACAGCTCAAGGAGAGCCTATCCAAGCTAAGTGCCAGCTCAAGGAGCGCACTTGTAGCGTATCTAAGTCAAACGCCACCTTAAAAGGCGCATTTGTATCAAGATCATAGGCCAACCCAAGGAGTGCACTTACACCATCTAAGCCAAATGCCAACTCAAAGAGCGAGTTTGTCTCAAGATCATAGGCCAGCTCAAGGAGCGCTTCTTCAAGTCAAGTGCGAGCTCAAGGAGTGCATTTAGGTTGTTTATCCTGAGTCATAGAAGAAGTACGATCAAGGGAAGTGCGTCATTTTGCCATAACCCCTAGTGGACATACTGCAAGGGCACTACTTCTACCTTCAGGTTTGCCATAAATTTTCAAAAGAAAAAAAAGGGGTCTCTCTTAATAAACTTCACCACAAAGAGGGGCAGTTGTAGACACTCTATTTTTTCCAATTAAGACTTCAATTTATAATGAAAATTAATATTATATTAAGCTCGCAAATTATAAAAAAAAAAAAAAAACAAACAAAAAAAAAGAAAAAGAAAAAGAAAAAGAAATAATTACAAATGTAAAAAAAGAAAAAAATAATAAAATTTTAAAATTATTTTTAAGCTTGATATAATACTAATTTTAATTATAGATTTATTTTGGATCCAATTAAATACCCCATGTAAATTGACTTATTTAATTAAGCCTATTTTGAAAACCTTAAATATAATTTTTGTGCAAACTATAAGGCACATGTCAACAGCCTGTATGAATAAATCACTACGCATATGTTGGTAAGTAGTAGGTGGGTAGTAGATGAGCAAATAAATACCTAGCAAAAACAATCCATAAAAACAAGAAGAAGAACAAGAAAAAAAAAAACACGGAGAAGAATTCCAGGAAAAAAAAAAACCACTAAAAAAAAAAGGCAAAATTGATGGACTCCGAGACCATCCAAACATAAATCGCCACCAAGCTCTACCGGAGTCATTTGTTCAATACGTTCCCGTCGCTGCTGATCCCAAGGTCCAGGAGTTCGACGTCTTCAAGCTTGCACGAGGTAAGTTTTCTTTCTCCTTCTCTTCCTTTATTATTTGTTCATTTAATAATAATAACAATACTCCTACTGGCATGCTGACCCATGTGCGACCTGAGTTCAATTGGAAGTCCAACCCAACTTCCCTGTGCGCGCGCCTGCTCCTTCGTGCGAATCCCAGGTAAGTTTCATTCTTTTGTTTTATTTTTTTATTTGCTTTATTAAATTATAATAAGAATAATGATAATAACAATATATATATTAATAACAACAAAGCTAAATAATAATAATAATAATAATAATAATAATAATAAAATTTTGTATATTGTGATTGATTAAAAAGCTAAAACATGTAATTAATTAATGTTTGTCTTTGTCTTGTAAGTTCATGAATAATTGTTTTATACTGTTGTGTCTATATTAAAATTCTTAGGTTTGTATCATGTAAAAGGTTGTTGCCAAATTTCCTTTATGTATATATGTTTTATTAATAATATAGTTTTCATGGATAGTTAATATGATGTATATATATGTTGTATGATTTATGAGATGATTTTAACCATGCTACTTCAAATTTGAATTGTACCATAATATATTGATGTTTTGAATGCGTAATTTTCACCATGTATGAATTGTATTAATATCTTGTTTTAACGTTATAACATGAAATTTTTTGAATGAGGACATGATGTCTATATATGATTTGACCAAAATTTGTGGTTAATAAGTAATATGTCATGATTGTTGAAAACTTTAATCTTGTGAATATTTCATCCTTTATGTGTTTATGTGTAAATGGATAATTTTTGTTGAGTTTACATGTGATATTTGATTTGTTTTGATCAATATATTAAACATTGATAATTTCTTATTTTGATAACATGTGCATTGTATAGGTATGTTTGTCATGATGTGTGATTTAGATTTCTTATTCAAGGTTTTGTCACTTAGAAAAATCACTTTTCGTAGAATTGGGGGAAAACCATTTTGATAAATTTAGGATTCACTAAAAACTCAATTTTTTAATAAAATTACTAAAAACTTAATGAACCTAAAGTGATAGAATGTCAAAATTACTGAAATCAACCAACAAATTAGAATTTTCTTAGAAGAATTATATATTATCTTATCCCGATTAGCAGATACGTAAGCACTTCTGGGGCGACATAAAAAATAAAAACAAACCCTTTTTTTTTCAACTCTTGTAAATATTAAATCAATTCATTATTTATTGTAAATATTGTTTTCATTTGTAAAATACGATGATTAAAATGTAAATATGATACTATAAATTTTGGAGCATTAAAAAGGTAAACTTGGATTTAAGAATTCTAATGTGATAACCATATGGTTTTAATAGGATAGCCTCCCGAATCCAAAAATATCTGATTTAATGAAGTTGGTTTTAAATCAATTTTTTTGCAGACTAGTGGCTAAGTTAGGATCAACCAACATATTGATCATAACTTATAATTTTTTCCTGATTTTGATCGGATGATGACTCCTATAATTTTTGAAAATCAAGTTTCTTTTAATTCCTAGTCAGGGGATCGTATTAAATGTGTTCGGGTTTGATACGGATCGGATTAAAAGAAATAAAATCAGAAAGGAAAAATCCATGTTCGACACTAATGGTTTTGGATCCTCTAAAATCACTTTCTCTAATTTTTTAATGTCCTAAATAAGTGACTAAAGTTATTTAAAATTTTAAAATATCATATGATATCATAATAATATTATCTTATTTCTTATAATTTCAACTATTTATCATATACTATAGTTTTTTAAGAGGTAATTATAAGGAAGTTTAGAGAAAGAAGGTGTAAAATATCCATTTCCTCAAGACTTACAGTTTTAGCTAAGATGAACGAGGCTTTTGAAACGAGTACAATGGGCTAGAGAGTCCAGAAGGATTATTGGGCCACTATTCGGATTGCAAGGCGCAGGCTTAAGAAGCCTTCTTACCAGCCCACCAATAATATAAACTCTCACTTGTCGAAAAATTTAGCCATGTAAAAATATATCAAGTTTAGCCTTTGTGGTATCTAAAAGGGCCATCCGCGTTTGAGCCAATTTGTAAAATAATAACATAAGCTTTATGTGATATAGACAAGTATATTTTCATCAGATACCAAGTAGTCGAATTAGGTCGAGACGTTAAGAAGCAATTGTCACACTGTTAACTTTTTGCCTACTTGTCACTTATCCCATCATCCACCATTCTAGAACTAGAAACCATGTATTTCAGAAATTCTTTTTTTTTTTTTGGCCTATATTTATTCCAGAAATTCACAAGCATAAAAGTTTATCTGTAATATTAAAATATTTGAAAGAGGTTTGATATGTTATATATATATATTTTTACAGTACAATAGTTATCCGGGCAGTTATATGAAATAATATATATATGTGTGTGTGTAAATTTATATAGAGTAGTTATATATAAAAGGATAGTTATATGTATTTTTATTTTTACACACTCTTCTTTTATAGAAGGAAAGTTATATGTATTTTTATTTGATTTAGTTTAGGGTTAATATCGAGAATGGTAATCGAACTTTGAAAAAATATGCAATTAGGTAACTTTAATTTTAAATTGATCAATTTAATAAATGTAAGAACTTTTTATACATACCAATAGTACCTTCATTGAATTGACTAATACTATTAATGAGTGTTACGCCCTTAGACTTTTTGATAGTTTTATAAGTAGAACCTTAGAATTAAGATCGGAACCGAAACTCTAAAGTCAAACCGATTCAATCTTAAATCCTAAAAGCTCTAGACTCGATTACACAGCTTCTAAAACCCTAAAATAATGAATAAATTAGAAAAGTAATATGAACTTGAATTATGAACTGAACATATAGTATATGTGCAAAAATGATCAAATTTGTCAAAATTTCAATTGTTTCAAGCCTTTTTAGGATTAGGCTCCGTATTTGGACACTAATACACAAAACAAAGAAAAATGTCCCAACAAACAATTTACTCTAGAAATATATTAAGATATTAATAAAATATCATATTAAATTTTACTAGCTCATAAAAAGTTAGTTATAACTTTAATAAGTGTATTTTTATCTCTACTAGTAATTTATTTGTCTTGTCTACTATTCATTACTATTTACTCTACTCTACTCTACTTTTTCTTACAACTTTTATGCCTATTCTTACATCTTACGTAACCTACCTTTTACAAATTATATTTCCCATAAAATCTACATCTAATCACCATACTTCATTCCACTTTTCTTAATCAAATTAATTTTTTTCTCTCTCTCTCCTTTCCCATGGCCGGTACACACCTCCCATGTACATCTCTCTCATTTTATTTTTCTTTTCATTTATTTTACTTACTAAAATTTATCTAATTTTCTCCTATAAATTCCCCACGTCCTCATTCATTTTCACCTTCTATTCACTTACTAAACTCTTTCTCTCTTTTTTTTTTTTTTCTCAAGCACTCTCCCTCTTTTTTTCCCCTATTTGTTACTGTGATAAACCTCTAGCCTCTCTCCAATTTTCTTTCATCTCTTCATTTAGGAAAATACTAAATCCCCTTCATGTGTTATGTCATGTGATATGTGATATGTGATATGTGTATGTATATGTTTTTATGTTTTCTATAAATATCCCCATGATGCATAACGCTAGGGAATGGAAGTGAAAGGCAATACATTAAGTTCATGTCACAATGTTATGTTTAAATTCATGTTTATGACATATCCATTTTTTCTTGTTTCTAATATAACTTTCAATTTGTTAGTATATGAAATAACTTAACTTTTATGGATTACTAAATTTGATATATTATATATATATGTTAATTTAATTAAATCATGAATTTTGTTAAGTGTTTAGTTGAATAGAATTTAATGAGTTAGTGTGATTAAGTATTAGTAGTATATTATATGATTTTTGTGTGTGGGTGTTGTGTATACTTGATATGTTAAAATTACTTTTATTTATATAAATATGGTTGATAAGTTATATTTGATGAATATAAATATAGTGTGTTAGTGTGTTTGATATTAGCGTTTATTGTTGTTTCAATGCATGTTAAGTTGAGTTTTCAAATAACAAACCCAACCCAAAACCAAAACTAAACATAACATATTTTTAGTTTAAAAAAAGACCCAAAACCAAGCCAAAACAAAGCGCAAATCCCTCTCTTTATACCTCTAAAATTCTACCCCAAAAGTCAGCATTAAAAAGGATAAACTCAAACTTCTTTTTGTTTTTAAAAAGAAAATAGACATCCAAAGCAAACAAAAAACTTATCGTGCCTTTGTTCCTCTCCATTTCATCTTTTTCTTTTAAATCTCTTACTTAAATTACCAAGGATCCTTTCCCAAGACTCAATTCCCAAGTTAAGGAGAGTTTAAGGTAAGTTTGCATGTGTTTTGTAATGATTTATTTTCCTTTCATCCATGAATTTCTGTCAAAATTCATCTCTTGATAGGTTATAAGTAGTATTGATATGTTGAGTTGATTAAGAAGGCTTTTACATCCTTAAGGTTGTAATATATGATTTCTTGAAGTGGTTGTTGAGTATAAGAATTGTTGAAGTTGTTATGAAGGTGAAAGTTAGAGACGAATGGTTTGATTCTTGATGAGTGATGATTGAAGTTATTTGAAGTTGTTTGATGAGAGTGTTGAGAAGTAATGATGTTTTTAATGTTGATGGGAGTACATGATGTATTGTATATGCGTTTTATTGAGTTTTAGTTGATTTAAAACATGTAAAAACTGTTTGAAGTATGAAAACAGGGGACTTTTGGAAATGAACACTGCCCTATTTTTCCCAATCTACATGGGCTCAAGCACGGGCACTACGTGCTTGTGCAGACCAAATTTTGGCTACTGGGCACTTTTGAGCCTCAGCACGACCTTGTGCATGGGCATGCACAAGCTCATGTTGAGCATGTTGCAAGGGAACTTTTGTTCTGTGTACTTTTCCGTGCAGGAGGCCATGTACCATGCCCTGTTCTGCCTTTTATGAAAAAAAATATATTAATAATTTCTGTTTGAAATAATTTTATAACTCTACATGTTTTTCCTTAATTGTTTCTTAATTTATGATTAATTAGAAAGCATATATGAACCTATTATGAGTATAAAACTATGATATGTTATCATATGAGTTTCATTCGAATTTAATGAATGATTAGTACTTAGTAACTATTTGTTATGAATATTCAACTGAGAAGTAGTGGTTTGATATAAAATGAATTTCTTATAACAGCTTCATATCCTCTTTTGAGCGCGTCTACTGATCATTTACGTGATAAATCAGATACTAAAGGTACTTAGTAACTTGCTTGTGATTTTTTAAGTTAGGCATATCTTAATGAACTTAACTAAAGATAAATTGAAGATTGTTTGAAATTGGTTGTGTTTAAGTCGTTGAATCTAGCTTGAGGAGTGGCAACCTTGTCCGAGCGGACATGGTAATTAGGTGCTTAGGCTATTTATGTCATGATGCATTGACTTTATACCATGATGCAATGGTGACTCTTAAATGGCTAGGTGGGTAATTGATAGGATTGATAGTATTAAGGTAACATTTGCTTATTTTGAAGAAGAAATAATATGATTTTATTCATGTTTATGGGATCAGTTGAACTAGATGATATTATAAAATAAGTTAAATAAAGTTGTGTAATGTCTATTAACCCTAAATGAGGTTACTTTTCTTTTCAGTTAAATATAGGGAATATAGATATCTGGGCTACCTATATCAACCCCTTGAGCAACTGCTGTTACTCAGGACCCCCAAATTCCCAGGATTGAATCGGATTTTGAATACTCCAATGTTGTTTTACTCACTTAATCAAAGATAATTAAATTGATGATTGTTGCATTTGCATTTAGTTTATGTGTGCTTGCCATTCGTATTTGCTTGTGTTATTGTGTACTAGGCTTTGGCTCATGTTGCTGCATTGCAGGTGATGTCGATGATGAGTGCTATGATGATATGGGTTATGGGACTGGCTGGGAAGCCTTCATGGATGAGTGTTGCGGATAAGGATTCCCTTTGATGACCAAGAATGTTTACTTTAAGTTGTCTACAAGACTTTTGAGATGTAAATTTTGTATAGTTAATGGCTTGTTAATGAAGCCATGGTTTGTAATATAAGTTTCAAGTTTGTTTCTTGTAAATTTTATTTCCAAGTAAGTTTGTAAGGTTTTAAAGTGTCATGGTTTGACACTAATGTAATGTTATGTATGTATGTATGTATGTATGTATGTATGTATGTATGTATCAATCTACTCATGTTGAGGAGTAGCATTAGTTGAAAGTTTTGCAAGTATTTTAACAGGTTTAAATAAATAGTCAATACAAACTTTGGGTCTGTTTGTTCGGCTTTTTTCGATAGATACAGATACTTTTTTCAAACTTTTTTCTAACAAATTATTTATCAAGAAATAGATATAGAAAAAAAAAAAGTTAACAGTTCTCATCAAAAAATCAAATAGATTAAATATAGATGCAAATCGGACAGATTTACACATATCAGTTTGAAAAAGATACAGATACAGATACAGATACAGATGAAAAACAGACCATCCAAACAGACCCTTTATCTTTTTAGACAGCCTTGCATATAATACATAGGTGTTTTATAATACATAGGTATTATATGTGGTTGGGGACTTAGCATGCTTAATCACAAAAGGATTAAGTAGGTCAGGTCCTTACAATATATATATATATATATATATATATATATGTAGTACGTACAATTTTTAGAGTCTGATGCTTACCAATCTAATTCTTATTTCATATTCTTTATTTCATGCACTCTATTTATTTCATGTTATATATAAGGCTAGTCAATTTCTAGTTTTAGACTGGTTAATAAATCGAGTTGGAAGGAGACTAAAATAATTCAAGTCTAGGAAAGCCTTAACACAAATCTAAGACTCTCATGCTTTTTCATTTCATCTATCTTGATTTTTATGAGAATGAAATATTTCAAGTCTCAATAAGCCTTAACAAAGATCTAAGACTTCCATTTTTAATTTCTTTATGCTTTATTTTATTTATTATACGTGGTGACTAGTTATTTCAAGTCCCAGAAAACCTTGATCATAATCTAAGACTTCCATATTTCTATTTTGATTTTTCTTGTATTTTCATTTACAATCTTGTTCATTTCTTATTTTGAGTTGGTCTTGCTAAAGTTAAAAATTGTAGTCTATGTTCATGTACATAGAAGTTCATAGTGATGTTGTCATAAGGGTTAAGTAAAACATTAAAATTTTAATGTTGATAATTCTTTATTATGAAAATAATTTCCTAAATCTTATTTTCGAAGCTTTATGAATCATTTAAACAAAAGAAAATATGGAAAATTTATTATTTTCCCACCAAATCATATTCTTATTTGATGATTTTACAACATAAGGTTCTTTTCTTTAAAAAACACATGAAAATCAATATTTTGACAAATGAGCCTTCAACAAAAATTTAAATAAAGTTACAAGAATAAAATGAAGGATGAAACATTGCTTTAAGAATAAATTATCATTATTTACTAATAAATGAAGGTTCACAATTAGTTTTCAAAAGTTTAGTTTTGCAAATTTACATTTTTCAAAGTCTCTAATGTGTTTTAAGTCTAGGAATAAATTATAATATTGTCCATAAGGTCGACATGAGGTAAAATTGCAACAAGTGTCAAAAAGTAATTTGAAACCAAGTCTGGAACATGTTGGGCGTGATTTGTACCATGTGATTTCAAGACTTAAATGACCTTACATGTTTGAAATAATCTTAAAAATTGATAGAACAGTCAAAGAAGGTAGAAATCAACTACTCATATGCGGAATTTGGAGTTAAAACTAGCAAGTTATGACAGTTTTAAGTTAGAACTTATATAATTGGGAAAAATACAATGAATAGAATTAATAGCGTTAGAAATTTGAATAAGACCTAATACGAAATACTCATTTTGGCTATTTCTTTGGTTCAGGTGATGAAAAGACCGATGTACCTTTTCTAGAAGACTATTTTGATTAGTAACTTGCGATATGGCTGACTAAGTTATTCCTCATTTTTTCGTCTTCTTGATTTTGCTTGTATAATAGAAACACTAGAATACATGAAAAGATAAAAATGGAAATTGCATGTGGGATTATCGTGGGTTATGAATGCATTTTGTGGTGTTTGATAAACTAAAAGTAAGCATATCGAAACTTAAATGGTTGATTAATACCTTGTTTCGATATTTTGTTGATATATTGGTGTGAACTTGGATGGTCACTCCTAAATTGAAAATAACTCTATTGGACTCATAAAACGATCATGCATAACACGAGTCGAGTCTCATCATTTTTCGCTATGATTCTTTCATGTGGGAATGGATATTAGTAGTGCTGGCAAGTAGGAGTTAGAAAATCTACAAAAATATGGCATGTAGAAGCTTGAAAATCTACAAATTAATATGATGGTTGTATGGGCCTGTAACAAACCCCAACCCCCGATATGGAGGGCATAGATCTATTCTAAATATGGTTTTTGATTAATCATGTGTATTTGTTTTCTCATTTGAATGATGCATCCCATATGCTTGTATTGAAAACTTGTTTGATTTATGGGTACGTTTTGCGGGAATATCTTCCTAAACCGAATTTACTTATACCCTTATAGATTTTTGTTGCAGCATGAATATTTGTGGCTTTATCCGAGAGGGATCTTTACTTAAGTAATGACCATGGAGATTAAGGAGCTTTTGGGAGAAGTCTACAAGATAGTTTTGGCATAGACTTCTATAAAAATCTTTTTATATAGAATTTTGTTTTTGTACAGACTCTTTGGGTTGTATAATCTTATGATTTGACAAAGGTATGGCCCTATGAGATGTAAGATTTGATCTTAAATTATAAAGTTATGTTTTATGATTCTTGAATACTATTTATTGTTATATCCTTAAACTACTCAATTTTAATGGTACGTGTAAACCCCTAAAATTTTCGGTTAATTTTAAGTTTGATCTTAGAATTAAAAGTCAAGTGGAACCTTAAAGGTCAACAAAAGTCTAGTACAAACCCTAGAATTGAGATCCGGCATTCCCGTATTCTTTAGCCCTAGAAAACGAAGTTTAGTTAATTAGTGATAATAGTTCGTAATATCTTGAGAAAACATAAAAATATCATATTCGTGAATTTCGAGTGTCCTTCGAACTCAAACTGGATCAGTTCTCGAAAAGCATGTCCCGGAGCCCGGAATAATAAAAATATTCCAATAACACTATTAGGACCGATTTAATACAAGAATTTCAAAAATATCAGTTTCGTAATTTTTTAGTAACTAAAAATAATAGATATCGCATTTATACGCGTATTTCTCACTATCGGTATTTTACTAGTCACATCTACTTTATATTATACTATTCATTACTATTCTACACTATTAATTTATCTCTATTTTTTCTAACACCTACTCTTGCAACACCATACACCTATTATATTTATTGTTTACCTTTCCTATAACTTTATATCATATCTACTTTACATATTATTACTTTTAATACATCAAATTACAAAAAAACAAATCTCTCTCCCTCTCCACCAAGCATGGTCGGCGCCCCCCTCTCTCTCTTCCTCTTAATTTTTTTTTTCAATTTTTCTTTAATTAAATAACTCAAAATTCACTCCCCATTTTCCTATAAATCCCCCTCCTCTTTTACTTCATTCACACATCTTCTACCCACAAAATTTCACTCCCAAACGCTCTCCAACTTCCTTCTCAAATACTCTCCCAAAACTCTCTAAAATTTTCTTCGCAAAACCCTCTCCTTCTACAAAACTACTTTAGGTAAGAATTTTCTTAAAATCTTTCTTACCATGTCATGTAAATTACATGACCATGGTGTGAGTTTTCTAAACTTAATTGTATGGAAGCTACACTATGTTCATGTATTATTCTTGTTCATGATTATGTATTCATATATTTCTATGTTGTTATTTTACTTTTGCTCATATTATTATTGATTTTTATGTTAATCTCTTATATATATGTAACTAGATATAACTATGTATTTATATATAATCTTTAGAGCATATAAGCTCATTGTTATTTATTTACTTCCAAGTTATGCAATTTATTTATTTATTTCATGTTATTTTAAGACAGTCTCTAGTCTTAGACTTGTCCTCATCAAGTCAAAACAATTTTTGCTTTCTTTTCCTTATTTCTTTTGGGACTAGTCCATTCTTAGTCCCAGGAGACCTTGATGAAGCTAAGGTTCCCAATACTTGACATATTTCTCTACTTGCTTATTTTATCCTTCTTATGCTTTCATACTTTCATATTCATAATAATGCATCAACATATTGATTTTGTCTCAACAAGTTAAAGAAGGAAAAATGTTTCCTTAAATAGAAGTTCTTTTCAAAATAAATATTATCATGAAAGAAATGATTTTTTATATGAAAACTTAAGAATCCATCTTAGTGTATCTTTTCTAAGAAATTTAGTGGAGCTCATGATAAAAGTTAGAAACGAAAGAACATAAGAATTCTTAGATAATACACACTTACACCTTACAAAATTGTAAAGTGGAAAGGTATTCTTAAAAGTGAAAATTTCAAATTCTTGTTTAAACAAAAGTTTTACTAAACTTCACTCTTCATCAATACTTTGAATTTCAACTAAACTAGTTTGACAATCACCAATAAATTTCCTTTCATAAAAATAGAATGATCTTAGAATAAGATTAATGAACAACTTAGGGAATCATTTCTTTAAATGTAAGAAAATATAGAATTATTACTACTTTAAAAAAGTATTAAAAACTAAGTTATAAGGAATTTAGAAAAACGAAAATGATTCTTTTGAAAATTAAAAAGACTAAGGAAATGGAATTTAGAAAAAGAAAATATTTTATTTAAAATAGCTTAAGAAACTTTCTAGCAAGCTAAGAAGAAATTTGCAAAAGTTTTACTTTTCCAAAATTTTTAGAAGACTTTACTTTTACAAAAAAATTCATGGTTGAGACAACTTCATTAATTTCATGCATTTAACATGAGTCAATGAATATATATATATATATACACATTTCTATCTATATATTTGATACAAGTTTTTGTAACAAGAAGAAAAAGTAAGTTTTGCAAAATTCATGGTGAATTTGATCACCATTGTCTCGGAGGTCAAATGACTTAGTTCGATGAAAATAGTTTTAGAATTAGATAGTTTTTTGAATAGGTAGAAAACAGTATATTATATGTGCAATTCCGAGTTAAAATGACCAAGTTATGGCTATTTTAAGTTGGAATTACCTCTATACGAATTTTATCGATCTTATAACATAGTTTTTGATAAGTACCATAGAATCAACAAAAAATACTCATTATGGGTATTCTTTTTGATTACGATCCTGAGGAGGAGTGTTCGTATCTCGGGATTATTTCGATTAGTGGAATTACCGATCGACTCATCCATAAGAAAGAAGTGTTATCATGGTCGAGTGAGTCTACTCCCCTTTATTGTTCGTACTTATGATTGTGCTTGTAATTTAGTTGAATTAGAATCAAGGCAAGATAAAATGGAAGTTGTATGATAATATGTTGAAAGAACATTAAGTATATCGAAGCATGGGTTTCTTGTAATAAATTGTATGCGTATTATCACCTCGAAGTGTTTAAAATTGGTTGTTCACTTGTAAGAAATTAAAATATAATGGCTAGGCTTTAATTACAAATTTATGCATGCATTTCATATGTTAAGTCATATTGCATTCGCTATTATACAATTGGTGGGACAAGTGTATAATAGTGGTGGTAAGCATAACCGGTATATCATGTATGTGGTGAGTAGGAGCTAGTAAAATCTATATAAATATTGGTGGCTAATAGGAGCCGGTAATAACTACATGTTTTGGTGGCGTATAAAAGCCGGTAAGATCTATAAAAATGTTTTAAAAGAAGTAGTGGCCGTAATGGGCCGGAATACCTAACCCCATATGAAGGGTGTAATTCATTCAACATATGATTCTCGGAAATCATATGTCTTATATACTCACGTGTTTGTTGCTTCCTATTTGGTTGCTTAATAAACTTGGTTGATATTTTGTTTCAAGTATGAATTTTTGGAATTTACTCACTAAGCCCGTAAGCTTACGCCCCTATAGATATTTGCATTCTTAGGAACACCTGTTTTTGTACCCAAGGTCTCCCCTTATCCGCATAAGTTTTCTTTTAGAGCTTTTGAAGAAATTACTTGAAGAATTAGATTAGAATTCTTTTGAAATATTTGATGTAGTATTAAATTATTGTAAAGACTATTATTTATTTAATCTTTGGGTTTTAGTCGAGTATGCCCCTAAGAATCGTGTAATAGACTTTTGATTATTAATATCATGATCTATTTATTTCTGGATTCTTGTTTGTTCATTATTACTTGTTTAGACCACAATTCCCAAAAGTGTTTCCTATTACCATGTTAGACACCTTGCATATGATACCAAGACTGTCGCATGGCTAAGGTAGTCATTTTAAGTCTTAATATATTATGTGGTGGACTGCCATGTTTAGGGTACCTTTCGGGGCATAACAGTAAGTCTCATATTGTCGTGTAAGTACTCATTGCACCTAATATCAAAACTTTTGTGTGAATAAGATAGTCATTCCTAAACTTTAATATTAAGTGTAGACTGCCACATTTAGGATATCCTTTGGGGCGTGACACAAGTACTTCCATCAAATTAACTAAGATGACATTTTTAATCAACATGATAGAAGTACTAGTAGCATACATGAAAAGTTAGGTACTTGATTGATCAATTTTAAAATTCATGTATTAAATTGATCACTTTCAAAATTCAGATACGTGGTTACATGTTTCATCAAAATTCATATACTATTCACAACATTTGCCCTTTAGTTGATACAATTAATTTAAATTTTCTTAGCACTAATAGTATACAAAGACATCTCCCATATATAGCAAGGGCGATAAACAATGCACAAGCACTTATGTGTATAGATAAGTCATGTGTGTTATGTCAACTCGTTCAAATAAGTTATGATGATGTTAGTGGAGCAATCTCTCACAAGTAAAATTTCTTACATGCCATGCCACATTATCATTCAACCTGAAAGGTGACGTTTCCTATAATTTTAATTAATTGGTAAAAGAAAAGGTTTTAAATATTGATGGACCTAAGGACTTATTAAATTTATGAATAAGAACATTAACTTTCTAATGTTGTAGGTGTAGGTTTTAAATATGAATGAACCTAGGGTGTTTTAAATTTAATGATATGGATATTAATTTTCGTTCAATATTTGTAGTATGAATGATAATTAGGAAAACAAAAATAATGAACACAGCGACAAAAAAAAAAAAAAAATACATAAAATCATAATAGATATGTATCATATGTAGGAGTATTTATGGGATTGGTTTTAATGTTTTTTTATTTAAATTATCTAATAATTGACTTGTAAATAATTTACAATTTATTAGCTTGGTGAGTGCTTGCTTGAAACGCTTAATTAGAAATTACTGCCAAAAGTCACAACACATTTTTATTTGTTTATTTTTAATTATTATTTAATTCGATTTAAAAACATTCTTTATTGATAAATAAACTATAATTTTCATGTAACCTCTAATTAATGTGCATGTAAGCAAATTTTAATTGGGTTTAGAACATTAATACCGTGGCTTATTTCAATAAGTTGTGTTCATAGGAGATTTTCGACTACAATATGTTAAGCCAAAATCCTAGTCTGGCAGGCTTTTAGACCCACTAATAACCTTTAGGAGGCCCTATTCACAAAGGTCTTATGGGAACACAATGCTTTCGACCTCATGACTATGCTCCATGGTGACCTCGACTCTCTCACGCAGAAAGTCCCCGACCTTGGTCACAACTCCTCGAATGGTGGCCCATGACGATGATATCCAGATGGTCACGACCCCCACCTCAGTAGGGGCTTCTAGTGACCTGACATTTGTATCTCTTTGGTCCTTCGCACCTACCCAACTATCCTCCATACTTGGCGCAATTATGTTCCATGAATCAAGCTAGTTAACAGATTTAAGGAATTTGTCATGTGGAACGAAGATATCTTGTGGTCCTTTAAGGCTATTGCATATAAAGAACCTTCACACAAGAGGTAAAGCGGACTTCCTCCTAGACATTAGTGCTATCCTAATTATTCTTAGCACTCTAAGAAACTTACAACTAACTTAAGTATCGGAGTGGCAATTTTGGACAACCCCCAATGCATCATTAATCGAGTTTCTATGTTTGTAGGTCTACGGTGCTCTCGTGCCCCAACTCTACCAGTGATTCGACACTTACAACACATTAATATAGTGTTGAAGACATTTTTACATCACCCAAAACTCATACAACTACTAGAATCCACATTAAAAGTAATTAAAAAACAAAATAATAAAGATAAGTCCTTTTTCATCTACTTGATTCATAAGACTTTACCTACCATGATATCTACTATTTTAATCTTATAAATCAATACAATTTTTTTTTTCACAATGTAAGTGAGACCATGCAAACCTATGGTATCATAATTTTCGCTTTAGAGAACCCACATTAGAGCTGGTTTTTCCTCATTTTTAGTTTACAATTTGGTTCATTACTACCACTCTTCATCTTGGTCACCTTAAAAGTATACATGGAAGGATTTGGATTCTCTCCATTTAAGCTCCCTCTAATTTTCTCTATTTAGCCTTTTATGATGTTGCCATGTAGATTAATACTAATAGATTATTAAGATAAAATATGCTCCTTTTGAACTCTTAAAACCATTTATTTCATTCCTTTTGTCGTTTCATTAAACGACTTGAACATGCTATATGGATATTGCATATAATCTATAGAATATATTTATGTTTGTTATTTATAAGATATATATATTAGGGTTCTTCATTGAACCGAACCACAAAATGCGGTTCTTTTATATTTTGGTTTGGGTTGCTATTCGGTTCTGGAAGAGTCTAAACAATTACAGTTCATTTTGAGGGATCGAACCGAATCGCTTCACATTAAAAGAAATAAAAAAATAAAAGCCATCTTATTTATTTGTAACTCTTAAACATTAGATATTAAAATCATATATGACATATCACTTTAATATCACATATGTATATAGTATGTTAGAATAGTCTTGAAATGGAATCATGATTATGAATTCTAATAATAATCTTATGTTTAAATGCATCTTTGAAAGGGAAATGAGCAAGATTTTAATTTATAGATTTATTAGAAAAAATTATAATTCTGTTCCAATTTATGGGATACAAATTACATTTTTAACCATATTAATGTTATTTATAAATATAAATGTTGTATATATATATTTTCATATAATATATTTTACATAATACACTATTAAAAGTATTTTATATTTAATAAGATTAAATAAGCAATCTTTTACTCATCTAAAAAATTTCTCAGTATGTTTTCTTATTTTATCAATTTTAAATTCTTCCTAAAATTAGTAGACATGCATCAAATTAAAATAAAAGCAATATAATTGAGTTTAGAATATGCATAATCATTTAATTGGCACAACAAAAATTTAAATATGTATATATGAAATTATTAAATACACAACCTGATATAATGATAAGTAACTTTAATTATTGCACAATGTTCCTCAATCTAAACATTTTTTTTTCTTTTCTAGTGAACTCAAATGACTATTAATATTATTTATTAGAACTAAATGCTTTAAAAGTGGTTCGAACCGAACCGAACCGAACCATATTTAAAGCGGTTCGATTCGAAACCCCATACCGTTAAAAGCAGTTCGGTTCAAACCTTCAAAACCCCAAATCGTTAAAAGTGGTTCGATTCATTAAAGGTTTGAACCGAACCATTTCAAATACGATTTGGTTCAACCCTTAAATTGAACCAAATCGAACTATGAACACCCCTAATATATATAACATAGTATAAATGGACCTATTTGGATTGTCAAATTTTTATTTGTATCAAATTTGTATCGAATCAGTGTCAGTCCGGTATCAGTTGAGTATTGACTCGATTGTAGTATCAACTCGATTTGGTTAGTTTATGAGTAAAATTGTCGATTTTTCATCGGTATCATATCTTTATAGATTTACCATCGATTTGATTTGAAAACGATACTAAAACAATACCAAAATGACAACCCAATCAAGGCCAAGGACCATTAAAAACTTATAAAACATACATATAACATATAAATTATATTAGCAAATGAATCAATGTTGTATATAAATATAAATATATAAATAAATATAATCATTTTTTCTATATGTTATATATATAATTAATGTTTTATATGTATTATATATGTTACATAAGTGTATTATATATATCTTGAAGATATATATTGTTTATATTTTATATGTTAATATATCTATATAGAATGTTAATGTTATTTAGTAAAAAGAAATAGGGAGGAGAAGAATAGGTTCAAGGATTTAAAGAAAAGGAGATTAAAGGTTAACTGTTTGCTATCATTAATCCAAATGGGAAGATCTAAAGAGTCAAATAGAGGAAAATGAAAATAGTTTAAATGAGACGATCCATATCGTACAAGGAATTATATCTTGGCAACACTAATACACTGGCCTTAATTTGTTTTCACATTGTTCACCGACTTAAGAACCCTTAATAACCAAGTTAATAGGCACTATAGTAAACATTTTTTCAAACCTCTTTAATAAAAAATTTTTAATTTGTGTCTATACTATCTTAGTCTTATAAATTAATTCAAATTTCCTCACAACATCTAAGTGTAATGGTATTACCACTACTTGAAACTCAAATAATCAATTGTCTAGTCTATCATTTAATCGTTGAAATTATTATAAGAATTAATTTAATAAGAATCTTAATGATATCATGTGCAAATAAAATTGTTTGAAGAATCCAAAATGATCTGGCCGAAAAAAAAAAGGAATCTAGATTGGATCCGTGGCTAGATATATACATGGATCTTATACTCTTTTAGTAGCAATACAAGCAGTAATATGGAAAGGCTTTTGGCCAATCAAAGATAAAGATCTAGGGTCCTTATGATGGTTCGCTTTTACTTAAGCAACAGATGCTGGATCCCACACAGTGAACAACTAGTGGGATAAACCTTCATTTAATGCCAATGCTTAATTGCTAATATAATCCAAATCATATTTAGCATCCCCTGAATGTTTCACATTTGGGAATTTCATTCCCGCTAAAATCCTTGGTTGCTTCCCATCTACATCTTCACTATACTCAACATGTCTGTCATTTTGGTCCTCATCATCTGAATCAACCAAACTACACAACCCCTCATCAACAAAAGGATCTTCCTCCCATTCATGGTCTCCAATTATGACTTCTCTAGCTTTATTGACAATCATAAGTACCACAGATTCATCTTCATCATCATTGATAGGGATTGCAAAGTCATCCACAGTATCTTCATCAACTATAGCACTACTATTGGAATCACCAATATGATGATTCTCCGTTACAGATACATGATGAGGCTCTCTTCTATGACTCAACCCCACCTCCATAGGCAATGCATTAAGAGCAGGAGGATTGAAAATGATGCTTTTCAACATATAACATAATTTTGTAAACACCCATAGAGTGGTATAGCTCCAACATTTTAACTACATCTGCATCATTCTCAACTAGCCTAGGATCGTTATGTAAAGATTTCCTAAGATCCACATAATATAATACTGAGCTTAAGGACTTGCCTATGTCAATGAGAATATCTTCAAACTCCATAAAATCTATCACATCAGGTCCTAATCGCTTTAACATGCAAGAATGAGAAGAAAGTTGTGGTTTTTTAAAAATATGTTGGTGGCTACCATAAAAACACGCTAAAAATTTAATTATAAAAAAAAATTGAAACTGTATTCGTAGTTTTCTAAAACTTTCATATATATATATATATATATAAAATAAAAAATCACTTTAGGTGGTACATGCAGACTTCAAATAAAGGGACTTGTAAAGACGTATCTTCAAATGGATATGGTTGATACTACTAATCCATATTTAATTCAAATATGACTCTAATCAAAATGAAATTAAAGAGACTATTATTCATAATACATATAGACTTAAGTTGTTTTATACATATTAAAAGTCAACACAAAAGATATCAATCAAACTAAACTTTTGGGTTATAAAATGGATTTTTAGTGTTAAGAAAAATTTTTATATTTCAAACAAAGGAAAAAAGATTGAGTCAAGTTAAAGACACTAGAATTCAAAAAATGATTTATCAATTTGAAAAGTTTTTTGGGATGTGCATGTTAATTAGAATAACTCATAAACACTAGATTATCTCTTTTAAAAAATATGCAAATTAGGAATATAGAAGAGTTAGGCAAATGACTAAAGTAAAAACTAGGTTTACATCAAATTTGTTCTCATAATTCTACACATGCATGCAGCTAAAAATGATGCATTTATGAGCCATGAGAAAATCTAACCATTGTCCCCACTTTTCTCTATTTTTTTTTCATATTTACCAATTGCACTGGTAACTTGCTTTTCTAGGAGTCATTTTACTCCATTCAAGATACAGAAGTCAAGTTGCTCTCAATAAGGCTTGGTTTAGATCATTAGTTAGGCAATCAAAGTTCCCTTGCTTAGATAATCATGACCACTTGTTTAGCTGATTTGGATCTCTTATTCATGTGATCCTAACTTATTGCAATATAAATTATTTAAGCAAAGTACAAGTTTTTGAATTAATAAATCATGAGTTTAATTAAATCGTTTTCTCTCATGAAAAGATGTTATTAGATTCCATGTTGAAGATATGATACCTTAAACATCTTGGAGAAGCAGTGAGGACAACAGTTAACTTGATGAACCTATATTTTTTTTATATACTTTAAATTGCAATATCCTAGTCACATGAAGAGTATTAAAAAGTAAAAGTGATTCATATATGGTTATTTGCAAGTATTTGGTGGTAGCCATATATATTCACAAGGATGAAAAAGTATATCTTGATGCGAATGTAAAATAGTATAAGTTATGCACATGAAGAATAAGGAAACAAAATATGGAATCTAGTAATGAAGAAAACTATCAAGAGCATAGGTACTCTTCTTTTAGAAGATTATCAAAACATTAAAGAAGTCTTAGTCTTTAAGTGAAATCCATGCAAATTATATTAAGAATCCTTACTTGAAGAGCCTAATAATGATAAATGATATACATTAGGTTCAATAAAAGATGATGTGATATCATAATAACTTGATTGTTTAATAGAGTTTAGGATAGCTATTATAGAGCATATATCATCTAATATAGATATTTCATATTAATATTTGATGCTCAGAGTTGTAGAGATAAAAAAATGTTATCATGAAACTATATGCTACATAAGTGAAAATAGGAAAGGGTAAAAGCATTGCAAGAAGATCTAAGATTCCTATGTAAGGATCACACTCATGATTAATTAGTTGATTTGGATAACATTAGACAACGATTGAAAAATTAATATGTGTATAAATTGAAGAACAAAGAAAATATAGCACATAGCTTAAGTACAAAGTAAGATTACTTGTGAAATGCATTTATTCAATTAACATTAATGGAATTTTCTTGTAAATGCTAACCATTTAAATTCAAATATTGATTAGTTAGATGTAAAGATGACATTAACTTTATGGTGTCATAGAGGGAAAATTTTAAGTAGAGTACTTTAAAGGGTTTATTATTAAAAAGAATGAACATCTTTTTTGTGAATTCAAGAAAAAACTTGTATGAGTTGTGACATGCTCTAAGGCAGTGGTTGTTTGGCTACTTTTTCATGATTAACTATGAATATGCCAATATTGAACTTGATCATTACGTATCCATAGAGAAATTTGGTAATGGTGAGTTTATAAATGTTATATGTGGATGACATGCTGATTATTGCTTATGATACTAAATAGATTCGATATTTAAAAGATGTATTAACCAAGTCTTCTACTTTGAAAGTATCACATACCAAATTCTTAGTTTATATGTGAAGGATGAGAAGAAAGTTGTGGCTTCACAAGGATGAAAATATAATTAAAGAGATACAACATGAATAAAGGAAACCATGTTGTTTGCAAGTTGCAAACACTTCAAAAATTGACTGTTCGTAGTATCTTAAAAGTTACACAAATAATTAAGAAATACAGGAGATATTGTATGATTTTACTGTTGATATTCCATATAATATAATTTATACTAGATTAGATATTGCTCATATTGTCAATGTTATTTTTTGATATCTATAAAATCCAAGTAAAAGCATTAAATCATGATAAATGCATTCTTAAGTATCTAAAAACATTTTAGATTGTGTATGCAATTTGTTGGTAGTAAACCAATGTTAGATGGGTTTATGGATATTGACATAGTAGGAGATATTGATTATAAAGAAATCGATGTTGGGTTATCCAACTAGATATAAGAAAAATTATAATGGAGGGAATCAATATTTTATCGTAAGTTCAAATAGGATATCAATATTTTAAGTTGTTAAAGAAATAAGATAAACAATATATAAAGAGTGTAAATAAAGAATCCACTGTGTCATTATAATATTGTTTGAATTATATTGATGTAGGACGTTTAAGTGAAATCATATTAGCATCTACATTAGCATATTTTAACCTTGTGACCTTAGAGTCATCTTAATTCCATAGCTTTCCTTCTTAATTGCACCTTATTGTCAATTGTGAGACTGTTGTTACATTATAATACATCACAATTACTCGACCAGATTTCAACTTTTCAATGAATCATATGAGTCAATACTTGCATAGCTTAACCATAAATCTCGTATAGGTAGGAAAGCAGGTTCTTCAATATCTTCAATGCACACTAACAATAGAACTTCGAATAATTCACATATCTCATTCCTCTTTGACTACCTTTATTAATGTTGATTGTTCAGAATGTTCAAATACTTGTTGTTCCACAATAGGCTATGCCATTTGCTTTGGTTGAACCTTATCTCGTGATGGTCCAAGAAGTAGCTTAATTTGTTTTGGACTTCTAGTGATGTTGATAGAGTTCTTATCTACACAATTCCAGAAGCCACTTAGATCTCTCATCTTGCTCACAAACCTAGAGTTCCCATTTAGCCTACGTTCATATTATGCTATGCCAACTTTGGAGCAGTAAATCAATTAACATCCATGTTCAATATGGTTACACTAAGCATGTACACATTGACTATTACATTGTTAGTGAAATGGTTATCATGGGTTAAGATCTAATTTGTCACATGTCTACACATTATAGCATGTAGACATTCTAGCAAAGAATCTATTTACGTAAGTTTTTCATGATTGTTGCTTCAATCCTACATTAACTTTCACATCTTGAGATGATGAGGAGTATTAATATACAACTTTTTTTTTTTCTTATTTGCATAGATTCTTGTATAAGGTTTTTTCAGTATTTCCTTATGATATTTTTAAGTTGTAATTACGCTCTGTGCAATATAATTCAATAATACACTAATATTATTTATATATATAATTGACAGATTATCCTACCTTAATGGTTTGTGGTTTATTGATAGTATTTGATTACGGTAGAACAAAAAATGTGAGGATGATACTGGATAGAAAAAGTATTGAAGTAGAAAAAAGATTTGTAGAAACTGATAGAATATATTTAGAATGTTTTTGAAAATAGAGAAGTATTTGTATATTTCTTAGTCTTTCTAACTTGGTTACAAATGAGGGAGGCTTACCTATTCATAAGTGTTCTCCTTCTCAATAGACGGTAGAGATTAAATTGATTCGATCATGACAATGCATTCTTTATAAGATTACAACTACTTTCGTGGAAATATCTATCTTTCTAGAATATTACAAGTATTATCTAGAATATCTTTAGAAGTATCTCATCTAACAAGTTCTACAAGTTCCACCTAACACATTCTAGAATATAGAAGTCGTGATAGACTTGGACTTAGACCAAAGTGGATCAACTTTTAACACTCCATCTTGATACACTTAAGTATAACTCCAAGTATGTATCATAACGTCTTGAGCTTTGCTTATGAGAGTGCCTTGGTGAATTGTCTGCTACTTGATCTTCGGTCTTGTAATGTTTCTTATTGATTTTCTTGTTCATTATAGTCTTAATGCCTTTTTGCTCTATAATTACAAAACTGCATCTTTTATATATTCCTATAGGAAGCTTTGTTTTTCTAGGTGGTGATTCTGAAGATGATTCTCCTTCTCTTGATGAAGTTGATGCTATAGATGTGCTAAAAGCCCTCTCTTCTTAGTCATTCGATTCCCAAGAGGATTCTACTCTTGGGACCAATATGCTTTGCTTCTCTACCTTTTCTTCATCCCAATTCCAGGTAGCATTTTCATCAAACTCAACATCTTTACCGATGATGAGTTGCTTACTCTTAAGGTTGTATATTTTGTATCCTTTATATTATGTGTTATATCCAAGGAAGATACATTTTTTTCAACCTTCTCTTCTAACTTATGTCTTTTCACGGCTGGGATGTTTAGATAGCATATACTTCCGAATATACGAAGATGTTGTGCTGGTGGCTTTCATCCACTCCACGCTTCAATAGGTGTTTTATCTTGCACTGATTTGGTTGGACATTTGTTCAGTAGATAGATTGTTATGTGTATTGCTTCAGCCAAAACATATTTGGCCTTTTCTTCTCTTCTAGCATGGATCTGGCTGTTTCCATCAATGTTCGATTCTTTCATTCTGATACACTGTTTTGTTCCCATGTAAATCTAACTATAAGCTAATGTTCAACTCCGTCTTCATAGAATTTGTTGAACTCCTTTGATATATATTCTTTATGCTTACTGCTTCTTATTGTTTTGATATTATATCCACTTTGCTTTTCAACAAATTTATTAAATTTCTTGAAAATCTCAAATACTTCAGATCTTTCACGCATAAAATAGACTCATGTCATCCTAATGTAATCATAAATGAATAGAATGAAATACTAATAGTTCTCAATTAATAGTGTTCTCATGGGTCTACACAAATCTGTGTGTATAAACTTTAGTGGTGCTTTAGCTCTCCATGCTTGACTAGAAGGAAATGATTTTTGGTGTTGCTTCTAAAGCATGCAACCTTCACAAATGTTTGTGACTTCTTTTACGATTGGTGGACTTGACATCATGTTCTTTTGTTGTAAAATTTTCAACCCTTAGAAGTTGAGATGGCTAAGTCTCTTATGCGAGAGTAATGATTCTTCTTGATCTACATTCATCGCTACTTTTGCTTTATGATGCCACTAGATGGGGAAATTTCTTTATTGTTGCATCTAGACTTTTGCAATCTCCTTACCTTTCTCTCTCTTGTCATATATAATGTAAGAGTCTCCTTTGAATAATAAGCAATATCCCCTTTCTATCATTTGTCCAACACTAAGCAAATATGTCTCTAGACTTAGCACTAGTAAGACATCTTGGATTAGACTTGTGGCATTCTTTGTTTTGATTGCAACGATACCTTCTTCTTGAATAGCTACTAGATTTCTATTCCAAGCCTCACCTTAGAATTGAAAAATGTGTCATTATCTAGAAAAATATTTTTGTTATTTGCCTTATGTTGCTACAATCACTATCCAAGTACCATGTGTCACCTTTTATCTCGATAGAAACATGGCAAGCATAAAATAGATAATCATTCTTCTCTTTGGTAGTTAGCTTGATACTTCCTCTTTAAGACGAAATCTCTTGTCAAGTGGTCAAATTGCTTACAACTTTGACATTATATCCTTCATTTATATCTACAATCTTTTTCTTGATGATTGGTTTTGTTACAAATACGAAATGTTGGGTGCTTTCTTCTTTCTCCTCCATTTCCATTATTTCCAAATCTTCTATCTTCATTTTTATTGTCACCACTTCTAGCATTTTGAGACCTAAAATTTAGTTTGGATCGAAAGGCATTCTTCAATGTAGAGTCATTATACCTATTCATTCTCTTTTCATGTGCTTCTAGAGAGCCAATCAATTCAATAACTAATAGGTTAGCAAGATCTTTTATCTCCTCAATGGCAGTCATAATTGAGTCATATTTTTCTAGAAGTGTGATTAATATTTTTTCAGTTACCTTTTGTCAATTATAGTTTCTTTATAGGCTCTCATTTGAGTCACCACTTCAGTAATTTGAGTGTAATAATCCTTTGGTCTTAGAATCTCTCATTTTAATATTTTCAAAGTCCCTTCTAAGAGACTAAAGTTTTACAAGACATACCTTTTCACTTCTTGAAACTCCTTCTTTAATGTATCCCATGATTGCTTTGTACTTGTACCTCCATTGATTCTTGGATAAATTGGATCCACCAATGCCAATTGAATATCATATAATGCCTTCCATTCTTTTTCTTAATGGCTTTGAATTGAGTCAATTATGCCTCTGATAGACTAGAAGTATTTTTAGGCATGGAAACACCATTTTCTATGATGTCTCATAAACCTTAAGATAGAAAGTAATCCTCATTTTGATGGACCAATAATCATAATTTTCTCTAGAAAATATTAGTAAAGGTATTTGGTTATTAGATTTAATGGTTACCATGGTTTAGAAAGTATTTGATATAATACGCCTAGTAGATGACCAAACAAGGCTCTAGTACTAATAATAGTATATAATTAAGGTAGAATAGAACAAAGTGAGGATAATACTAGATAGAAAGAGCATTGAAGTAGAAAGTTATTTGTAGAAATTGATAGAATAAATTTAGAATGTTTGGAAATAAAGAAATATATGTATATTTCTTAGTTTTTTTACTTTGTTACGAATGAGGAATGACTGACTATTTATATGCATTCTCCTTCTTAATGGACAGTAGATATTAAATTGATATGATGGTGACAATACATTATTTAGAAGATTACAACTACTTTCATGGAAATATCTATCTTTCTAGAATATTACAAGTATCATCTAGAATATCCCTAGAAGCGTCTCATCTAACAAGTTTTAGAAGTTCAACTTAACACAAATATAGAAGTTGTGATGGACTTGGACCAAAATGGATCAACTTTGATACTCTTCCTTGATACACATTGGCATAATTCCAAGCATGTATCATAACATCTAGAAAATTTGCTTGTGAGAATGCCTTGGTGAATTGTTTTCTACTTCATCTTCGATCTTGTAATGTTTCTTGTTGATATCCTTATCCATTATGGTCTTAATGCTCTTTGGCTCTTTAGCTACAAAAATACATCTTTCTAGGTAGTGATTTTGAAGATGATTTCCAACAGTGGTATTAGAGCCAATATGGCCTCACGACCAATGAAAGATCCAACTTGTGATGGTGGCCCATGAAATAAGGGTCTAAAGTTTATATAATAAAATAAACCTGGTGGATTGGTAACTTACAAAGCCAAGCCATGATGATGATGATGATGTCGTGTGGCCCATGACTTGAAGCCAAACAAATTAAGGCTAAGTGAAGAAAACCCAAGCAATATGTTGAAGACCTGTGGCTCTTAGATTCAAGAGAAGTATAAGCTTAGGAGAAATGAAAGATGAAGAACCTGTGGCCTCTAAGGCTCTGCTTAAAATACAAGCCTAGGCTCTTAAACTGAAAAGCAAGTCACAACTGAGCTAGGTTAGATTGACTTAAGGGGGCGTGTTGGAAGAAGAAGAAGTGGGAAAGAGTCCTACATAGGCTAGTTGAGGAAAAGAAAAAAAAATAGATGATCATATATTGAGAGAGGTGCTCAAATCAAATTACCTTAGTGTATTTTGACAAGAAAAGCCTCTTAATTGTTTAGGCCCACTCTCTAGCCCATTTATCAAAAAGTGATGCTCAAGCATTATTTTGAAGGCCCATTCTCCATGGATGTTGTTGAAGACTTGGACTGGGCCAACCATGCTTAAAGGATTTCCAACATTTATTATCCCAAATTGAGATTTCCTAAATCAAAATTATCTAATAATCTCTCTACTCTTATCTTTACTTGATCCAAACTTGATATTTTCCCTTGCATGCCCATCATCTTATAAGAGCTTTGCATTTTGCATCCACAATTTACAATTGTTTTCTTTCTGTAAATGATCTACCCATCTTAAATTGCTAAGCTAATCCGAACCAGATTGGTGGGTCCCTGTGTTTCCTTTACACAACTTGCTGGCTAGATCAATACCTTGGAATTTAATACCATGGAATTTAATAATATTGTGGGAAACTTCCCTAGACATAGTCAATAGTAAGATAGTACTGGTCCTTCGATTCCCTACATTATGCATGTTTTGATTATTCGAAGAATATCTCAGAAGGGTCCCCAGCAATTGGTACAAATGATTTAGTAGCTTTAGGAGTCGTTACACATATCGGACATGTATATTATTTCACTGGGTATGGTCTCTATTTTGACAGATCAAACAATTTAAAATATCGACCGACCATACCAACCCTAGCATGGCCAGGTCCTTTTCCTTTCTGTCATGGAAACTTGTTGTTTAATCTGGACCATTTTTATATAAATATAACAGTGTTACCAATTTTCCTGGAAATTGTATATTCTATGTGTAGTCGAATCGTTAAGATAACCACATGTCCGAATACTCCTTTTCATTTTGTCCAACATTATGTTGAAATGTATTTCATATCCTGTAGTGTATAGATCAGTAGAGCTGCAAAATGATTCAACTATCAATTGGAAATTTTACGGAGAAATTACTTATATTACCAGCTTTCAAAATTAGAACTTGTTTAGAACGTAGGAATTTGTTGTAACTAGGTACTTGACCAAATGGAATGGTCTAGTTCATATAGAACCTATCATTAACATAGGTTGAGAGGCCGGGGTTTAACTAACATTTATTTCCATGCAAAATGACCTGTTTTGATTGTCTGATTTTCATTCGAATCTATATCTGTATCTGATTTGTATATGTATTTTATTTGTATACAATCTATTTTATGACTAAAAATGTTTTTCTTTTTTTCATTTATATCTTTTTTTTGACAAACAATTTGAACAGAAACGATGATATACTATTGAACACCAACGAACGAAATGAAATAATAACTTTAATATATATATATATATATAGAAAAAATTTATGATCTCGTCATTTTCTTTAACAGGATATGATCAATTGGTTATTTAATAACTCATATTCATATCAAATCATGATTGCATACTAAAATATTTAACATACTAATTTTTAATGGAACGAACAGGATCGTGAAAGTTTTATTATATATATATAACACTAGATTTTACACTTGGCTGTGATCAGCCTAGCTGCAGATGATTAAAAGGAAGATGGGAGAGGAAATTCCAAAGAGGGAAGACCTTCCGAATAGAATAGGTTTTTGGTAACTTTCTTTCCGTCACGGGTGCCAATCATAGACCCTTATATCTGATATTTTAAGAATATTACGATAAAGATGACCACATTAACGGGGCATTATTGATAATATGTCTTTTTCATGCATCTCTTATGAAGCCTTCCAAATTAGAAATTAGGGTTAAGTGGAGGTTTACACGCAACTTGGCGTGTTTTGTCTGTCCCAACAAATTCACAAACAAAAAAACAAAAAACAATAACTCACCCTTGAAGAACTCGAACAGCTTGCCCACGCGTTTTGATTTTCATGCTCATGAGGTATGTACATGCAATCCGTGCAGCCCGTTGTGGTAAAGTATGAATAGAGGTAAGAGAGACATCATAACGCAATGTGAAAATCAAGAGCCTATATTTGGCTATCTTTAGCTCATACTTTACTAAAAACCGAATCGAATCGAAGAATTCACATGTCACTTGGCATGAATAACAAGTGAGAAAGGGAGAACAAAAATAGGAATGATTGTATCTCTAAGACTAAGAGTAGTGGCCCAGGTCCACTATAAACTTTTAAAATAATGTTTTCCTATCCTAGTGAGTCAACAATTTCCATGCCGTATTAGGTATTTGAGAAAGAGAGAAAGAGAAAGCTTCCTAATTTTAAGTGTAGGGTAATAGGTGGGGCTGCATCGCTGTCCACCCTACGGGAGGTCAAGACTCAAGACCGATCAGCCACCCTTTCTCTGTTGGCCTGGATGGCTTGGCTTTGTTAAAGATATATTGATAATTCATGCCACTTAAGTTAAATTAGTTTAATATTGTATTTAATGTTTTAGCGAGAGGTATTTGACCGTATGCAAATTATAAACCTTATTATTACAGACAAAAACATATATCAAAGTATTGTATATAATTATAAGCAAATAAGTAATCCCTCGAATTTGTAGCTCATGATTATAGATTCGCTCAATTTAGTTAGTTCAAATTGCACGGAATCATAAACTATGAGGGTGTTTGGATCTTTCAATTTTTCTTTTTCTTCTTAATATTTCTCAATTTATCTACCAATATTTGAAGTTGTAAACAAGTAAACATCATTAAGACCAAAAGCTCTGATTTAACCAATTACAACATAAAACTACAACTTTTGGTTCGAGTGTTATTCTTCCTAGCTTTAGATTTTTGATAGGCCAAGACAATGGCTATAGAATATATTTCAATGATTCTTGTCCTAAGCCCATCTCTGGCCCGTGCGACAAACCATCATAATAATTGAACTCAATCATCAGATAGGAACAAATATTTTAGGAAGCGATGGCTTTCTTCATCAATTTGATAAAGATAATAATGCAACAATAATATTAAATAAAAGAGAAAGTGGAAAGTGGTATGTAATTTTTACGTGCTAACCTCTACATGGCCTATGTTAAATAATTAAACTACAAGGAACGAGCTGAAAAATTCCCTAATGAAATAAATAAATAAATAAAAGAAAGATACGGTTAGGTTGAAGGTAGCAATAGATCTAACTTTCATAATCTTTTTGATAATTAACTTTTATGTTATGAGAACTCAAATATCTAATATATATGTTGCAAGATTAACAAAGTAATGCCAATTGATACCCAATTAGATGCATTGATATTTTTCCAAAAAATAAAGTATTTCTTATATACTTATATGAATTCTTGTGAAATAAAACCCTATTGAAAACCACTTCACTTGGGTGATATGTAGGCTTGCCTCGACTCACTAAGTCAACTTTTGATTAACCTATGTCTCCACTAAATTTTTATCACTTGATTTTTGACCAACTCCAAATTACCAATCACCATCAAGTTTATTAACAATCTTCAAGTAATTACGGTCAGCGAGAGTCTTCTTCCATGTAATTCTATCTCATTATTATTCAGCGTTACAAATAATATTATAGTCCATTTACTATACTAAATGGAATGAAATAAACCTTCATCATTGCATTCCTATTCTTTAGGAATTGACTAAGCAAGTAACAATCCATTACTTTTGTTTGATCAAATCTTACTTATTTGGGAATCCCCCCAACCCCCACCCCCAAACAAAAAAAGACATTATAGGTTTAGTTGGACTAAAATATGCCATCCAGAATATATTAGGAACAAAATTAATTAAAATAACCAATAAAACTCCCTTTTAAATAAAACCGAATTTCCAATACTTTCCTATCTTGACCACCAACATGGCCACCAGCCAAAACCTAATCACCACCGCATTCCAGTGTCCCATTGCGCAAGAAAAATAATCAATTAATATAAATATATATATCTACAATGATTCACACAACTCAAATTTAGTTGCATCTACCTTATTACACTTTGTTTGGCTTCACTTGAAACTTAGCCCATTAATTATGAGATGTACCAAACACTTGAATACTTATTATTGTGATTGAAATAACAATATGGGCCACTTAACATTCTCTAATATTTTTAATTAAATTAGACAGTCAAATGAAACCTAAAATCAATGAGAAAATCCAAATACATTTAATGAATGAACAAGTGTGCCCTTGGTCCTTTTTGTCCATTTAATAAATTCTAATGATATTAAACATAATTTTACCAAGTTACATTTTATCATGTAGGCAACTGATCCAGATGAGTCTTGGATCCTTTTGTCGTGGACCTAGAGAGAGAATTCCCTAGCTGATGATCTCACCTAAGGTGGAATAGAAGCATATTAAGATTTCAATTTTATCAATGTTTTACCAAGCTTTATCTTCTATTTTCTTCTTTTATATCCAGGATCTTTTAGTAAATTCAATTGCTTTATTCTACATAGGAACTTACTTGCTTACCAACCTTTGATTACCAAGGCTGCTGTTTTGTTGTTTTTGTATTTTGACATTGTGATTTCTGTTTTATGTTTTCTTTGCTTTTGATTAATGAAGTCTTGATCTCATTGAAAAAAAAAGTGCCTCGCATCAAAGTTGCAAACTCAATATTTACTAAATTAATATCCCAATAACATCATTTAAATGCAATATATGTGTTCATATTGTTTCTATGGATGAAGATGAAATAAGCTCATCGTCAGCATTCAGCCAGGGTAGAGGGTTGGTGAAACATAATTCTTATGTCCATGATTTTATAATCCCAAGTTGCAACACTGCCCCTCAACATGAAAAACACTTGAACAAGCAACGGAAGGAGACATCCACTGTAAGTTACATCCGCTGGTCCCCATCTGACATGATACTACACAATCCACAGTTGTCATGTTGACACACGAACCAAAAGCAGTGTTCAATAGACAATTGAGAAATAGGTTTAACCCGTAATCCGAGGGACAACTGAATATACATATAAAAATAAAAAAATAATAATAATAATGCAACAAATTGGTCTTGAAAAGAAAAAGCAAAAATGAAAAATAGAGATTGCATTGTAAATTGTCCCGTTTTAAACAAGTTTTGTCTTAGCCAGCTTGTAAAACTGTGCACATTATTAGTATTTATAGGTCATGTTACTAATTATTCCACGTGGTATATTAAATGTTTGAATCTCGTCATTAAATTCAGTAGTCAGAACAGAGTGGAATTTGAGGGAAATTAGAAAAAAAAAAGGGGGGGTGGAAATAATCACCGGCAGGGCAGATTAAAAATTGCCGATGGAGGTACAATCACTAGTCAAGCTTTACGTAATCTCCCACCATTCCACTTGACTGTGACAACCCCTACCACTAAAAGAGGACCACTCAGATAGTCTTGAGTCCTTTCTTGACACTGTTTTATTGCTTTTGCGTTTGTGGTGTCCACTCCAACATCATAAGCAACGGTTCTTGGTCTCTACCTCCAACCTTATCTCCTTATCTACAATTGTTTTTGCTCAACTGCCTTAGGTGCAAATGTTAGGACCCGACCGGTCCCTTACTTCTTACTTAGACTGAGTCTTCACTTTCTAATTTTCAGTCAAGTTAATCATTAATCATACACTAAAAAGACCATCTTTCCTCATAAACGTCGTCTGCCTGTATTTTAGTGAGTGGAATTATTATTATCTAAGTGTTAGGACATTAATTATATATCTTTGGAAAAAAATTCGTAATGGATTTCATAATCAAATGAGCACAGTTTTCTCGCCAGTCATGTACTAGCAAAGTTACACAGTTGCTGCCGGCAATGATTAATTAATAAAAATAATAATAAAAATTTGGTGGGGGACAAAATGACAAGACGCATGAGATAAGGAAAAAAGCTTCCTTTGAATAACATGATTACCCTAATTTTAGAATTTGGTCGCTCTGATCAACTAAACCTAAAAATCACTATGAAATCTTACCTAAAAATCGCAAATAATATTGATAATCAGATGGAAGAGAGGAAGAACAAACTTAGTATTATGGTAAAATAAGGCTTCAGTTTTTAAGCCTCTATATGTTACAACTCATAAAAATCAAAGATCATAATAACTTGAAAGCTCCTACATCATCGTCGTCCCTTAGATTTCTTCTGCAAAACCCACAAGTGATGAATAATATTCTTTTGTCTCTCTTTTTCATCATAATCAATAAATTAAAATCACCAGAGCTTAGGCTTTGCTGGGTGAATCTCCGATCTCAAATAAAAATTAAAATTGAAAAAAAAAAAAAGAAAAAACAGCAGCTTTTCGACTAGATAGAAGCTAGCCGCCGAATCACTTACCAACCTACCTAACTAGCAAACATTAATTATACCAAAAGCGAAACAAAAGGAAGAAAATTAAAAAAAAAAATGAAAAATCAAATACCATATGGCTCTACTGATCTTCATCTGAATCTTCAGATTTAGGGTACTCATTTAAATCAGGTTTCTCCGAAATAACTCGATTCGAATTCGACTCAGTCGACGGTGCGTGTAAATTATTAGCAGCTTGCAAGGCATCAACCTGGCTCCAACCTCCGTAGCTTTTTTCCTTATGGAGGCAGCGGACAAGTCCCGGAGCTCGTTGTCTTCAAAAATAAGCTCAGGAAAGTTAAGCCTAGCGGATGGACCACGGAGGTAAAAGACGGCGGTGTCGTAGGCACGAGCCGCGGCAATAGGGGTGGTGTAGGAACCTAGCCATATCCTAGACCTTTTATTGGGTTCCCTAATTTCAGCAACCCACTTGCCCCACTTCCTCATCCTGATCCCCCGGTAGGGTTTCTCTTGATTATTACTATTGGATTGATGGTGGTGGTGGTGCTGTTGATTTTGAGGATGTTGTCGTCTGGGTTTGCGCTTCAGATCGTTCGAAGTACTTGTACCTGAACTCGTCGTGGAACAGCATGTACTTTCCATGATTATAGTACTCTGTAAGAACTACTATATAAATTCTAAAAAAAAATCTAGGACTATAAATAATTGTCCGGGAGGTACGTACTTTATGAAACTAGGAGGGATGATGATGGAGTAATGGAAAGAATATGTTTTTGATGGAAGTGGAGTAGAATTTAATCCGAGGAAAAGATAAAAAATGATAATAATAATTAAAATGGTATGATTATTGCCGCATAAATACAATATATAAAAGGACGGGGGGGCGGTGTGGGTTTTTATTTATTGGGGAATAAATATATAGAGAGGGGAGGCATAAGCACTCATCAATGTCCTACTTGGCTGCTAGCCTGTCGTCTGCGGACGGCAGGCACGTTAAGCTTCTTTTTTGGATAAAACCAAACTCGGCCGACATAAAACATCGCTCCTATCTTCTCTACTTACCAGCAATTTGATATATAGTGGTAGTGGTAGTGGTAGTGGTATTAATTACCCTTAATTGGATGGCCTAAATTGCAATTGGAAATGATTTATATCAGGTTGTTACATTCAAATTGATCTGCTTAGTTTAATTTGGATGCATACGGTTTGGCTATAAAAATCATCCTATTCAACTGTGATTTAATTTCTAATTCAATGCAATTTTATCTAATAATTTTTTTATTATCTAGTACAAGCAAAACCCTTAATGTAAATCTGACAACATTAATTCATATAATTGGTAATGCAATGATTTATTTTCATATTATGCAGCTTTTATTTATTTATTTTACTATATACTATTAGAACTTGTGGAAAAAAAATATTGGATCTGACACATTTGTTGAAAGATATATATTCATATCATCAGATCAATTATAAAAATTTTAGTTATAGAGCAGTGAGCACTTAGTTTACTTAGCTTATTAGTATGTATGTTTCTTTTTATGATAATAGTACACTCTAAAGGAAATAGGAATTGAAGAGTTAAAAATGATTGAATCATCTCGATAATAGTGTATATATCTCATAGACATCGATCTTTATGAAACTTAATAAATTAATTTATTATTATAAAATGTTAATCTAACTTGATAAGATAACTTGTCGAAATAAGGGCGCATCAATGAATTTTTTATTTTATTTTTTCGCTTTGCATGTAAATTAAGAAGCTTTTCTCTCGCTTTTGAAAAAGACAGGAAATAGTATCATTATCATCAGACTTTTTGTACGCTGAGAATGGATACCACCAAGCGGGGAGATTCTATCTCCCGTTAGAATTAATGATGGAACACTAAAATTTTTTCATCAATTATTATTAGCATCACATGTATTTTCTAACAAAAAAAATGGTAAAGATTGGTCTTTTCTCTTTTTTTTCCCCCCCTCAAAATGTGAAGCTAAACCAAGCACAATTTATTCTGATGCATTTAAATATATTGCCAATTAAATGAACATTATTATATTGTTTACTGATATGTTTGTTTCATCTTTTTTTTGATATTTTTGATATCTTATTTTTATTATTTTTAAATATAAATAAATAATAGATATTTTTACTTATAAATAGATAAAACAAATCAGATATATATATTATACAAATAAAAATTTAACAATAGAAATTGACTCTGCACCTCCCTTACAATCCTCGCTTCTCATTTTCTATCCGTTTTGTTTTTTATGTAGAAAAAAGACCTAAAATTCCGTAATAAATAAGCCATCGAATGGGTCTGACTTGTGTCACTCCGCCAGATGGAGGGGGAAAAACGCTTGAGGAGAGGAAAACTTATATGGAGGCAAATATTTTTAGGATATCAATATAATTAAGGTCTAAACTTTTAGTCTTGATAATTAAATTAGAGGAAAACTAGGTCTAAACTTTTAGTCTTGATAATTAAATTGGAGGAAAACTAGAGGTAAGTTGTGTGGTCATTTCTTAAATTTTAAAATTGTTATTTTTATTTTTATTTTTCTTATTGAACACCTACCTTCATATTGTCATGACTCCATATTGTGTAGATTTGGCTATGAAAAACAAAAGCCACATTATTATTTATGTTAACCGGCCATTTGAACATCATTTAAGCGATCAAAGCTTGCAATTCATCTGTCAAATTTCGTTAAAAGCATGCAGTATAATAATGGGGTCTATTTGTTTTATCTTATTCTGGTCGTTTTAGTATTTTATTTTTATAGTTTTCAAACAGATGTTTATCAAGAAACAAATATAGATGAAAAATAGATATTTTTACTCATAAATAGATCAAACAAATTAGATACATATAATATACAAATAAAACATAGATGCAAATTAGATACAGATGATAATTAGACAATCTAAACAAACCTCAGATGGATCAACATTTTGAAAAAAAAAAAACTATTTTGGCATATATATTTCCTTGTTCTATATTAGAATATCATGCCATAAATAAGATTTAGTATGTTAATAGTTCCGTCATATATAGCACATAAGCATTACACACAAAACTACCATTAACTAAGTGAGTTTTTAACTAATTTTAAATTACGAAATCATTACTTAAGTTTTATAAATAATAGTATTCAATAAAATTATATAACCAAATCATTAAAAACAATATCTCATTAATACATAGGAAATCTCATAATACAAGCATCAAACTCTAAGAAGATAACAGCATAATATCTAGCACATTAACACGTCCAACTCATCCAATCACTCACCAAGATCCAATCCATAGCTCATGTAATCATAACATCCATACTAGAATCATCTTCATCACCTGAAAAATAAAAGAATAAGCTAAAACCCATTACACAACAATTGAAGCACACACAATATTTGTTCTAAATGCAAATGCAACAACAACAATTTTAATCTTTTTATTTAGATATATCAAAACAATAGTGGAGTACTCATACTCTAATAACACACTATGAGAATATAGGGATCCTGAGTAGCGACAACTGCTCAAAGGATTGATATAGGTATCGTGGATACCTATATCTACTAAAAGAAATTATAAGTTAGTCAGCACATTTAAGGGTCACAAACATTACCCATCTCTACCTATCACAGTTCATAATATAATACAATTCAATTGGTCCTATTAATATAAATCATACTATATTACTTCTCTCTGATCTAGATAACGTTACCCCATTTTGTTTATCCTATTAACTACCTGTTAAGCCACTACCAGGGACCTAAGCATCTGACTACACTGCTAGTACTATCATGTAAGTTTATTGCTCCCCAGATTAGATTAAAAGACACAAGTATAAGCAACAATCAATTATTAAGTCATTTTAAAGTTTTAATTCATTTTAGGATACTTATCCGAATAGGCAATACACAAGTCATTGCATACTGAATATAAAGAGATATCTCGTAACAAACCAAATGATAGGTACACTTGAAAATAGGAATCGGTGTAAACAAATTATCTCAAATAAGATTTAGGTTATTAATTCACAAATCAACCCATAATTGATTAATTACCAATCAAATGGAAGTTATATATATTTCGCATTTTCTTATTGAAGTTTTACTTACTTCCTTTTAAGTGTCAATAAAAAATTTACATCAAGTTCAAAAATATATAAATTTGATACTAAGTCTATTAATCATACATTAAAGTACATGGCAAACGTGGTCTAAATATTAAGTTACTATATAGTCTCTAAGTTTATTAAGTGATACTTTAAGTAAATAACTTCTTATTAAGCTATTAGAATTTAATTAATTAGGAAAGCTCATTATATATTAAGTTAATACACTTATAATATAAATAAGTTAATCGTGCCTAAAAGCATGCTAATGAACTGATAAATGAGTATTTTCTAAACATTCATTCTATATTGATCTCACACTTTCGTTCTTATTTTGATACTTTTAAAGTAAATTTCTATCACAAATAGATAAGTTTCATGATCTTGGATCAATTGCACTTCAAAGTCCATAAAGCTATCATGAAATGATAAAAAAGGCATAAATTGGCATTAATGTGTTTACTGGTTTTCATTTTTGATTCTATGCCAATTAATACACGAACTCTTAACTTCTCTTGTGAGAAAGAAATATAGCAATCATAACAGATTGTTGTTTGATTTGTTTGGTAAATGCTTGTGCACTCTTGTGAATTTACTCAGTGCCTCATTTTAGATAGTGTACTACTATAAATTGTTTGTGGAATCTATATTTACTAGGAGTAGTCTGAGAAGAAGCTCGCATGAATTAAATGTAGCAAAGGACAAGCCACCGTGATGAGCTTAGTGTGAGCTCAACTATGATAGCCACAAATCCAAGCTAAAATTGTGACAAAATATTACCTAATTAGCATTCCTTTTAGTGCATTCTACACTTTCAATGTTCTTTCTGTAGAAAGAAGCATTTATATTATTGTGTAGATTTTGTTGGAGAATCCATTAAAGCAAATCTGAGCACATAACTCAGCCAGCCATTAATATTGTCTGACCAACTAGAGTAGAAAACTTGCTAAGTCCAGTAAAGTTCACCAACCGAGCTACTTCTCTGTAGCATAATTGACTCGAGGCTTGACTGACGGAATAGAAAAAGCAGTTTCAATTGAAATTGAATGACCACAGGCACACCAAACTAATGCAGACCAAGAACCAAGTCGTGAAGAGTAGATCTCCGCTACGACCGAGCAGCTGAACCATGATGCCGATTTGCAACATGTATGAGCCAACAACTGCAACATAACAACGCCGAGCTACAGTCAAGTAGAGTGGCTATCAACAAAAATGGAGTTGATGCAATCAAAGCGAACACTCAATTTATTTTGGGCACTTAGTAGAGCGCCAACTAAAGCTATCAACACCACAAAGTAGATTAGTCACACTGACTAGCTTGTTGACAATAGCGAGCTTCGAGAAAGATACTATAATATCACTAAACATAGAAGCTGCAATGAATAAATTCAACCATAGCAAATACGGAACACTAAGGAACTGAGCTGGAGCTCGCACATTGTGATACCTGAGCTACTGTTGATCTATGCTGAGCAAATAGAGGCAGGTGTTGAAGAAGAATAGCAGACTTGACCAAGACACAAATTCAACCTGATCCCATGTTTCCGAGCGTCGACCTAATTCAATGAAGATCGAGTCAGCACAAAGACTAGACTGCAGCTATCACCGAGCTCTTTGCTACCGCAAGTCAACATGTCTAAGCGACCATGACAGTCATGCCAAGAATGAATAACAGCCATCAATCGAGCTGCCAGACGCCAAGCATAGCGAGCACAGTACCGACCTGAGTTCTTGCCTAAGCTTCAAGAGGCTGATGATATGAAGAGAAATCATGATAATATGTAGCATTTTATTTATTTAAAATAGATGTTGAGATTAGATTAGACTAGAGTATATAATTAGGATTGACAACATAGCATCTTAATTAATCATTTTTAAATTGCTCTATATATAGTCATTCTTTTTGTAAAATAGGTGTATGCAGAAATTAATACTGTATATATTTCTTTCTTTCTTTCAATAAGAATTACTATTGTTCTGCACCTTTTTTTTTTTTTCATTTTTCTCTTTTGGTTCATTATTTTTAATCCGATTCTCCGCATGGTATCAAAGCATAAGGATCAGATCTTGTTGAAATTTTGTAATTTTTCCCTCTTTCGTTGGTTATAAAATTTGATATCTATTCGTATATTCTTTGTTCTATGTTATTAGATTACCATACAAATTTTTTTATTGATTTTCAAGATCCTCTAATCATATTTATCGGAGCCATGGTAGATCATAGTTCTAGTTTTCTAGCTTGTCAAAGATATTGGTTTGTATTTGTTTGCAAATATGATTTGATCAAGTCTGTGTTATCGTTTTTTTTATTAGTCTAGTATTGTTGTTGTTTTGTTCGTCATTTGCTCCTATTGAGTAGTTTTCTACAAGGGAAAGATGAGTATTAATTTTCATGATTTGATGAACTCACCACTTAGATCTTTGATCTTAGACCCTTTACATGTGGCTGTTCGAATATTCTAAACTTGATAATAGGGAACTTGGTAATGGTAGTAATTACTTAACATAGGCTAGATCTATCAAATTGGGATTATTGACTAAGCTGAAGATAGGATTTATTGATGGTACAGTTGCTAAGCCACCAAAGAATAGTCATGCAAATTTGGTTAAATGGACTATTGTAGATTCCATGGTAAGGTGCTGGATTATTAATATATTAGTCCCAATATTTCATGCGTTTTTCTTTATGCCACTTCAGCTAAGCAACTGTGGGATGAGGTAAAACAACAGTATAGTTCATCTAATGGTCCTCTTATCTTTCAATTGCAATGTAAGATATGTAACTTGAAGCAAGCTAATATGAGTGTAGGAGAATATTTCACTAAGCTTAAGAGATATTGGGATGAATTGAGCCAATTAAATGATTATCCACAATGTTCTTGTGAAAATAGTACTTGTGAATTACGTGATCACTTAGTAGAATTTGAGTCTAATACTAAGGTTATGCAATTTTTGATGGAGTTGAATGAAGTGTATGAGTTAGTGAAGAACCAAATTCTTTCTATGGAACCTATGCCTAGTGTTGGAAAAGCATTTTATCTTGTTCAACAAATTGAGAAGCAAAAGCAAGTTACTTCATTATTTAGTAGTGATGTGGAAGTTGCAACTTTTAATGTGAAGGGTAAGGATAGTAGTGTGGATCGAAAGAAAGGCCAAAAGGTGATTTATGTTCATTATCAAGGTGAAGGTCACACTAAAGATAATTGTTTCTAGCTCATTGGGTACCTAGATTGGTAGAGCGGGAAGAAGGTTGTGAAGACAAAGAGGGGTGGTATGGCTAATAATGTTAGTTTGAGACACTCATTGATCATTGTGAGTCACGCAATTCGATTGCTGAAGTGCTTGATCCGAATGCTCTACAAAATGATGTATGGAGTTTATAAAGATCATGCAAGCTAGTGCCCTTGTCTCTTCTTTATGTGATAGTGATGGGAATAGCATGGTTGGAAACGTTATTTTTGCAGGTAATTCTTGTCATAACTTTGTGTTTAGTCCTACAATAGTGTTAGCTCTTGGAATATAGATTCATGTGCTACAAATCATATGACACCTTATTCAAGCCTTTTAATCCACACATCTATTCTTGTTCAACCCTTGCATGTTAAACTACCTAATGGTTCTTTTATACACATTACTAAGGTTGGAGATGTTGGTTTAACTTCAACACGTATCCTGACCAATGTTTTCTATGTTCCTTGTTTTCAATATAATTTGCTATCCATTTCTATTTTGCTTAAGAAAACTAATCTCATGGTTTCTTTGGAACATTCCTCCTATGTTTTTCAAGACCGAAAAACCAAGAAAGTGTTGGCTTTAGGACAATTGATGAATAGCCTTTATGCACTTAAGCCGAGTCATGTTTCTTCTTGTGATAATTCTTTATCTTGTTAAAGTACTTTTGTTGATGATAGAATTTGATGCTTTCATTTGCGTTTAGGATATTTTTCTATTTCTAAGCTTCATCATTTGGTGGAATGCAAATCTTGTAACTTTGATTGATTTCTTTGTCATGATTGTCAAGAAGATAAATTTTACTATTTCCTTTTCATAAAAGTGTGCTTCTTTCTATGTGTGTTTTTAATCTTCTCCATATTGATATCTAGGTCCTTGTAAAACTGAGTCTATTACACATGCAAGATTCTTTATGATCATTGTTGATGATTTTACTAAATGCATTAGACTTTTATGCTTGGTTTCAAGAGTGAAGCTTGTGGTTTGATTAGGCATTTTTTGAAGTATATACATAATCATTTTGGTGTTGTACCAAAGTTTGTGAAGATAGACAATCATATGAAGTTATTATCAAAAGAATGTGCATTAATGTATAAGGAGTTAGGAATTGTTCACCAAAGAATAATGGTTTATATGCCTCAACAAAATGGAAATGTGGAGCGCAAACATAGGCATCTATTAGATACTTGTAGAGCATTAATGTTTCATGCATCTTTACTAAAAGAGTTTTGGAGTGAATGTATACTTGTTGCCAACATACTTGATTAATAGAATGCCTGCAGAGAATATTGGTTGGATTTCTCTTTACGAGAAATTGTTTAGAGTTGCACTGAATTATGATCATTTCCTCATTATTGGATGCTTATGTTATATTTCAAAAATGCCTACGCCAAGTGATAAATTGGAAGCACATGGTGTTAAGTGTGACCTTTTAGGGTATGCTCATGGGAAGAAAGGTTATCACTACAAGAAAATAAGCCTTTAGAGACAGAAAATAGGCGATAGAAATTAGAAAATGTAGTTATAATTTTACAAATAAAATCTGTGACAATGGTTTTCGAGACAGTAATTTATGTTTAGAGATAGATTTTTTGTCTCTAAAGCCCAGTTTTCTTGTAGTGTATAGAGTATAGGACATGGCAAATAAGTGCATTAAAGAATCTCTTGATGTTGTATTTTTTGAGTCCATGTTTCCTTTTTGTAAGTCTTCTAATATTTCTTCTAAAACACTTGTGTCTCATTCTCCTCTGTTTCTTGGTGAAGACATTGATGTTATTTCTACTTCGGTTTCTTTTAATTTGATTATTCCTCTTGATGATGGATGGTAGTGGTTTTTCTTCTAAGAGTCGAAATGTTGTTGATAATGTGCACAAATCCACTAGAGCGTGCAAGTCTCCACAATGGCTTAATGATTTTGAACATATGGTCATGCACAATACCAAGGCTTGCACTTCTACTAACCTAAACACTAACCCATATCCTTTATTTGATGTTTCTTGTTTTGCCACTTCCATATGATTTTGTGGCATCTTTACCTAATGTCTTACTTGTCTAAGAGCCACATAATTATGTAAAGGTTTCTAAGTCAAAGGAGTGGCAAGATGCCATGTAAAAGGAGTTAGAGGCTTTAGACGCGAATGAGACATGGGATGTCACAAACTTGCCTAAAGGGAAGAAACCAAAGGTAGCAAATGGGAATATAAGGTGAAGTATAGGCTGAATGGGTCTATTAAGTACTACAAAGCTTGGATTGTGGCAAAGGGTTCTACCTAAATTGAAGGCAGTGACTATTACGATACCTTTTCCCCGTAGCAATATTTGGTACAGTTAGGATTATCCTTGTTGTAGCTGCGGCTTAGGGTTGGCCATTACATCAAGTTAATATTAATAATGCGTTTTTGCATGGATATCTAAATGAGGAGATTTATATGAAAATAGCCGACAGTTGTTTGAAAGTATTGCCCAATCAAGTTTGCAACTTAAAGAAGTCTCTTTATGGCTTAAAGCAAGCTCTTAGGCAATTGAATGTAGAAATCTTCAAATTTCTTTTGTTGCTTAGGTTTACACAATCGGTACATGATCATTCTATGTTTGTCCATCATGGTTCAAGTGGCTTAGTTTTCATATTATTGTATGTTGGTGATGTGTTTATTACGGCTTCGGATCATGCATTTGTTGATGATGTCAAGAAGTGTCTGCATGAGCAATTTACTATTAAAGATCTTGGCCTTGCACTTTTTTTCTTAGTCTCAAGATTTGTAGATCTTCTATTAGTATTATTGTGAACCAATGAAAGTTTATTATGGATGTAGGTACGAGTCGTGCTAAACTAGTTAACATGCCCTTGCCATTAAAGTTGGTGCTTGATAATGATAATAGTGATTTACTTAATGATTCTTCTTTTCATAGGTGCATAGTGGGACACTTATTGCATATGACATTAATTCAACATGATATTGCTTATTTGTTACGAGACTTAGCTAATTTATGTCTAAACATCAATCTACTCATATTGATGCTCTATTTCACTTGCTTAGATACTTGAAGGGAACTGTGTCACTTGGCTTGTTTTATTCTTCTTCTAATGATCTTGTTTTACATGGTTATTTTGATGTGGATTGGGATTCTTCTTTACTTGATTGAAATTCTATAACTAGTTATTATGTGTATTTAGGTAATTCTTTGATTTCTTGAAAGTCCAAAAAACAAGCTATGGATTTACATTAACAACTAAAGCTGAATATCAAGTGCTTGCAACTGCTACTAAAGAGCTCTTATGGTCATCATAAATCTTGTGTGATTTGAGTTTGAATGTATCTTCACTTGTAAAGTTGTATTGTGACAATAAATCCACTATCTTGATTGTCAATAAGGCTTATATGCATGGTAGAATTAAGCATATCAACATTGATGTTCATTTGTTAAAGATTATATATCTTTGGGTTTCTTGACTCCTATTCATGTTCCAATTTGTGATCCAGTAATGGATCTTCTTACTAAGAGTCTTGGTAATTCTCAACATAATTCATTGTATGTCAAGTTGGGCCTTCAATTAGCTCCAACTTAAGGAGAGCATGTTAACACATAGCATTTTTTTTTTATATATAAAATAGACGGTTGAGATTAGATTAGAGTATATGAATAGGATTGCCAACATAACATCTTAATTAGTTTTTTCATATTACTTTATATTTAGTCGTTTCTTCTTGTAAAATAGGTGTACGTGGAAATCAAAGTTGTATGTTCCTTCTTTCAATAAGAATTACTATTGTTCCGTGCTTTTTTTTTTTTTTTTCTTTTTGGTTTCTCTTTTGGTTCATTATTTTAATCTGATTCTTCACAACTCAAAAGTATTCATGACCAATTAGTAGACATCACCAACCATAGGAGCAGCATCGAGCTTTAGAAAAAGACAACACCACGTTAAGCAGCTTTCAAGCTTGAACCGAGCTGCCTAGATTTTGACCTTCAATCGATTAAAATAGACAACAAGATGATGAAGCCTCATCTAAGCACCAAGCTGTTTTCTATAGCAATATCGAGCTGCATGTTGCTCACTCCATTGACTTGAAATGTCTGAGCTATTATCATACATAAACTAGCAAATATTGTATCCAAGCTCCACTAAACAAACCATGAACAAAACATGGAGTGCTCATCATGAAGTGCCAATTTCTCTCACATGACCAACTAAGCAAAATCCATTGACCAATTCAAATATAAACTAAATTATAACTCTATTAATCGTGATTATATTTCCTAAAGATTAAATGTTTTAATCAACACTGTTAAATTTTGTTAAGTTGATAATATAAAGGATAAATTGATGATAAATTATCTACAACTCAAATTCTTGATTGAATATGGTGAGTATATGGTGTTGTTATGGTAATTGTTGTTCATTTTATTTTAAAATCCGAATTCTGAAGTGTTTTTGTATCTTTTTTTCTCTTTAGCAAAAATAAGCATATATTAGAGTACTTATGATGTTTTATAATGAAGAAATTGTTATTAATTTTTTGTAACATTTGTAAATTTTACATAGTTTTTGTATATCATTGGTAAAAAATGAAATTAGAAATATAAAATATTTTCTAAAGTAATTTAAATATATTTAATTTCATGATTATTGAAAAATTTTATTCGTAAAAAATATTTATTTTTTTATAAAAGGGATTTTATCAGAAAATTGATATATTTAACATTACAAATTTAAAATTACTAAATTTTGTCAAAAGATATTTTTTAAAATTATACTAGATAATTATAATAAATTGTAATTATAAAAAAATCTTAACATATTTGATATAAAAAAACTATGCAAAATATTGAATTTTGATAAATCAATTAATTTTTATTTAAAAGATGAAAATTTTAAAATATAATATGTATAAAATTCGAGAATTATTTAAAATCATATGAAAATTTGGACTATAAAAATTATGTGAATTAAAAAATTTTAATGTGATACTTTTCAATAAAAAATAATATTTAAAATTATTTATAATATATGATATAATTTTTTTAAACTATAAAAGCTTACAAATTTTTTGCCAAAAATAATTTCTTTTTTAGGAAAACATCAAATTTTCTTTTTTATTTTTTTTAGAGTTTACTATCAATTGAAAATTTGAAAATTTTTATACGTAACTTGGTTAGGAGTTGCAAAATTTAATAATTTTTTTTGTATTATGGAGAAATTATGAATACGTCGTATTTTGATACTTATGCATCAATTACATTTTTTATGAATTACTTATTTAAATAATTATGAGTTCATTACATATTTAAAAGTCATGAGATCATGTCTTGTGATACTAATTTAATATTTATCGAATTATATACATTGATTTGAAATTTTAATCCTTTACAATCTTAATAGGGGTGTTCATGGTTTAGTTAACTAATCAATGACCCTATTTTTTGAATTTAACCGTAATGATTGATTTTTTAATATCCTATCCTTAATCGGTCCTTTATAAATGGTTAACCACGTTAACAGCTAACTTTTTTTTTTTGGTTAATTTTCTTCACTTTCGGTTTTTAACCATTTAACACAATGATTTCAATTAATCAAATTGATAGTTACAACAAACCTTATTTTTTAGCTTTTATCATAAATTTTTTCTTTAAATTATTATATATATTACAAGAGCCTAAAAAAGAAAAATTAAATTAAGGAAAATGTGAAAAAAAAAGCCTTTCGATATATCATCATCAACAAATCAAGTTAAATCAATTACCACATTAACTCCCATCAAATATAAGACAAAACATAGTACTTCAATGAAAATCCATGGAACATTAACATATGTAAATCATATAGATATATATTAAAAAATAATTATATGTAATCTATATTATATATATAATATTTACAAATATTGAAATGATTAACCATTAACCATTGGATTTGTGGTTATAAACCGAAACGAAAATTGAAAAAAATAAAAATCATAATCTTAAATCAAATCAATGGATCGATTAATCATATTTTTCGGATTGGCTTCCGAATTTAGTTTGGTTTTTCAATTTCATCGGTTTTTTTTTTCACACCCCTAAATCTTACCAATTATTTAATAAGTAATGCATTTAAATATTTGAATGCATAGATAGCAAATAATTATTAAGTACATCGGTATAAGATGATGACATGAACACATCAAGTCTCCAGTAACCTATATAGATGGGGTTAAATGCTTCTTGGATGATGCACTGCAAATGTTAAATGGGTTGATCATATACTTCTTTATGTTTTCTATATATTTAGACTATATTTTTGTACAATTCATTTTTTTTTTAACTCTTGTAACTTTTTGTCTAGTAAGACATCAATTCTAATGTTGGGGAATGTTTATTGTCTAATGATACTTGTTGTTTGTAAACCCTTAAAATTTTCATAATAAGTAAATTGGCAAATGACCTAGACTTGAGATATAACGATAATATGAGATAACCCCAATATACATAACATCAACCTTAAATGAATAATTGGATCCTAAATCCTATAGATATTGATAAAAATTTCATAGACATTAAATTATAAGAGGATCAAGAGAGATAACCTCGATAGTTTATAATTCGATGATTCCTCCAAACAAAAACAATATCAATAACTTCTAATAATATATGATTCAAAGTACTATCACAATTCTAATATAAACTAAATTATAACTCTATTATCTTAACTAGTGGAAATTACCATTGTTGTCAAACCCGAACCGGAGGTTGACTGGGATATGCTAAGAGGTCATGGGTCAAGGGATCAAATCGGGTTCATCCAGGGGTCGACCCGAGGTCGATGAAAAATGTATATTAAATCCTAACTATTAAAAAGCAAATAAATGAAATTTACCCTGTCAAATCCATCATTAAAGCGAAATCACATTGTACCTATTGAAAAAAAATACTATAAAGTAAGATATTAATTTAACTTTTAATTAAAGTCGTCATAATCTTCATTTGATTCAATGATATGCATAAAGTCGGCTCGGTTTGCAATTGCATCCAAATCGACCTCTTCATCAATCTCTATAGCATTTGGAAGAAAATGGGGAAAAAGAGAATGCTAAGTCTTAGTTAAAATAATATTCAATGAACATATACGAAATTAATAATTTAGTAATAGATGACTAACCTTTAGTCAAACCATCAGTTGGTATAGGGTGGCATCATCTTCATAAATTGCTTATTCGATTATCTCATTAAAATTAAGTTCAAGAGGTAAATCTTCTTCTTCTTCAGTTATCCAAAAATTCATTTTATCAATGCGATCAAAATTTATTAGATCATAAATTTTCTTCTTATATTGATGCCTATAAAGGAGTAATTAGCAAAGGAAAAAAATTTAAAAAATACATAAGCTGAACTATTCTTAATTAAAATAATTTACATACCTATTCTTCAAATGTAAATTATAATTCACATAGACAAGATCATTAAGCCTTTGATGATCTAATTTATTTCTTTTCTTTGTGTGAATGCACTCAAAGAAACTCCAATTAAGCTCACATCTAGAAGCAGAAGTAGTTTGACTTAATATTTGAATAACAATATTTTGCAATGTAGGAACAATCATCTATAATTCAATAAAGCAAGTCAAATAATTATGAAAAATAAACATTAACATTAATTTCGATTTTAGTATTCATGGTCACTTACCTGGTTGTGATGATTTGACAGATTTGATAGCTATTTCCCGATCGAGACTCTCTCTCTTTTCACGATTCAATTTCATGTCTTTAATTATAACTATGCTATCACCACAAATATTTTTTTTTTTCTCTAGCACACCATATAAGCCTTACATAACTTTTGTAGTTTCTTCAAATATATCATCATATATAAGCTTAGATTCAAGATATAAGTTGTAGCATGTAGACTACGACGAAAGTGCTTGTCCCACCTCTGATCAACAATTTTGATATAGAGACTATATAATTTTTGTCTATTTTTAAAAACTAATATAATCCCCTTATGGATCCTAGAAAACACTTCATAAACAATAGAAAAAAGAAGGCTTTTCATCAACATCCACACTACGCAAGAGCTTCACTATAGGAGTTTTTAAAGCCTATGACTTGTGAAATGTGTACTTGTTGTTAAAGCTTGTAAGTTATACTTATGTTCAAAGGTACTTTTCAAAGTAATAATAGTATTGGCAAATCAAGTTACTCCAAGATGAACAATTTCTTTCCAACCATTTCTTTTTCTCGATCAAGACAACAACTGGATATGGTTATATGCAAATATAGTTACCTTGGAAGCTCGCTTTGAAAGCTCGTCTACATGATCCATCTTGCCAATGTCTTTTAACATCAAATTCAAGCAATGTGCTTCACGATATCAAATACATTAATGAACTTCACAAACATCACCCCAACAGGACAATACACTAGAAAATTAATGAAGGCCCTTTGTCTTCAATAAGTTAACTATCAACCATTATTGTACATCCTGATTTAGCTCAATTGCTTTTGTATGAATCAATCAGTAACTGGCACTCCTTTTCATAATCCTTTAGCAACTGAATACGCATGGCATGGTAAGATGGTCCCTTATATCCAGTACCAATTGCAGAAATGGCAGGTAACTTCAAAGCATCAAAAAGCATACTTGCATCAAAAAACCATCTAGCAAATGCTATGTGTGCTCTTCGAACTACTTGTTTACCAGCTAATGCACTCTTTATACTGGTTGGAGCAATGGAGGGGTGTTCTTAATGGTATATTTATCTATTCCAACCTTTCTTTTCTGTTTTGGTTGCATTAGCAGAATTTCTAACTCTTCCACTTCAGCCTCAGCTTCACCATCTTCAAATTAAGTATACTGACCTTCATCAGAGTCTTAATCATTAATCATTATGCTCAATAGATTTGAGATATGTTAACATTTTTTCTTAAATCTCACTTGGTACTTTTTTACAAGATGCAATGTTGCCGTGAAATACCTACCAAATGATGTTTCATCCTATTAATCCCTCCATCTTGATGCTTAGATCCACAATAAAGACATGTGAACACGTCTTCCCTTTCTCATTAGTAGATGAGCTTAAATGCTCCCAAGCAGGATCATTCTTTATATGGATTGTAGAGGGTGATTGATTACTTTCCATGTCTCTTTTTAACAACCTTTTTTTTTTGGAAAAAACAAGAACATTTACAATTAGTTAAGTAATAAGGTAATTAGTCAAAATATGAAGGGATTAGATTTGCGTCATACATTAATCTAAAAAAAGGTATTCTTTCACTAACGTTTTAGGATGTCAACTCCTAGTTTGTTTAGATTCCAACACAATTTGTGGACCAGCCAATAATATTTTTAGGTTGAACCAAATTTATTCATGTGAATGCTCTATGAAAATGACAAATTGGATCTTGAGAATAAAGAACATGTTAATGATTTTTAGATTTTCATTTGAATAAAAGTGATTTATAAAGTGAGAACTATAGTTTCCATTTAAAAAGTCAAATCCCACTATAACTATTACAAAACTAATCCCCTTCCATCACCATCTTTGATTACTAAGCAAAGCTAGTTAGTACTTAGTACAATTGTTTTCATCACCACCAAATTGTTTGATAATCATAAACATTATAATGTAAAGTATAAACAAGAAGACAATGACAAATCTAGATACATCGTTAATAAAAATTTTTTTCACGAAATATATAACTAAATCAAGGAACTATTAGCAATTACCACTACTTATCATTTCATTTAATTAGCTAAGCAGCATCATCGGATGTCTCAATTCACTAGCAATTGTTCTTCAATTCAAATATAAACTAAAGATGTTATCTTTTCTAAAAAAAGGTGCCACCTTTGTTAAAAGAAAAAAAAAAAACAAAACAAAGATGGGTCTTGAAAACTTTCTGTGAAGAAGTGAAGAATGGAGATGGTGTTGCTGTCTTGGCTCTTATGTTGGTGCTTCCAACAGTGGTGGTTACAGTGGATGGTGGGCAAAGATGGCGGGTGATAAGTGGCAGGCACGAGTGGGGGTGTCCACTATTTTTCTTTAGAGAGAGGGTTTCTATTTTTCTATTTCTATTTGTTGTTGTTTAAGTCTTTTAGACTTTAGTTCGTGAACTTATGAACATTAGATCTATGTCAGGTTTTTTCTTTTTAATTCCTGAGGTCGGTTGAGTTACCCAAACTTGGCCAATTTAATGTAAAAACGAGCTATTAATGGACCCGACTCGGCATCAACACCAGTTTCGATCGAACCCTAACAATATAGTTTCAATTGAACCAAGAATTAATTAAAAGAATAAATGTAAATTACACCAGAAAGTCATAACGTTTGTGAATAAGTTTATTTGAACTCATGATGTTTAGGGAAGTGGGACAATTAAGGTAACCATCATATGCGTCACAACATAGCTAATCATCTAACTTTTAATTAAATTTTTCTCTTGTTGACACGTGTCAGTGGTGATCTCAATTAACTTACTTTTCTAAATATTGTAACCTTAAATGAACCATTCAAAACATTGTGACTTTAGATTAACTTACTCCTAACATTATGACTTTTCGATGTATTTTACCAAAGAATAAATTTACCTTATTCTAACACTGTATGGCTAATCAATCAAGTACAGAAGTCCTCCATTATAATCCTAATCATTGATAAAGCTTAGTACTCCATCAACTAAAATGTATGAGCTTGTACTTTATGAATTATGTACCATGTGCAACTACCCAACCAATTCTAAATTCCTATGCAAAATAGGAATGAAACCAAGGCAAAATTCCTACCATGTTGGCCCTTAAAGAAATTAGTCAAGCTCTCTTCCCCTTACATGTCTCTCTCTCCTTTACACTCCCTCATTTTAGCTCCTAAAATCTTCACAAACACACACTTCTCCTCTTCATTACCTTTTTCAGTTGAAAGCCTCCTCACCATGACCTCCCATGCCATATCCTATCATCTTCTTTTCTTTCTTCATCTTCTCCATTAGATCACCTAATTCCTTCTCTATTCTAGTCGAGCAAGTGGAGCATGGAGAAGTCAAGAAGTTAAATTTCTTAAAGTCCTAATTAAGTAAATAAAAGTATTCTTTAATAGAAAATTATAGAAACATGTTTTAGACATAAATATCCAAGATTCATTCATGTCTATCTAGCATTCTTGCATAAACTCTGGGATCATCACCAAGTCATCTAGGAAATATTTGATTTCTTCAACAAAACATGCAAATAAGATAATCTTCTTGCTACATTATTGAATCACAAAAAACTTGTATTAACATCCATCATATTAACTCAAAAATAATAAAGAAAACATTACAATTTCCCCATGTGTAAAAGAGCAGTGAAAACAAAAACTTTAAAGATAACTAAATAAAATAGAGAGTTTTTAGTAGAAATCATGTAGGGAAAGAAGCTCTTGATAAATAGTTACTAGATATTACGAAGCTCAACATTCATCAAATTAAACTTTCAAATAAACCTATCATTAACCATTTCCTTCTTCATGCCAAGCCTCCTTAGGAAAATAATAAAGTGATTTTCATCTTATATTTCCTTTTGATTGGATAAATAATAGAAGAAACCACAAAAAGTATATACAACATGTGAAAATTTAGGAGGAAAGACATATATAACCATACTCAAATGTAACTTAAAAAAACTAACTAATAATTGGTTTATAGGATGTATAGCAAAGCTTTAATATAATTTTTAGCAAAACAAATTGAAAAACAACTCATACACTTGGAATCATAAAACTAAGTGAATATGACTTTGCTTAATTTGCACCTCAAATGACCTCCTTTAATCAAAATAATTACACCAATTGAAGGAACCATGGTTATCAAAATTACAAGTCAAATATATATTCTACGAGTTTTTTTTTATATGCTTTTTTCTTAATTAAAAAGGATGATAAATTATTAAAGTACTAGCTTTAGGTAGAATTACGAATTTAGATAGACATTCTACATATTTATGATTTTACTGATTTTACATGATTTTGTATGATACTACCGATTTTATGAACTCGAGTAAATAGTAAAATCGTAGTTTTAACAATCATGGAAGGAATGTTCAAAGCCATATGAAAACAACTATAAATTTGTTAAAATTGTATTTAAATCAAGAAAGATTTAGTGTAATCCTTAGCCTACAAGTAGTTTAGAACCTGTTGAGGTTACTATCTTTTACTCATTAGACATTGATCCATATATAAATCAAGTTACTAAACAATTACTATGATTAGCTTGTAGACAAGGAAGAGTGAGTAATTTTATGGGCTTATCATAATTATAACCGTTTGTAGTTAGTTGCACTTTAATATATGATATATGAATATACATTTGTGCAGGCGCTTGATATTGCTTGGTCAGTACTAAAGTACATTAACTAAATGAGAAATCCCTACTAATGCATTTGATGTAATAGTGTGAGTGTCTAAAAAATACTTGATTGATACCCCCAAATGAACTTGGCATTTATTTAGCTATAATTTAATAATTGAATCATGCATTGTATTTTCCGCATTTTCAAAAGGCCATAAACATTACATGATGCACTCAGTTGGTTATGATTGAGGTGGTATACCATGCACCCTACTCCCTAGGTAGGAACTACTTTATACCAGGAAATGCAGTCCATATACCCATATTGCTTGCCTTGAAATGGGAATTCTTCTTTTGAAAATTTGATTTAGAAATCCTTTTTCCCCTAAGCTTGCTTGTGTTACATTGAGTTGGATCTCCATGACACTTAAGCTTTTCACTCACATTGATTTTTAAATATTATTTTGACATGCTTTTATACTGGATCCTAAGATGAAGGCACTTAAAGCTGACATGTAATAAATTGGTTTCCCAACCCTTGTCACAAAGGGCGTAAATCCATTCTATATATAGTATCAGGATAACTATATATATGTGTTACATTAATTTGTTTTATCATGCATGTCATATGGCTTCTTAATTAACTTCCTTGTATAATTGTTTAAATAGTATGATATGAGCTTAGTCTCACCAAGATCAGGTGTAGCTTATAGCCCCAAAATCTATTACTTTTGTAGGATATGTTATGGTTAACTTCAAGTCGATACTGACTTTAAGTTAGCATAAACACATACTTAAGCTATGATGGATATGACTTTAATCATATCTAGTAAAATGATAGTAAGAAAATATTACTTTAATTACATAGCCCTTCTAGCCGAAAAAAAAAAATAAAAGAAAAAAGAGAGAGAAAGAAAAAGAAAACAAATGCACACACGCAACTTTGGTTTATGTACAATGATAGCAAGAAGACATCAAAATTGTCTCTTCAGTTTTGCCATGTATGTTATAGCAATTCTCTTATAGAGCATCGTTTCTTAAGAAAAGAAATCCTTGAAATTTAATTTGTAACCTTTGTTGCTCCATTTTTTTACCATCATGATGAAAAATTCAAGTATTCGTCTTTAATTTTCTATCTGCATCAAAGAAGCCATCCAAGAATTTGTAATGATTTTGCTTTAGCTTTATAACTACTAAATTCTAAGGAGAATCAAATATGATTAAATGACATTTTTTCTATTATCATAAAAAATATGTCTTTCCATATTTTTTCATGCTTCAATACTTTTTGTGATCAAGAAAGACATCCCAAATTTTATGGAGATAATTGGGTTTTCACTAAGGTACCTAATTTTTTTTATTATAATATAAATATACCTAAACAAAATTTTCTTACAAGAAAATATCTAATTTTTTTAATCTTTCACCCATGGTACTTTTAATTAGAATACGGGCAAAAGTCTAGTGATACAGTAACGTGGCAGGAATCTATATTAAAAAATTATTTTTTCCCTCTTCCACGTAAGCATTTTTATTTCCTTCTTTTTTTCTTTTACTTTCCCCCCTCTCTTTCTCTCTTCCCCTTCTCTTTACTATGCACCATCTCTCTCTCTTCTTCATCTTCTTCTTTACAACCCCATAAAAAAATAATCAAATTCTCCAATCCCATTCGATGTGCACTAACCCTAATGCAAACATGAAAAATTTCATCTAAAATTCAAATTGCCACAACACAATTGTTCTTTCATCCAACCATTTTCCCATCCATACTATTCCTCAAAATCCCAACCATAACATCATGCAACCTATCCATCCATCGCCAAGCCCCAACCTTCAGCCAAACCCTAGCCAACAACTTCACTTGAAACCTAAACTCACATCAACTCCTCTAACCACTTAAATTCCCTCACTACCTAAGTCTAACTATGAATTCACTATCGAATAACTCACACCCACTATGGTCTCATCCTTCGTCCCTTGTTTGAATGGTGGAACTAGATGTGAAAGTTTTTTGTTAGGTTTAGGAGGAGGTATTGGAGAGAGAGAGGGATATGGAACTCGATGATGTAGGGGTGAAGCATGAGCCAAATGATGAAGAAGACATAGTTGATGAGGATGAAGAAGGACGTCATGGCAAAGAGGAAGCAACAGAGGAAGGTGGCATGTCGAGGGTTTGAATTTGAGACGTAATAGTAGTTAGAGTTTGGTGGTGGTGTGGCATAAGGGTAGGTGGTGCTAGAGGAAAAGCAGGGCTAATGGCGTTAGAGTATGGTAGGGGTGTAGCCGAAAAGTTGGAGGTGGGGTTTTAGATTAATATGAGTCCTATTGAGACCATATTATAAGAAAAAAAAAGTTTGAAACTTTATTGTTTTTTCTTGTTGTTTGTGTCATTTTTTTAATAGGGAAGAGAGAGAGAGAGATGGTGTTGGTAAAGAGAGAAAGGGAAGGTAGAAGAGTAAGAGAGAGAGAGAGAGAGAGAGAGAGAGAGAGAGATAGATATGCTGACGTGGAAGAGGAAAAATAATTTTTTAATATAGATTCCCTACCACATCAAATATCCATGGGTGAAAGATTTAGGGTATGCCTATTTCATCATATTCTAGTTATTTTACCATCATTTTTTTTTTCATTTTCAAACAAATTTCTATTGATAAACAAATATCATTGAAAATTTGATAGTTTTACTCATAACTGATCAAACAAATACGACACAAGTATGAAACTGATAAGTTACAAATAAATATTAGATATAGATTAAAATCTGACAATTCAAACAGACCCTTAAAAAGTTTAGTTATTTTCTTGTAAAAAAAAATTATTTAGCTATATTTTTGTCATAATAAAAAAAATTCAAGTACTATTAATAAAATTAATCTAAAGATAACCCATTAGAATGGATTTTCATTCATATGTTAAAGTTTGCTATAAGGAGGATAGACATTATCGTATGAATGTTTTCATAAATGGAATCAATTCTTGGCATGCAATAAATCTATCAAAGCACTCATTGTAGGGTTGAGACCCTTTGAACATGATTTTATTTTTATTTATTAGTTTTATATAAACAATCAACCATCCATTTATTCTAACAAATGTTACTGAAATACAATACGAGTCCTTTTCTTTTGTTGATGTTCAAGACAATATGGAGCTCAAACCCCATACCTCAAATAAATATCAATGAATACAATGAGTAAATTTGTAAAAATGCATCAACAATAGAAGATGAGCAACATATTTTTAAAATTATTAGAATGAATTATCAATGGCAATGAAGAATTGGATACCTAGATTCCTGTTAATATTAACGACATGCAACATTATATTAAACTTGTGAGCAATGATGAATATGATTCCAAGGTTCCCACTTTATTTGTTGAGTAGACAAGGGATTGATGTGGACATCGTAACAATGCATCTTGATTTATGATTTTTGTTGATATTTAGCTCTTGAAGGTCTACATTGCTTTAGATGTCGAAATATTCACATATTTTATGATGATCTAGTTGGTAGAAAAGACATTTTTTTTTATTACCATTTGATGAGGTTTTAATTTTACAAAGTAGAATTACTTAGTCTTGTTTTGTTTTAGTGTTTGTTGTGTTGAGTTTTTCCTTTTATTATTTTTCTAGACCTTGATGCAAGATTCTTTTAAAGGAAGAGGGAAATCTATTACAAAATTAGTTAATTGGTAAAAAACTAGCTTGATATGGTAACTAGTTAAAATTAGTTAATAATTGCTATATGGTACTTAAAAGAAAGTCGTTTCTCTCATAGAAGCATTGCCAACTAAAACAGATGATATGAAAATTTGATTCCTAACACCTAACCATTGTTCTATAATACAAGATTAGAAACAAATCGAATATTCAATAGACTCCATTATAATATATGTATTAAATATTATCCACGAATAATGTAATATAAACTCGTAAACAAAATCAAACCATCAACAAAATAATTAGTTTGATATAGTAATTAGTTAGAAATTAGTCAATAATTGTTATATAGTACTTAAAAGAAAATCGTTTCTCTCATAGAAGCATTACTGACTAAAATAGATGAATCAAAAATTCCATTCCTAACACCTACCATTGTTCTATAATATCACATGATAATTTGATAATCAATTTGGTCAATACTTAACTTATTCCTATCTACTAGATAATAGCAGACCAAGTGCTTGCACTTTCAATTTTGGCAATATAGTATCTCATCCTTAGATTTTGACAAATTGGTACTTATACTTTCAAAGTACATAATTCAGTACCTCTATTAAATAATATTTGATGAATGTTTATTTTGATAACAGGACAATGCCACACTAAATGCCCGTACTTTCATTTTTTGGTAATTTTTTGCTAGTTTAGTACCACATCTTCATATTTTGGTAATTGTTGCCAAGTGTCTGCCATTATCCTATCAAAATAAATGTAGGTTAAATATTATTTAACAAAAACATTAAATTGTATATACATTGAAAATATAAGCACTAATTTACCAAAATTCTAAAAATGAGATACTATATTATCAAAAATTAAAAATATAGGCACTTGGTTTGCCTTTATCCCCCTACCGACCCTCTACAAATCATGAAAAGATTCATTCAATGCGATATGCCAGAAGAAATGATTGGTAGCACATAAACATCGTTAAACTTTTTCGTAAAAATTATGCACCATTTTCATCACTTATTTAAAATATATTAGTACTTACTCGCCACTTACTTGGATACATGATGTATCATACTTATTAAATCTTTTGTCCTACAACTTAACATCTTACACATCATTTTTCCCTGTTTTTCACTAAACCAGTAAAAACTTATGGCTCCAAGGCCACCCAAAGCTTTTAACCGTGACACTGATCAGGTATGACCATTCTGCCGCATATTTATGCCAAGTATGAACAGGCAAGACAAAACTAACTGAAATCCATAAAATTGACTGTAAACCACTAAAGTCTAAAACAGTAATTGGGGTTGTGAAAAAAACCAATGAAATCGAAAAATCGAAACTATAAAATCAATTCAAAAAATATGATTAACTAGTTTGTTGGTTTCGATTTAGATTATGAATTTTAATTTTTTTGGTTTTCGGTTTTGGTTTCGGTTTGTAACTATAAAAAATCGATGGTTAACGGTTAACCGTTTTAATATTTATAAATATATTTTATATATAATATAATATACATATAATTATTTTTTTAAAATATATATATATGATTTACATATATATATAATTTACCTATGTTAATATTCCTGGATTTCGATTAAAATACTATTGTCCTATGTTTGATGGAGTTAATATGGTAATTGATTTGGTTTGATTTTATTGATAACGATATATCCAAAGGTTTGTTTTTCCCCTTTTCCTTAATTTGATTTTTTTTTTTAGCTCCCGCAACATATATAATAAGATAAAGAAAAAATCTATGATAAAAGCTAAAAAATAAGATTTGTTGAAATTATCAATTTGGTTTGTTGAAACCATTATGTTAAATGATTAAAAACCGAAAACCTAATAAATTAATCAAACAAAACGGTAATCGTTAATACGGTTAATAGTTTATAATGAATTAATTAAGGATCGGAATATTAAAAATCCGATCATTATGGTTAGGTTTAAAAAATAAGACCACGAACTAATTAACTGATCCGTGAACACCTCTAATAGTGATCAAAATCTTAATTACAGGAAGTATTAATCAATTAGACCTCTCTAGTAAAGTCACCAACAAAAGATAATTAAGCAAAATAAAAATTCCCATAAGTCTCTTTTTATGCTTATAGCTCTTCCAATCGTCATATATGCTCTTGTTGTTTTGTTCCCACTACGAAGTCTGTGCCAAGTTGCCATCATAGTCAACATCCTTATAATCATCACTTGAAATGAAACCTAAATCAAACGGATAAACACAAAACCTGGTACGAAACCAGTGTGTGTGAGCACATATGAAACCGTTCCAACGATTTAATGTTTCTAAATGCTATACTCAATTTCAATCACACAACAAGTTAGCTGTAGATGATTTCCCGACCATGACTAAGGGGAATGGCCTCATCTTATATTTACCTAAACTTGCTATAACGAAAGCAATGTGGTATGGCCTTCGATGAGTTATCTTTTACGAGATCCATCGACCATAGAGAAACTTATCCATGATGATAGTCAGACATTTACGGATGGAAGTGTGTAATCACATGCTAGAAGACATGCCTGCAGTAATGTAATCATTTGTTCCTTAAAAAAGTCAGGTGTGCAAGTGAGCTGGAAAATAAAAGTATGAATAAATAAACATTAGGGTTCATAAATAATGATCATAAATTGATTAGAGACTCGATGAATTAAAATTGGATTAATGTCATAAATAATGTCTAAACTTTGATAAAATATGCAATTGGGTATCTGAATTTTAGAATTGATTTAGTACCTGAACTTTTAAATGATTAATTTAATACTTAAAAAACTTTTCATTCGTGTCAACTTTTTTCAAATACTAAATTAATCAATTTGAAAGTGTAGATAATAAATTTAAATTGATCAATTTCATAGTTCAGTATCTAATTGAATATTTTACGAAAATTCAGCTACTATTTGTGACATTATCCTATTAAAATTAAACACTTATCAACAATGTAATTTCATTTGTAAAATGCGAATTATAAAAAATTTAGAAAGATCATCACATGTAAAACTAACATCATGCTCTTTTCATTTTAATTTTCTTGATTTCCATCAATTTTTAAATAAAAAAGAAAATTATTGAAAGTACACGTAATAGCATATAGATAAATTAATTTTAAAATGGATAGAATAAAAATAGAAAAACACGATTCAAATATCTACAGGCAGATGAATTTCCTATGCTCCTGCCGCATCGCCGGTTTTTGTGGGGCATCTTGGTTTAAGTAATGCCAAAAATGCTAAAATCTAACGACAGGGGAATTTGCGGCTTAGAGTCGAGAGACTCGAATGCATTGGAATCCGACTGCTTGTTTATTGTACGGCCTGCCTTAGGCTTAAGAGAAAATCTCGTTGGACAGTCAAATCTCTTTTGAAAAATTTTAAAAGGTTTAGAATGTTCTCTGATAAGCCGACTATTGCTTTTGTTTCTAGAAAGGCAAATATGGTTGCTGATTAGGTAGCTACTACGATTAGGAAAAGGATATATCCTATGGATTGGTGGTGTAACCTTCCTGTCCAACTCCTAAAGCTAGCCTTTTTAGATCTTAATTTATATATGACGAGTATTAACCCTCCAGATGGTGTATTTGACAACGGATAATTTTATATATGAATGATTGTTATGTCCAAAAAAAAGAATGCATTGAAAATTCTTATAGTAATAATAACAATAAGATATGATATACGGTTTGTTTGGATTGGTAGATTTTTATTTGTATTAAATTTGTATTTATAATTTATCTATAATATATATTATATCTATATTGTATTTATTTGGTTAGTTCATAAATAAAATTATCAATTTTTATTGGTATCTACTTTCTTAATAAATATTTATTTAAAAGTAATAAAAATATAATACTAAAATAACTAGAATATGCATATTCCTATGGTCTTGTATGGTTTTTTTTTTTTTTTTTTTATAATGCCATCTTATTCACCTATAGTGCTCAAACACAATTTTCCAAAGCCGAAGTGTCGCATTGTCTGTTTTTTGAATTGTCTGTTTTTCATCTGTATCTGTATTTGTATAAAAATGATATGTGTAAATGTATCTAATTTATATTTATATTTTATCTATACTTGACTTATTTGATCTTTTCATAAAAATTATTTTTTTTATCTATATCTATTTTTTGATAAATAATTTTTAAACATAAAAAAAATATTTATATCTACTGAAAAAAGCTAATGGTACGTTTCCTAAAACAGAACAGCTTCCATATTTCGGGGACCCGTCAAGATTGACTTCTCTTCTCTGTGAGCAAGTGTCCCATGCTCACTCGTAGTTTTCCATGACTACACTTGATTCTTTTTTATTTATTTTGTTTTTTTGGGCCAAAG